>JBAMYA010000001.1:5625134-5648348 GCA_037176975.1 Arrhamphus sclerolepis | reverse complement strand
GAAAAAAATCCCTTTTCACCCTGGTTCCCCCTTTCTTTTTTTTTTTTTTTTTTTTTTTTTTTTTTTTTGTTTTTTTTTTTTTTTTTTTTTTTAGTTTGTTTACAGGTTTTGCATTCTTAACTATTTCCAACTATTGCTTCATACAAATGTCCAGTTTTTGCAGTTGTTTGAGCTGGAAAAAAACAACAGAAAAAAGGGTTCAAAAGCTGTTGAAACTTTAGTCTTGGTTATTTTGAAATGGGAGAGCATTGACATGACAGCGAGGCCCCCTCCCTAACCCTCCACACAGATTTCACCAGTCACTCTTCTACCACGGTTTTGTTCTAAAGAGTCTAGTCCTAGTATACTGTACACATACACAAAGCTAAGAAACACCAGTATTCAGTGTAAAATGGTGCTATGCTTACCTGTACTGTATGTATGTATATCCCTTCTGCTCTTTAACTGTGCTCCTTTATCTACCCCAAAGTCAAATGTAATAATCAATATTTTGAAGCAAAAAAAAAATGTTTGCAATTATTATAACCCCCTCCCTCTCCCACGTCCCTTCTTGGTCAATTTGAAAATAAAAAAAGTTGCGAATATTAAAACACAACCTCTCTTCTGCAGTTACTTTTAGATTCTGTGTTTTTTTTTTTTTTTAAATTATTATTAATTTACTGACACCGTGAACTCAGTTCCACCATCACAGTTACTTTATTATCACAAGTCAACCAACTGTATCAAAACTGCATGAACCTCAAAACCAGAGGGCAGAGGATCTGTACTGTCCACCCTCTCAACACGGTCACAAACAAATGCATCCATTATTAAAAAAAAGAAAAAAAAAATCTAAAGGCACATATCTATTTGTATTTACATTGCATACATTTTCTTGACAATAAAAAGCACACGATAAGTTGTAAATCCCTGGCCTCAGTGGTTTCGCTAAAGAGAATATACATGTTGTAATATGCCAGTTAATCACAGCACTCAAAGCTACCATACACAGCTGTTAATAATTGTTTATGGTACTTTTGGCTTTTATTTTCATTCAGAATTGCTTTTTGCGTGTCACTTTTATGACTCATTGTCCTCAAGGACACTGCGGGGCCTTTTAGATAAGAACTACCAGCAGATAACTTTATTCGAAGGCCTTTAAAAAAAAAAGAAAAAACAAAACAAAATATATCCTCCAAATCCAGTGGCAATGACTTACGATCGTCAGCAAGAAAATGTGCATCTCTGAAAACGTCAAAAAAAAAACATTCCGGGAAAATAGGAAAACAAATGGAACACAGAAACATCTTGCAGCCTAGTTGTCACAACATCAACGCTCTTCATCTATTCCTTCACGTGCACTTGCAGTCTTGTTGTCATAAAAGCATCTTAAGATGTAATCTAAGTCTGAATCGGAGCCAGGACGGCCTCCACTGCTGAGAGGTTGATGCTGCGTCTGATGGCCAGTTAGTGCTGGGGTCGGCTTTATACACCTGAAATACCTACAACGAAGATCAATACACCAAAGCAGCTGAGAGCCCACTGCAGGTTGGTCTATGTACAGTGTGTGTGTTTGTGTATGTTTGTGTGTATGAAGCAGGAGCTCCAGCATTTAGGAGTCAGTTTGAAAGGATATGCTGTTCAGAATGAGCAGAGGTGGCTGCAGGATGTTATGTACATGTGTTTCAGCAGTATGTTTATCTGAAGTCAGACATAGTCCAGGAAGACGTCAGCGGTGCTTTGCAGTAAAGGCTGGGTGGGCGCTGTGGTGCTGCAGACTGAGCTCAGCCTCCGCGATGACGCCCTCTGCTGCTCCGGAGCACCGGGAGTGTTGCTGAGCATCAGGTACACCTGCAGAATAACACAGATTTGTTTTCCAGGGACAAAAGTCTTCAGTCTGAAAGACGACATGCTGAAGTAAGAAAAAAGAAGCAATATCTGAAGTAATTCTGTTCTTCTTACTGCTTACATTCTTGGTGTTTTCTGACAACAGGAGTTCAGTTCTTTCCACCAGTTTTCTGAACGAGGGCCGTTTCAGAGGATCGTGGTTCCAGCAGGACAGCATCATGTCATACCTGCGGACGTGAGAATTTGTTTCTATATGTTGCACATAAACAGGTGCAGCAACCAAACACTGAAGCAAATCAGTAATTCAGCAGCTGAGTCTCGCTGTCATTGCAGTCGCCATGTTCTGACTGCTGCAGGAAGTTTTTTTTTTATTTTATTTTTTTATCATTTCTTTTACATCATCACAGTTACCAAAACTTTCATGTTTCATGTGACCAGAAGCTGAAAACCAAACTGTATTGTCTTTTAAAATAGAGAAAAACTGAAGTATTAACCCATTTGTGCTGAAACTTGATTATGGTAATTTACCTCAGTCTGGAATCAAGTATTCAGCATCACTTCAATTTGAGTTCAGTTGCACTTTTTTTTTAATATGGGTTTTGAAATCACACAACAAATAGTGAAAATAGACTGTTTGTTTGTTTTTTTTAATCAATAAATCATCCAGTTTATTGAATAGCTAAAGTAATATCTTGCTGTTTTTTCTGTTTTGTTTTGCTTGCTTTGGACTCTGGATCATATGGATTTCAAATATGAATAAATAAATTATTATTCAAAAATTAGTAATGTTCTTGATCATGTTGTTACCAACTTGATGCATGTAAATAAAGGTTTATTCAAAAAGAAAAGATGCCTAGCAACAGCAGCACTGAATACAACAGTTTGCTGCAATGTCTGTAAAAAAAACAAAAACTGATGTTCAACATTTACCAACTCCAACTCACGTAAAATAAGCTTTATTTTCTCTGTTATATACAGGAAGCTAAAAAAAAAAAAAAAAGGGAAACAACACTGAGAGATTCAGCACTGCAGAAAGAAAACACAGCCGCCTAGTGGGTGAAGGTGGAATTACAGAGCGACTCAACGCAGAAACATAAATGTCAGAGATAAGGTGCAACAGAATTCATCAACTATTTAGGTCATGTAAGTAATGATATTCTTGTACCTGCACATTTGTAGTGATCTGCAATCATTTTCTTTTGAACTTTACAGCAACAACTTTTCTTAAGGTCCAGATTTTGAAAAGTTTCTTCTGTGAATTTCTCGTAAATTTGCCTCTTGGATTTCAGAATAAGCTGTATGTATATTTTCCTAAACACCAGTACTGCTTAGTTTTCCATTCGTTTGTTGGTGTGTTGCTGAAATAAAATTGAAATAAGCCCTTTTTTTAAAATGAAAGCAAAATTTTTCACTCTCAGCTTTTATTTGACATGTTTTTTTTTTCTACGTTCTACTGTGAATAACATTTTTAAATCATTTTTAAAATTCTCACAGGCACAAACTACTCACATCTCAATGGGTGCGAACTCAGGTCTGCTCATCCTGTGGCCTTGTTGAATCATCCTATAAAACGCAGATCCCACCTGCATCCCAGGGTACGGGCTATTTCCTGCAACACCAACAAATGGCAAACAGACACTTGAACAATAATGGATTCCTGCGATGGTTTGTCAGTCAATAGACTGCATTACTCTCCAGTCTAAGTGATGCTGGCCAGCGTCATCGCAGCTGCTAATAAGGCCCCAGCCGGCTCAAAATTGATGATCATATCGGCTCAGACACATGTGAGACAGATCTTTACAGAGCTTTAACTGGAAATGTTACCCAGAGAGAAGATCTCCCAGAGCAGAATGCCGTAGGACCACACATCACTCTCAAAGGTGTAGACACAGTCAAAAATACTCTCTGGAGACATCCACTTGACTGGCAGACGAGCCTGGAATAATCGTACAAGACTTTCAGATGTACCGTTAAAAGGATTTACAGTTTCTTTTTTACTGTGTAACTGAATTTTATATGTAATCATGACTGATGATGATCAGGAATCACTGATTGGTGACATCACATCTGCGTACATTCTTTAGATGTGCTTGTGAGGAAACATAGAGAGGCTCAGAAGCGAGGAGGGAGGGAATGATGAAGGGAATGGGGAAGGAAGGGACAGCTAGAGGACAAACTCACATTTCCCCGGAGAACGTAACTGGCGTCAGTGGTGATGTCTCGGGCCAGGCCAAAGTCGCAGATCTTTGCCACCCGGCCGTGAGTCAGCAGAACGTTTCTCGCTGCAAGATCTCTGTGGATACACTGCAAACAGCAACAAACGGTAAATGAGCAGCAGCCTATTAACCTGTTCCTGCAGACAGTACACAGAAATAAGAGCGGACCTAAGGATTACTACTAAACATACAAGAGGCAAAAAGGAAAACAGGACAGTATAGTGGAATACAGCACAGTTACAGCTGCAAGACAATGTTGGTGAAACCGTTTTATGCCTTTTTTCAAGAAGACTTAATTATTGGTGTGGCCTAAAGCAGAAACAGTCCCCATTAGATGTCCATCTGCTTGTGCGACTTTCACCCTCAACTCTCCTATTCACGTCTGAGGATCTCAGTGCAGATCCTCCTGCTATTTTCTAAAGAGTTTGCAAACTTCCTTTTTAATCTTTCACTTCAACGACGGCTCCATTTATTGTTTGCACTGGTGACTCTTCGAAGAAGGAAGAAAAGACAGCAAGCAAAAGAAAAAAGCATGTGAACCCAATCAAAAGTAACATGTTAATGAAATGAGTTCTTATTTGTTATTTACAGCAATGTTTTTGTCAGTTTTCTGTTCTGGTCAGTGTTTAGTTCCCTGCACGGTGTCATTGAGTGCCAAGAAAGGTGCCTTTAAATAAAATTTATAATTATTATTATTCATAAGAAGCATTGATGTGAACCACCCCTTGTAAAGACAAGATCTCTGTGGACAGACAGGAGTAGTTGACTGTAAAAGGCTAGAGAGACACACAAAGTTATGTCAAAGTGTTTAGGCACCCATCAGCCTGAATTGAGACAAACTGTCTATAAATGGAGACAATTTAGTGCTTTTGTTAGTGCTCCTCCTAGAAGTGGGCATGCAGCCAGGATGGCTCCAGAGGCATAGAGCAGAATCCTCAAACAGATAAAGAGAGAGAGAAAAAAAAAAGCCCAACTATTAAACATCTCTGTTCATGATAGTCATTGAACAGGCAAGTATGCACCGCAGAGGACCAACGTTTGACTCAACGCAGACATTTTGGGTGCTGTAACAGCCGAACACACTCATGGGATTCTTTCTGCAATGGAAATCAAATATTCTTCAGAAAATTCTTCCCAACATTATTTTTCAGTTTTGGGTAAGCCTACTCTTTAAGTTCACTAGTTACCTTTATACCATTTTGAGCTAATCACTGGACTTCTTTTTAAAAAGAAATGAGTAAATAAAATAAACAAAAACTGGAATAACTGAGGTCTTCTAAAATGTTTGACCTGTAGTGTTTATACAAATACTGTACCACTCTTATTTATAAAGCACTTTAAACCACTACAGTGGAACAAATAGAACGTTATGGACTAAAAAGGAGATTTAAGATGGATCCTAAAATACACAGGCAGCCAGTGCAGTGATGCTTCAGAAGAAGAAAATCCACCGTCTGGAGTTGCCCAATCAGAGCCCAATTCTTTACCCCATAGAGATGCACATCAGACATCCTACAAATGTGTCGAAGCAGCTCTGTAAAGAGGAATGATCAAAAATTGCTTGATGCCACTGCTGCCAAAGTGGATTCCACCAGCAGTTCAGTCAACGGTTCAGTCACTTCCTCCAGCATAGTCAGTGTTTAATGGGTGTGTTCAATAATCGCACAAGAAATTATAAATCACTGTCAATTATCATCTTAAGAGCACTCTGTTTGTTTATTATTGTGATTGAGATGAATATCAGGCCACATTTTATAGCCAATTAATGCAGAAAATCAATTCAATTTGAAAGGGTTCACTTTTTTTTGCTACTATATGGGTTACATGCTGCACTTTTACAGGAGTTGTTATGCAAACTTGTAGTAAAAAGGTTGTTGCCTTCTAAAAACTGGCACATAAAAATGACGCTTTGTGCCACAGGAGAGGACTAAAGCTGACCAAATGTTGCAATTAAGAGTTGGTGCTTAAAAAGTCTATGAGAAATCTATGAGACACTGTGACAGCTCATGTGTTTTCTTCCAACTTCACGTTTGCTAAATTCATTTGACCTTTGAATGGACAATGCTGGTAATTGTACAGAAATTCCTGATTAATATGTAAAGTCTTTTAAATCAAATGCTGACCTTCACAAACCATCATCATCATCAGTCATTTGGAATAAAGTTCTTTGTTGCCTGATGATTACAACTCCAGCATTTATCGTGCAGCATGTGCTCTGTCCTTAAAAGGTTTGACCGTTAGTATTTAAAGAGATTGCTGTGACTGAAATGGCAGTTTATGCAGTTTGATACATTTCATTACCAGGCTCCATGGATTACTTTAGTATATTTGCAGCTGTGTCAAAGGGGTTTTGGGATGCATAAATGAGTAGTCACTGGCCACTGACCCACAGGTTACCAACCCCCATCTGATCATTTTTACATTTTGCTGTTATAATAAGCTTGATTAAACAGATTAAACACAAATTACTAGGCCAGTTTCATGGAACTTGGTGGAGCGATGGAGTATGCCCAGAGGAAATAACAAACATGCCCAAAGGATCTGGTTAACTTTCTTAAAACGTGTGAAATGAGGAATTGGCCTCGGTGTGGTGGCGGATGCCTCTGTGACAAGCCTTTTAGTTCACAGGGCGTCTTGTGGAACAGTTTGTGTTGCGTGCAGTGATCTGAATCTGTCTTCGTGATGAACATGATCTTGGTGGGCCTTTCAATAAACCAAATGGTGACTGTAGTTCTGTTTTAACTCGCCATCTGCTGCTTGGTTCTGTGAAAGTTAACAACAGTGGGGTTTATCTGAGCTTTTCTGCTGAGACGAGAGGGAACACCCTACAGCGTAGCAGTGGGCCACTGAATCGAAACAAGGCCCCACTAAAAAAAAAAAAATGCACCGCACAGAGTAATAAGAACTGCTGATGACCCTTTACGGAAACATCAAACGGAGCGGTGACACCGTGGCAAAGCCGGGCTCATTTATGCGCAGCGTAAGAACTGCAGTGAAGGCATCTTGTCTGTTTCAGCAAGTTTTCTGCAAGAATGCCAGCCCGGAAGCCACAACATGATTTATTAACAAGAAGCCGCACTTTTAAATCTCTGCTGCAACAACTCAATAAATATGATTACAGCATCTTAAAGTCTTACATTCTTGGAAGTAATGTACTCCATTCCTTTGGCGACCTGGTAGGAGAAGCTGAGGAGATCTTCGGCATCCAGAGACAGCTCATCGATGTCATCTACATGGAGATTTCTTTTTGTCAGGTTCAGGGAATTAAACATTTTTAGTGTGTGGTGACAGGAATTATAAAGTGAGACACTTACCAGACTGGGAGGACCGTTCTTTTTCAGAAGGACGCATGGGCATATATCCTGTGCCAGTCACGTCTCTGCTGCACACACACACACACACACACACACACACACACAGACACACCGAAGTATTAACATTATCCATCGTCTATTGTAATCACATCAAAAATCTGTGTGCATAAACACCTCGCTGTCTCCATCTGGCTCGAGACGTTGCGATAGTAACCATCCCCGACCTGGGAGTTTAGGAAGGACTCTCTTTTTCTTCGGAGGAAGTTGAGGAGGTCACCATAGCAACAGTACTCTGTGATCACCAAAATTGGGCCTGACAAAATGCAGAGATAAAAAAACCCAACAAAAACAACATTGTTCATTGGTTTTTAAACCATGACAGCACTGAAACAATGATAAAGAGACATAAGAGGATGTTTGTGTACTGGCACTGCTGTGTTTGTCAGTTTAAGATAAAGTTTGACACATGATGAGCATCCACTCATCACGCCTTAACAATAAGCGTGTTTGAGAGGCGACCAAAAGTGCTGAATTATGCTGAACAAATGTGGTGCTATTGAGTGACTTCAAAAGACGATGTTTTCGAGCTCCGGAGGCATCCGTCAAGTGTTTTTATGCATTCATCATCAGCTGCAAACTCATCCATACTTGTGTGGAGTCCAATAAAAATGCTGCATTACAGTCAATACTGAGGTCTTGGTTGGCAGGTTAATGATATTGATCGACGGTAAATTTGTGAGAAGACAAGCAGCATCACGTCTTCATATTGGAGCTAGATGACATCTGATTTTTTAATCAGACATTGCAGTCAGCTGGTCAGCACACAAGTAGGTAGATCACTTGGACAACAGTAAGTAACATAAAAACGGTCAGTGAATGAATGGACATACATAAACAGGTGACATCTCAGAGAGAGCTCCTCTTGGTCCATCAACTTCATTACAGGTCAAAAAGACAAAACAGCAGCTTTACCAACTTGCACCCAAAGATACTGACACACCTCACTGAGACCATTTTCACCAAATGTATTTAGCAACTGCTTCAATTCTGACTCCAAGGCTCTGCAAAGGTTGGTGAAATCTGCTGAAAATAAATACCACTGTCCCCCAGCTGCCCTCCATGGTGAGCATGTACCAGGAACATTGTCTGGCTGAGGCCAGGGCCATTGTTAAAGATGCTACCCGTCCCACACACACATGCTTTTCACTTCTTCCATCTGGAAGGTGATACACAAGCCTCCGTTTCCATGCCAGCAGGCTCAGGAAGACATGCTTTCCTGATTTCATTTCCTTTCCATTCCTATTGCTTGTTGTGTGTATTTACCAAGTGCATAACCAGAGGTTTACATACACTGTATAAAAAGACACATGAGCTTATTTTTCTAACTTTTTGACATTAAAACAGATTCCTGTTTAAGGTTTGTTAGGATTTTAAGAAATTATTTATATTTGCTAAATACCAATGAGAGAGAGAGAATTTGAGATTTTAAAAGTTTCCTAAAAGATTCTCCCTCTAAATATTTTTTCTGATTTAATATCAGGCAGTGAGGGAAAAAAAGAGTAAGCATATTATTTTTTTTTTACAGTGTATCTGGTTTCAAGTGTATATGCATTGTCATGTTCAGCATAAATTAGCATGAAAATATTGGCCAAAACATAAAAATAAATAAAAATACTGTAGTGGGTCTTGATAATAGGAAACTATGACCCCAGAGTAAAAATAACAAGCCAAAAATGTAACTCTTTCCATTATGCACGTATTTAAGCAAGAAAAATGAACCAACATGAAAAAAAATCATGTGGGCAATCATGAGTACCCCCATTAAACGGCTCAGTGCTAACTTTTATCTTCTGGTGGAATGTCAACCAAATTTGAATCCCTCTGTTGTGTTCTGCACCAGACAAAAATGTTTCATCCAATCTGATCTAAAACAAACATATAATAAACCAGATGCATGAGGTTTATTGAGTCCACGACCACTGAAAGTCAGAACAAGTTGAACCTGAAACATCTCCTCCTATTCCTACTGAGGGAGCTAAGTTTGCTGGTAGCGCTCCTCTCACCTCCGACAGTGCAGGCTCCCAGCAGGTTAACGATGTTCACATGGTTTCCAAGGTAACTGAGAACCTTGAGCTCCGACATCAGAGCTTCCTTCTCCGTGGAGTGAGCGTTGGCTAAGATGACATCATTGAAAAAAAGCACTTTAGTAAATGTACTCCCCACTGTCGTGCTCAAAGTCACCTCTTTTTGTGACAAACACAGACAAGGACAGAAGGACGGACTTACGCTTCAGCATCTTCACAGCGACGGTCGTGACAGTGTCTGCGGAGCACAGTCCGTACGCTGTGGCCCTTACCACCTTCCCAAAAGCCCCCGAGCCAAGAGTTTTACCTGGAAATGCACAAACACCAACTTTATAACAATTTACTCAAATTGCAACACACATAGCAGCACAAAGATGAACCATATCATACCGAAGCGGAGCTTCTGCCGGGGAAACTCCCATTTGAGGTCATATGGCAGCTGGAGGGGGTCGATGTATATGTAGTTGTTTCCATTGATGCTCTCAATCACCTTCCACTGGATTTGGAACTTTGGTTTCTGTTTAAAATCCATGAGAGACTGACATTAGATCAGCTTTCTGACATGGCTTTTTACTATATATGTGATTGCACAAATGCGTTCTCCCGTCACTCTTTTATGCAGGTTTTGATTGCTGTTTGCACTTAAGTTGACCATCTGTGTCTAGACAGATGCACACGTTGGTTCTCAAGGAGTCTGACTCATCTGAGTGCAATAAAAGCAGCGTGCACGGGTGGTGGGTGAATTAATGCCTCGGAGCGTGATCAGAGTGTCAAAAAAGTCCTTGCATGCTCCATGTGTGCACTCTGAATGCTTGATTGACTCTGCTGAAATTTATAAGGACATGTTCATGCTGATTAAAAGGACACCCTTTGAGTCTTCTCTGCGGACTATCGTCAGACTCGTGCTTCTAACTTTAACCTGCTCTGCACGAGCTGGAGGAAAAGTCTTATTAGTAAATGAGAAAGGGCTCGTTGCCAAAAGCTTTTCCTTGACAATGCAAACTGTATATCAATGCTGCTGAATGGATTTGATTTAACATTGATGTCTGTGAGCTGATTTGTGGCTTTGGCTGAGATTGACAGCCATAGATGAGATATTTATGGTCCCACTGTTGCTTACGTTATGCCTGCAGTTGTAATACGGTATGTTTACTTATTTCTTTTCTTACCTGCATGTACTTATAGAGCAACACAACCAGAATGAGGCAGAGGAAAGCACCGGTAACCACCATGCCAGTTAGAAGAGGTGTAAAGAGTTTATGGGGGACAATGCGCTCTGTAAAAAAAAAAACAAAAAAAAACACCCACCCAGCACAGTCAGAAATGTTGAGCACTGCAGTTAAGTAGAAACAAGATTATACTGGAAGTTTTTATCTGCTTTCACATTAATATCAACAGTATCTAACATTAATTAAAACCCTTAAACTTGTGGGGTTCAGCTTTATTTTTTCTTTTTTTTTTTTGTCTCTAAAGCTGCCAGACCCCCTGCAGAGGATTTGACCTTGTGAACACATTAAGACGAGCCCAAACAGACACAGCCGCATCTTCTCCCTCCACCGTTATGACAGACAGCTGCAGCAGTGGTGTTTGTTTGTGCGGCGAGGATTAGCGAGTCTACGCCATGTAATCCCCCCTTGCACAGTCAGCATCCACTAATCTTATTCAATCTGTACCAGTAATCACACACCTGGCCGATGAAGGGTCAATGGGTTTGTGTGCCTATATGTGTATCCATACAATGATATGGTACACAAGATAAAACCCTCCGATCCCCTGCCCCTGCGGTGACCTCAGCTCTACCAGCTCTACATGCGTGTATATTCTTCACAAGCTGTACAATGTATGGTATGCGTGAGCATCGTACCACTTATGGAGAACAGCGTGTACGCCTCTTCCCCCTCCGTAGAGGCCACACACTCCAGGGTGTGGTACTGAGCGTGCTCCTTGCTGACGTTCAGTCGACTCTCCACCTCACTCCTGCCAAAGGGCGATTCTGTCAGCATGGAGACCTCCGGGGTCTCCCACTGGGTTGCATTGGGCAGGTGTGAGCACCTGTTGACAGTTATTTAAGATCACCTCTTTTAACTTAAACATTCTGCTGTTGATCTACGTTAATATATTTGCAGCAAAAGATGAGAAGTGAAACCTTGCTGCATTATAGTTCAGCAAGGAAGATATTTTTCTGGTTTTTCTACATTGCAGAGATGCTCACAGGCATTCTTTTATCTCCTACACACCATCCCATCAATGCAATGCATGCAGTCTCTACATCTAAAGAATAAAAAGATCTTGTAATATAATCAATATCCCTCAGATGTAAAAAGCTTTATACATAATATTGTCTCTCTATTGCTTGTAGGCATGTTGTTAAGTATGAAAAAAACGATGTAACTATGTATTTGTAAGACTCGCACTTCTAAATGGGTTTATCTTGTTTTTTCTACTTAAAGGAAAGCATTCACCTTGGTTTTTATTAGTGTTTTTCAAAGGTATTGTTGACCTGACTCCCCCAGTTCAGACTTCAGAGAGCAAATGGAACTGATCTTAAAATCTGAATTTCACAACATGCATATAATTTCAGCATAACAGGGATTAATGGTCGATTTGTGACTGCAAGTACAGATGCTGCAGTTGGCAGCTCTGTCAGCAGTCAGAGCTTTTACGCCATCCAAAAGTTATCACCAACAGCGCTGCACCCACACTTGTTAAAACAGCAACAATGGCTGCTTCATTGCAGCCCCTGTTGTCGGTGGTTATGACACAGGCATGCACAGGGTTGCATCTCACAAGTCCCAAGTCCAGTCTGGTGTGTAGTCTGGCTAGTCATCCTAATTATTTTCCTCTATGATACAAAAAAAAATAGTCTGCTTCCTCTTGATTTGATTTTGGCTTCCAGGGGTCAGTACCAACAAAGAAGTGCCTCCTCACACCATTGGATAGACATTTAATTAATCAATCAGGCTAGTATCAACAAAAGACAGACAAAATGGCGTGCAGTGCCGTCAGAACACTTATGAATGTTGTTTTGCAGTAGAAATTTGTTGCTCCCATGTGTTATTAGCAATTTTTCAGTTTTCTTGGTTATTTTGAGTGGTTGCTCCTGGATATGTCCTCAGATAAAGCCTGCTCTCACCCTGTTGTGATTGGTTTGGCACGTTCTGTACTGGTGGGAAAGGGAGGGGTATCAGACCCATTCCACAAGATCATTTTAGTGAAGTGAATGAGTACGCTGGTCAGGCTAACTGGTGTGTGACTTCAGTGAAACTCAAGTCCTATTTGTATTTTGAAGTAACTTCGAAATAACATTTTTTTTAACTGTATTACAAAGATAGTTACTGCTGTAGATCTTCAGTTTCAGTTGCTCTTCTGATGTCTTTGTTTGCTACTTTCATCAGAACATCTCAAAACGTAGTTGAGAATCATAGCAAGTGATGGTGAAGCAACAAAGCAAAGCTTATACCTAGTCGTACTATGTGATCAGCAGGAGCAGGAGCTAAATCTCATAAGGCAGTATGGCACATAGTGTTTAGTGTTTCTAACATACCTTGTGTTGGGTAGCTCGCAGAAATACCAGCTGATTTTAGGAACTGGATAACCTGCAGCGATGCATCGTACTTGTCCATCAACAGGTCCCTCCTGGGCAATGATGACAGGTTTACCTTTCAGGGGGAGAAGAAAGACACATACTTAAAGCACACATACTGTGCTGTTTTGTTTTGTTGTATGTTTTTCAAAGCTGACACAATTTCCTGGGCATTTTCCATGGGATCTGTGTCTTTTGAAATATGTCCTACAGCTTTGTGTTCCCAGTTCCTGGAGACAGCAAGCGCAGCAATGATGTAAAATCAGGAGGAGATTAATATAAATAATTCCACTCTGATCGTCATCTGTGATGTCAAGATACCCTACACATATGAACTACTCATTTGATGACACTGTATATTTGGCCCTAGGTAGCCACAGTTGTGTTTTCCACACTTGGTTCCCACTTTGTTCATTTCTTTCTCTTCCCAGATTGAAACACTTTTAGAAACTTTTTAGAAAGTTCTTTGTGGTATTGATTCAGCAAGCTATTGGAAAGCTACTTGATAGCATTACACAAAAGCAGATTTGTTTGCTGTCAGCTCCATGATTCAAATCTCCCATTTCAAGATAACTTAAAGGTTCTCTATTGGACCGACATCTGCTCTAATGCACTCAGTGTAGAAGTTATTTCAGTACAGTTGTTACTGCAAGATACCATCCCCATACCATTACACTACCACCACCAGACTAACTGGTACTAAGTGTTTTTAATGATTTAATTCTTGAGCTTTTACCTATTGATTTGTACTCTTAATGTTTATTGTTTATTGTCTTAACTTGTATACCTTTCTTTTACTCTTGAGTGCTCCTTTGTGCACTTTTAGTGTTGCATACATTCTGCATATTCTGCACTCACATGGCTCTGTGCATGTGTGTGAGCTGGGCTGGTATACCTCAGTATATATCTGTGGGTTTTCTGCTTGTTTATGTTTGCACCTGATCAAGCTGATGCAAAGCATTACCCTTCAAGGAACCAATAAAGTCTTCTGACTCTGAACTGTTGATACAAGGCAGGATGGATCCACATTTTCATGACGTGTACAGAAAGGTCTGACCCCAGATCAAATCCCCAAATCTCGCTGCAGAAACTGAGAATCGTAATACCAGATACTGTTTTTTAATCTTCTGTTGTCCAATTTTGGTGAGCCTTTGTCAATTGCTGCCTCAGTTTCCTGTTTTGGTGTGCTCTTCTTCTGCTCGAGCCTACCAGCTATCAGGTCTCCAAGTACTGACGTGTATTGATGTTTTATGTTGGATGGTCCTCTGCCTTTCTTTTGGTTGTCATGAGTGGTTTAAGAGGCTTGGGAGAATTCAAGAGGTGTTTTCTCTGGATGTAATAGAAGGAGGAGCTAGTTTTGTTTCATGTGATGTCATCCACAAATTTACTTACTCTGTCTTTAATGAGTAGTTGAACAGGCATACCTAATAAAGTGGCCAGTGAGTGTATATCATTCTATATTGTAATAATCGGAGTTTGTTGGGACTTAATTCGTATGTAACAAACATTTGTTCCACTTACTGCTGACGTAGACGTGAAATAAATGAACGACAGATGTGTCTTCATGACTGGCTGAAAACTTATAGATCCCTCCCTCTGAGCCAAGGACCCTCACTAGTCGCAGTTCACTGACGTATCTGATGAAACACAAGGACGCACACAATTTAAAGACATTTTGTATAAAAGCAGTCACACATTACACCAGTGTCAGGCTGTTCGTTTTCTGTACCTGTATTTGTGGCGGTGGACGGTGATGACATGCTCCGTGGTGTTGAGGAGACGCTTGTCATTGTAAGACCAGGACAGGGATCGTGGTGCAGGATAGGCATGAAATTCTACTCTTAGGCTCAGACTCTCCCCTTCTTTAACATCCGCCTGAACTGGACTTGAATCTCCTAACATGGCGATGAAGCCCTGGTCTGAAGAACAGAGATTTAGTGGTTTGTTGGGAGATGTTTGGGATCCTCATCTGTTACAAGTTTGCATGATCCCGTCTGGAGCACAAGTTCTCATTGTGTTGCAGTGTCGCAACTTGATACGTGTCATGCGCTCCTCTGAGCCACTGACTGTAAGTTCATGCATGCAAATCAGAGATGACAGCTTATAGAAATAACTCTGCTTGATCAAGAGGTGTCGTGAACACTGGTGGCTTTTGTGGGACATAATAGGATATCTTGCTGCAAAGGAACGAACATCAACACTTACTGTGCACGTCCAGCTGCAGACCTGCATCACTGTTGCCTCTTTCGTTGTGGGCATGGCAACGGTAAGCGCCGGAGTCTGATTGTTTGACGGCTGTGATCAAAAGTGACGTGGAACGCTGATAACCGCGGAAACCGGACAGGATGTGTGAGTTGTGGGTTTCCACAGGATGCTGCAAAACAGCAAACATGATCCGTCATAAAGTACACTGATGCATCATTCTAACATCAACACTTATAAGTAATATCTAAGCAATTAAGATTAAAACTACACATTAAAAACAAAACAAAAAGACAAACAAAAAACCCTAGTGGTTAGTGTTCGCAAATGCAGCTGTTAAAACTTTCCTTTCGTCCATTTCTTTGCTGACTAATGCTGCACTAAAGCACCTTGAAGGTGAGTGCTGGAACTATATCATGTAATTTTCATCCACAAGATCAATAAAAACAGAAAAAAGCTTTTGCATTTCTGACTGAAAATAGACAACATCACTCCACTGACTTCCCATAAAGGGAAAAATTGATTTTTAAATACTTATGTTTGTTTATAAAGGGCACATATTATGAAAAGATGAAACTTTGGAGTCTGAAGTGACTGAAAACTCAAAAATCCCAACACTATCACTATTTGTGGCTGCCTTGGTGTAAGAATTGTCCAGATTTGAAGGATACTGTGACCTCACAGGTTCAGGTCAGGGAATTATCCAGCTTTTCCTCCAGTCAGCTCCACTTCATGTTGCATTTGCTTTACCACAAACGTAGACAGCTCAAAGCTGGACTCCTAGCTTTAGGAGAGATAATGGCCTCTACTTCCAATACTTTGATAATATATATGTATGAATAAATAAATAAATAAATAAATGTAAGTATTAGAAGCAGAGGCTATGAACTCTCCTCCTTTTGCATCTACTGATGGTAGTTTGTGCAACATCAGCAGTTGACTTGTGTGGATTTATAACAAGGTGGCACTAACGATGCAGAGATGCCTGTACAAAGAAGTATTATTTATAAACATTTTGTACACATACATAATTAAAATCAGCCCTGGACTCTACCTACTTTATCCTTAAGTGGAATTAATTTTTGAGTGATGTCTGTGGCTCAGAATAGCAATTAAATTGGACACAGCTCTATTGCCCAAGTGCTCACAATAACCTCCATTATGCTGCAAACACATATTTCTTTCTTACTCAAACTGCTTTCTATGACCATCTACTAATAGACTTAGCGTCGTTTTAACTTTTGGAGCATTCCTGTAAGACGCTAACTCCACTCTCTTAAACAGAGTTCTGAGTTAAAGACACAGACGTGCATTTATATTCATGCAATATTATTCATTTGGTCATCAGGATATCAACCGGAGATAAACACACACACTAAATCACACTTAACATTTAAGACACTTCAAAAGACATCTCATTAACTTTTAACAGCACTCTAAATGCATTTTTTAATTTCTGTATTATCTGTGATTTGTTTGTTTTTTGGTCATACGTAGTTACTATTTATTTTAGTCTATTTTAGTTCAAATCCTCAATATTGGTCTGTGTTCATTTATTGCAATGTATTTATTTAGTTTTACTTTTATTTTTTTCAGGCACTATTTTTTGCTGTTGTTTTTTTTTTTCTTCTGAATTGACTGCTTTTGGTGAACTAGTTGTTTCCAACGTGCTTCCTGAATAAAATTGACTTTACTCTGTTTGCTGCCTTTTGAGCAGCAAACAGAGCTCTGTAGACCCTTCAAAAAAAAAATGGAAACCAGACTTACTCTTGCGCTTCGTTTGATTTAATTTCTAGTTGGAAATCAGAGAGCAGATAATCTGAGCTGCTGCTGAATATAGCATGACAGCAGAACATAAGGAAGTGACAGACGTAGAACTAAGCACCAAAACAGGGAAATATAATCTAATTTACTGATTGTTTCACAGCAGTTATGTTCAAACACAAAGAAAACGCCTCCACACCATCACACACCCGCATAGCTACACAGTTGAGTCTGCTTTGTGCATTTATATGAGCATAATGTATTGCTGGCTTTAGTTCTTATAGTGACAGGCTTTCATTGGCTGAAGATAAGAAGAAGTAAGGGAATTACCATTAGAGCATAGGGAAATTACTGAGAGATTAGTTTGGTATTAATCTGTGACTGTGTGGTGCTTTTGTTTATCAGTTTTTTTTTCAGTTTTTTTTGAACAGTGTGCGTTTAAACTCTCAGAAATATCATCTATTGTCTGCAGCTTGCGTTAACCCTGAATGACTATTAATTACTGTCAAGGTAAAGCAGAGTGGTTGACAACCAGGCAGTGGGGCACACTGGCTTGAAGAAGAGCAAATAAATGCTCAACATTAAATCTCACCGCTGCTGATGGGAAGTCCCACTTAAGACTGAAGTCCGGGTTGACATTGGTGGAGTTACAAGTAACCTTAAACTGCTCTCCTGCCTTCAGGATGACAGCGTCTTTCTGGGACAGAGTGATGACGGGGCGGGACTCTGGTACTGCAGCAAGGGACACGAAAACAACATTATCATAATTATACATCTGACAACAAGCACATTTTCATTACAGCTCTTGTTTTTTATTCATTCATAGACGTGTTGTCAGACAGACTCTTCTCCCTGCATCCTGATTCTTCAGTCATTGTGCTTTTTTTTTTTTTTTATTGTAACCGCTCTGTTTGAATCATTAATCCATGTTTGCGTTTGCTACTGCACAATGCCATTCATCACGTCAATGACAGCATGACAAATGCATGTTGCATATTATACTCACACACCCAGATAAATGGTCCTTCAGGGTGTGTTACCAGCAGTGTGTTCTTACAAGACATTGTAAAAACCTCAGTGTGTGCATATGTGCACAATTACATCCACATATGTGACATGACTCGCTTCAACGTGTAATACATGCAGCATCCTCTTCAGCCATAATTCTGTTTAACACAAACACACACCCGTCATGCTCCGTTACTTGTTCCACATTTAAATCCCTCGACTCGTCCTCTCCCACACGTCCTCTTTCTTTCTTACTCTTCATCAGTCAAAAAGGACACAACCTTAACCCCTCCCTCCCTGCTCACCCTTCCAGCTTGTCTCCATTTAAGCTTTTAAAACAAAAAGGGCTGCACATACTGATGTCAACTGCCATTAAGATAAATTGTCTTCAAAATATGTTTTCCACTGCTAATCTTTAACAAAATTGCAATGCAGCTGGATAAAAAAAAAAAATCTATATCTATGATGACAAGCACAGGCTGTATGATACTGAAAAGATAAATGTTACTATCTTTGATGATCCTATTTGGTTACATCCAAATAGGCCTGTCTCAATAATTATTTTTCTGACTTACTGTGAAATGGTGTAATTATTTTCCTAGACAGTCATACATCAACTTAATCCAGTACTCTGTTTCATGTTGCCTTTGTTTCAATAAAAATCTCACTTTCAGTTTTGCAAACATGATGGCAGAAAACTCAAGATGGTTTTCATGACTGTTTGGTCACAACAGATAAACTTTGGACAGAAAAACACACAATGAAGCAGATTTTATTGTCCTTTCTGGTCCAGCTGGCCTGGCCACCCATGATAAATCCTCTCGTCTGTGATACAGAGAATTAGTCTGATTCCTTGGGATTCGACATCGACTTCCAAGGTACAAATGGACACAAAAGAACACTGCCTCTGGATAGCTCAGGTAGGTAACCGTAGCCACAGCCAGACAAGTATCAACAAAAGACATCCAAACTGGCGGGCAGTGAGGTGTGTGGACTTAAGTATAGTAGCTGCAGAAGCTCCTGTATGAGTCATCACATAAAGTCTGTCCACCGCCTACTGTCATTTGATTGGTTTGTTTCATACCAGTGGGAATGGGAGGGAATGAAAGGGATACCACACCCATTTCATGAAAGAGAGGGTACCGCTTTACCTTAAGGTATACAAAATGTTGCTTAATCACCACTTAATTATCAGAAAACAAACAATAAACTAACCACTACTTAGCAATTACGTAATCATTAAGTTGTGGAGTTTGTTTTAAGGAAGGTAATGCTTAGTTAACAGTCAAGTCATCAAAACAAAATGACTGGAACTAACCCTATCTCATTTGTCTCCCGATAATTGATTGGTAATTAAGCAACATTTTGTGTACCTTATTGTAAAGTGTTACAATGTAAGTTTTTTTAAGTTTTTATTTGAAGTGAATGGGTATGACAGGCCAGGCTAGGACCATCTGCTTCTGTCTTCTTGTAATGGGAGGAGCTCAGGTGGCTTCGTCAAACACCCAGAGCACTGAACCAGGGAGACAACATCTCTTTTAGTCCAAAAGGTTTTTATACTGACATTGGGTTCATAATACCGGCATATGTTCGACATGTGTCATTTAAGTCAAAGTGGATTTGCTTTCAAAACTATGGGTGAGATGACACTTTAATATAATTTAGATAGAAACTGATAAATTCCTATCTAATCTTAGTTAAACATGGACTGCACACATAGCTGCAAACAACTGAAGCCTGCTAAAATGTGGTCATGCCAATACCACAGGGAGAAACCAGCGGAGAGATTCCTAGATCAAAATGTTCTCTCTTTCCAACAGATTCAGATGCATATTTATTTAGAGACAGCTATCTCTGAAAATGCTTTCCTTTCAGTGAGGAATTATGAGTCCTGTTATGTAGGCTGAAAAAGTAGTTCTGAAAGGGAAATATTACTGTAAAGTAACATTTCCACTGATCAGCATAAAATGGTTTGGGTTGTGCGGTAGGTTCTTTCTATATGGTGTGGAGCTGGAAACAAAAGAATTGTCACTTCCATTCAACATGGTTAGGATTGATGATTGTAAAAACAAATGCACGTTTGTTTTTACAGTCATTGCATCCACAAAGTGCAGACCGTCAGTGGGATCATTGGAGAAGAATAAGAGCAAATGGAATTTAATGGAACGATGAGGGGTGAAAAAGTCTTCAGACTGAAATGGATGACTGCTGAGGGATCCTAGCAGATGCTAAAGTAAATGTAGAGGTGAGTAGTATGAAAACTGTGCAATGGAAAAGCATCATTTGTAGCTAAAGTGCTGGTGACCTTGTTTATCTAGGGGGGTGTTACTTTGTGAGGCGAGCTGCTGGGTGGTGCAGTGGTTAGAGCAAGCGGCCCATGTACTGAGGCAGGGACTGACTGCAGCCGTCAGAGGTTTGTCTCCTGGCCGGTGACCCTTTGTGGAAAGACTTCTCTCCATCAACACTTTCTTCCTTCTAGCTCACTTCTCAGACTTCCATATGCCAGAACTAACACATACAAACATTCATTTACACCCTCAGCTATCACCCAACTAAATTCCAAGAGGAAGAGATAGTTTCAGGCCTAACTACAGTGCTCCACCCCAGTTCATTCTTATATTTGCATTTACTATTTTATTATTTATCCATACCGATTGGGAATTTTTTATTTTATACTATTTATGATATTGAGTGATTGATGTGTATTTTATGCGTTGCTCCCAGTGTTGTTGTTGCAGCAGTTGCCCCACTGGGGACAAATAAAGGATTGATTGATTGATGTCTTCCTTCGCCCTCTCCTTCCTGTCCAGCTACTGCTAGTGGAGGCCACTCGAGCCAAAAATACCTTTTAAAAAAACTTTGTGAGGTGTTCGTGTCATCATAATTACTTCATTGACAGGAGACTTCAGTCTCTTAGTCATCTCCTCTATGATGTCCACTGTAGCTCTGACAGTTACTTTTATTGCTCTTGATGAGCAACATAGCACCATAATGGCATCACATCATGACAACGGCTTGGAAGTCCAAAGTTACTTAGGTTGTTTCTGCTGATAGTAGCAACAGGAAACTTTACAAGTCAAATGACACTTGTTCCTTGATGTGAATCAATATGAGATTTTTCCCCTCAGCACCTGCTTGGAGAGTATCCACACTGTCTCACCTCTTCCTGAGACTGATCTAGTGAAGCTATACCATATGTAAAACTGTTATGTAACCCTTTTTATCCACATGAACTTTAAATTAGACTCCTCTCTTGAATTGTTTCCCTTACTCACCAAGTCCAACATCAACAGTGTACTGGATTGACATCACTTTAGCTCCAGCCAGCTGTCCCACACATACGTAGCAGCCCTCATATTCCTTTCTAGCATTGCTGATGATGATGCCCCGTTGCAGGTTGCTGTGGTATTTCATGCCAGATGGTAAGGGTCGACCATCACAGGTCTCCAAGGTCAGGTTGGTGACTGCAGGGTCAGTCACAAGACAAGGGATAGTGCAGTTCTCACTAGCTCGCACCAGAATACCATTCACCATTGTGCGCTGGAAGGCATTATGGGGGTCTAAAGAGATGATAGATTAAGGAAAATTAACATAAGTATCTGTTATTACAATGGATGAAAATACATCTCCCTCCCCTCTTGCCTCGAACACCAACCTTTGACGTAAACATAAATGGAGCTGCGCTCCAACGTGCTGTTGTTGACGCACACATAGCGACCCATGTGGTAGAACTGTGCTGCTGGCACCCTGACAGAAGCCACTCCATCCTCCTCCACCTCTCCCTCCAGCCTGCGGACCTTCTCACTCTCCCACCTCAATGTAGACGGGGTGCCAGACGCTGTGGCGTTGTCATGGCAACGGAGCTCCAGCTTCCCCCTCTTGGGGACCACAACATGAGGCCCGCTGGGAAAGATGATTGGTCCGCACCACACTGGAACAGACAGGATGGCAGAGATACAGTAACCTAGATGCTTTTTTGTTTGTCTGTTTTGAAAGCTGGTTTCAGTTTGAGCAAATATCCATGTCAAAAAGACAAAATAAAGATTCATTTCCTAATAAATGGATATTGAGAGTACTCATTTGCCCTTGCTGTTCACTGTTTAGTTCATAGAACAGAAAATTATTAACATATAATGCAGCAAACCTTTTTAAACCTTAAACATTTAGAAAAAAAAATGCGTCCTTAGACTAGACGAGAGTCCCAATGTTTCTGTTTTTATTCTCATAAAAATGTTGTTTACTTGACTGAGAGTGATAGATTGATTGAATTGTTAGTCTTGGGTTTTTCTTGCTTCTTTCATTGCTTTTTTTTTTTCATGGGCTTGTGGGTTTTCATTTTGAGATATTCTGTGTGCTTATGCTCCTTTAACTTCTTCCTAGGTATTCTTTGAAAATGGATTTCCCGGTGCCCCTTATAGTCACCACCTGTTTTGTTCTGTATTCCTGCACTGATCCTTGCTTCTGTTGGTCCTGCTTTATCACACACACTTGTGACAACTAACTGATACTGCAAATCAAACCCGATTAAGGACCTAATGTAGCCAGCACCATTGGAAGCCTATAAGAAATACAAGTGGGCTACAAGGGCATGGGCTAAGAAGGGCTTAAACTGCCTTAATTGGTCCCAGTTGACCCAGTTAACCAGTTGGGGTCCACCTAAAGGCACACCCAGGGTCATCATGGTAGATGCAGACAAATCCATGGGTCTATACTTTTAGCTCTCTTGTATCCCCACAAATAAATGCTGGTTGGTCACCACATATTTCAAAACCAAACCTGATCAAGGCCTAATGCAATGGTTAAATATGATGTTGTCATTGGCACAGTGCCCCTCAGGACAGGCTGCTTTCTAACCGCCACATCTCAACTGAACAATCAATAATTATGAGCATTCCACCCACTGAGTAATCATGCATTAAGTCCCTTAAATCCATTCTTTTAAGATGAGTAAACAAAACGAACATTTTAGTTTCACGTTAACCCCCACCAGGCATCCCTCTGCCAGATTTTCACATGATAAGCACCATTTCAAAAACAGCATTTTCATGTGACTGTTATGCCTCCAGGCTGGAGCAGAGCTCAGAGAGCAAGAAGCAGAAGCATCTGGATGTGGGGGAGGAGACTCACACCAAAGCAAAAAAAAAAAAAAAAAAGAAGGGGGTGTTTCGGTGGACGGCGAGGGTGGTCGGGTGGTGGGGCCGGAAAGGGGGGGGGCG
>JBAMYA010000001.1:5599304-5620419 GCA_037176975.1 Arrhamphus sclerolepis | reverse complement strand
TATCTATCTATCTATCTATCTATCTATCTATCTATCTATCTATCTATCTATCTATCTATCTATCTATCTATCTGTCTTTATACACACACACACACACACACACACACACACACACACACACATATATATACATGTACATATACATACATACAGTATATTTTATTCTTTAAATGGGAGACAGGTTCATCCCATCCGCCTGATGGCGCTCTAGTTCCTGGTGCAACACTTCAACCTTAGCGGGACATCAGCGCGAGTCTCTTCCGGGTCCACGGTGACTTACAGGGAGGGCGAAATGGATCTATGAAGTCATAATATACGTACATAAACCAGCATCCTTGCTATAAAAAAAGAAAAAAGAGAGAAAGTTCTGATTACACCTTGTATTGTTTGCATTTAAAACTTGGTCGTCGAAGTCGCCGGTGGTTTTAGCCGAACATGTCTGCGGAGGAAGCGGACAAAACAACCACCACTGATGCCAGCGCCGGCGACGAGGAGGAAGAATGGCTGTACGGAGGTACAAACAGCATCTTACAGTCCACAAACACCAGTCCTCTCTAATCACAGAGACACAAGTCATTTGATTTACTAGTAAATTACGAGTCAGCGAGGGACTCTAAAGGACTAGGGCACTAACCGCTAGGCTAAGCTAGCAGTGCCTGTTTGTTCCGCAGTTTTCGGCCTTCAGTAGCACTTCAATATAATATATTAAATGATATATAAGAGAAATGTGGTGTAGTTGCAAGCATTCTAGAGCAATAATAATTCAGTTTTAAATAGGTGTAGTTTAAAAAAAACAGACAGCACGTACAATGTTCAAACCTGGATTAAACGATCTCTTAGATAATAAAGAATAAACTAAACACATACTGTGATTTGTGAAACCTGTATTTCATTTGAGAAAGCAAAAAGTAGACCTCCCCTTTTTTTCCTTTTTTTTTTTTGCTCTGTCGGACCATTTTAGACCAGGTCCATGCCTGTAAAAAAAGAGAAAATGGGCCTATTTTATATTTTCGCAATCAAAAAAAGGTTTCACAACTTGGGAACTGCATTCAATATATTCTTTGCCATCTAAAACATAATTTAATATTGGTTTGAGCAATATAGATGCTGTGGTTTTTGACCTGATCTTTGGTGGTCTTTATTGTCAAAAAAGAAGAAAAATTTGTCTATTTTTCATTTTCACAAGTTTTCACGAATCATAAACTGTGTTAAATATAGTCTTCACTATGTAAAACATAATTTAATACAGGTTTGAGCAGTGTACATGTGGTTTTTGATCTGGAGCTTGTATAAAGTCGGCTTATTGAATAGTTCTTTAGTCTTCTTGCAAATTGGGAGCTAACTGCAGCATCATTGTTTTCATGTAGTGTAGCCTTGATAGTGTTTTTTTATTTTTTATTTTTTAGTTTATCTGTTGTAGTATTGGAGCACTAGTTAATACTTGTTGTGTTTCTTGTTTGTTTCAGATGAGTCAGAGAGCAAAGAGGAGGATGAAGAGGCCAAACTGAGCGCTGCTGTCAGGTAACATCCTCCCAGACTACCACAAACGCCTATGAAGAAACCGCCATCACAGCCATTTAATTAATGAAAATCTTTAACAGGGTGATTGGCTCTACCGTGAAAGACAGATATGAAGATATGGCTGTGCAGTTAATGAAAAATCAATCAAAACCAACAATTTAGAACCAGTAACAGACTTAATCTTGCCTGTGTCAATAATCTTAGTTGTTTGAAATATTCAATTAATGACATAACTCCACTTATTTTAAAATCGCAATATTTATAATTTTAATAGCTGGGACTATTTGCAGCAAGAGCCTTGTCTTTGTCCCACAAGGGGGAAAAAATAAAACAAAGCAAAAAATAGTTACATATGATTAATCAGGATATTAATTTGAGGTCATGTCGTCTAGTCATGGTCTGATGCAAGTATATAATTATTCCTGTTCTAGGGCAGCATGACGTTAGGAAAATATGCAGTGTGTGATGCTTTAGTTAAAATTTTCAGTGAAGATAACCCTGCAGCAAAAACATGTTTTGTGCAAATTAGGATTTAAATTGGCATCTTGTTCGGTAATGTTTCATTTGATTGGTCAAACATATTATTGACATTTGAAGTAGAAATGCTTGGTACTGTGAAAATAACAATGTTTCAAAGTTTTTGAATTATTGATATTAAGATGACAATAAATAGATTTTTCGTTGTGCAGCCTTAACCCCTACAGTGTTTACATCTACATTTTATGTTTTCTTTTTATTTTCTTAAAGTCCAGTGTTTTTTCGAGAGAAAGAACAGGCTTATTTAGGGCATATGGACAAGTGTTTATAGTAGGGTGCATAATGATCAATTATAATGAAAGTAAGGGGCTTAAAGAAAGAAAAAAAAAAAAAAAAAGTCCTCAGCTTCAGGCTCCCATTGGAGGTATTTCAGCCATGTCTGCCTGCAAAGAGTCTGGAAGCTGACCCGGGACTCACTGGACACCAGTGTTGCCAAATGTCACAAAGCAAATAACAGGGATTAAAGTTTTCCGGCACCGTGCTGGATGTCCGGCGTTTGACTATGATTCAGGAAAAAAAAAAACTCACCAACACGCTATCTCCGAGTGGTCTTGAACGCAGCAGTTGTTTCTCCTGAAATCAAAAGAATGGACGCTAAATTCATGAAGCCAGGGGAAAACGTCGCAGTTAACAAGAGCCTTAAAACAAGCGGCGCTGGGCATGGATAGAGGAAAAGGGAAGACACGGCAAGCAGTTTGGGCTGCGCTCCAACACACAAGCCGTTTGCCAGGAGCAACAGCCACAGTGGATGTAGCAGCCCCGATGACCAAACTGTATTTATTTCATATCATTCAGTTTACCACTTCTTGGAGCACTTTACTGTTTTGTTTTTTGTTTGTTTTTTGTGCTGCTGTTAAAAGTAACTGCCTCTGTAAATATGTTAAAGAGAGGAGAGAAGTCAAGACCCAATGTGCAAAATCACTGTGATGCACTATATCAGCACAAGACCCAACGTAATGTATTTCCTATATCATCATTTGCCATTAAGTAGAAATTTCAACTGTGCTGATGTGGATGTACTGGTAGGATTAGCAACATCGAGACTGTCTTCTCACTGGAGCTGGAGAACTCTGCTGGGAAGAGAGAGCTCTGCATATCTGCCCAGAGAGGCTTAGTTGTTTCCACAACAGTGTTGAAGCACGTAGACTTGTTTGCTATAAAATTTAATATTAAATACCTCTCTTAAGTAATTAATTTATCTATAATTTAAGAAGCATAGGATGTTTTACAGTATGTCTAACAGTGTATTGTATCTACAGCGCACCTGCAAATACTTTACCAGAAGATGCTTCTTCTGCACATGCCACAGGGAATGGAGTCGTCTCTGAGGTTGGTAGTTTTTAATTCATGTGAGCAGTTCTCAGACTCAACATTCCTGGTTTCACATGTCATATCACCTTGTTTTGTTTTGTTTTTTCCTGAAATTTTAGAGCACAGGTGAAGCTGCAGGTGAGGATGTGGACAGCGACACCGACAGTGACGACGATGACGATGATGTCCGGGTTACCATCGGTGACATAAAAACTGGAGCGCCACAATACACGTAGGTTTTCGTCAAATTGTGGTGTTTTTATAGATGATGTCGACTATATGTGCTGCTTGATGAGATATTATGGGATGTACAGCGGCCTACCTGTGTTGCAAATAATCATGTAACATTATTACTGGATCCTTTTAAATCCTACAAATGCTGCTAAATTATTAGTTTATTTTTGTATCTCGAGCGGTATGTGACGTCAATGTAAAGTGTTCAAATGCTTCAGAAGGTACTCAGCACAGGCATGCAACAAGTGTTACCTCCTTTGCCCTCACATGCTTCACATGCACATGCCTCAGTAAATATATGGGTATTCATGAATTGTTTGGAGGGATGGTGGTCAGCTGCAAAAACATGTATAATACTGAAAATACAAAGACATCCATAAACAAAAGCCCTAGCGTGCATGAATCACTGTGAAACATCTGAGGTTAGTAGTGAAATCAACTGTTCAAATACATCCTTTATGGTGGATTCACATGTATGTGTTGTGTGCATCGTCTGCGTCGGCCCCCCGAAGTTATTAAAGGCTTCTACAAAAGTAATTGACAGTTTTAAAACAGCATCAGTTAGTTTTTTCCATGTTAAAAGTATTAGTGCTTTGATTTAATTCGAAGCAACAGTAGATTATTCGTAGGAAGCATTTTCTAGATCTCTCTGTTTCTTATCTTTAGTTTTGGCAAACACAACCCACAGTCATTTTGGACTCCTGCAGCAGTCATCTCACTATGACTGCGTATCGTTTTACGGCGCTGAGTCACAGAAAAGTAACGCTACTGAGCAAAAGACGAAACGAGTAAAATGTGGATGGTGTCAACTTAATCTCTATGCCTATAGGAGGGGACCCAGTTAGCTTTAAACAAGAACAGGTTTCACTTTTTACACTTGCGCTGTTAAATGTAGATTGATGGAGAAAGCATTTGACATTTTTGGTTGCTGTATTCTTTCAAATGATATAATTTAGATAGTGAGAAAGAAATGATCATGTGTGGTTAAACCAACAAGCCTC
Source organism: Arrhamphus sclerolepis (assembly GCA_037176975.1). Taxonomy (NCBI): domain Eukaryota; kingdom Metazoa; phylum Chordata; class Actinopteri; order Beloniformes; family Hemiramphidae; genus Arrhamphus; species Arrhamphus sclerolepis. Next base: position 5,615,815 of record JBAMYA010000001.1, on the reverse strand, counting down.
TCTTTGAATGTGACTTGCTGTAAGTCTGTGATGTTTGAGTTTATCATCAAACAAGACATTTAAGTTTCAGTTTGTTTTTTTTTTCTTTTCCTTGCAGGGCTTATGGAGCTCCACCTGTAAACCTCAACATAAAGTCAACAGGCTCCAGGCCTTATGGGCAAGGTGTTACTCCCTTTCAGTCATCACATCTTGATTGTTTTTAGAAAAAGTCCAACACATTTTTCTCCTTCTTTATCGTGAAAATCCAGTAACGCAAGTTGTTTGTTTTCAGTGACCACAAAGCTAAAGGGGGTGGATCTCGATGCACCTGGAAACATTAATGGGGTTCCAGTGCTGGAGGTGGACATGGAGTCCTTTGAGGAGAAACCCTGGAGGAAGCCAGGTGAGCTGTGTGCCGAGCTGTGTGTGTGTGTGTGTCCCCAACTAAAATAATTATTGTTGCTGCTTCTTCAGGCAACCAAACTCGAAATTCTGAAATTATGCTTTTTGCTTTAAAACTTGTATACAGTGTCATAAATCAAGGAAAGATCGACACAGAGAGTGTGTGTTTTTCTCTGTGCAGGAGCGGATCTGTCAGACTACTTCAACTATGGCTTCAATGAAGACACCTGGAAAGCTTATTGTGAGAAGCAGAAGAGACTGCGAATGGGTCTGGAGGTCTCTACAGTTGGCTCAGTGACAAGCAAAATCACTGTAAGATTCCTGAAGCTCACCTTACATTCCACCACATCCTTCTTAAACCCTCAATTTTGACTGTATTTACCAAAAATATATACGTGTATATTGTTTTGTGTCATTCTATAGGTTCAACAGGGCAGGACGGGTAACGAAAAGGATTTGTCCAGTTTGGCTGTTCACACCTCCAAGACAGACTTCACATCTCCTGTGAGCTTGTACAAGTCAGCCATCAGTCAGGTCACCAGGTAACACTCCTGCTTAGTTTCCACTTATTCTGCAACTTAATCAAGTTTATGTTTTAGTAGATAAGCAAGTGATTTAACAGCTTTTATTTCTTAAAGTTATAATATGAGCGGGGAGTATCTTCATTTGTTTATTGGAACATGAAACCCATTCTTCAACAAAAATAAAAATAATAGTAATACATTTTTAATTTTCATGGGATGATGTCATATTTCATTCTTTCTCAGGTCAAAGTTTTTCAGCAGTTTTGAATATCTTTAATAGGGGTACAATTAGGCTCTTAAAAGGCTTGACTAAGGCCCTGCTATGAAATTTTAATGTGATTGAGGGCTGCTATTTTGGCTCATTATGGATGCTAATGGATGATAAATTAACAGGCGGAGTCGATTGTAGTGGATACTTGTCAGTGTTTTGAAAGCTGTTTTTAATGTTCTTTTTTTTTTGTAGGAAGCTGAGTGGTACCATAGATGTGATTGGTGGACAAATGGCCACAATCAGCAGGGTTGAAGGGCGACGTAGACACAATCAAGAGGGCAATAATATCCAGGTACAAGAAGCAACACAACGGGTCACTTACAACAAATGATAATTGTTTTGCTTGTTCTGTTATTGCTCATAATTGCTATGGAAACGATGTCCTCTCCTTGTCTGTTGTTGCTCAGGTGATCTCTGAGCACTCAACCTCAGATACGGAACAAGCACCAGTTGCAAAGATCCCCGCCTTCTTCCCTCCAGGACCACTTCCTCCAAACATACCCCCACCTCCATTTCTCCCTCCCCCACCAAACGTCAGCACCGCTCCTCCACTCATACCTCCACCCAGTGAGTTTTGAGTTACTTTCTCATTCTTCATTCATGCACATCTGTCTTGTTTTCACTGTGTTTACGGTCCTGTTTCTTACACTTGACAGGGTTGCCCATCACTGTCCCTCCTCCTGGTTTTCCTCCTCCAACCAGTGGGCCTCCTCCTTCCTTAATCCCCACAATGGATGGGTAAGACACTCATGAACTCATGGACATTCATTCTTGCACACCACAGTATCTCTGACATGGTGACTTTCCTCTGTTCTCACAGTGGTCATGCTGGAGGTTATGATGGCCGTCCTGTCCCTCCGTACCCGTTTCCTCAAGGTAAACAGCTCTACAGCACGGTCAGATTTTATAACATCACTTAAACTACACATGTTACAGTTTGAGTGACAAGTGATCGGATACATCAGTTTAGACAGGGCATTGCAATGCCCTTGAGATCTCAAATAAATTATATTGTTATCACGGGAAACGGAGGAAAAAATAACTCGTTACCACAAGAAAACAGTGGAGTTATGTCGTTATCACGGGAAAACGGGGGAAATAAAATGTATGCATGTATGATCCTTTAGGGCTTCCGTACGTTACCGAGCACAGTGGCAAAAAGTTGTTTACCAAATTGCCTAATATGTGTATGCGCTGGATTCACTGATTCACTGCTCGGGATTTTTTTTTTACTTTAAGCCCTGTTAGAGAATTCTATCTACTCCTGTAAACCACATGTCCAATTCAAGACCCGCAGGTCAAATCAAATTTGATAAAGGTTGCAATTGGTGAAATTCTTGATTTTATGACAAAAATTCACCTTTTATGGAAAATAGTATAATTTGGCTAAATTTTACATCTTCTTTTCTTTTCTGTTTTGTTTTTGTTTTTTTATGTTTTTTTTTTGTTTTTTTTTTGCAAAAAAGTCAATTGTTTTTGTTTTAAAGAAAAAATTGCGATTTTAGTACAAAAGCCTATTTAGTTTTTTTTATTTATTTATAAAACTTGCAGATTTTGGGAAAATTGAGATTTTGTAACAAAAATGTACATTTACACTTTTTTTTGTACAACTGAGTTGGGTAATCTGACAACATAGCTGGTTGAGAAAGTAAAGAATAACTGGCCCCTTAACTATTTTAATGACACCCCTGCTGTAAAGATTTAAATGCAAACTGCCCTCTCTTGTGTGTTTCCAGGTGCTTACCCTCCACCAATGGCTGGAGGAGTACCGCCTCCTTGGCCTCCAATGATGGACAACACCAAATCCTGGGACTATTATTCCCGTCGCGAGGACAAAAGAGACAAAGAGAGAGAGAGACCCAGAGAGAGGACACATGAGCGGGACAGAGAGAGGGAGCACAGCCCTTCAGCTATCAGCTACACCAGGTCAGACACAGACATGTGATATAAGCAGCAGACTGAACATGTTTCGCCTCATCAGGGCTACCTGACTACTGCGTAATATGACATCTAAGGGGGCAGAACTCACACATGGCCTGGAATTTCTTCTAAGCCTCAGCACTCCCGTTTCTTTTACACATGTCCCATATCACTGCCAGTCAGTAGGAGTTTATAGTTGTCATGTTCAATTTTCGCATCTTCCAAAAACCCCAAATACCATTTTTGAGGTACTTGGGTAGCCCTTATTGTATACTCACAGCCTCCAGGTTTCAGCAGAATAATGTCAAGTTATGAGCTTTATTTTAAAAATTGACCAGGATATGTATACTGTTCTATGTCTGACTTCCTGTCAGCTTGATGGGCTTTAAACTGAGCCTCAGCTGAGCTCCAAAATATTCTTGGGCACATGTCGCTAGCAGATTGGACGGTTGCTTTTGAGCCATGGCACAGCATTTCTGGTGGGACCGCTGTCATCAGCTGGAATAGCTGTGACTCACAGCAGCTGGTGCAGCAAATCCTGTTGTGTGTACTCAAAAATATAATCTTCAGGAATAAATTATAATAATAATGATTTTGATTTACCCAAATCAAAAATAAGGTGCCGTATGATTTTGTTGCAGAGGACATTTTAAGAGTCTGGGATTACTTGTTCACTAAAATAACTTAACGTTGTGGCTCTGAACTCCACGTTGGGCAACATAGCATGAGAGAACCCGTCCTCAGCAACTTCAAATGGAGTCAAATTCTTGACAGTGAAAGTTGGAACTGAGTTGTTGATTCAGTTTGTCCTCTCTGAGTTTGGTACGAGCTCTGACATCGCTTGCTTGGTGGTCCTCTGGTGGGCAGGATCTGTAGCTTGTATCACTTGTTTGAAAAATGATTCTTCGTTGTGGACATCAAGTGCTTTTGTGGCACATGTTTAAATAATTTTTCTTTTCAAAGAATGTCAAATACCTCTATTCATTAGCTTTTAATTAGGGGTGCAACGACACACAAAATTCACGGTTTGGTTCGATACTTTAGTGTCACAGTCTGATATTTTTTCGATACAAAAAAAAGAGAAATTTCCATTCCTTTTTAAACTTTCAGTTTTTTTAAATTAATTACAAACATTTGTTTAAACTTGAAAGTACAGTTTTTAAATTAAATTTAGCTGAAACAGCAAATAATAAAAAAAAAAAAAAAAATGTATGTGATGGAGAAATCACCCATCCTCTGTGGAAAACATCAGCGTACATACAGCAAGTTAAAACCCTTTAACACCCACAAAAAAGCAGTCCGCCTGGTTCTTATTCTCTTTGATCAATAAATTTCTAAAAAATGTTTTAAGTTAGTTCTTTTGCCCATGAATTTCAGGATAAATTCAACCTTCAAAATCCCTCAAGAAATTGTCTTTTTTATGTTATAGATGCTTTAAACTGTGAAATAACCAAATATATATATTTTAAATTCAATTCAAGAATTTTCAACAAGTTTTGTCTTTCTAAACACTGTAGATGACCAAAGGTTTTGAGACAACAAAAATTTTATTTCAACAATTTTACAACAACACAAGCATTTTTTTGCCTGGACTATGTATATAATGTTTGCACAAGAGTTAGTTCCGACCAAGTAATTCGACTGGACAAGAGACATCCTATGAGTGTTGATAAAGAGGACAACAGCACTGGGACTTTTTAGACATTATCACTTTGTTGTACAGGCGTTCTAATAACTGTTAATTAATGTTACATTAGTTAACTATCTTAGATCAGACGGTAACGTGCTGTTAACTCATCAGAAACACACATCATACCACCAAAGCATCTGTCAACAGACTCTTATTTTAGTTGTTGTACAATAAATTGAAACATTCAGATAAATGTAAATGATAAACAGTAGCTGTAATATGCAGACACAGAGTAGCAAGTTTGTGTGTGGGAAATGTTTGTGTTGCCTGGCAACAACCTTCCAGTTGCAGAACTGTTTGTGTTGGCAGAGCTAAATAAATGATTAAATAAACAAATCATAATCTCTTGTTGCTTATTACTGTTAACTAATAAAATGCTCTTGTAGAATTTTTGTATAATAGCAATATCACACTCGAGGTCGTGCTGTTATGCTGAATATCAGCACTGGTGGGATTATCTGCAGCCTCGTACCAACAAATGAATCCCACCAGTGCACAACAGCGCCACCTTGAGTGTTATATTGCTTGAATATCAGTGCAAAACTGTGCTTCTCAGCTTTCAGAATCCATTGGAATTATGTCGATAGCACAAACAGTTGAAGAGTTACAGTAATTTGAAAAATGCACATCTTCCTGTTGTCAGCAATAGCTCTGGTGTAGAAATAGCTCAGTCTGACTAGCTTGAATGAATGCACGTGGGAGGCGCTCAGTGGATTGCAGAGTGAGCTTCCAACATAGAGCACATCATCAGAAGAAAAGTTGATAAAGTAAATAAAAAATTCTGTATCTGTACATATGCGTACCGAAACAAGAGCTCTGTATTGAACGGTTCAATACAGATGCATGTATTGTTGCACCCCTACTTTTAATGCTGGTCAGATTTTTTATTTTTGTCTCCACACCCTGTCACTTCCACCTTTTGTTTCCTATTAAAACCATCCATGCCTGCATCATAATTTATCTGTTAGCCTACATCTGATTGTCAGAGAGGGTGAGATGGATTCATGCAACCAAATTGATCTGTAATGTCTTGAATGCTGCTTGAAATGTGTTCATACTGGAACTTCGGTTAACATATTTATTGGTGCACTGTACCGACTGTACTGTAAGATAACGCAATAAAGGGAAAACTCCTGTCTGTTACCGTAGTGATGAGGAGCGGTACCGTTACCGTGAGTACCAGGAGCGTGGTTACGGGGAGCGCCATCGTGACCGGGCGAGTCGAGAGAAAGAGGAAAGGCACAGAGAAAGGCGGCACCGAGAGAAAGAGGAGGGTCGCCACAAATCCTCTCGCAGGTAAGCAAAGACAGAGTTCTGTACAGTATTTTTCTTCTCTTTTTTTCTTCTTCAATCCCTCCCCTCTTCCAGTACAACCATTCCTCTCATATGGTGCATCCTTTTATCTGCTGAAAGGCTGGGAATTGGAGATCGTCTTCACCTCTACAAACTGAGACACAAAAATAAATAAATAAATAGTTGGACAGTTTATCGTTTCAGTGCCAATACTGCATTGTGGACATGCAAAGCAGTCACTCTATAAGAGATTTAGATGTAGTACGACTAATTAACTCACAGCAATGGGACATATTTTTCTTGGTTTCTGGTGATGTTTCCATCCAGAAAATGTTTTTTTTTTTTAAATCCGATTGACAAATCCTAATACAGCCTTCAATAGCAGTTTGTTTTAAGTTTGAGAATTAACCTGAGTTGGATAATTGTGAATCTACACCAGCGTCCAACATCTGCTTGGCTGTGGCTCTCATTGGTAATGACTACAGTAGCAGTTTTTATAAGATTGATTGATGTTTATTGCATACATTTTCTTTTTCTTAAACCACTAAATTACAAAACATGGCATTTGTTGCCAGGCGGTGATATGCTGACTCATCATGAGCTCACAAGATGATGTCAGTATATCAGATATCAGCAGAAATCTGAATTTATGCATCTTTAATTTTCATAAATGCATCTGCTTCTGAACTTGTTTAATTATAACAGCAGTTAATTTCTCTGTGGGAAAGACTTCATGTTGATGTTTTGTAATATCAGATATTTCCATAAATCATAAAAAAATATCACAGATACACTGCCTCCTGGACAGTCCCACTAATTGATATATAAATTTCAACATCAGTTTCAGCAGCCACCGGTTTCCTGCCATCTTTTCTTGCAAACTTGCACACATGAATGAGTGATCTGATTAATTATAGTTCACTAATTTATTAGTGGATAGGTCACGCCATAACTATGACATCACTTATGTTGCTGCATCTTCAGGTCAGATCACATCACTTCAGACCACCATCATATCATACTCCTGCCTGACGCATCCAAATACCTTACTTCACCTAACTTCTATAATTTAATAGTAGGTGCAAAGGGGTGCAAACTAGTTAGTAGCCATTGTTGGTGAAATGAAGGAAGAGGGCGATTGGAAAAAGTGATGGAAAACTCTGAGGTGGCAGTTCTGAGTTTGAAATGTGAGAAAGAAAAAGAGAAAGTGTCAGCAGGCTGAAGGAAAGGTTTTTCTTGAACATTGTATTTGCAAATGTTTTCCCCTTTCTTTCCTCTGTCTTTTCCAAATTTCCATCATGTCGTGTCTTTCATCGTCCTCTGTCCTCTTGCCCTTCCTCTTTTTTTATTTTCCCTCTTATTGATCTCCGCATCTATCTTTATCCATCTCCGCTTTCTCACCTTCTATCTGTTCTCCTTTATTGTCTCTCCATGTCTGTCCTTTACTCTCCTGCTATAATCTTTATCACCCCCTCCCCTCCTTCTCTTTTCATACTCTTGTTTTTCTTCCTCCTTTAGCAGCAGCAGCCGGAGGAGGCACGACAGTGAAGAGGGAGACAGCCACCGGAGGCACAAACACAAAAAGAGCAAGAGGAGCAAGGAGGGCAAAGAGGCCAGTGAGGACATGGGCGGAGACCAGGAGAACCAGGAGGCCATGGAGTAGTGATCACAACCTCCATCTTTCCTTTCACCGTTTGTCTTCATACTAACCAGAGGGTTAACTGGAAAGTCACAGAGTAATCGACGCATCATGTGCACCTCCTCTTCACCAGCCAGCATTCCTGTTCGTCCTGCTCAGGTTCATCCTCGCGTCACTCCAGTGTGGACGGAGGAGAGCAGGAGATGAAGATGGGTGCTCATCCTCCTCTCTGTTTCCATCAGTAGTTTGCGACAGGAAGAGCACCAGTCTGTCGGCCCTTGCATCCTCCCCAACTCTCCCCTCAGAGCAAAGCTGTAAGAATTTGGCCGAGCTCAGATTTCTTTGTGTATTCAGGACGATCAGTCTGCTCTTTTTCTATTGTTTTGTTGTCCTTTTGTTCCTGTCACGTATGAAGACACCTGTAGAACGCTGTGAGTTAAGTTCAATTAAAAAGAAAAACTTTTGATAATGCGTCTTTTTGTGACTTTATTTTTCAGAATAAATAAAAAGTTCACATCTGTGTATCAACTCAAATGACTGTCAGATTATACAAATTTAATGCTTAAAGCCACTCTATGTATCACTTCTGACCACATGGGGGCATGTAGAGTTGCCATGATGATGGAAGAGCCTCGTCAATACTATGCTAATGAATGGGCACTATCCAGCCTGTCGTATATCACTTTAGCCACATTTCCACCTGTTTGTTACAGTATGACGTGCAATTTTCTTTTTTGAGTTTCCATCACTGTGTTCTGTTGTGGGTACCAAGACCAGTAGCTTGGTATTCTCAAGGAGGATTTCACGTTTGAAGTATTTTCTCAAAGTTCACCATTTTCTTGCCAAGAAACAAAAATATGATGTGCTGGATGTCCTCCACCGTTTTCCTTTCTGAAGTCAGCTGACTTTATTGACCGGAGTCATTGTGTTTCACAGATGTGACATTTCACTGTTACAAAGCAGATAGCTGCAGGCATTTATCTGGTCAACACTTCTGGGAGGAAATGCAATCATAGTTTACTCATGGCTGGCAGAAATCTATTGCACACTATATTTCTTAATTTTGATCGAAAGAATATAATTCTGATATGATTGAATTATTCAAAACTGCAGAGAAACCACCAAGAATGTCCAGAAAGGATTTCTGTATCCACAAAACTGAAAAATTCCATAACCAGATCCATACAGCCCAGTCCCATAAAACTATAAAATAAATTAATCTTCACCTTTTAGTTCAAGTCATGACAAGAAATGTGACATTACTATCAAACAAACTTTGTCAAGCGTTTTCACGATAATAATGTAAACCAAAGTATTGAAAATTTGTTTTAAAATCACATCATTATTAAATTATTGTCCATTCTGAACTGTATCATACAGAAGCAAACTGAACTACGTTAATAGAGTCATTTTCAAGTCCGCAAAGTATTTCCTTAAACATGTTCGGGAACATATACTCCACTCTCAGTGAATTACTGCGATGCTATGAAAGAGTATTTTCTTTACCAGGTTAAACGTGCTGAATATCACCACTGTGATTTGTACATTGATCTGCAGAGCACAGCTGGGGTTATCGCAGGCAGAGCACAAAGTTCAAATAAAACTCAAATCAATATTTGATTGTGTAACAAAGCACAACAAGAGTTTTTAGGAACAATTTGGGTTGTTTTTTTTAATGAGGAGACTTCTCAATTTCTCTCACTATATCTAGAGTAGTATTCAAAATAATAGCACTGTGTTGTTTTTTTTCTTTATTTTCTCTCAAAGTGACTGCATGTGCTTCATTGAAACTTTTACATTTTAAAATAACAGACCCAGTTAGCTTTTGCACTCGTGTCCACACCTCAACACTTTACATAAACTGCAACACTTATTTGTAGTTGTTCAGTGAATGTGTCGCCAGATACAGAAGTGTACTGCATTGTGTTTATGTACTTCCTGTCCTCAGTTAAGGATGTCCAGATGAGTAGTCGCAGCTGTTCACAATAAAACACTGAAAATGTGATTCCAGCTGGAGTTTTTCATATTACTACTCATGGAGAATTGCAGTGGTATTTCTACTCTGCTAGAATGTAGTGTTGCTGATTTTTACTACGTAAGCGTATTGATGAATGTTAAAATGGTTGTTTTACGGAAACCGGCAATTAGTCATCGTTAATATATGTAGTGTAGCAGAATATAATTATGTTTTGATTACATGGGTTTGTTGATATCATTTAGTAAGAAAAACATATTGGCATAGATCCTACATGTACAAAGTTGCCTCCATGTGATAGGATCAACCCCTCTGCAGCAGGCCAAAGTCTGCCCCCTCTCTACCCCCCATGATGTTTACTTTGGTTACATCAGCTCACAGACTCATTAATATCTGCTCCATCCAGAGGAGACACCACTGAACTGATGTTTGTGAAGCAGTGAAGACCAAACTGAGAGTGGAGACAAACAGAGGAAAGTCCTGATAAAAATAAAATAAAATAAAAAAAGATTGAAAGGCTATGAAGAGGATGAAGAGCATCGCTGTCCTTGTGTTGCTGAGTCTTCTATCGCCTGGACACTCAGCTCCTTTGAGCAGCTGTGACAGCCTGCTAAAACCAATAACCATCACCAATGAAGAAGTAAGTTCTTCCATGTTTCTGTGTCACAGACGGCCTGCGACAGGCTGAGGTCAGTGAAGTCAGAAAAGTAACAGCAGCATGAGAAGTTTTTCATTTATACTTTACTAGGTAAGATGAACGGCTGGAATGCTCATATTTACTTACTGTCTTTAACTTTTCAAACAAAAGCACATTATAAAATGCTAATAGGGTTGTGACACCATAATGTACTATTAAAACTTAAGTGACTATATCAAATCCTCTCATTTAACCATTTTCTTACGAGTGTCTTTAAAGTAAAGCGCATATTATGTAAACTGGTTTCTTTCTCTCTTGTCATCTTTTCTTTAGATTCCACAATTTTTTTTTCAACTGGTGTAACAGAAGCTGAAAAATGTTCCAGAAATAACATTAAAGTCAAGATATTTAAGAGAAAATTGTGATATGTTACCTATAAACATTCCTTATTTATTGCTTGTTTGTTTGTTTTTTTTAATGTGCCCAGCTGATCTGGTCTATCATGACAGGGTGCCATTACAGTCAGTTATTACATTTACTAACTTAAGTGTTTTTTGATTTCTGCTGTATGAAACCAAATGCCATAACAAGAATTACAGACAATTACAGACATAAAAAAGATTTACAAATTTTAAAGGGAGTGTAGTAACAAAGAAAAGTCGTTTTTACTGAGCTTGAGACCATTAATTTCATGTTTGAAGTCACCGCCCAATCAAAAACTCTATTTAAAATGACCCTGTCACACTGTTTGAGAAGGCTTTGATCAGAAAATGTCATACTCGGTTATGTGTTCAGATCTTCGGGTAGCCAGATAGATCAGATTCAGCCCTATCAGAGACGCTCTACAATGAAAGACTGATCTGAATGACTCCCTGCAACGTTTGGGCATTTTTAAAGAGCTCTAACTGAGGTTAGCTAGATGGACAAGCTAAGCAACTTCAAGTTTGCTTGCGGCACGGCTGGATTTCTGGGCTTATCTTCAGAGTAATGTGACATCACAAACCAAGATCTCAGTAAAATGATCCTGCCTCCCCACCTTTTCTTCCATATTCACATCATTCTGCATTTGCTTTAGCACAGAAGCAGATATCACAAAGCTGTAGCACCAGTTTCAAAACAGGGGACACCCCATGGAAATAGTGGGTGGAGTTACATTGAGTAGGTGAGTCCTCTCCTTAAAACCAGCCAAATATAGCTGTAAAAACATTGATGGAAAAATCAGCTTTTGTTCTTTTTATACCAAAACATGTCAGGGACATTTCATTAAGACTTTATGAAGTTGTCAACTTCTGGGAAAAAAAGGGCCAAAAATAAATATATCTATATATATATTTAATATGCGGCATAATCTATGTCATGCTCTATTTGCTCCTCCGGTTTTACCGGTTTTTTGTTTTCCAGAATTTAGTAATTTTTCATCACCTTTTCTAAAGCACAACTTCAAAAGATGGCTCCAGAAACACTGATTGAAAACGACCATGTTTTATTGAACTAGTCAGTACATCTAAACACATTTGAGAGACGGTGTACTCTGTGCTGTGTCTGTGCGCTCCAGATGTTGGGGAGGTGGCTGTATGTTGGGGGGAGCTCTGACATCCCAGGAAGCCGCTCCTTGGCCCACCTGATGACCAGCGCCTGGGTGGACCTGACCAAGACCTCAAAGAGCAATGTCCTCCGTCTCGTCCAGGCTCAGAAAATGTAGATCCACTTCCGTACCTTCACGCAACAACACTAACATACAAAAATAACATAAAATGCCTTTAACTACTTCATTTGGGAGGATCATCTATCTTGATATTGTAATTTATTACATTTATCTGCACAGATATGGCCAATGTTCCAGCTTGGCATATGACGTGATGTTTGAAAACAGCACAATGCTGATTGGTGAGTGCATAAGGGCCACACAGGGAACTCATGTATGGGCGACATCTGTAACAGTTCTGCTCTTATTTTTGTGTTGTTTTATGCAGAACAGCCTTTCTATCTTAAAGAAGTCTACCTGTCAACTGAGTGTCCTGACTGTCTGGTTGCCCATGAAGACGTCATCTCTGGAAAAGATACTTTTACCAGCCTTCTTATGTTTAGTAAGAAACACATTACATAGTTTTGAACCAAGCAGTACACTGTAAGTTGACTGCGGCTCAAAACAGTTTAGACAACTGCACATGATGTCATGATATTAGAAGCTTCTAATAGGCTACTGATGTCATTTATGTTAATGTGAGGTACACCTTCAAACGTAAGGACCCCAACGCACTACTCATGGGCCAATCAAAAGACATAATGAAGACATCAGGGTAAAAGAACTGTGAACTTTTACAACTCTGGTTCATCTGCTGGTACAATGACGAGATGCCTGAATGTCCAATGTTAAACTGTTAAAGCAATAATGTACAAGCATTAAAAACAGCACACCAGAGGCGAGAGAAAGCCACTGCTCCGAAAAACCACCACAAAAAAAAAAAAAAAAAAAGATTACAGTTCACAGTCACACAAGGAGTCAAAGAGACTTCAGCTGAAATGTTTAGTCATACTGATCATTGTTATTGTGGAAAGAAAAAGGTTTGAGCCTGAATCCTTCAGAACACCATCACAACCTTGAAGTATGGGGCTGGCAAGAGTTATGTGGATAAAGTCAAAGAAAATGTCAAAACATCAACCGAAAAGTCAAAGTATGGGAGTGGATGGGTTTTCCAAAGGAACAATGATTTTAAGCATACCACCAAATTTGTTGCAAAGTTGCATAAAGACAACACCCCAGCCAGCATTTATACGTCAGCCCCGTATAGGTTAAAGTGGGCTGCAAATATGGGTCCTAAGTGGGTTTGTCTGCAAGTTCCATGGTGGTCCTGCTTCTGTTTGCCCACGTGGATTTTGAATGGGACCTACATGGCTTTTAGATTGGTCTCAAATGGTTAATTTTCCAGTGTGGTAGGTTATGTTACTAAAACGACTATGTTACTAAAACTACTATATGGTGTCCACACAATACTCCCTTTCCCATTAAGCCCACTTATTTCCCTTTCGGCCCTCTTGAGGTTTTCCAGAATGCAGAGACGGATCTGTCCATCCATCCATAACTTCCACTTATCTGGATTTGGGCCACAGGCCCAGACCCCCCTCTCCCCAGCCACCTTCTCCAGCTCTTCTGGGAGGACACCAAAGGGTTCCCAGGCCAGCCAAGAGATAAAATCTCTTAAATGTGTCCTGAGGTTGCCTTTTGTTCTTTTGCCTTCAGGCGTCCAGGAAATCAGATGTCCAAACCAACTCAACTGGCTCCTCTTGAAGTGGAGGAGCTGCAACTCCACGACACATCTGGATTTTAATAAACCCAAAAGGACATCACACTGCTGTCCACTGGGCTCCATTTGGTATCCAGCACGTATAAAGTTGTTTGCCAGTACTACTCCCATCTGGTTGAACTCCATCTCAGTGGCTTATACTCCCAATTGATTAATCAATCACAAGAACATCACCTGGCATTACCATCCCTACACACAAGGCAAACCCAGTCCAGGTAGTTCTTGTAGTTGCAGTTCCCTGATGGGGTACGAGATACTAAAGGCTTCAAGAACAGTGTATCTTAAAGACATACCCCTTCCAAACACTTTCTCCTAACCTACATACATTCCTAATCCTGGTCCTATTCTGTTGCACCTTATTTTATTCTACTTACAGGTTCCCATTTCTGTCTACAAAAACTTGATTTATCTCTTACAACTCCTTTCTGTTGACTGAACACTTTTTGTCTACTATAAGGTCTCCATTCACATTGTGGCTTGATTGAATTACTATACTTGTAAGTCAGATTTGATAAAAATGTTGGCTAGTTAATGTAATGTAAATGGACTGGCCTGCATATGCTACACAACTGGGCCCATTTGCCCATTGCAAGCCCACACTGTATTCAAATAGTCCACTCTTAACCCAGATGTTGCCCACTAGGAAGGTGAAGGTATTGGACCATCTCAAAGCCCTGACTTCAGTTCTATAGGAAATTTATGGATGGCACTGACAAGTCACGTGCAAGCAAAAACACACTTGACAGGGAAGGTGGCTCAGTGGTAGAGGGTTTGGCCATGAACCTGAAGGTTGGTGGTTCAAGTCCCCTCCTGGGTATACTGAAGTGTCCTTGGGCAAGATACTGAATCCATGATTGCTCCTGGCCAGTGCCATTGTATGGCAGCTCCGTCAACAACTGGTGTGTGTATGTGCCATTGTGAATGGGTGAATGCTTACAGTGTAAACTGCTTTGGCACTGTAGAAGTACAGTTGTAAAGTGCTATAAGTGCAAGCCATTGACACAGTTCCACCAGTTCTGTTAAGAGAAATGAGACACAATACCAGTGCAATTGCTGGAAAATGTTTGAGCCAAATGAAAGAGTTTAAAGGCAATTATTCATTATTCTGAAAATTATTCTGAAATTTCACAAATATAAATCTCAGTAGTGCTAACTGACCTAAAACGGTATATTTCAACTATTTATTTTTAGGCAAAAGTAAGAGCATCTCAGCAGCTGCAATGGAGATGTTAAAGAAACAAGCAGAATGTCTTCAGATGCCGCCGCCTATATTCTTAGACCCAAACAACGGTGAGAACACTTCTACTTGTTCAGGTCTGCTGTTGGTTGTTGTGTTTCTAATCTAATCTACGTACTTGTGTACACAGAAAACTGCCCAGATAACCTCACGCCCTCGGAGGGCCTGAGCGCTCTGAACTCCTTATTGGAGGCCAGGATGGGACACCGGGTGGCGAGACTTCTGGATGCCATTTTTGATATGTTTGTGAACTGATTTTATATTAGTTCTGACCCATGTAAAAATGTTTCTATTCGGATGATGATGTTATAATAAAATAAAGATGCATCATTTATGTATTAATAAGTTTTGGTGGTGGAGGTGTTTATTTGAATATTTGATGACTCATAGTCCAATCACTATTTAACCCCAAATATGTCCAAATTGGGACAGCAAACAAATTATTAAATTTTGGAGGTGATCTGGATCACTGTCTGGATCCAGGAATTTTTTAAGGGATTCTTTATCATTGTGAGATAGGGCCATTTTCAGGATATGTGTACATATCTCCACAATAAATGCTCTGAATGCTTGGCAAGAAAAATACGGGACATGGTCATGACAGCATCAATAATGTGTAAAAGTATAATCCGGATTCTGGCAATATTGTGGATACTAAGATCCGGAACACGAAAAAAGTTGGGGGTTATCATCTTTTTCAACACTGTGAGGTAACAAATGAAGATACAGACGTGCAACTAACACCAAATTGTAGTTGAAAGTCTACTGAAAAAGAAGTATGTCAGCGGATTTGATGTATCCTCAATAGCTATGGAGCTAGATACAGAAAACAGCCATTACAGAAATGTCCATTTTCACAAATAACTATTAAACTAATAATCAATGCAATTCCAATTGCTAAGTGAACGTTTACATGGTCAAGCACTCTCTGAGTGCTTTTCTAGTTGTGAAGGAGAGAGACAGATATTTTGTCCAACTGGATATTCAGCCCCGAATGTAGTAACGGAGAATGATTTTTCTGGTTGGTCAGTCAGGGACCAATCAGAAGGCTGACAAAGGGTCAACTGTCAAATACAGCATCAGTTTCATAAATGCTGTCGGTGTGAACATTTGACTTTGACTGCCATCTTTGAGCAGGTTTTGAATGGCTCTGAGTTCTCAAGACTTGCTTTTGTGATAATCCTTTGAAAGGTGAAATGCATGGTGAAAAACAAAACAAGTCCAAAATTCCAACACTGATCCGAGCTTTTGCTCACAAGTTTGCAAGTTTATTTTTCTGTTGCAAAAATGCAAGTCTATAAAGTCTATGGATGTTTTTTTGGTCAAATTTGTGTCAGAAAGTCTACATTGTTACTGAGTTTTCTCTTTGAATTTGGGAGTACTTTTGCAAAATTGTCTAAAAAGTCTTACATTGTGTGACAGCCAGCGAAAGTCTGTGAGTTGGACATTGAAGTGGTGCACACACACAGATATCTAAGGGTCCTTGTGGATGACATGCTGGACTGGTCCCCTAACACTGACGCCCTCTACAGGAAGGTGCAGAGCCACCTGTTCTTCCTGCAGTCACTGAGGTCCTTTGATGTTTGTGTGGAAATGATGACCATGTTCTACCACACGGTGGCGCTAGTGCACTCTTCTT
>JBAMYA010000001.1:5557708-5599204 GCA_037176975.1 Arrhamphus sclerolepis | reverse complement strand
TAGTCTACGCTGAGGGGTTCACACCTGTGTAGCTACAGTGTAGTCTACGCTGAGGGGTTCACACCTGTGTAGCTACACTGAGGCCTACGCTGAGGGGTTCACACCTGTGTAGCTCCAGTGTCATTTGAAGGCAGAAGTGTAAAGTAGCCTCTCAATGTCAGTGACTCTGTTCCTCATCTGTTCTTGAATTTCTTCCGACTGAGGCGTCTTTGGCGATCCTTTAGCCTACCTTGGGTTTCTAGCTTCTACATGTCTGGCAGTAATCAGGCCTGGGTGTGACTACTGAAACTGAACTCATGATTTAGGTAGCTTTTTTCCCCTTGATAAAGGAAACCATCATTTGGGTGTAACGACATCTTTTCTTGACAATCCAAAAACATTTTGTGTCCATTTTGGCAGAAAGAGTCTTGTACCTTTCAGAGCGATGGTGGAAGCTGCTAACACAGCACTATGGTGGTCAATCTAACAACATCCGAAAAGTTTAAGTGGTACGGCTTACTACACTAAAGCTCCCACCCCTACCCCCGTACTATCATGACTAGTGCAGTAAAGTAATATAGGCTGCTGTTTCTTCAATTTCATTAAATTCAATTCAACTTTATTCTTCCCTGGAGGTAAACTGGTTGTTGCATTAATTCTCAGTCAATAATTTAGTCTCTTTAAAAAGCCATACTGTAAATTAAGCTTTAAATTTAAAATTCTCACAAAATTCATAATGTCAGGTAGCAGAAATAATATGAAAACATATTTAAAAAATCCTTTTTTTTCAAGCTGAGGGCTCAGAAATCTTCTTTCATTATGCATCTTCCCCATTTTGAACGAACAACCAGGCACCCGTAAACCTTAACAGAGAGGGAGGGTCTTAGCCAGCGGCCTGTCAGCACTCGTCCTCCCCATTCTTCTGGGAACAGAGTGATTTATAATCTTAAAAGCAACACATCTGAGTCTGTTAACACCAACAAGAGTCCTGTCAGACTCAAAAGTGTGTAAATCAATATTGAGATTTAACTTACACGCACACACACTCATCAACAATTAGTGGGCTACGTTCAACAAAAACCAATCACACCAGCAGCAGAATTGTATCTCATTAATTTAAAAGTCTGGACTTGCCATGCTCTATATAAAATCCAACAGTATGTACAACAACAGCTGCAGTTATTCAGTTTAACAATATGCAAAATCCTTCTGGGTTTGTGTTGGAAATTTTATCGTTTAATACATTTTTGATTTTCCCTTTGGGGATCAATAAAGTCATCTCTAAGTTATATCTATCTATTTGAATAATTTAAAGAAAATCAAGTATATTTTGCACTAAATTTCAGGGTATAACTAATCTGAGTCATTCATTTTCTGATGGAACCATCTGCAAATAAAAGTTGTTTTTTTTTCCCTCGACACACCAACCATGCAGTAAAGTCTGTGTCCATGTTTGTGTCGTGGCCCAGCAGAGGGGCTGCAGACCAAAAGGGAGATGAAGGCCTTTGTTAATGTTATGGTCCCATACTGTGCAGCCTATTCTCTGGCCTGTTAGCATAATCCTCTGGGTCATTTACAACTGACTGGAGCCCAGCAGTTAGGAATATGCCTTCTTAATCTGCTGTTATTGTTGCAATCTGTCCCTCGTTAAGACCAAAACACCTCTTCTTTGGCACCATGCGTATGTGGGTTTTGACCTCTTTTCTTGAGAGAAGCATCATTAGTGCCAGTAGGTGAAATGACCTCCACAGTGCTGTGTTTCAGCCACTGAATAAAGGTTTTTACCAGCTAAATGGATCCACAGCTGGCTGTTCTTATCTCCATGAACTCTCAACAGTCTCATCATTCACAGTCAATTCCCTGCTGCATTATGCATTAGTTAATCCATACATGCACGCACATGTGTGTGCACCTACAGAGTGTGTGCGGAGCACAGCGATGATTTTGGATAAAGCCATGTTCCACAGTTCATCGGTAAAAGCTCTGGTCACCAAACCCTTCGTGGCATGGAGGATGTGGTCCTCCACAACAAAAAACCTGAACACACACAAGGACAAAAAAAACAACAAAAAACACACAGATGCATGTATATCAATATATTATCAGTTTATCCCAAAATAAAAAGGTCTGACAGACTTCATGACAGGAACCTCTTACCCTACAATTTGATTGAAGTATCTTCTGTAGCCTTCCACTGTCTCATGCTGAAAAAGAAAAGTAAAAACTAAGCCACATAAACACTGATGCATAAATGTACAAACCAAAAAATTTAAATAGAAACATGTCAATTTATAATGTTACAGTGACAGTTTATTGCAACGTTCATTTTTCCCGCCTCACTTGTGTGTGTTGTGTAAAACACACTAATATTTCGTTCGACCTCTGTGCTAGCTTGAGAGAATGCAACAGAAGCACAGAAGCGGCCAGGTTGTTCCCACCGCCAAGCAAAAGATGACGATGATGAAGATGTTGAGGAAAACTGTCACGGGGTAATACCCAATCAGCCATTAATGATGGCTTGGCAAGCTTCTTGGAGACGTCTTTGAGTTACTCACATTATTAAGTGCAGACTCTTAAGAAACCTGCTGATTTACATTCACACATACGTTCTGCAGCAACGCATGACGGAGGTGTCCGACATTACTTTGATTGTGTCCTCATGACCAGAAAAAAAAAAAAACAATCAAACAAACTGGGAGCTATTGTGGACACCAGCAGACACCCTCTCCACAGTCTACTGGAGCAACAAAGAAGCAGCTGCAGCAGTTGGCTCCTCTCACTGCTGCAGAACAGAAAGATTCAGTAGATCCTTCGTCCCCACAGCAATAAGACTGTTTAATTCTAGTTAATTATTTTTTTTGTTTTTTACAGTTGAAGAGCGCTTGACAATTTGGATTTCCCTTTGGGGATTAATATATCTATAAATTCAGATGTTTTCTTTATGGAATTCTAGATGAACTTTGACCTCTTTTTAGCACCGTCTTGAAAACTGAAACACATTTTAACAAGTGTAACAGATGAATGCATAATCACAGATCATCTTAAAGGCCCATATCCTTGTTTATTGGTAGTTTATTACTGTACATACATCTGCTCATGAGTCATGTACATATGTCTCTCTTTCGCTCACATACACACTTGCACACACAAAACACTCAAGAGTATATATATATATATTTATATATATATAAAAAGACTTTTTTGTGCAGGAATTATCACAGTCAGATCTAAGAGGAACATTTGCATCTGTATACACTGTGCACTTACACACACATACACACACCTCCAATCAATGCAGATGACCTTAGCTGTGATTTACACTGAGCAGAACACAATCAAAAACGTAGAAAAGTGACAGATGAACCGATAGGCAAACCAGTGGTAATCAAGTAAATCTGGGTCTTTTATGTCTGCGTGGGTCCGTGTGCTTTCATCGCTATCAAAACAGGAAGACCACAAAAGACATCAGAAAAGTAAGGTCTTTTTCCTCTTTTGTCTCAATTTCAAAACCTACCCTGGTGGACTGTGTGTTATAATTGACATCCAGGTGTAACTTTGGAACATACCTGACAGTGAGATTCTGCGATGCTACATTTAGTTTATCTCCCCTGAGTGCATCCCAAACAATCACCAGAACTGAGGAAGAAAAGTGAGGCGGTTTTGTTCCAACTGTTGCTAGAAATGATCTTATGCTCCACATCTGGAGGTTTGGACACAGGTGTGCCGACATCATAGGAAAAGCTAAATATAAACCACATGCATATTTATGCCCTCCATACATATGGTAAATACAGACTGTATATAGACTGATTATATATATATACACATATATATGTATATATGTGCTCTATTTACATTCTACAAACCAGTCTATATACATAAACTGTAAATAAACCCAATATAAACTGTCCATGATAAATACACAGACTGTATGAAAGTCCTATATATTTAAACCGTCTATGTATATGGGTTTAATATACTGTCTTTGTTTGTCATATTTTTTGGAAAATATTGAACATTTTGATATAACACAAGGAGATGGCTGCAAAACAATTAATTTACTTTTTCCCCACACTTGAGGCTTCATAAATTGGCCTGTTGCCATTTTCAGAACTTGGTAATCATCTGCTCCCCTTTCAGGTCCATTAGTGGTCTCCAGTAACTTCTGATAGGAATATGTGCACCTCCTGGAGCTGAACTATATTAACCTTTCAAAACCTTTGAATGTAGAGAATAAGATCAGTTGTAAAACAGAAGAACAGATGCACACCCTCATACTTACCTTTAACGGCAAAGTGGGATAGTTCATGTAAAAGAGTGAAGGAGAGTGACTGTGTGCACCTGTGACAACGCATGACCACAGATGACAAGAAAACAAAGGAATTCCTTCAGAAACAAAAGAAATAGGTTATAGCTTTACGAATGTATATCTTATGTGCACACAAATGCACAACTAGAAGGAAAAAAAAGGGGAGGATAGATATTTATTGTGGCAAACAAAAAAAATCTAAGAATCAACCCTGCTTTAGAGAATAATTAGTATTCATGTCTGATTTGTCGATTCTTTTTGAGACGCTCACTCACAGACACGCAGTAATCAACTCTCTCTCAAAAAACGGTAAACAAATCTTGATACAAAAAAAGAGAGAAAGAGAGATCAAAACTATTTTGTCTCCTTATCCCCAGTGACCGTTAGTCCACATTTCTAGTTAAACCGTGCCTAATAAGCGTTTGACAGGCACAATGTCAACAACAAATCGCTCCCCAACGTCTGTAGCACAAAGTCAGCGACTGGTGTGTGATTGTCTCTGGGTCAGTGTGATGCACGGCCAAGTGTGCGAATACGAGAGGATGTCTGGCGGCTGCAGAGTGACATTACTGAGTCCAGCTGTTCAGTCCAAAGGCCCAACGAGACTGTCCACTGCCGCGTGAACATGGATGACGACCACATCATGTTGTCTTAATGACCTGTAGTTCAGTTTCAGAGCACCATTCCTGCTCTTGTTTTTACGTGCAGGTGAACCGGGTGGTGTGACTTGTGAAATTGTTCTTTTTATCAGTCTGACTGTGTTGTGTGCTTAAGTCAGGGAACATAAAAGTGATAAAATTCCAGTTGTTTCTCACAGAACTCCAGTCTCCTGCTGTAGTTCCAAAAATCCGTAACACTGCCAAAGGCTGGTTGCCCCCTTATGTCCCACAGGCTGGTGCTAGGTAGCAGTAGCTCGATGGTGCACCAGTCTGACCACGAGGCCAAAGTTCAAGGATGAATTTGCTCCAGAAAAAAACAAAACAAAAGTGGAACTGCTGGATTTGTAAACAAGGACACAGATAAGATAGATATGTGTGAGGGCCAAAGAAAAAAAGGAGGAGACCAATGTAAACACAAATACTGGAGTACTTCAGCAGGGGGTGTTATTCAGGAGCTGTACGGCCATTGTGGTTCTGTGACAGAGCTGGGCAGCGGTGAAACCTCACATCAGCTTGTGGTGAGGCTAGTCCGGTCTGAAGATGGGAATCTTAGGTAGGAACTCTATTAGGATGACCTGCAGGTGATAAAACAAACAGACTATTAGTGGATGAATGTCGTACAAAGTGTGAGGCACCTCAGCTGCAGAGATTATTCCTTGTTTCTACTAAAGTTTTCAGCTCCTGGTTGGCTACTCTGGGTACTCTTTCAAACACAGCTTGAAAAGAAGGCAAACTGACTTCATATTGTCCAATTTTAAGATTACCATGAATTTTCATGACTAAGAATTTTAATAAAAAGTCATATATATATATAACTTCTTCATCTGAGAACAGTGGACATTAAATGCACTCTTGAATAATGATTTTTAATAAGACTACTGTATAATATCAATGGTGAAAAGCCATTTCTTTAAAATAAGGCTCTAATTTAAAGTCTTTCTTTTTTTTTTTCTTCTTTTTTTTTACATTTACTAACTTTAAAATGGTGATACATGTGAAGCTCTAGAATATCTTATCAGCACTAGACATTTTACTATTTTTGGTTGACATTCTGTACATTTCATGGTTGATTTTAATGTCTTATATTAACTTTTAAGGTTTTTAACTGGACAGCCAATAGTCAGATATCAAGCAATTCACATTCACTACTTGATTGTTTGCTTTTTGTTGGCTCACAGTTAAAGCAGACATATCATGATCTTTTATCAGGGGATAACACCGTTTCCCTGAGGTCTTAATGAAATGTCTGCAACATGTTTTGGTTAAAATACAACAAGAATATAACACAAAAGCTCCATTTTTTTCAACCTTCACAGTTCTGCTCACAGCAGCTCTGTTCTCTGCATCTTTTAAAATCACTGAGTTACCCACTACTGACGAACAGCCAGCACAAGATAACAAGAAGTTAGGTAGAAATAAAGATGGGACAGCTAGATAATTCCACTTAGATCTTAGTCTGTGACATCACAGAACCTTGCAAATCTGAATGGCACATTTTCAAACCCAGATCATCACAAAGTGACAGGATTCTTCGTGTTCAGTTTTTGAGTAAAGTTATTTTTTTCCTTCTTCATATGTCCCTTTTATGGTGAGAACAGACCTTTGTGGTTCTAACTCTAAAAATTATGGAAACGGCATGTTAAACAGGCTTTAAATGCCATTTGTTAACTTAAAATTTCATAGGAGAGGCATTTTTTTTCTCAGAATTATGTTTTAGAATTTTATTTATCCATTTCCCTGTTTTTTTGTCATGAATTGATGTTTGTGCTGTTTTTGTTAGATATTTGTCCCTCGTGCTTGTAGTGGTCAGATCAGCAGAGTTGAGAGGAAACACTGAATTGCCATGATATTTAGTATAACAGTTACTAAATCTTTTCTCATAGTAGTGCAGTGTTGTCAGCAACTAAACCTTTTAACTTGCCCTAAAACAACTGTTTACAGTGGGTTGCTTACAGTTATAGTATGTTTACATCAATTACCTTTAGATAGTTTCCACCACAAACATACATGGAGCCAAAATAATAGCCAGATAATTTACTCACATATTCCATCATGTTGTTGGTTTCACACTTCCTTTTGCTAAGTTTCCAATGCAAACACAACTGCAAATAGAGTCCAGCAGAGAGCAGAAAACGCTTTAACATCTCTTAACAAGGCCCACTTTATTCATTTCCAATGTATGTATTGTACATCTTTTCATGCATTCAAAGCTCACCTTGTGGTAAAGTCTACTGTTTTCCCACTCCAAAAGCTTCTCTAAAGATCGTCTCGTCTGCAGGAAAGAAGAAATATCAGTTACTGTTGTTATTAATCTACAACAGCGCATGAGACCAGGCTGGAGTGCATTGGCTTTCTCACCCTTTTGCTGAGGCAGATGACAGGCCACAAACTGAAGCCCAGTGTGCAGCAGCAGCAGAGGCAGCCACACAGGAGCCACCTCACGTTGACTGGGAGCGTTTTCCTCAGGCAGCTGTTTACGCGGTAGATACTGGCTTTGAACTCCTCTGGTGCCACCTAAAGGATGCCACAACTAGTTCATTCTCTTTCATTTTTAACATCTTCTGACATCAGTTACATCATGTTTCTCTGCATTCTTTATTCAGTAACAGACACAAGATACAGCGCCTGTGACTGAAACCTTAGGAACACTATAGGCACTTAAAAAAAACAACCACAAAAAAAAAGGGGGATTAAAACCTGATGTGATTTGTATTCTTGGCCATTTGTACTGCTGAAGAGCATCAGGTCTTAATGAACAAGATCAAACTTTGCTAAAGATGTAAATTTTGACCACTAGCTAACAAGTAATCAATGCCAAAGATAAAAAAAACAGATATTTTTAATCAGAAAAAGATGTGAAAAAAAAAAATGATAAAGAAAATGTGAACTCAAAACCCACGGTCTATTTTAGAAAGTTAACATAAGAAAGAAAAGAAGTGTCCCGAGCTAAAGTCGTCCTAGATGCACCGACTGCATAAATGATCTTTTTATCAGGGGTGCCAGGACTTCGAATGTAACAGTAGATGATGTGACAAGGTCAGCTTATTTACAAAACCTGTCTTCAACAGGAGACATACCAAGGTTAGCATTTAAAGGACACAGTATTATGGAAACAACAAATGTGTATTTGTGCTCCGATGGAGACATGGTGTCTGGGATGAAGAGTCAGGGGAAAAAACTCGGCTTCTTGAGGTGAATCCTATGGAACATCTCAATTTCATCCAGTCACCAAACTTATGTGACCCTCAAACACCCCCATGTAACTAACTGAAGGCTACTAATATTTTGTAAATGATGAGAACTACTGTATGATACAGTATTTCTATTAATCTTAACTGCAAAATACTATCTGACAGCTGAGATGATGAAACCAAATTGGCTCCTTTGAACAGACTCTTGCCGTTTCTTTACCATCCATCCATTTCTAAATCCATGTTACAGGGGACAACAGCCAAAATGTACATTTACTGTACATTGCTCCATAAATGCCATTTTTTTTCTTTAAAACAAACAAACAAAACAAACAATAACCCAATACTAAAGTTTTGATCAATAGTAATAATGTACTCACCTTTCCTGTAAGCGCTGAAGGAAATTCTGACTCAAATTTGTTGCTTAGTCCAAACCTGTGGAATAAGAGGAAACAATTACATTTGTCTTTATTCAAATTAAAAAAATAAAGTACAAATGTCACTATGCTTCAGTAGTTAATTATTATTTACACAGGAGCAGGCGCAGGTTGCAAAAGAAACCTTAGGTTTTCTCCTTAAGCCCTTATAACCTTAATCTGCCTGCAACACCCTGCTGTTGTGTGCTGCATCGTCTCAGCAGTATCTCTGCTCACCTTACACCTGGGTTCTTGTCTTACGTGGTAGATCCTGGCCTCTATTGCACTTGTGGTACCATGGCTAACCACTGCTAGGACACCATAATATCAGCCACTCCTTCAGTTTCTTGGGGTTCCTCCTCCTTCTCAATCAGTATATTTAAATTATGTAAAATAATAATAAAAATGTAGTTATTGCATTATTTTGATTAAAATTGTAGGTCTAAAAGTATATGAACATCTTAACCTGACTGAAATCCAGCTAGACCTTTGTAAGGCAATTTGAGTAACCTTTGTGTTTGAAATGTTTCTCAATCCCGGTCCTCCAGTGCCACTGCCCTGCATGTTTTAGATGTTTCTCTGCGCCAACACATCTGATTCAAATGAATGCATGGCCTCATTCACTTGCATCAAGGTCCACACAAGCCTGTCAGTTATCACTTAATTTGAGCCATGTGTGCTGGAGCAGGAAAACATCTAAAACATGCAAGCCAGTGGTGCTTGAGGACAGAGATTGCGAAACACTGCACTACACTATAAAATTTGCTTTGCATGACCCAACTTCTTATAGTTGAACTAACACAACCAGGTAATGCGCTTGAAGTCAAGCTAATCCCTGCATGTAAATGTTGAATGGGAAAAGTAACGCACTCTTTGCATGCTCCAGTTTCCACCATGGGCTTTGAGCAGGAAGTATACAAATATTAGGACAAAGAAAGGAGCTGAAATAAACAGCCCAGTTGAAATACAGCTGTAGCATGACTAAACTGTTCATGTATAGACTTCTGCTGCCTTAAATATTCATTTAGCAGTTCATTTCTGGGGACCATCTTCCTGATCTACTCCAGCATCTTTCCTGTTTCACCCTAGAAGGTTGACTCATCAAGTCCCTTCCCTTCTTCTCTTTACTATACAGTTTAAGGGTGCTGGATTTGAACTGAGGCTCTCTATACATAATGAGAAGCTTCAAAACATGACATCAGTAGCTTTTAATTCCTCCTGCAGAAAAACATGACATACATGCTGATTGCTGCAATATTACCTCATGGTAGTTCAACCCCTTCAATTGCAATAATCTGTTGAGATTATTCCAACTCTTCGTGCAGGACCCTTTACCTCATAAACAACTTTAGATTAAGCTGTAAACGCGTTTTCCATTTAAATGTTTAACTAATACTGTTAATTAATATAATTTTTTTGTATTTTCAATTGCTACTTTAGTATATTGTGTAAAGTATTATCTCAGTGAAATGACAAATTACGTTTATAACAAAAACTGCTTACAAGCTGTAGACTAATTAATCAACCACAGTCCATATACTGTTTAGGCTATTTTGTAATCCTAAATCCTGACTAGGCTACTTTTACACTAATATACACACACGTGTGTAGTTTTGTGTTGTTACGAAAATTTCCTTTTCAGCTCTACAGCTTAACGGTTTAAAGCTTGAAGTTTTTCCGGTATAAACTACCGTGACTTTGCGGCGACTTAAATAACGCAGTTACGCATAATATTGAAGATCACTAACGGAGAAATGTCGTGTAAATAATCAGAAAGAAATAACCTACAATAAGGAAGCCCTATCTCGCACACGTAGCCCGCTGTTAGCTAGCAGTTAGCAGCCTCTCGGTCACCGGCGGCGGCTAGCACTGTTAGCCGACTGTTTTCCGCCGACACCGCGACTGCTTTTACTTTCACGACAAAGACAAAAAAACACTCCCTCCGGATCCCCGCAAACGTCTCCGGCTTCTTACACAGTGACATGGCCGGACCCTCGCACCACCACCGGGTCCGGGGCGTACTTGAGGAGATGTTCCTCCGCGGCCCTGTCCTCGTCCTCTTCCTCCTCCTCTTCCTCGTAGATCTCATCAAAGTCCTCCATCATCGCGCGACTCGGCCTCGCGCTTCCCGGTAGAGACACCGGGAGAGACACGATGCCGACGAACAGGGAAACCTCACCGAGAAAAAAAAAAGTAACAAACGAACAAAACGAAGATGAGGGTGATGGTCACAACAGAATGCGGTTCACATCGTCCAGCAAGATCCGAAACAAAACATCAACATCCGCCGCAGTGACCGTACGACACCGGAAAAGACGCAGCCTACGTAATGACGTCATGCATAAAAAACAAAACAAAACAACGTTGTCTACAACTCATAAAGCCAAAATAATTTACAAATGATAAATATGACCCCCTTCCCCCAACCATATTTTTTTCATAGTAAATGTAAATAAATGTCACATTTTACACGCTATGCACGAACACAAATAAATAATATAATACGTAGTGAAAAAAAATTATTGAATTGAATACCATTATAATGGTATTCAGTTCAATTAAGTTCACAGTAATGTGTGAACTGTGTTCAGTTCAATTCATTTCAATTCAATTCAAAAATATGATCACCCAACCGGAAATTCAAATATTGTTGTAGTTGTCATGATTTAAGTCTCTACAATGATTTATTGTAAATGGTTATGGCTCTGTTCAGGAAGTAACTCCTGAACTCTGTGTTGCAGAACATCTGAAGAAACCTCTGACTGAAGATATTCTGTTGCTGAATCACTGTGTTGTGACAATGCTCAGGGTAGTTTATGTTTTTCATTTTATGAAGTATCCTCCTTTGCACAATCAGTTGAAGAACAGTTCCCAGACATTTTTTTTTCTTTTTATCAGTTTGTTCCTTTTTCTTCTTTAACTCACTGGCTCTGATGGTGCTCCCCCAACAGATGACCGCAGATAGGATTGAACACTCCGCAACAGACTTTACAGAAGATATGCAACATCTGGCTGCAAACACTGATAGACCTAAGCTTTCTTCAGTAGTAAAGTCTACTCTAACCTTCTTATAAACAGCACCTGTGTTACAGCTCCAGTCCAGTTCATATGTATTTGGTAGGCAAAATCAATTAAGAAAATAAAACTCCTGTGATTTGAATTTGAGCAGTGGAGAGGGTATTTATAGATTTGAAATCCCATGATTGTTTTGAGTTATGTTCGTGTCATGGTTACTAGGTGTTGCCAAGCCAGCTTTATTTATAAAGCACTTTAAAAACAACAAACAACAATCACAGTGTTGAATATATAAAAATACAAAAATAAATGTAAAAGACACAAATTAGAAGCATGATGTAAACACAATGACATTTAAATTTAAGTGAACAAACAAAAAATAAAAATTAATATTTAAAATCTATATAAATATTTATGAGCTCCTCAGAGCTTAAAACAATGGTAACCAACATTTTGTTCCCAGAGGGCCAAACTCCAAAAGTTAAAGTAGACAAAGAGCCATGCATCAGACAATTTAATTACAGCATGGGCTAACTTTACAAGCTGATTATGTCATTTTCCAAAATTCACTGTCAGATGAAGGCGAGATTGAGTTGATAAGCTTGGACAACAGCAAGGAAGTCACACTACTCCTACTCAATCCAAGATTCAACTTGCCGACGGACCCTTCTCTCCAGGACCCCTGAATAGACCATCCCAGGGAGGCTGAGGAGTGATCCCGCTGTAGTTGGAGCACACCCTCCCCCTTTTTGAAGAGGGGGACCACCACACCAGTCTGCCAGTCCAGGGGTACTGTCCCTGATGTCCACATGATGCTGCAGAAGCGTGTTAACCAAGGCAGCCCCACATCACCCAGAGCCTTGAGGCACTCAGGGCGGATCTCATCCACCCCCGGGGCCTTGCCTCCATGCAGCTTCTCAACTACCTCAGCGACTTCAGCCAGAGATATGAGATCCCACCCCTGAGACCCCAGACTCTGCTTCCTCATCAGAAGCTGTGTCGTTGGGATTGAGGAGGTCTTCAAAGTATTACTTCAACCGATCAGTGACGTCCTGAGGTCAGCAGCTCCACAATGTCCACAATGTTGATGGAGCACTGCTTCCCCTTTCTGAGATGCTAAATGGTGGACCGGAATCTCTTTGAAGCCATTCAGAAGAGGCATGGAACAGAGCCCATTCAGACTCAGTGGCCCCTGCCTTATTTGGGACATGGCTGAAGCTCTGCCAGAGATGGGAGTCAAAGCTCCTTCTGACAGGGGATTCTGCAGACGTTCCCAGTAGACCCTCACAGAACGTTTGGGGCTCCCAGGCCTGATCAGCATGGCTGGGTTAATTTGTTTTGCATAATATTGTTTTTGTTTGTTTTTTTTTGCCTGTTTTAAAGAAATTGAGGACTTGGTGCTTGTTTAAAAAAAAGAGGAGAAGGATAAGAGGAAAAAAACATTTCTAAATGAAAAACAATCAACGTTGTAAGACAAAACACAAAACCACATTTTTAATATGAATAAAACCTCCTCATTTATTAATTTTTTTAAAATAAAATTTGCGAGGTATTTAACAACAGGTCTTTTCTTTAATCCATTAAATATCTATCCATTATCTATACCCGCTATGTCCTGTGCAGCTCACTTCAGGCAAAAGGCAGAGGTACACCCTGGACAGTCTAATCCATTAAGTAAAATATAAAAAAACAAAAAAACAAAAAAAAACAAAACAAAAACAAACATACAAAAAAAAAATCCACATATTGGGTAACCTAACAGTTCCTTCAAATGATTACATCAGGATCGTAAATAAATATTACACCAGCCTTTGTACAAGATCATACACACGCTAGTCACTCTATGTCAGTGCAATATATATAGAATTTGCCCATGTTTGAGTGGGAAAGAAGTCAGGTGGGTTGATAGGCGAAGTGTGATGGGAAGAACAGTTTGTCACAGGCTCTTATTTTGAAAAGTTGTACGGGCGGTTTATTTCATTACTGAGCGCTTACGTTACGGAGTCTTCCGGAGAAACGACTGAACGACGAATTTTTTAAGTAAAAATATCGACGGACGACTCTCTTTCTTGCTGCTAGACATTTATTTCTTAATTAAGAACAGCCTCAAACCCAGAGGTTTACACACGGACTGGTTTTACAGGAGGCATCAACTGAAAGAAGTGCGGCCATGGAACTATTTAATCCTTCCGGAAGTGTAAGGGCAGATGCTTCAGTTTGAGAAACCTGCAAAACTTTTGTTCTAACTTGAAGTGGCTGTCCTATTTTTTTTCTTCTCTCCCTCTCCAGAATGACGATTACTGAAAACTTTAAGATGATCTTCAAAACATTCACAGATGTAGCTCCCGCTGTCACCAGCGGGGCTCTCGTTGTGACCGTATTGTCCTGCGCTTCCTTTGTAGTCCAAACGTATTTGAGCCTCACTGAAGGCGCTTTCAGCATCGGCGCAGCTGTTTTTCAGAGCGGACACCTCCACACGCTGCTCATGTACCCCTTTTACCACAGGACCGCTACCCAGCTGCTCCTGAACATCACATCCCTGCTGTTTCTCTGCAGCGGCGTGGAGAAAGGTGTCGGCACAGTCCGGTTCCTCTTCCTGTTCCTGCTGCTGTCCTCCTCCACGGGCTCCATTTACAGCTTCTTGGATCTCCTGCAGGATGCAGACTTTCAGAGGGACACCGAGGGTTTGCTGCCCGTGACCCTGGCCTGCCTGTCTCTGACGACCATGCACACGAAGACGGCCAGGAGTTTTCTGTGTGGGCTTAGTTTTCCCACCATGGCCCTCCCTTGGGTGGTCCTTATCATCTGCACCGCTCTCATCCCTCGCTGCGTGCTCCTCTGTAATGTGATCGCCATCCTGATTGGCTGGGCCTGTGGTAGAGGACGGCTCTCTCTTCTAGGAATGTCTGAGTCCAGGGCTGCGCATCTGGAGAAGATGTTGCCATTTAGGTTGCTGAAGAGCGTTAGTGGAGGTACTTTTATTCCTGCAGCCACAGAAGAGAGAAGGAAGACCCTGCTTCCGCAGATAAATCCTACTCCTGGATCTTACCCGGTGCAGCATTATGCTCCACTATCCAATGTGAATGCTGCCACAGCATATGAGGGCTGGCCGCTACCCACCAGTTCTGTATCCAGCTCCAGCTCCACAACACCTGTAGGACTCCATGGACATCTCCCAGCTCTTAACTTTGGACATAGTCACGGACACAACCACAACCACAGTCATGGACACAACTGCAACCACAGTCATGGACACAACTGCAACCACGGTCATATTCATGGCCAACAATAGTTGTTTGCTATATTTAATTATTATAGCACCCGTGGACTCTTGCAGCATTTCATTGTAAAACTTTGCATTATATTAGTTGCACTGTCTGCTTTTGCACTGAAAAAGTTTTACTAAATGTAAATTACATATAAATTGTGCCTTTTGCAATTTTTACATTTTTCAACAATAAATAAAAAATCCCAGGAAACAACTTCCTCACATGCAAAAGCCTAATTTCTTTAAGGCAGTCCTGGTTTGCATTGGAACAAATTCAAAAAGCTAAGTTCATATATTATCATGTTTAAAACAGCTGCAGGAATTTTGACTCAAAAAAAACATAGTGTTAAAAAATGGGTAGTTTAGGGTGTGTGAATACTTCTTATGGTTATCCATTCAGAGCATAAAAAGATGTTAAGACAAAAATGTATTTTTTATGCTTCAGTTAACTCAAACTAAGCTTCTACAGTATTTTTTGTGATGCGTACATCATGCTTTTATTAATCATTTGAATTCACTGCAGGAGAGCAAATCTAGAATGTATGCATCTTGTGCTCCAACAGATGAGTAATGGTTCTTTACTTGTTTTATAACTTCATATTTGTGCGAAAGACCCCATCTAATGAAAACAGTGTGGTTTCTTCGAAGTCTGAGAAGTTCGGAGCAATGAGGTAAGATACATCAAATTAAAGTCAAAAAAGAGAATTCAGTCCTCCAGCAGTTTATTTTAATTCACATTTGCAAAGTTAAGCTCATAATTACATGAAAAATAGTCGTTAAAAGTCTGCTCCACACTGTCATGATGCCGTCAGTTCAAAATCAGAACTCATTCTTCCCAGGTGTCTCCATATTTGTTCTTTTTCACTGAAAAAGGGGGGAAAAAAATGGGTCAAGTCTTTCAAGGATTAGAAACTTACTTTTCCATCCTCCATTGCATTTTTGCAGCAGAACCTTACCCTCTGTCTTTGGTCTTTCTGGCTCCTTCAGTGGTGTTGCTTTGAGCATCGTATCAGCCTTCTGGATGAGTGTGACCTCATAGTTCTCCCTGTTTTTGAGCCTCAAGTCCTCATAGAAGATTGACTTTTTCTTGGGCTCCTCGTCTTCGTCATACTGCTGAGCTGAGGACACAGAGAGGAACAAAGAGGGTTGTGTCTACTGGACAGTTTGGGGGCATTAATAATAGCACACCTTCATCAAGCATTTT
Organism: Arrhamphus sclerolepis; assembly: GCA_037176975.1. Classification (NCBI taxonomy): domain Eukaryota; kingdom Metazoa; phylum Chordata; class Actinopteri; order Beloniformes; family Hemiramphidae; genus Arrhamphus; species Arrhamphus sclerolepis. Next base: position 5,583,163 of record JBAMYA010000001.1, on the reverse strand, counting down.
TGGAAAAAATTGCAAAGCAGGTATACAATAACCATTCTCTTGCTCATTTGAAAACGTCCATCTGGTGATGACTTAATGTGTTGGTGTTATCTCTGAATGAATACTGATACCACTCAGACATCCCTCAAACACCATAAGGGTCTGAACAACTTTGATCACAGTAACAGAAAGACATAAACAGCAGTAGTGGGTTAATATGGGTTGAAAAAAACTGAATAAATGTGTCACCTAAAATAATTAGCAGCAGGACCATGTTGTTTTACTCTCACCATCTGAGTAAAACAAGAGAAAACTGCTTAAGATTGTTTGAGCCACACCAGAAGCTTCTACCCCCCGATTATAAACCAGTATTAAAGACAACCTCCATCCAGTGGTTTTGGTCAACACAGCGCAACAGCTTGATGCGTCATGAAAAACCATAATAACTCAAAGAGTTTCATTGAGTGGTGTAGTTTCCTGTACAGTACTGACTGTGAGAGCAGCATTGTAACAAGTAAAATATATGTTTGTTTTGATAAAAGATAAACTGCCACTATGGTGCAATTATGTTTTACACAATTTGTACATGTTTGGCATGTCAACATGAATGATTATGGTAATACAAACATGTTTTTAAAAAACAAAACAAAAAAAAAACAACTGACTGAGGTCTGTCTAAACTGACTGACACTAAGAGAGTGATAAAGCCAAAGAACGCTCATGTCTGAAAGTTGTTTGTGTCACCTGGTGGGCTGAAGTCATTGGCTCTGCCCATTTGCGCAGGTGGATCAGCACTGTAGCCATATCCATAATCTCTTTTGGAGTTCTGGGTCTCTGCGGGCTGGAACATGCTGTCAAATGACTGGGCGTTTGGATCACTCAGCTCTGACTGGGGAGCACTGGAACTGTGAGGATGGGGAAACAAAAAAAAAAAGACATAGACCATTGCTGATATTTGGAGAGAATATAAAACAATAAATTAGGGAAAAAAATTTACCAGACTGGCAGTAAAAAAAAAGCCTGTGGAATCAAGTGGTTACCTGCATTAATTTGCCACAAAAAGTGTTTTGATCGACACTTAAATCACAATCGCAAACATCTGGAGCAAAGCTCACCTAAAATAGTCTGAGGCAAAATGGAAAACTGTTGTGCAGTCAGATGAAATAAAACCTGAATTTCTTTTTGAAAACCACAGACCCCGTGTCCTGCAGACTAAAGAGGTGAGGAAGCATCCAGCTTGTTATCAGAAGAGAGTTCAAGTCTGCATTTCTGATGATATGTAGGTGCTTTGGTGTCCATCGTGTGGACAGCTGACACATCTGGAAAAACTCCATCAATGCTGAAGAGCCCATGGAGGTTTAAGAGCAACATCTGCTCCCATCCAGACAATGTCGCTTTCAGGGAAGACCTTACATATTTCAGCAAGAAAATACTAAACCACAAAGTATCCACCACAACAGCCTCGCTTCACAGCAGAAGAGTCCAGGTGCTGAACTGGTCTGCCTGCAGTCCAGAACTTTCATCAATAGAAAACATCTGATGTATCAGAAAAAACAGAAAAATCCAACAACAAAGGTCCAGAGCTGTGGAGCAGCTAGAATCCTGCAACACACAAGAATGTGATATTCCTCTCCCCCAAAACTCCAGAAACTGGTCTCCTCACTGCCCAGACGTTTACAGAGGGTTATTAAAAGAAGAGGGAATAATACACAATAGTAAACATCACACTGTTCCAACTTTTTTGATAAGTCCAAACGAGCATATATTTTCCATGAAATGGTCAAATATCTCAGTTTCAACATCTGATGTGTTTTTGATATTCTTTTAGACATCAAATATGGCTTTATGAGATCTGCAGATCATTGCATTCTATTTATTTACATTTCATACAGCATCCCAGCATTTTTGGAACCGGGCTTGTAGTTAATCTATGAGTTCATTTACTTTCTCCTTCAGCACTATGAAAACGTAATGGAAGTGTTCAATAATACATCTAATGGTTTGTGTTTTATACGCTTAAGCACACTGTATCTATCAAGTATTTTGACTTAGATGAAGATAAGATTACATTGTAGCAAATTAACATAGTATGAGTCTACATTCTGGGGTTCATCCTACTCACTAGTGTGGAGGTGAGCCTGCCCTCTGTCTGAGGATTTCTCCCAGAGGAGAGTTGTCCAGCCTCTTGAACTTCTCCTGGCATGTCTTCATGTACGACAGTTTCCCAGCAAGGTAACCACAGAAACCAGCAACTGCAGAGAGAAACATACTAAAAATTATTATTTTCGATGCGGATGGTAAGACAATTCTTTGGTAAGAAAAGACAGCAAACGAATGTAATCATGAAAAAAATGCTAGTATTCCCTATAATAGTTTTTAAGCAATCAGTATGAATGCTGTCATACAATTTCACCCATAGCCTTTAACTCCTTTCAGTGGTACATCACCTTAGAGCCACTCTATGTAGCAAAACCACATCTGAGCACTGTGGTATTATCTGTACAGGACAGTCACAAAAAAATAAAATAAGCTCAGAAAAGAATGCATCTTTGTTTCACACTTCTGAATAAATGTGTTATTATGTAAATTCAGTTAAAACTAATGCTGGCACACAATATTCCACATTCTTGTAAATTATAATATTTAGCTTTTTAATCCTTCTCATTAACCTTATAAGGCAGCATGTGTTATTTCTCAGATTGTGAGTGAATCATGAGCTTACAGGCCACTTTAGGAAGAGATCCAAACCTTGGAGAAGCAGACAGAGCCCCTGCAAACAGATCTGTGTCAGTTTAAAGTCCAAACAGCTGCCAAAATGCATGCTACAAACTGGTCTCTCAATATTAAGCAGATTACCTCTGGCAACAAGAGCTTGTGTAATGGCCATGCTGACCACAGAGAAGGGCACCGCTGTGAAGAAAACAAATCACTGTCAGGTTTGAGAACCAACTGTTTATCATTTAGCTTTTACAGAGCCCATTGGTGGTCATAGTAAAAAGGATTATTACATTCAACCCCAAATATAAAAAGAGGAGGCACACTGCGTAAAAAGGAAAAAAACAAGAAAACAAACAAAACAAAAACAGAATGTTATGATTTGCAAATCTCAGAAATCCACGTTTTATTCACAACAGAACACAGAAACAATACAACAAATTCAAAGTGAGACTATATTATTTCAAGAAAAATATGTGTTCATTTCAAATTTAATGTCTGCAACATATCCCAAAAAGGCTGGAGCATGGGCAACAAAAGGATTGAAAAGTAAATGGTGCTAAAAAAAAATATTCCTCAGGGTAAAACTGTGAAGACTTTGTACATACTATTTTCTATACTGCATAACATCATAAGAATTAAGAGAACTGGAAGCCATTTATGTTTCCCGATGGAGGAGGCTGAAAATCTATAATTTGATATCAGCGATCTTTGAGCCATGAGGCATTAAAAACAGACAGGATTCTGTAAAGAGAAATCCCTACATAGGTCTACAGACACCGTCACTGTCTAAGAATACAGTTCCGTCCCATTCACAAACGCAGGATCCAAAAAGGTTGTCAAAGGTCATTTAAACTGAATTAAGGCAAGATGGAATACTGCCCTGTGGTCAGAAAAGAAAAAACAACAAAAAAAAACCCCTCCAATTCTTCAAAAGCCCCTGTGCAATAATGTTGGTGTACTGTGCAATACCTGTAACATTCTACTTACATGTGCAATAATTTATCATTATAACTGTGATGTGCATACTGGCAGCGCGTCGATCATTATTATTACTGTCACTTTAACATGTATATACTGTATGTAACCTGCTAACTGACTTCTTAAATAATTGTAGATCATGACTTGCTCTAGCACTGAAATGTATAGTATTACATTATATTGTACTTTTATTTTGACATATTACTATTTGCATATTTAAAGTAGATATTACTGCACCCCATTCAGATGATTTCACACAACATGTACTCATTTTCTTGTACTGTCTTGCTTTTTCTTTTATCTTTTGTAAATTATTTCTATTCCTGTAGCTGCCTTCTCAATTGGCCATGGAGCATGGTAGACAGCAGAGCAGCAAATCAAATATTTTGAAAATAACATGTTTTTCCTGTGAAAATAACACGTTTTTCTTTCCATTGCTACAGAAAAGCCTTTACAATTTTGTACTTAGTTTTAAATATCAAACTGATGCGAATGTGTTAGGCAGAAACTTACATCTGTAAAAAAAGCTCTCAGTGTTGCATTCTCTCAACACCCTCTTCTCCTCCTCTGTGGGGATGTAGTCCACACCCAGCGCCACCTGCAGATGACCAGATTCACCTGGAGTTATTCTGTCCCATAATAACAGAATATATACTCTACTAATATAATAAGTGAGGTCGGCGACTAATTTGTGTTCATAAATAAAAGCTGTGTAAAGTAGCAAAACGCAAAATCCTTATAATAGTTTATTACCAAACATGCAAATGCATTAGAGACACTGTACATCCTATTTCCTATTTCAAACCAAAACATAAAGAAAAATGCATGACTTCACAAAAAGTAAAGAAAAGGGAAAAGTATTTAATTATTATTTAATTGTTTAGGGTTATTTTTCACAACAAAAAGTGACCTCGGGATAGCTTCTGTCATTACGAAATGCAGCAGTAAAGTGAGTTCAAACAGGTCAAATAATTGTAAAATTGGTTAACTAACGGATATGTTAACCCAAGTCCTGAAACAGATTACATCAAAACAGGAGGCTACATGTGCACCGACGCTGTTTGTTTCCATAGTCAAAGTCAACAGCAGCTAACGGTGGCTCCGCGGATAAAGCTTTTTTTGTCCACGTTTACCTGGGACGCTCCGTGCTGCTGCTCCTCCGTAAAGCCTGTACTGGTGGACGACATGTTTAACGGCGGCGCCAGAGTTTAAGGAGGCTCAAAGCACGTAGTTTAACAAAGAAAAAAGCCACTTAGCAGCCATTGAATGTTTGCTACAATGTCATCGCTTCTGCAACCCGGATGTAGAACTCGGGGTTAACGACAACCATGGTTACCGATGGTTACCAACGCGATTAGTTATCAAATGCTATATAAGCAAAAAAGCTCTATTTGTACCTCCACTTCGATAATGAACTAACGTTAAGAATAGTCAACTGAAACTATTTTGATTAGAGCAATAAAGGTACAGTTTTATCTCTGTTTACAGTCGACTGAACTTTAAATGTAATGTTTTATTTTGAAAGTTAAAGGGCGATGACGTCAGACCCACAGATGATATTACAATGTCAACGAACGCCCTCTACTGGTTGTTATTTGTACACATGGCTGTGGAGAGATTACGGCATGTGTCAAACTGACACTGTGTGGTCAAAGTCAAGGCTCGTGGGCCAAACCACAAAATTTTGTCCGACAATGATAACCATGTACTTTTATGGTAATAGTTTTTAGCGCTGTACATGAACCACAACTATATGTCCCACAATGCATCACGCTTTTTCTTGCTTGTCCAAAGATGGTATAGACCCACTGGATATGAGTATATCAATTATCGAATTTACAACAGTTTTGTCATTTATTGAAGGATTGAGAACGAAAATGTCAAAGCAAAGAAAACCTTATATAGCTGAGAAGCAAAAACATTGTTGTATTTAACAGGAACAAGCAAATATGTTATCTTTGGGTAGTGGCAGTGCTCAAAGAGTAGACACACAAGTGCACCAAAAAAGGAGTAAAGGGAAGCCATCAAGAAACAAACAAAAGGTCAGAGAATTAAAAAGCAGCCTGATTCTCAGAAGTAATGAAAAGCAGCTTTATTGTGTACTTTTTTAAATGAAAAAAAAAAGGAAGTTTGGCTATTTCTATCTAGGTAGTTACCAAGAACAGTGATGTTGTAACACTGTATGTATGACATGTAGGTGATGCTGTTGCACTTGCAAACAGTTTGAATGGATTGCTTCATATTTGGTACATGTTTGCAGGCCAGACTTAATCATTTGTGGGCTGACTTATCAAGCCATTGAGCTATAATGCCTATGGAGTCCTCATTATTGGTGCTCCCTCTAAACCCAACTTGTGTCCCTTGTCCCTCTCCCCAATCCATCCCCACTTTCCTGTCTTCTGATTGTCAAATAAAGGCCTCTAGTGCTCAACAGATCTTTACAAAAATCATTTGTATCTGATCTGTGCTGGTGTGTGTGATGGAGTAGTTTGTCTGCAGGGTTTAGGTCAGGTCAGACTAGCAGGACATGTGAGGTCTTCACACTGATTTTTCTTTCTTTTTTTTTCTTGGGATGGAAAGTGGGGATGAGGGAGGAGTTCCTCATCACATTTTGGCTGCACAGAGGCAGGAGGCCCTTTTACTACAAACCTAAATCCAAGACAGAGGTAAAATGTAATTAAAAACTAAATGCAGAAAACATCATCATCTTTTAACTCCAGTCCAAATATGTCTGAGGAGACTGGAATGAAGCTGGACACATGGTGCTTTTACAATGAATCTTTGCTTTAATTTAATTTTAACATATTTAATATTGTCTTGCAGAAAGATGCAAGGCCATCCCTGAAAATGACATCCCAAACACAGAGATGCAGGTTTCTGACTACTGAGTGCTGAAAACAACCTGTATAGTCCCTGTTCTTCCTTAGTCCTCATGGAAAGATATCAGTGGTAAATAAATGAATAAATCTCATCAAATTTTGATTCATGTTACCAGAGGATAGTTTTCCATTTTTCCCCTCTCCATTACTAAATCAACTTTGACCCAGAGAAGATGGTCGTGTTTCTGTATGATGTTCACAAATAGCTTCTTCTTTGCATGGCAGAGCTTTAACCTGCATTTGTGGATGGAAAAGGAAATTGAGCTCTTAGGCAGTGGTTTCCAGTTGCATTCCAAAGCTCATGCATTTATTTCAATAACAGAATCATGCCTGAAGGTCCAAAGATAACTGATATCTAATAGTGATTTTCAGCCTTGTCTGTGTACAAAGACTTCTCCAGATGTTAGGAATCTTATGATGGCATTATTTACTGTAACTCATTAGATATTCAATGACTTTGCAATTTTACACTCAGAAGCATTATTCTTGAATTGTTTCGTAACTATAGATCAGACAGCCTCTCCCTTCTTTTCTTCTGACATTCTGTAAAACTGTAAAATGCTCTTTTAATACCCGGTTGTGTCTCTGACCTCTCACCAAATGACCTAATTAGTTACTAGCTGTGTCTTTTTTAGTGCCGTTTATTTTTTGGGGCCGTCAAATTCAAAATGTGCTTAATTTTTTCAAGACATGGTAAAAATGTCTCCCGTTTGAACACTTGTTATGTTCTTGTGTTCGACAGTTACTAAAATATGGTTTTTAATCTACCTTTTACAGTGTCTCAAAATTCTTGGGATTCCTGCAAATAAATGAACTAAAGCAAATGAATAAAGCAGCTACAAGTTTGGAACTAGTTAAATAAAACGCAGTCAGTTACAGTTTAATGCCACATGCATGCAATAATTCTTGCATTTACCAAGATTTTGTTGGAACCTTCTGTCTATTAAATTAAATCAGCGCCATCGAATCAGAACATGTTATGTCCAAGAACAGACTAATTTTCTATGAATCTATCATGCGTGCAGTCATCTGTTTGGGGAGCAGCATCAGAGTCAGTGACTTAAAGAAACTGATAAAGGAAGTTAGTTCTGTTCTGTGCACTGTGCTGCAGCTAAATGTGCAAAGGAGGATACTTCATGAAATTAAAAACATCATGTGCAACCCTGAGCATCCGCTACACAACACAGTGATTCAGCAACAGTCAGAGGGTTCGTCAGATCTGCAGCAACACAGACCACGGCAGAAGATTTCCCTTTTGGGATTAATAAAGTATTCTTGAATTAAATTGAACGAAGCATCCTGTCAGATGCAGGCCACCCTCTGTTCAGTGAATTTCAGCCCTTGTCTTCAGACTCAAAGTTCAGATTTCCTTTTGTGAAGAGTAACCGTTACAAAAACTCCTTCAAACCTGCTGCCATGTCCATCACAAATACAGGCCAGAGATGGACTTAGCTGGAGTCTTTCACACTTTATTGTCTATTTCATCAATATTTTACAGTTTCTTTTTTAACTTTACTATTTATTATTACAGGTTCAACATATTTTAATCTGACTCTCACTGTACCTGGGACATCTTTATTTTTATTTCTAAGCATTTGTGTTTCTATGTGCCTGTGTGTGTGTGTGTTTTTTAAAATATATCTGAGTTATTAGGTCCATGTGTTTTGTATGTGATCTCCTTTGCTGCAAAACCAACTGGCCCTCTGGGGACATGAGTAAATGAAGATTAAGTTGAAGATAAAGATGAAGTTGAAGATGAAGGTAAGATTTAAATTTAAACAGCAGTTGTTAAAACACCAGAGCAGTGTCTGCAATGTAGAGCAGGTTCCCGTCCTGTCACCCATCCTTGTCAGATTCCATCTTCCATGGACAGTCAGTGCGTCAGTTTGGGGCAGACCGACTCTGACCCACCATCAACAGTTTTATAGGTCGGAACTTTGATCATTGATGTTCTAAAATATTGACTACTGGTAGCTATATTAAGAAAAATCAATAGATTGTTACAATAAAAGCTCCAAAAATAGAAGGCACATTCAAATACTCAGGTTGGCACTGGGCACTTCCTGCACCCCCCTCCTCCTCCCCATCAGCCACATGAGGTCTGCATAAACCTTTACCAGGGAACCCAGCCTCTCTGCAACTTCTCTCCCATGATTCAGTCTAACTGGAGTTAACGTAACTTTCTCAACAGGAACATGCAAATGAAATGGATGGACATGTTTGTAAATTGGACAAACAAGCTACAAAACTTTTCCTCTGGGTGGATAATCAGTACTTAGATGGTGTAGGTGAAGGAAGACGCCAGCAGCTCAAGACTTATCAGTGGGCACGATGTGAAGTGGATTGCAACACAACAGGGAGGTAGATTAAAACAGCGCCAGGTAGTCAAGGTCTGAAAGGTGTGTTCATCTTATCTTAGAGTCTGAAATGTTCCTGATGATGTGAAAGCTGCACATCTTGATGTCTCCCTTCATTCACGGACTATCTGTGTGGAGGCAGCACTTCTGAACGTGAAGCCCAGGTGAGCTCGGCACAGAGGAGGTATGGACTCTCTGCGTCTGCCACAGGTGAGGACAAAGATCCCTTCTGGGACTCTTATTATTGCTATCACAAAAAATAAATACATTCTAACTTGCATGATAATGTCAGAGGGTGTTTTGTTTTTTCTATCAATATTTTCATGTCAGGAATCAATTCACTTAAGGATTGAAAACTGATCAATTTGAAAACAGATCACCAAATTCTCAAACAAGTCAGTATAATTATTTTAAAAAACAAACAAACTACCTGACCACAAGTGACATTCAATGTGAAATGTGAAATGACTTTGATAAAATATGCACAAAATAGAATTATATAGTAGGGGTATACAGTAGCACATAAACAGATAAATAATAAATAATGAAAAAAACGAAATTATGTTTATTTCATTACATTGATTTGTTATTCTATCAGTTATCCTGTTGTGTGAATGGAATTTTACAGCAGCTGCAGCATGTGACATTAAGATCAATAACCAGACATGTGAGGAGAAGAGTGGACAAACACATGTCCGTGTGTGTGAACCCCATGCTTATTAGTACGTAATTAAAGGGATACGCCAACATTTTTTACATTAGTTTATTTCCCCCAGAGCACAGTAGCTGGATGTTTGACTGGAGGAGTTCTAAACCTCACCTAAGAGGCAGAAAATAAACTTCACATTAACTCCAAAATGTTCTTATTTACATATTGCGACTTGTATATTTACCTTGTGTAGAAAAAGCTATGTAAAACAAGACACAACCGTCTTATAAACTGATACATATAGCTCTATACTTTTGTAAAGCATCACGATGTGGCAGCAGTGACTGTCGCTGGCGAAGTCGTTCACATATCTGGTGGAGAGTTTACAGTCAGCTTCCAAAACTTGTCGTTCTCCCTCGGTGTATTCTGGATCAATAATACATGGCTATAGATAATTTGGCCTGAAGTGACCTCCTGTATTATAAAAGTTGGCCATAGTTAACAATCATACGTTGATGGAAGTTACAACAGGGCACCTTCACTTTGGCTAGGTGTAGCTACCCACTTCCAGTGACCTTGGCCACTTATTCATTTGTGTATGTGCCCGGACCAAGCGGCAACCATTGTACTTCTGCGTTAAAGTCATCCAGGAAGTACGTTTGATTGCAGTTCCTTGACTGACCTCTATGTTATGGCTCCAAAACAGAGAAAATCCCCATTGACTTCCATGTAAAAAGCACCAGCTTTGCAGCAGAATTAAACATACCTACAACCTGCTGCAAAAACCATTTTTTGAGGAAAAATGGGCTTTAACGGCTCTGTGTACAAATCTATGGGTCATGTGACCGGCTAGTTTGTCCAGTATTTACAGTGTGTTCTTGTGTACTCCTGAAACATCGTCAGTCTCAAGCAGAAGTTCTGTTCCAACTCTAAAGGCCGTACATACTACGCATAAGCAGACAAATTTGTTCTCCCTCCCAGGGTCCTGGTTTGGGAGTTCCCGCAAGTTTTTCTCAAACCTTTTTCTGGGCAGAACTTTATTTCTTGTGTGGTGTCCAGCAACTATAAGTATGTAGAAGTAGAAGTATGAAGTGGCCAAGGTTAATGCAGAAAAGCAGAAATGTTCTGCATGGTTCTGCACTGAGCTTCTCGTGAATTATGAAGTGTCCTGGCCAGAAGTAACATTATTCTCGTTCTTCAGAAAACAAACAAATTTCTCTGTTCTTGTGGAGTATTTACAGGACTTCAATCTTCAATCTTTACAAAAGTACAGCTGACATCTCCAGATGTGTTCTTGTGCCGCCCATTTTATGGAAGATGCATCCAGTGGGGTCTTGCATAGATTTGATAGTATCCCAGAATGCATTTCACATTAACCAGCTGCAGTAATGATGGAGCAAAAAGGAGTAACTTTGTTGTTGTGTAATGGAATATATTTTTAAGATGTTTTCATGCCAGATTATAGTTAATTAATCAAGATAGAGCCCATCTGAAAAATATTCCTTCCTCCGTTTTTGTAGTTTCAGAGTTTTCTCTATTATCCTCCACCAAACTTTATTTACAACACAGCTGAAATACTAACGCATAAACCCTACTAGTGGCACATTACATAATTTGACAGTCATAAACATTTTTGCCAAAAGAGTCCATAGTCTGTTTTGAGTTCAGGGTGTCTATTGTTTTTAATATTATTTTTTTAGCAAGTCTTTTAGCTGTGACGCAATAAAGTACAAAAGTACACTGATGTTCCAGGTTCACAAGTCCACGGCTGGACTGAGAAATGGCTCGTGCTTAGCCCATGCTCAGACCAGTTTATTGTATGATCAGAGAAAAGAGCAGCATTTACCCTTTTATTAAACTCTGGGGCTGATGTCAAATAAGCTAATTCCTAAAGAAAAAGAAAATAAAAAAGAAAAAAAGACTGCCATGTCACTTTAAATATGATTGACACCTAACATTCATTCAGTAAAGCGTGGGCCAGAATTATGTCTGCAGTAAATCATCTTTGTAAATTACAAACATAACTAATAGTTTTTTCTTTTTTTGAAACCTCAGATGGCATGTTTAATGTCTCCTGCAAGAAAAAGAAAATATAATACTTAAAAAATACTTAACATCTTAGATTCTGTTGTCTTTCTATTAATCATAGATATCTTTTCCAAATAAACGGTCCAAAACACGTCTTGTTACACCTTTTTCAGGAAATGGATCCTGAAAGCGAGAATATGAAAGGCCATGATGAGAATTATGGAGAGAAAAACAAAGGTAAAAGAATATGAAGTTGTATGAAATGTGACAAAGGTAAATTTACCCTTCATACAGAGCTTGTTCACAGAGGTCAGTTGATTTATTTAGGTGTCATGTTTGTTGCAGAGGTCAAGGCGAGTCCTGCACACTCCACTGTGGCTTTGGTCGAGCAGGGGTCAGAGGAAATAGACCCCTGGGACCTGCCAGACCTGAAGGACACCGGGGTCCCGTGGTCAGGTGAATAGTGGATCCTCATACGAGTGTGTATGAATGAGTGTGTGTGTGTGTTCTGTCGTACTGTGATCCTGGAAGATTTATATTCCGACAAAAAAACTCAGGAATCCTTGAAGTGCGTGTTTATATTTTAGAACTGATCACAGTTACATTTAAAAACAATTTTGAATTGATTCAACAATGAAGTCAAACCTGACTATCTTTTTTGAAGAACAATAAATACAGTTATGAACCTTATTATTTATGAAGCATAAAGTATTATGATTTATGAGCTCTAGGTTGCAGCCAGGCATATTGCTGAGTCAGTGCCAAAAATACTGCTGACAAGATGTCAAAGTTAACGCAAGCGTCACTGTTCTGTTACCTGTAATTTACTCTAAGAGCTCGACTGTAAAAGATGAATATATCAAGCAGTATTACACTCTAATATAGCCGTATGCATGCCACATAACCTCAAAAATACAACGTTTGAATTCATTTCTGCGTTTTCCAGGGAATGTGACTTTGTGTTCTTGTTTCCATCATTTTTAGCTCTGGACACCAAAGGGAAGGTTCTGAGGGTGCTGGTGTCAGTGGGGAAGTTCATTGTCCTGCTGGGCTTACTGTACACGTTCATCTGTTCCCTTGATGTTCTCAGCTCAGCTTTTCAGCTCGTTGGAGGTAAATGTTCTCCTTGTGTTCAGATGAAATGTTGAGCCAGAAAACAGGCCTTTTATTGGAAATTTGTGTTTCAGTCAGTCTGAATCATGCAGGTATGTCAGAACTGCCAAATGGAAATCAGAGAAATTTAATATTACTCTTTAAAGTAGACATTATAATGAAATAATTTTAGTCAAAAGCTCCACCATAGATACCCCACAAAAAGCTCTATTTCTGCTCAGTTTGTGGCATCTGATTTCAAAGGGTGGAGTCAGCATGTCAACTTTACTCAACCCTCTAAGTGCCGCCTTTGAAATCATTGTTGCAGCTTTGTACTATCCACTTATGAGTTATAGCAAGATGTGAAAATTGTGGGCATAGCTCAAAATGGGGAAACTGGACAATGCTACATTGATGTGGGTCTGTGATGTCAGAACCCTGAAAAATCTGAAGCAGTCTCTGAATGACATATTTTTTAGACTCAAGTAGACCAGAAGTAAACTAGAAGTAAAAATTCAGGAAGTAAGTCCACTTTAAATTTATACATTTCATTGTGTAAGACGTAAAAATGTTTGCAAAAATGTCCCCAAATGTTCTTTGCGTCCAGGTAAAGCAGCTGGGGACATATTTCAGGATAACTCAATCTTGTCTAACCCTCTGGCTGGACTCGTCATCGGTGTTCTGGTCACTCTGCTGGTCCAGAGTTCTTCAACGTCCTCCTCTATAGTTGTCAGCATGGTCTCTGCTGGACGTGAGTATAACCCTCTGCGTAACAAACGCACACATACACACACAGATCACGACGAGGATGTGGCTTTGCAGTGGCGGGAGAGGTGCTGAATGATACCTGTGTGCTTTAACAGTGCTCAAAGTCCCAGTGGCTGTTCCTGTCATCATGGGCACCAACATCGGCACCTCGGTGACCAACACCCTGGTTGCCATGACGCAGGCTGGTGACCGCAGCACCTTTCGCAGGTACCCATCACACACGGGAGCACCAGGAGGAATGATCTTTTATTGCTTATATACCTTTCACTGCTGTTGCTCATGTTTTATGGTCCAGTTGTGCAACACTAGAACAAGGACAACACTGAGATCATTAACTGATGCAATAAAAGAATAATGCAAATCATAATTTTACTGTCTGTTTGCACACCTGTCAGTAGTTCCAACATCAGCAGCCATCCTGTATGTTTGTTACACAGAAAGCATCCCTATTGTTCTGTTGTCAGCAGCAACAACATATTGGACACATTTACAGCAAACTCAAACCTACAGCTCAATGATTTTCTTTTATATAATATTTACTTTTGTTTAATATTTGTGCTTCTTAATCTTATGTAAAAGCCTACCACATCAAATCTGAAGACAGCTGATAATTTAAACATTTGCTGTCAGACTTATCTTTATACCCACCAGAGTCCTCAGCCACTCAGGGTAAAGAGCATACGTCTTCAAAGAATAAATATATGCATTTAACTTCCTCTTTTCACTCTGCTCCCAGGGCTTTTGCAGGGGCCACAGTCCATGACTTCTTTAACTGGCTTTCTGTGCTGGTCCTGCTGCCACTGGAAGTGGCCAGTGGTTATTTGTACAAGGTCACTAAGCTCATCATCGACTCGTTTCAAATCCAGAGTGGAGAGGCCCCAGAACTGTTAAATGTGATCACTGACCCCCTCACTGAGGCCATCATACAGGTAAGGTGTCATGGAGAGTTTCTGGCTCAGATCTGATTAAAACTGTGAGAATGCCAGAAATGGAGTGTCCACTTTTGATAAGTTTATATTTTATTTAATTTTTATTCATTTTTAGATTTTACCAACAGTCCTATCAATAGACAAAAATAATTAGAAGAAATGCTGCATAAGACTTCTGGATTACTGCAATGCCCCCCTGGCCGGCAATAAGACCCCTACAGAAAATCCTAAATATGGTTTTTAATCAACCCAGAAGGGTCCATATCACTGAGCCTCATTGGCTAGCTGTGGTTGCCCAAATAAAAGACAAGTAGCTGACGCTCTGAGGGTCCACACCTGCTTACATCCCTTCTTGTACATTGCTGTACATAGATCATTTCCTTGATCTCCACATGGTCCTCAATGGTGAAACAAGCTACCAGTAGCTACCAGAGCAGAGTCTTCACTCTCTATGTTCAAGAAGCTCTTGAAAACTTCTCTTTCAAGAATGCCTTCTGTCGTAGCTGCTTTCTCTCTTTAACGTCCTAACCTGCATTTGAATCATGTCCCAGCTATGCTGACTTGTATGCTGCACTCACCTGAATGCTGATTTAACTGCACTTACTCTGTAATTTACTGCGTTACTGAGGCCTGATTATATTTCCTCTGTTGTAAATTGCTTTGAATAAAACCATCCGCTAAATGTAATATAATGTAATAAATGCAAAACCTTCCTTTGAAGATCGTGTCAACAGGTTTGTCTATATATTGGTAGGGACAATTGTACTAATTCAAATTAATGGTGGGAATATTTTCATGCTGACCACACCTTAACCTATGGCCTTGCCTGAAGTGCTTCATTATTTTGTATCAATGCCATAACATCTGCTCTTGTGAGGAGGAATGGCAACATTGCAAAGTGGTAAAAACTTTACTGTCCGAACATTGTTTCTTGAATGTGTTGAAAAGCAAAAATGGAGGTGCATTAATAAATTAAATGTAGTTAAGGAGAAACATGCTTCTTCCTGTATGAAATAAAAGTAAAAGTACAAATCGCTTTTTTTTCTGATGGGGTTTGGGTTTGTAAAGTAGGAATATGGCGACTGTGAGGTGCTCAACGCCACACTGGACAATCTGGAATATTAAAAATATTGTTTGATTTGTTTCTCTTTTCTAATTTACTATCATGTTTGCACCATTGGGGTCAGCTTACGTGGCTCACAAGAGAGCCATTTTCTGGAAGATGAACATTGATGCACAATGTTTAGCATTTACAATCACTGAAATTGTCTTGTTTTATAGCCTGAGGTTTGTTTTAAGATAAGATATCAATATATAAGGTTTTCTATCTTTGTTATTATTGGACTCAGTTTTCTTCTCTCCCCTGACTCAGCTGGACAACGACGTCATTGGGCAAATTGCCACCGGAAATCCAGAAGCCAGAAATAAGAGTCTCATCAAGAAATGGTGCCAAACCTACACCAACACAGTAAGACCAAGACTTGTAAAATGTGACACACCTGTAAAATATTAACATTAAAGTCTTTACAATCAACAATCTTCCTCTGCGTTTCAGAGTTTATCCATCGTTCAAGTTCCAGGTCCGGAGAACTGTACTTCTCCCTCCTACTGCTGGAGTGATGGCAACGACACCTACACTCTGAAGAATGTGACTAACGTTTACAACATAAAAAAATGTAAGATTTCAATCTGTTATTTTGTCAAAATGCATTAAGAAAAAGCCACAATGTGTTTGAAGCAGCAAACAATGTGCCTCTTTCATTAAATGTGAATAGAATGATTATGTATTTAAACTATGTATATAAACCATTCACAGAGAGAAATTTATGTGCGTTTAGACATTCGTGAAAATGTTAATAATTACAAAGTTTTCATAGGCACAAACACGCGGAGAGCTTGTTTAAATAAGGAGTGCGCATAAATATTGCTCGTCATTATCAAGCTTTACAACATACTCTCTTTTTTTTCCTCCCTAAAATATACAGATACCTGTATTACACATGCTTTAAACATGATAATAAATTAAGAATTTGACACGTTTCTTAAATTATGTATCTTAAAATTTGTGGTCAAAACAATATATTCCCTGCTTTCCATAATGGATAGCAATGTAACACTTAGTAAAACACCTACTGGAATTTGTTCGTAGCCGCTGCATGTCGTACTCTCCATTGGGCTGCTTGTAGCAAAGTTTATTTTGAGATGTCCTCCTCTACTTGCTGTTTTTGCATTAACCTGAGATAAACTCCACTAGATGAGATATCACTTCCAGTCTGCGTCATACCCATACCAATAGAGCAACCAAAGTAAAATAAAATAAAGTTTCTATACTCCTCTTAAGTTAGAATCTCCTCCTGTATTGGCAGCATGGTGGATTGCTGTTGCTTTACAGCGATAATGTTCTGGCTCCTGGTTCAAATCCTGCATGGAGTTTGCATGTTCTTGGGTTTTCTCCCACAGTCCAAAGACTGGCATGCTAGGTTAACTGGTGACTCTAAATTGGGAGTGAGCGTCTGTAGACCATTGACTGTAAATACTGGATATACTATCTGGTCACGTGGCCCATAGATTTGTACCGAGCCTTTGCATAGCACCATGTTGCAAAGAGGCGGGACAAAGCTGTCAAAGTCAGTGGCAGAGACAATGGCTAGCTGTCACTGAAGCACATCAAATGACATCTGGGAATCTGACCGAGCAACTTTTTTGCTTAATATAAATTTAGATGATGTGGTACAAAAAAAAAAATCACCTCATACAGTTGCAATGGATTGTTGGATGTGACCACAGATGAAGAAATCAATTTTTGTACCAGACTGTAAGTTTGTTTAATTTTTAACATGGGGGTTTACTTACAGTTTACTGGCATTCATGAACATACACACAATCTTACGTTCAAATCTGAGTTTTATGCTACAGTCAGAATGCTGAGAAGGTAAGATTGTGTAGAAGGGTCACTATGTAGCTCAGCGGTTTAAGCAGGCAGCCATGCATGGAAGCTGCAGTCCTCCTGTAGCATTCCCAGCCCACAAACCTTTGTTGCACGTCTTTCTCATTCTCTCTGCCCTGTTTTCTGTCTCTCTTCTCTGTGAATAAAAGGCTACAAGATCCACAAAAAAAGATTGTGTTGAAAAGACATTTATGACAAAAGTACATTAAAAAAAACAACACAATCAGACACAGCTCACACAGAGATAATTTAAATAATAGTAGAAATGGAGGAAAATGCTGTCTTTAGTCTGAGAGAAGGAAATACATGAAATACATAAGCAAATAAATAAATAAGAATGTACATGCTAAGATTAGTGTATTAATAAATAAATATTAAATACTATTAATTGAATAATAATATTAAAACATTAAAAACAATATATAGGCTAAATAAAATAAAAATAAATATAGAAAATGTGATCAGAGTTGAAACAATACAAATATTTATGATTTAAGAAATAATGTTTAAACTCTAAAATGTGATTAGATCATAAACTGAAACCTATAAAAAGAGAATTTGAAATTAATTAGATTGAAAAGATGGGTATTTACTTGCCTTGTAAAAATGTCCACACTGTCAGCTGTCCTCAGGTCGGAACAAAACAACATACACACGTTTTCATTTGTGTTTGTTCTTACATTTGACATTTGTGAATCCAGAGTTGGAACATTTTAAACGTCCTTTGTTTGGACTTGAATCTGAGCTGGGTTCTTTTTATTCTTTTTGGAGAAGGTACCTGCTAAGATGTACCTTCACTGTCCAGAAACATGCATTCTCGTTGAACTGGTGAATCTTGACTGTCTATAGGAGTGTGTGTGTGTGTATGTGTATGTGCATGGTCATGACCTCATGTTCTGCGTGTGGCCATGTGATGGACATGCAATGAAGTGAGTATCAAAAATGGATTGAAAAATATCATAAACAGTGTTTTGTTTTGTTTTTTGTTTTTGTTTTTCTGTGTGTCTTCAGGCACTCACCTATTTGTGGATGTGAATCTGTCCGACCTGGCGGTGGGTCTAATCCTGCTGGCGCTCTCTCTACTGGTTCTCTGTTCCTGTCTGCTCCTCATTGTCAAGTTGCTCAACTCCATGCTAAAGGGACAGGTGGCTGCAGTCATCAAGAAGATCATCAATACGGGTTAGCATCACTTCATGGTGGATATTCAGTTTACCTGAATGTAACGTGTCGGTTAATAAATCTTAAAACTTTTCTGTGTGTTTATGTGTATGCAGATTTCCCTTTTCCATTCGGCTGGGTTACGGGTTACATTGCCATCTTAGTCGGAGCTGCAATGACTTTTATCGTGCAGAGCAGTTCAGTGTTCACATCGGCTATCACTCCACTTGTCGGTGAGGTCAATCATCCATTTTATTCATGATCTCTGTGTGATTTTCACTAGTTTTTTGTGGTTTTGTTTATCTATAGTTACTAAAACAAACAGTCAATAATTATAATCCCAATTTAAAACAGTGAGGATGTAGGAAGTAGTCCATTTTTGAAGACAAAAGGTGGTGTTTGCATTCAAATCTTGTTTTTCAGTTGGGTAGCTGAGTGGGATTTGATGTGTTTAGGGTATGTGGGATGAGTTGTTCAAAACCTTAAAAAGTCTTTCCTTTAATTGATTTTGTAATGTCTTTCTTATTAAAAGGCTCTCCTTTCTCCTAATAGGGATTGGTGTCATCAGCATAGAGAGAGCATACCCGTTGTCTTTGGGTTCAAACATTGGTACTACCACTACAGCTATCCTTGCAGCCATGGCTAGTCCAGGTGACTCTCTGGCTAATGCACTGCAGGTGAGTAATGCACACCACCTGAGCGTTTTCAAAACTACATTCTGTTAGTATTTTGTTTTCCACTGTAAAGGTGGTGAAGTTTGTAGTATCTGACATCACTGATGACCAGTTCCTGGTATTAGAAAGCAGTATGTGGCGTAACACGGTGTACTGCTGTGTATTTTTCACCATTATTGTGACCATTGCTTACTGCACTTGCACTGTACATCGTAGCCTAGATTAGCCCAGTTGCATAATGGAAGTTATTTCCAAAACAGAACACCATCTGGGTTTTTTTTTGTTAGCATAATGCACATTGTTCACAAACTGTATACTTCTTTAATAAAAAAAACTTATAGAAACTTATAAAAAAAACTTATAGTATGCAGTTTTGAAAATGAAATTTGGTCACTGTTACAAAGTGTAGCAGGTTTTATTTTCAATTCTGCTATTGTTCCTAGTATTGTCTATTCAAATGTTTTGTTTTGTTTTAACTTTTAGTCTTAATTCTGTTTAATTCAGTTATTTCAGTGCAGTACATTTGAATATTGTCCAATTCAGTCCAATGGTAATACAATAATATTCCACTTAAACCTATCTGTTACCATTCCTTTATATTCAGTTGATAAGAATTCTTTTAATTAATCCAAAATATAGTGTAAATTATTTTTTAAAAAAAGAGCACAGATGTCCAACTGGGCAGAGTCAGGAAATGTGCTGTCCTGGAAGAGCTAGAGGACCTCCGCCATCCGCCAAGTGGATAATTTTTGGAACTATGACAGAAATTTTGAATCTGTATGAATTTTATTAAAATTTGAAAAGTTGAAATATAGTAAAATAAACATCTAAATGTGAATATTCGGATGAAAGGAAAATAAAACCTCTTTGATGTAGTTTGTCTCTTGTTTCTTGTTCAGTTGGGTTACAGTAGAATAAATAGTCAGAAATATACCCTGCATTAAAAATAAGTCTCTAGGTAATCGCTTAGCACAATTTATATTTATTTTCAGGACAATTAATTGAAAACTATTACAGAGAACAGTGAAATATACCATTAAAAAAAATGAAATTACCTGAGTCTAGAAAACTAATTAAATTGATCCTTATCCTTACCAAAACAAAACAAAACAAATAATTATCCAATTATTATTATACATTTTTCTAGATCGCCCTGGTGCACTTCCTGTTCAACATCTCGGGCATTGTCCTGTGGTATCCCATCCCTTTCACTCGCATCCCCATCCGGATGGCTAAAGGTCTGGGAAACATCACCGCCAGCTACCGCTGGTTTGCTGCCGTCTACATCATCTTCTGCTTCTTCGTTTTACCCCTCCTTGTCTTCAGCCTGTCGCTGGCTGGTTGGCAGGTCCTGGTGGGCGTGGGTGTACCTCTGCTCGTTATGTTGATCATCATCGTGATCATTAACATTCTGCAGAAACGAAAACCTGGGTGTCTGCCTACAGTACTGCAATCCTGGGACTTCCTTCCCCTCTGGGCCCACTCCTTGGCTCCCTGGGACAAAGTGGTTGGTATGATCACTGCCAAATGCTGTTGCTGCTGCAAATGCTGCCAAATTGAATCTAATGATGAAGAACATGGAGAAGACGGATTGTCGGAAAAGAGCAAGAAAATACAGACAGAGGTGTATGACAATCCTGCAATGAGTGCAGACAAGGAAGTTGAAAATGAGACAAAGATTGAGCTAAAGAATCTGAAAATGACCAAACTTTGAGATTTTATATTAACAGCATTTACATGATGGAACGGAGCATATTAGTCAAGGCACGAGAACCAGCCATTTTCAGCGTATATGTGGTAACCTTTTGACTTTGTTCATGTGTGGATTTCTGCCAGAGCCAAGAAAATGAAAAATGTTGGTGCTACCTAAAGTGTCCTTTAA
This sequence comes from Arrhamphus sclerolepis, assembly GCA_037176975.1. Taxonomy (NCBI): domain Eukaryota; kingdom Metazoa; phylum Chordata; class Actinopteri; order Beloniformes; family Hemiramphidae; genus Arrhamphus; species Arrhamphus sclerolepis. Next base: position 5,562,125 of record JBAMYA010000001.1, on the reverse strand, counting down.
AGTGGAAGGATGGATGTCTATAGTCTTAACCAAAACTAAAACAATGTTTTGCCTATATTTTAGTGCTTTCTGACCAGCCTGTCACTGTTTGGAGCTGTCGCCCTGACAAGAGCATCAAACAAATGCACACACTGTAAAACAGAGTAATTTAAAATGATAATAATGATACATTTTCCTTAATTGTTTTAGCATTACGTGTGTCTAATCTCGTCAGCTCTTTATGGTACAAACTACACCATACGCGGCTGAAAGGTTGATAATTGAAAAAAAAAAAAAAAATTTTAAGATAAAAGACAAAAAATTATTTGAAACAATTAATGACTTTCAGTTGCGCGTTTAGTCTTTTACATAGATTACTGGTCATCTAGGTTATTAGTAATGAGAGCACAGTGTTTGCTCCCCACCCAAATATACACCCTTTTTATTCCTTTTCTTATCTGTGGGAAAAGATTCCATGACCCCTTGTACCAAGTATGTTTTGTTACTCTCCTATTATAAAGCATAACCAAATGCTCATTAGACCAATTATTTATCGTTCTGGATTTGCCTCCCGCCCTCAACCTCAATGAAAAAATTAAGTACATCATGTCCTACTGGTGACTTGGAGCCCTCCCAGTCAGTAGCTTTAAGAACAGTCATCTCACTTAGATAAGATTGGAACGATATGATCTTTGAAATGCCTCTTTGTACAACAAATGATTGTTGGATTTAGTCTTTTAATTCAATTCAAATACAAAAATACTTTAAATCTCTTCAATGATTCATAATAGAATGTTATAGCTGTGTGCTAATGGGATTTATAGATATGAAACAGAAAATATCATGAGACTTACCCTAAAATATGAGTGTTTCAATTTTTTTTTAAACAATATTACCAATCTGTCTCTGAAACGGCTTCAAGAGGATAGTTATAAAACACTAATAATACTGGGTTAATAATTAATGTAGGCATAGAAATGTAGTTGCTCTTTCATTTAAAGTGATTTTTAATGTCACTGAAGAGAAATTAAAAAAAAAAAAAAACTATGTGACTGGATTAGGGTTGTATGGAATCCCAGCCAACATATATGTGGGGTCCATCTGAGACACTTGAGACGAAAACATAGGGCCCCCAATGGGACTGTCTACGAGTTCCAAGTTGGTCTCATGGGTGGTGAATGGGCATGTGCCCAAAATGGGTGTGTTATCTGTGTCCCAGTTAGGACAACCACCAAAGCAAACCTGAGTTGGCAAGTCATACGGGCCAAGCCTCTTTTTTCAACACATTTCTGTCACAGACGGGCCCCACATGAAAATGTTGGCTGGGAAAAAACCTAAAAGATGCCATGACCTTTTTTTGGACAAATATGAAATTGTTTATGACAAGTCAACGTGTTATGTCACAGAACGATCATGTTTTCACCTTTTATTTGCTTTCTTACGTTATGCTTTTCTTTAGATTTCTTTTTACTGTGTATAAAGAGACACACTGAGGACCTTAACACATCGTTTTAAGGTGTAAAGTTATTTTGTAATTAAATTATATGATTCTATTCAAGGAATATGTAATCTAAAATGACATGAATTAACATTATATGAAATGTTTTGCATATTTATTATTTATTTTTACATGATTTATGTAAGGTTTCCTAAAAATTGCATCGATATTAAAAAATAAATCATAAAACTCTATGCTTGATTGAATGAGTCAGATTGAAAGTGGTCTTGCAGGAACTACTGGACTCATCATTTTTTGAACCTTTCCTGAGACTCATCATTTTCAAACATGCTGACATTGTATTTACTGTCTTGTTATCTATGCTATCTAAAGTTTTTCAGGGTAAACAAGGGGGGAAGTAAGCAATTATGATGTCCAAGTATGACTTCAAAGAGTTGAGAGAAACAAATATCTGCCCTATCTTAACACATGATAAAGTTTATCAACATCTTTACTGTTTCAAATTAATGTTTCACAGTTTGTGTGTGAGAGCTGTGTTTTAGAGGGTTAGATCATGTTACTGCCCTGTCACACTAACTTAATTTTCTCTAATTTTAAATGTTGAGGAAATGCATCAGTGTCAAGGAATTTTTTTCATGTTGTTAATTTACACACTGAAAAAAAAGGAGGTTTTAAACCTTCTTTCACACATACACACATGTTTAGCAAGAAAATTTGGTTTCCAAGTGGAATTGTTTGTTGGTTCCTTGGTGGCCCTGTCTGTGTTTGCCCAGACAGGGCTAGAAACCAGGTGGGATCCACCTGGTTTTGAGGTGGGGCCCAACTGGTTAGCTTTCTAATGTGGGGCCTCTGTTATTAAACACATATGAGACCTGCCAATTTCCCACAATTCCTAGTCCATGGTCATTTAGCCCATTTGTATCCCTTAGTGGCCCCTGATGTTTGGCCAACATAGGTTTCCCATGTGTGGCCCATAATACTGAAACCAAATGGGGCCCATTAGTCACTCCAATACCTGAAGAGTCCTGGGTTAGACTCCAGCAGAGCTCCATTGGATTAGATAATGAATGGCAGTTTAAAGGGTTTCTTAGGTTGTAAATTAATAGCTTTTATCTAATGCCATAAAAATTAAACAGCAATTGTGATTGTTTTCCAAGAAACATCTGGTGCCACAACCAAAGCATAAGCTAGTGGTAAAACATATGACAGTTTTAAAGCAGAAAATCAATCAATCAGTCAAGACACAAGCAACTCAAAGTGCTTTACAGCGATTGGAAAGAAAAGAAAAGCAAAAATAAAAACATGGCTACTCATGGAAAACAACAATTAGGCTAAAGGGACCAATGCATGCCAAAGTAATAAAATATGTGTAGTTGAAATGACTTATAGGTAAAAATGAAAGATTTACTGCCCCTTGGTCTTGGGTTAAGTCCATAAGCATTCAATATGGAGGCTAGTTTGTCTCTCTGAGCCTTAGAACTGATGACAAATACTTCTGCCTCCTCCTGGTTGAGCTGTAGAAGGTTTTGGGACATCCAGGCTTTAACATCTAAAATTCAGTTTAAAAATGAGTCAGTGTCATCAGGAGACAGCTACTCAGAACTGAGTGTCATCAGCATGGCTGCGAAAGGAGATGCCATGTCTCCTGATGATACAATCTATGGGTAACATAAAGTAAAAAGAAAGGGTCCTAATGTCAATCCCTGTGGAACGCTGCACGTAAGCTCATACTCTTTGGAAGAATGATCATTTATGGTTACAAAGAACTTTCCTCCATTGAGATATAAGGTAAACCAGTTTAAAACAGTCCCAGAAAGGCCAACATATTTACTTATTTGGTCTAAAAGAATTTGGTGGTCAACAGTATGAAAAGCAGCACCAAGGTCAAGTAGCACCTGAACTGTTAGTTTATCACTATCAAGATTTGTTCTGATATCATTTACTACTTTAAGTAAGGCCTTCTCCGTGCTGTGATTTGTCCTACAACCTGACTGAAAAATTTCTAATTTGATTTGATTAGAAAATCATTTAGCTGAATAAAATAAAATTACGTAAAAATGGGTGTTTGGGATTGATTTATAACTACTGGGTGATAAAATATCTCAGTTCCCTTTCTTTAAGAGACGCTTGATTAAAGCCGTTCCAACCTGGCTGTAAACCAACCTATAATGAGTAGTTCACAATGTTAAGGATGTCCTCAGGTCTTAAAAAGGGAGGTTGGAAGAAGATCAAGGGAGCAGGTGGAGGTTTTCAGTTTTGTTACTACTCTCCTCAGTGTGTCAGCATTAAGGTCAAAGTGGTCGTACTTATAATCACAGGGTAAAAGGATGCGGGTAAAAGTCCGGTGTGTGTGTTTTGCCGGGAGATACCAGACCTAATGTTAATTATTTTGTCCCTGCAGTAGCCAGCAGGTCCTCACATTTAGAACCAGGGAACTCAGAAATGAGGTTGACTGCAGGATTTTCAAAAGAGAATCAATGGTGCTAAAACACAGTCTGGGATTGTGAATGTTGGTGTTTTTTTCCAAGTCATTTATGTGATAATTACTGTTGAATATTATTTTATGATCAAGAGTGATTAATGATAAAAGGAATATGTCTAACTGGAACATTGCTTTGAATCAATTATGTAGAAACAACAAAACCTCACCAAGGTTTTTGGTTATATGTGATATGTTTTCATTAGGAGACTTGCACTGAAAATAGAAAATAACTGTTTTGCAGAGTATGGGAGTTTCTAAGGTTGTAAATTAATTTATTTATTATGAATTTATCTGATGCCATAAAAATTAAACAGCAGTTGTGGGTGTTTTCTACAAAACATCTGGTGCCACAACCAAAGAAACAAATATGTCAGGTGGAGATAAAACATATGACTTTTACTGCAGCAAATGAAATATTAAGCCAGTTATCTGATAATCAGTCTATATATATATATATATATATATATATATATATATATTATCATCACCATACTTAT
>JBAMYA010000001.1:5547552-5557608 GCA_037176975.1 Arrhamphus sclerolepis | reverse complement strand
AAACTGTGAACAGAAAAATGGTCAACATTTACCTCAGTTTAGATCATTTAGGTGTAAACTGAAAGTAAAATATCGTGTGCGAAAAAAACCAAGAAAACTAAAAAAAAAAAGTTTTTTTTATTTTGTGCTATTGCTACTTTCGTGCTTGATTATATCTAAATAGACACAAAACAGATTTTAAAAGATATATTTCAATACATCAAGTCTCTCTGCCATATACATTCTTAAACACATTTATATTAAAAAGATTTATTTTTTCATGCATCTTCATCAAGGCAGGTTTGGAACACTCATGTCGCCCATGAGCAAGTCAGTTTGCATAGTCAGCAGAAATTTTTAATGATAGGGGGTATAATTTGCACTTTATTTGTAAACAAACGTGCGTCCTGATATTGCCTGCACAAGGATTTGGGGCATGTGATATAAGAGCGCAGGTGCTTGAACTGTTTTCAGGAGATCAGCCACATGGAGGCAGATAAAGTATACTTAAACATTCAGCTTTTAATCTCTCGCCTCATGTCATGGCCTGTAATAGGAAAAGTGAGACTCTAAGTGGCACCTTAAATGACCTGTTACTAATTCAGCACAAAGAGCCAGAAGATGATAAAACACTGATGCTGCAGTTTGTATAAAACACGGTTTTGTCCGTATGTTAATTTTCTGGTTTTGGCAAACAGAATCTTCATTTATCACTATGATTTAACATTTTCCATGTTTTCAACATCATTGAGGAATTCTCATGCCCCACCTTTTACAATCTTGAAAGCAGTGACTAAATTCACTGTGGCATAAAATAACAAAACTTTTTTTTTTTTTTTTTTAATGCACCTGCTCAGAGAAGTGTCTATTCAGAATCGATTAGGTGATGCTTCATTATGCAAGGTGGCAAATGCCTTCACATGGCAGAGCACATTAAGTCGGGGGATTAGTGAAGGGGGGGTGGGTGGTTGGGAAGGTATAAAAGCAGACAACAAGCCAGAGAGAGCACAGTTTGAAGCTGACCAGAGAGACATCCATCAGAAGTTACCTGATCTACTGCAGAAACAGGTAAGACCGACTTTCTGACACTTACTGCACTGCTTCAGCCCCTCAGGGAAAATTCACTTTGGAGGAACTATAGAATATATATTTATAAAACTTTTCCAACACTTTTCAGTATAACAGCATGCATTCTGATAATATTGTTGAGAAATAGGAAATTTTGGAAGCAAAACATACCAGATTATTGGTATAGCAGTCTGGTGGAGGTTGTAAACTGTCCACAGCCTTATATTCTTATCAAAATTTTTCTCTTTTTTAAATTTTTTTATTAATGTCGGAGACACAACGGAGGAGTTCACACAAGTTAATTGAATTAACAAAAGAAATTAATTAAAGCTCGCTCGAAAAGCCTTTGCTTAATTTTATTCAATCAAACATTAAAACCACTATATGTAGAAATACCACTTCTGACCACATGGGGGCATATAGATCTGCTATGCTGGCAGTACTTTACTAATGAGTTGGGAGGGACTTTGTTCCAGTAGAGGCGCACTTCCTTGTGCTACAAATTTACATTTTCTTGTGATGTGGTTCCCCCATGTGGTCAGAAGTGGAACTGCTACATAAAATAGTTTAAAAAAACAAAACAAAACAAGAACAGATATTTAAAATCAATCATTTTTAAACTAACGAAATATGTTTATCTGAGAACAAATATGTATAAAAATGCTTCTGTTCTCTTTCAAATAAATTAAAAGATATAGTCAAGATTTGGCATAATGAAAATCTTCATCCCTTTCGGTGTTTTCTTCTGCATTAAAATTCTTACATTTTGGTCAGCAATGTTCTCTGGCGATGGTAACATACAGAGAAAGTATTAATATCTGATACCAAAAAATAAGTAATTTAAACAGGTAAAACTAAAGGTCAAATGCTAGAAGCACAAAATACAGTTGTGTCAAATTTGACCACTCCTGTTTTCTTTATCTGCCCACTTCTGTAGAGGCCGACTTTGATCAGCTTCACAAAACATAAATGTGCTAACTTCACAGCATCATTGTGGGAACTGTTAGTACCTAGAAAAACAGACATTATTAGCGGCAGCCAATTAAAAGCAGGAGATTTTTGTGTTCAGTGAAGTAAAATCACATTGTTGGTCAAATGCCGGGCACTGCTCCACTTTCCTGTTAAGACATGCTTGCTTTAAAGATTAAAACAGATTAAAAATTAGTTGTTAAGTTCAAAATCTCCTTACACTCAGGGGTTTTTATTTTGATGCACACTAAGTGTATTAACTTCAGTCTAGCTGTCAAAAAAGGTACATCGTGGTCTATAATGATGCCAGGACTAATCTTAAAAGCTGTAAGTGGTAAAAATAGGCAGAACTCTTTGCATAACAGGGTATTAAGGTGCTATGAGAGACTTGGTATATAATATGGCCTTACCTGAGTTATATCATCGGAGCAGGGGGCAGTGGAGGCTTAGTGGAGGATGATGAGGGGGAGGGTGTTAAACATCAAGATTAACTAACAAACTGTTGATTCTCTCTTAGACCATAAAGAATGGCAGACGCAGCCGTTGCAGCACCCGCCGACAAGAAGGCACCCCCAAAGTTCAAGCAGAGGACTGCTCGTACCTTCAAGAGCAAGGCCCCTAAACCAGGCCAGAAGGGGTAAGACAGACTTATTTTACTCCTTTTTACCTGAGCAGGATTTTTAATGGAAGACATTTGAGTGTTTTACTGAAGAAAATGAATGCTCAAGTTAGATAGACAATAACTGAAAAGATTTCCAAGAAGTTAAAACATCTGTGTTGTTGCAGATTCGGAGACGACATCCCCGGCATGGAGGGTCTTGGCACAGACATCACAGTGGTCTGCCCATGGGAAGCCTTTGGGGACATGGAGCTCAGCGACCTGGCGAAATATGGAATTGTCTAGAAACCCTCCTGTGTCTTCACGCCACCTGTTCCTGCACCCACCTCGCTCTCCTTCGCCACCCTACACTTACCTGACCTCATGATTGTTGCTGTAATGCACAAGAAACTCATTCCTACACCCGTTCCTGAGATGTGTCAAAATAGTAATGCCATTTGCAAATATATATTGTATTTATTCACTGATATATGCTTCACTGAGGCGTCTTTGCTCCGAACTCCCTTCTCCCTCCCCCCACTACTTTGCACTTCACTTTTTGCTTCTTTGAGAGACTGTTGTAAGCCTGATCAAGACAGATTAGCGCTGTAACATCTCAAACCTTTTGATCCTCTCTTCTGCCTTTCCAGCTCCCATCCCCCCCTCTTTGGAGTTATTCTCGCTTCATGTACAGCTGTTTATGAAATATATTTTTATTTTTATGGATTATGATTGTAAATGTTGGTATAGGAATAAAAACCACTGTTAAATAGAAGTTTTGTCAAAATCTTTTCTGCTCCAGCATCCTCTCACACACTTCGTACTATTATTATAGATTACTAGCAGTAAGTTAAATTATATTGTCTACACACTAATGTAGATGCAACTTAAGAATAAAGAAAAAAGGATTGTGTGTAAGAACGTTGCATTGCTAAAGGACGACGGTCACAATGCCATCTGCTAATTAGCTGAAAATAAAAATGCTAACAGAAGAAGGGTAGATAGAAAACTGTATACTGTTGGACGAACACGTCACCCGAAGGTTTTCCACAGAGCTTTTGAAGGCCATTTTTGTTTGTACTGCGCTATGCCATGTTTCAAAAAAAGTTAAACATGCAGCACTGAGACACTGGCTGGGACTCACCTGCTACATACAGTTACCTGTTTTAGTTTGGTGGGTTTAACTTATGTTAACAGTGCATAATTATTACATCCTCAATTCAAGAGTTTCTACTAAAATGAGGACTAGCAGAACTGAAATGAGGACTATGCAGAAATGACCCCTGCACGTAGCTGATACCTGGTTAGTGAAAATTGCCTTCTAAGCTAAGATTCGTCCTGTTATGCTTCCAGACCACCACCCAGCAGCCATGGTGGTCTGTTAGTACAATGACTACAACACATAAGAATAATGAAACATATTCACTTTAAAATATGAAGGATTATGCTCTGTTAAGTTTGTTCACAGCCAAGTGCTAAATACTTAAAACAATGAGGGCCTGGTCTTATCATGGGGCTAGCCACTTTTAAGGCCAGTGGCTCGCTGTCAATCAAATTGCCTCCATCTATTTGATTGGTTGGCTGCCATTAAATTATTTACTTTATCTGATGTGGGACAAAAAAAATCCATTGCCTGTATTGTAGTCATAGGTGAGAAATCTAGATATGAAGACTAAAAAATATATGCATATTTTTAATACCAGACTTTATACATAAGTGGGGATTGGTCAGTCCATTTTGTAATACCACTTAGTACCCATAAAAAGGTGCAGTTTGCTGTTTCACAGCAAGGGCTGATATGTGGTCATCTTCTGTAAAGTTAGGCAGTTAAATGGAGGTTAATGGGGATTTGACTGCTTTGGAATTAACTCCCGAGTGGTCAGTCAAGGAATTGCACTTTTGGTTCCTCTCTTGACAGGCTTCATCCTGGAGTGGGTTGTTAGCGCTCCAACGGAATAAAACCTGCTGTGTTCGTTGATCAAAAATCGCTGCTTGTGGCGTCTCTAAAACGGTTGGAATGACAGCTAAATGTTTTGAAACAAAAGCATTGCTGTACGCTTTTGTCAAATTTATCATGTCATGCTTTCACTGTTGATGGGACAGTTTCCCAAAACGTCTCCAGGTGATATGAATCCACCTGTCGTAGCTGAACACCTGGGTGAGACAAACAAAAAACAAAAACACAAACAAAAAAAAGGCTGAGATGTTTTTCTTTCACATCAAGTAGCTTCTACACCTAGATTGTGCCACACTCTAATTTCATCAACTTCTCAAAAAGCTAATTAGCTGTAAAGTCCTAATGATTAAAGGTCGTCAGCATTGTTCCCTCTAGTCTTTACCTCACTTTTCTTCCATGCTAGGTGTCTCTGCTGCTGGTATTTATCGTCACCCAGGAGAGACACTTATATTTTCTCCTCCTTCATTTCTTTCCCAAATGACAAGCTGCACCCCCTTATTCTTTCTCACTGTTGAAATAACTGGAAATTGATAGCAGATCCTTTCAATTTGGTTACGACGTCTTCCCAAAATGCAACGCCAGATGAAAACCTTATGGTGCAACTCCTCAACCTCTATCGATTCAAAGCAGAAATCCACAGCAGAGCCGTGGCAGTGATTAATGGTGTTCTTGTAGCATGTATAGATAAAGAAATACATCTTACAGGTATGTTCACAATCTAAGAACTACATTTATATAGAGGTGGTCACTCAAACTTAGTTGTTTGGTGAATTAATAAGAAAAAAAAAACCCTCAGGAATCTTAGTCACAACAAAACATTTTTATATAAAACATTTTATATGGACATTCAATGACAAAAAAAGAACAGAAAACAAACAAAAAAACATAATGGCAGTCAAAGAGGATACAGATAGGGCAGGAGAGGATTTTTCATTGAGAAACTGTCGCAACTATGAAGATTGACCACATAGTTTTTCTTTATAATACAGTGGCAAGAAAACCATGACAGGAAAATGAAGCTGCTACATGTTATTTTTGCAGTAGCCACTTTTTTTTTTCTTTCTTTTTTTATTTAATGTTGCCAAACAGCACTGTGCTCTTTGTTGTGTCAGCTAGCGTCAAACCACTAGCTGTCCGTCAAGAATTTCAGCGGTAAAGAAGACTGCAGCTGGGCTCTGCTGCTCCGGAGCCAAATATGAAAAAGACACGAGATTCATGCAATTTTTTTTTTTTTGTCTTTTTTTTCTTTTTTCTTTAAACTTGACAAGTATCGCACATGCTGGTTTGTCCATGCCACCAGTGGCTCCAAAAGTCCATCTTAGTGTATTTTTTTGTAGCACTTCAAGTTAGGAAACCAGAACATGCTTGGGACTGTTAGTATCTTTGGCTGGTGCCTTCTTTTTTTTTTTTTTTCTTTAATTTTGTCAAGAACACATTCTATATTAATACGGACATGTCATTTAAAAAAAAGAGAGAGAGAGAAAGAAAGAAAGAAAAACAACTTACATGTCATGGGGGGAAAAGAACAAAACTGCTCTGAATGTTTTTCCACGTGGGAAAAGTAGAAAATGCAAAGGTAGTATTGAAATAATTTGAAATAAACCATTTGACACAGCGCAGATCACATCCCACACTGACGTTTAGTTTTCCATTAAGCTGGAAATCAATCTGCAAACATACGAGTATTAAAACACTTTTACTGGATATCTGGAGCAACCACACTGGTCAAGCTGACAGATTTAACCACTGAAATGTACGGAATCTGCGTTAAAAACAAACCCAAAAGAAAAAAAAGAAGAAAAATTATATATATATGTATATATTTATATATATATATATTATTAACGTAATGACAAAAAAACAAAAAGGTATACAAATGACTTTAACCAAAGTGCCACACAACTTTACTCATTCATTTCAAATTTCTTATCTGTAAAAATTTGACACACACAAAAAAGAAAAGAAAATCCAGCCAAATTGACGTATCATTAAAAGTCATGCTGGCAAATCCTATGATCAATCCAAAAAAAACAAAAAAAACAAAAAAAAACAAAACAAGTTTGGACTGATTTAATATTCAACTGAGAAAACAAAAGTTTGGTTGAAGTAAAATAAAGACAGTTATAAGATAGTAATGACAATAACACAGATATCATATTTATACAAACTGCAGAAAAATGTGCTTTCTACAAATCTTTGGAACAAAAACAAAAGCCAAAAAGCCACGATTTGGAAATATAGGGTACAATAGTATAGAAATATGCACAATAGTTATGTGTTTTGCATTTAAATATTTGCTATTTACTCACTGACTGAATCTCTTTGTTGTTCGGTGACTGCCGCTGACAGCATCTAAACCGCGATTACTGACTAAAGAATGTTTCAGGAAGACTCAATCGATGCTGGACTCTAAAAAAGATGGAGCACAAGGGGAACATTCAAGGAACAGATCTCTACTTTAAAAGATCAGAAAAATACCTGAACCCCCAACTGTCGGCAGATGATTTGATTAGAACGTAAACTAAACAGGAAATACTTTAAAAGTGTAGTGTTGCTCTTATTTTTTTTGTAGTGTTAGGTGAGTGTAGTGAGATCCCAGGAAAGTGTGTGACACGGCTGTGTTATGTATATAATTGTAAAGTGGAGTATTTGTTATATAGATGCTATTTTTACGATTTAAACCCCCTGAGGTTCACTATTGAACCTTCATCACATCAGCGACTTCTGTGTAGCCGAGTCAAACAAAATAATGGTTTCATAATAATGAGAATAGTTACAACGGCAATGATAATAATAATAATAATAATAATAATCATTTTGGTAGTTTTTTTTTTCTTCTCTAAACTAATTTTGTTGCATATCATAAGAATTTTAAGTTTAAAGGTTTACCATTTCCACATACTAAGAAAACTTGAGGTAAGGAACAGCTCTAATAAACCCTCCCTCCTTCTAGCTTCCCACCATCTTTCCAAGTCGCCACGTTCAGTCTCCCTCACCGCCGAATGCAGCAGGAATGAAACTCAACTCACCGCTATCCGCCCATGGTCAGGAGGAACACTAAACCCACTAGTGGGTGCTTTGTCATCTTAGAAACTTGTATTTCTGCTTCAAAAATGTTTTCAGGTGCTCTAACAAGGCACCCCACTTCTTTCTACCACCCTGGTTGCTAGGTTCCCCACTCATTTTCCTTAAAACAGAGCGTGTGCAGGCCGCACCAGCTCAGCTCTTTGTCATACATGAGTGACAGCTGTTGAAATGTCAGTTAGCCACGTACAGCCTATGGAAGAACATCTGGGCTCCGTCTTCAAATCTTGTGCTGCTGAGTGCCGAGGGAATAGAAAGGGGAGACTATAATACAGTCGTGCAACAGGGAAGGTGGCCATTTTCAGTCTTATTTTTTTTTTCTTCTTTTTTTTTATGTAAAAGCCATCCTTCAGTCTTTAATACAGCATTCCTCTATTTCTGTAGTAGCATATATAAGAAAATGTGGGACTGCTCTGGGGTGGGATCTGAAATATGTTTGTTGTGGTCGACTCCACATTTTAAAACGGGGCGCAGTCCACCTCCACGACAACAGGGGGAGCTCTTATAAAGTAATTCAATGGAAGAGAGGAGCTCCTGGGAAATGTAGTGTCTTTAGTAAGGGGCAAATCTACTGTAACCTCCTCTGTACAGTGTGGCCTAGAAAACAACAAAGGGAACAATCAGAATATGTGAATTCTTTTCAAAGAAATAAAAACAACAACTTTACTTCTAATGTTCATTTAATTTAGCATTCATACATCATATAAAACTATATAAACATCACAGACAATCTCAGGTCTTTCCACTTGAATGCTATATGTTCACTTGCAACTGTAATGTATTACAAACACTAGGGGCAGTATAGCTTCTGAAAAAAAAAGAGAAAAAACTCACTGGACTCACCATGGCTCCAACACCGTAGGCAGCTGGGGCAAGAGCAGCATGGTAGGGGTCTGCCGTGTAAACTCGTCCATAGCTAGCAGAGACATTACATGTTTTAGAGGACAGAAATTAGCTGGCATATGACACCAAACTACTTTCAGGGACAAATCCTGTTATGATTTATGAACCACTTTGGGTTTGAAAAAAGCAATAAAGCGATTTAATGACAAAACCAATATTTACCAACATTTTTTTTTCTTAATGACAGCAACTATGTAGCATTACCACAAAAGAGCCATAAGTACACTCACTGGCCACTTTTTCTTTTTTTAGGTAAATTGGATGTTAACATGAATACCTCATCAGCCAATCACATGGCAGCAGCTCAATACATGTAAGCCTGTAGATGTGGCCAACATCACTGCTAAAGTTCTAACCAAGAATCAGCAGTTGCGTGGACATAAATGGCTTGTTGATGTCGGAGGACAATAAGCAGACTGGGAGTCCAAGTGTACATAATGAAGGGTATAATACTGGTGAGTGTACAATATATGGGGGCTGCATATAATGAGAAGGTTAGATGCAACAAAGTAGACCTCTAGTGACGCAAAATTGTATTACAAAACATGTCATCAAAAGTGACATGTTTCGCAGTGCTGCTTTGAAACAGTGAATTGCTGAGTGAAAATAGGAAACATTTGGTCTCAGTCAAGTTCGAGATGCACTGATCTATCGTAACTCACTCTGCTTTAGTTAGTTCTCGCAGCTTTAAGCGACCTGTCAGATGCAACGAAGATTTCCATGGATGGTTGACTCACCTGTCACTGTAAGCCGCCGCTGCAGCGGCTGCTGCTGCAGGAGTCGCTACAGCAGCCGGCTGGGCGTAACGATATGCTGCATAGCCACCCTGCGAGGAGGCGATGGGATGAGGAGGTGGGAGGTGTGACGAGGAGGAGAGAGAGAAAATGAAGGGAAAGGACAGAAAGAAGATGAATCTCAGTGTCTGCCACTTTTCCTCTGCAGAGTAGAAGACTAGCAGTGAATCTACAGGGTTACATTGTGAGAGAAAACTGCTGAGAAGAGCGAAAGATTAACAAGCAGACAGTCAGCAAAACTGGCTAATCTGGTGCAGTACAGCATTCACAAGGATGTAGCTCAGGCTCTGTGTGGCTCTCTCACACCACGACTAACTCAGCAAAAACAACTGTTCATGATGCTTTTTACCATTTGCAGCACTCAAGTGCTTCATTTTCCTCATTGTGAATTAGAGAAGGAGAGAGAGTCCACAGCCATAACTGCGCCCCACCCCCGTTCCCTTCAAATAACACACCGTTAGAGGAAGGGGAAGGAGGGTGGCAAGATGATTGTGTAATTATTTATGTTTGGATGAACAGCTGGTGAACAGACACACTGGAAAAAAAACTACAGGTGTAAGAAAACAGTCAGCCAGTTGGATTAAAAAAAAAAAAAAAAAAAAAAAAAAAAAAACAGATCGGAAAAACACACGTCTAACCTCCAGTCACCTCAATGAATTTGGGGGGTGCGTTTTTTTTTTGAAGAAGGGGGGGGGGGGGGGGGG
>JBAMYA010000001.1:5534964-5547452 GCA_037176975.1 Arrhamphus sclerolepis | reverse complement strand
AAGACATTTTTTGCTTTTATGGAATAGAACAAAAAAACCAATAAGCAAACAAAACAAAAAAGACAAGACATAAAAAAAAAAAAATGAAGGGGGGTCAAACACACACACTCTCACATGGCCAGCAATCAATCACTGACAGACGCAGCATGCTTTCCCAAACTCAGAACATGTATTAGGCCAAAAAGTAAAAATTAAAAAACCCCTAGAGGAAAAAAAATAAACAAACACACACCGCTGCATTCTACCCTACAGAATCAGTCACAATCAATTCCCTGCATTCAAAACCACACAGTTGCTGCTATGGGAGGAAGGCTTGACGGGGGAGGAAGGGAAGAGGAGGGAGAGAAAGAGGGAGTGATGTTGGAAAAAAGAAGAAATGAAAAAGGTCTGAGAAATGTACAGTATGTAATTAAAAAAAAGAAAGAATGCAGGGATGTGTCAGAAACCCAGATTTTATTCCCGAGAAAACAGAAAAACATAGAATGTTGAAAGTGAGGCATTTTATCATTTCATGAAAAATATTGAAATTGATGGCAGAAACACATCTCAAAAAAAGGGGCAACAAAGGGCTGGAAAGATAAGTTGAAATACCCAGAAGATCATCTTACAGCTAATTAGGTCAGTTACATGACTGAGTACAAAAGCGTCTCGTAGAGAGGCAGAGTCTCTCTGATGTAAAGAAGAGCAGAGATTTGTGAAAATCTGTTCCTCCAAACTTCGAATAAAGGATAAAGTTCCCTATTGTAAAACTGCGAAGACTCTGGATGCCTCATCTTCTGCAGAAAATAATATTGTCAAAAGATTTCAAGAATGTGAAAAATCTCAGTGTGCAGTAGATCAGAGCGACTATCGATGCTGGATGCTTGTGATCTTTGAATCTTTGAGCCTTCAGCTGGTACTGAAACAGGCATGATTTTGTAATGGGAGTAACTGCATGAACTCTATGTACCACCCACAAATGCAGGTTAAGAATAATGATCCAGAAATGCGACCGTGTCTCTGAGCCAAAACTCATTTTATATGGACAGAGCCAGAGTGGAAACCCGTCCTGTGGTTCGATGAATGGAAATCTGAAATTCCTTTTGTAAGGCATTGAAGCCACATCCTCCAGACTAAAGAGGAGAGGGACGATTCTGCTTCAAAAGCTTGAATCTACACGGTTACCAGGTGCATTAGTGTCTGTGGAATGGAAAAGCTTGCGCATCTTAAGAAATATCAATGCTGAAAAGTATATAGAGGCTTCAGAGAAACATATTCACTTATCCAGATAAAACAGCAAGACATTACTGAACCAAATACTGCATCATTCAAAAGCATCACAGAGTCTGGGTGCAGAACTGACCTGCCTGCTGTCCACACCTTTCAGCAAATGACAACATTTTATGCACCATAAAATAAAATAATAAATCCTATTTCGGAAGAATCGGTTAACATTCTTCCCTCTAAACTCTGGCAGCTGATCATCTCAGTTCACAGACGTACATGAGCCGTCGATAAAACAAGACTGAATACTGCACAGACACATGCATCAGGCCTGTCCCAACTTTTTTGAGATGCATGGCTACCTTCAAATGCAAAGTTAAAGTTAGATTTTATTTCTTGAGAAAGTCCAGTTCCTCAGTTTAAACATTTGAAATGTTTTCTGTGCATTACTGTGAATAAAATATTGATTTATGAGATTTATAAATTGTTGCATTCTGTTTTTATTTTTACCTTTTACAAAGTAACCCTACATCTTTGGAAGTGGGGTTAAATAAGTGTACTTAGAGACAATAATAATAATAATAATCATAATAATAGTAATGGTAATATTAATTATAATAATGATGATAAGAAGAAGAAGAAGAAGAAAGTATGAAGGGATGAGATACTACTGAAATATCCAAGGAAGGAGAGGACAGAAGGTGGTGAATTCGTAGAAAGAAACATAATGGAGGAAACAGAAGAAAGGGTGGGGAGGGGAGTTGGGGGTGGGGGTGTCA
This sequence comes from Arrhamphus sclerolepis, assembly GCA_037176975.1. Taxonomy (NCBI): domain Eukaryota; kingdom Metazoa; phylum Chordata; class Actinopteri; order Beloniformes; family Hemiramphidae; genus Arrhamphus; species Arrhamphus sclerolepis. The sequence goes on along the minus strand of JBAMYA010000001.1, from coordinate 5,545,470 downwards.
GCCTTGTAAGTATGTCCGCATGCTGACACTGATTCAGTTAGCATGCCACAGGTGAAACAGATAGGGAGATTCCTGGAAGGGGTCTGAATTGACTACAGATTGGATGAGTATTCTGCTCCTACAGCACATCCCCCCCGACTGCTAGTGTTCACTCAGTGCACCATCACCCTGCATCACTTCGCATCTTTGTTCAATTCCATTTCAATTATTTAAAGTCTCATCTTCCTGCTTAACAGAAATAAATCACTTTCACTAAATAACAATGAGTTATATTTAGAAAAACATCATTATTTATGAATAATTTAATTCCTGGAAACACAATGCTCAGAGTTAAATATTCATCTGCATCTTAAACCTGAACACTTTGATTTTCTCAGTAGAATCTGTATGTTTGAAGAATCATTACGCAACTACAGATGCAGCTATTGGTAATTCTCCCCGGGTCAGCTGCTCATTCTCAATTATTAAGTGAGCAATGAGAACAAAATGACAATTTGATAGTGTTTCTTAAAAGGTCAAATAGTGTTTTCCCTGATCACTGAAGTGAATTTCTGACCTAATGGTGTGCCTTGAAAAATAACATCTGCTTTCTGGCAGAGTTTTAATGAAGTCTGGAGAATATGAGAATAAAACACAAAAAAACCAAAGGGTGAGGGTTAGGTCCAGGAGTATTTGCACCTTCAGACAGTTTTTATGATTCTGTCTTCATATATCACCATCGTGGAATTCAACTTAAACAATGAATGTGATCCGAGTATAGACTTTCAGCTGTTTCTGTTTTTCTTTTTTCTAAAGAGGCTTCAAAAACATGTCATTCCCCGTTTAAGACTTACATCTATCTTAGGCAAAGTACCTCCATTTTCAGGCATTCAAAGGTATTTGGACTAATTGAGATAACTTTAAACATAATTGTAATATATAAGACTTGGCTGAAATCATTTACAGTAAATGACTGAAATCTGGAGCCCAAAGGCATCTCTATATTCTCAGTTTCCTCCCTCCAGATGCCCCTCCAGACCTCCAGTGCACCATGTTCAGTCGCTACTGCTGTGTAGGCCTTTCTGCTTTCAGTTTTGTCAGTACGCTGTATTGTGCTGAAATCAGATGACTGATGTGGTGTTTAAAGAGTATTCCCATTCCTTGGTTTGAAAAACATTTGATTTTCTAAGAATGTTGAAGATCATCATCCATCTGCACTACCAGTTATGTTGCATTTAGCTGAATGTGAGCAGAGAGTATAGCCTTATATACTCCTGAGTTCTTCTCAGTACTTCTGTCAGCAGAGAAGTGCCCATACCATGACACTGCCTCCACCATGCTTGGCACATGATGTAGTCTGCTTTGGACCAGGATCTGTTCTTTCCTGTACCACTTTTCTCATCATTCTGATCTTGGTTTCATCTGTTTAAAGAATCTGATTCCAGAATATGGGAAGTGTTTTTGTAGATGTTTTGTTAGCCATCTGCAGCGTATTCTTGACTTTTATTCATGTTGTGAAGTGGTTATTTTCTGCAGTCTTCCAGACTTTTAAAATTATTAAGCTTATTGTTACTTTCCTTCATTTCAAAATGTTGATTTGACCCCAGCTAGTTTTTAACACCTTTCTTTATAGATTTATGTTTGCTTTTTGTTTTGTTTTTTCCAGTGTTGCATTGAGGTCTCAGACTTTTTCTGGGAAGCTCCAATCAAACAGTTGCCAAATCCCGAATCAACACCTGATATCAAATCCAGAACTTTTATTTGTGTCATTGGTCTTGAAGTAATGAAGGAACACGGTGCACTTGGCTAATTGTGCACCTGAAAAGATCTAATTAAATTGACTGTAATTCAATGGAATATTTTTGTGAATTAAATTAAATCTGAAAGTCTACACTTGGACCACATCCTGCTTATTTTATTCTTAATCCATTGTGGTGGTGCATAAATGCAAAAATCATCAATACTAAAAAATGTCCAAATAGATCTGGAGCTTAACTGTAAATCTCAAAAAGAAAATTTAAATAAGATGATAGCTGTGATATCGTATTTTCAATCCATGATTTACCTACGTACTGTATAGATTTGGATTTAATCTGAACTAAATTAATTAGATCCCTAAATCTCAGTTGCATTACTTTGCAACTCCTTCCCTATCATCCTGCATTTAATCTCCCAGAAAATGATATCCTTGTATCGTTGCTGTATTCTTTGTGAGATGAGATCTTAATTTAATTCTTTTCTCCCCCTTCCGTAACTCCACCCATGTCAGAATCCAGTGAGTTAGTAAAAGAAGACAGAGAAGGCATTTCAATCTCAGATGGTCAATAATGTCTAGCAGCACGCAGTCATTGGAGACGAGGAGGATGCACACTGGCTCTCACACAAGAGTGTGTAAACCCTACCTGGGGCAATCTGCCACTAATGTCCTGAAACACTAGTCTACAGAGAGAACAGAAACAGCTATTGTCAACCTGGTCACACACGCGCACGCCATTACACACACAGGCACACTCTCATGATCACATTGGTACAAACTTGCTCACAAATGCACAGAAACAAACCCCAGAGGAGTCTACTCGTGAATGTGCTCCTGATTCATGAGTGTTGCCGTGTGTGTATCACTGATTGTAGATTGTGAGCTGGAAAAAAAAAAAAAATTGTCGTTTTAGATGCAATAATCTTTACAAAAAAATAAAAAATAAATGTAGAGCGGTGATGAATCGAAACGCCCAAAAGTACACGCCTCTGTGGGTTTGATCCGTGCTGTTTCACAGTTGACAACCCACAGGCAAAGAGGAGGAAAACGTAGGTGACGAGTGAGGCAGTGGAGGAGAGACAGGCGTACTTACATAGAGATCAGCTGCACCGTAAAAACCATCCTGATAGGCCATCACACTGAGAGGGAGACAGATGACAAAAAAAAAAAAAAAGGAGAAAGGAAAGGTAGACAGTACACAGGAGCAGTGGTGGAATGTAAAAACAAAGAAAATAAATAAATAAATAAATAAATAAAATGGGTGTGATGCGCCACCATGTGGGCAGTGCAGGAAAAAAAACAAACAGGAGTGACGATTGAGGAGGGGGGAGGTGAGAAAATAGTGCCAAACAGATTGTGAGAGAGAGAGAGAAGAGACAGAAAGGTGAGATTATTGCACACCGTGCAGCATGCAAGACAAAATACCACCTCTTTGTATACAGACGCAGAGACTTTAAGTGATACTACTGCCTGTCATTAACTTCAATACACTAAAGGATCCTCTCATTATAAACTTTAGAGGTACAAGGAAATGGTATTTTAGCTCAGTAACCTACCAGAGTCAATATCTCAATAAAAATCTACTCAGACACAAAGCATGCACAATTATGAATAACTATGCTGATAATAAGTGAAGCCATGCTTTGAAAGAAGAGTTGGCTACTTTTGATTACAGTTTTCTAGTGATCTCTCTTTCATCTTAGCGACTTGTCTTTACCCTGGGTACGTAGGGATGGCTGGTTGAGGGACGGCTGCTCTGACTGCACTGTAGACAGGCCGAGCACGACCCCGGAGATGAGCGCCCCGAAAGGTGGCGGCAGTGGAGGCGGCTGCTGCTGCTGCTGCCGGATATGGAAACCCTGGAACTGACCAAATAGTAAATAAATAAAATCAGAGAGTATCTTCATTCTTATTCTCATTACCAATAATAACGATAGCCCTGATGATCAATTCTTTATTTGGCCAAAAAAAAAAAAAAAAAAAAGGAACTCACAACAAAAGTCATTTCAATCCTCCATCCTGAGCAAATGCCTTTAAAATTAATTGCCAAGATGTATTCCAGTATACCAGTTTGACGAAAGGCCAAAAGATATCCACTATGTACACATATTATAAAGAAAGGCACTGGATTCTTAGAACTGAGAAAAGATAAATAAATAAAAGAGCCTTGCTGCAGACCTCCTGCAGGCTCCACTCTCAGGTCACTTTCACTGTCAGTCTGTGAAATAACATGAAAAATACAGAAATAAAAGCGTGTAGACACACAGGCTCAACAAAATGTCACAAAGATGTTTTATTGTTTTATGATGGTACAGTGGGTTTGAAGTTAACTGTCAATGCGAAATGTGAAAACATTATCATTATCATTATCATTGATAATTAACTCTGAGTCCACTTTGCGTCACCAAAGAACACAAACACCTTTGAGTCATGAAAACAAAACAAAGCCTTTTTTAAAGTTATTATAGCACCCATCATCTACCAATGCTGGGCAATGGCTCTGGATGGCAAATTGGGGTGCTGGTTCCCTGTTTAAAGAAGGGTATTACAATTGCAGGGGAATAACACAGAGAAGAAAGGTCGGGTGGCAGCCGAACCTCACATTTAGGAGGAATAATCTGGGTTTCCTTCCTTGTGGTGTGACACTGGATGCATGAGAATTTGTCCAAAATGGTCTAGAAGTGTTTTGTGGACTTGGAGAAGGCTGAGTGAGTAACTTTGGTGAATCCTGTGGGGGTGCGGGGGTGGTGCTTGTATAAACAGAGCAAGAATTTGGTCCGTATTGCCGGTACCAAATGAGATTCGTTGCAGATGAGAGTTGAATTCCGTCATAGCTGGCCTTTGTCACCGAAGATGCCTCCTTAACATTTCCTTAAGGAGAGCCCAACTGGGAGAAGGTCCAGTAGCAGACCCAGAACACAGTGGAGAGATTATATATCTGTAGTAGCCTGGGAATGCTTTGGCCTTCCTCCCAGAGGAGCTAGAGGAGGTGGCTGGGAGAAGAGAGGTCTCTCTGCTTAGTCTGCTACCCCTGTGACCCGAACCCAGACAAGCGGAAGTTGATGGATGGATGGACGGATGGAAATTATCATGCTGAGCCCATGAATGCTTTCATTTATTTTAATTTCACATGTTATTGCTGGATCCTATATACATTTGTTATTTCCAGGACCTGAGAATGGAGCCTGTAACAGTGGAGGTCTGCTCACAAATCCCTCTCCATATATCTGTAACTTTTGATTACCATAGCCGTTTTTAACACAGGGAAAGATAGTTAAAGCCACTTGTGCAGAAATACCACACCTGAACACATGTGGACGTCACGTCACAGGAAAAGTTGTGTGTCACAACAAAGTGCACCTCTAGTGGGACAAAGTGGTATTACAAGACGTGCGAACCGTCCCCACTTTTCATTGTCGGAACACAGCAGCTCTACATACCACAATGTGGTCAGAAGTGGTGCTGCTTCATTGAGTGGCTTTAAGGTAATCACATCGCGTACACAAATATCTGAACTTTAAAATAACACAGAATCATACAGAGGCCCAAAAATATTTCAAGTAGGGATGTGATCAAAATGATTCAATATTGTTATTGAGGTCAGTGTCAATAACTGGTGATTTTAGAGGTTGCAAGTGGAAAATGAGTTGTTCTTTTTTTTCCCCCCAAATTCTTGCAAAAACAAAACAACAACAACAAAAAAGACAAAACAATACAGTTGAAGTCAACAAAGGCAGTTCTTGTTTTACCTGTGTAAAGCTCGGGACTGTACATGGCTCCAACCATCGGACTCAACTTCCACCCAGCTATAATAAGCAAAAATCAGAAGATTTAAGCAACGTTGCACTGGAAACTCACTTTAATCAGCCAGAGAGTCAGCTGGTGCTCATTATAAACACATGTCAACTGTATAAATGTTCACGTGTACATGGGCCATTTATTCCACGTTTCCACTCCTCTTACATCAGTACATATGAAACACCGAACATGCCTACTGGTGTTCAGTTACACACAAGAAAACATGTATCTCCTGCAGGATTAAACTGCATCTATATCCAACTTCTAAAATGTTTTTTGTTTTTAAAACCAGGTTTAGACCCTAACAACTGAATTTCAGCTCTATTTTTGAACTGAATTTACCATTAATGGAGACTGTTTAAAAAACAACCAATTATGGATGGGCTGGTTTGATGCCAGTACTAAATCCTAATGATGCTAAGACTATTGTTGTAGTTCTGTAGTTTCTAACAGCACACATTTGCAGCCTACACAATTTTACACAAGTTATTCACAGAGGATGCCAGGGTGGCATATATATTCGCTCTCCGAAATCCACCACGCTTGGAGTTTTATTTTGCAGGTGTGTGGACGATCATGGAGGTTCGAATGGGCTAACGATGTGTCACAAGTACACAGAAGTTAGAACGAGGAGTTATTCTGTGTCAAAACTACAATACTGATGTGTAAGGTTTTTTTTTTAATGGAATTAAAACCCACCTGAGGTCAATTCTCTCCAGTTCAGTTTGAATACTTTAGATATATTTATTTATGGCTCTGGCACACTGATAAATGTCACAGGATTTGTTCTGTTGATGAACTCTCTTGATTAAATTACATCATTAAATTAAACCCAACAGTGTTTTAACATTAAATTAAATCTCTGCGAAGCAAGCGACACCACAATTGGCCCAATATATTAAAATGAGAAACATTACCATATGGTAGGGCTGCTAGGCCTTCTCCATTAGAGTACGGCGTGGTCATCTTCTTGTTTGTCATCACTCTGGCTGTAGCATTATTGACCTGGACACCAAACAACAAGGTTCAGAGGCCAGCTTTACACATACTGGTAGATACACGAGCACATGCCGTAGAGTCATTTTTTTCTGAAGCTGAATGTAATCACAGACTGTACCTTTCATAGCAACATTCTGCTTTTATTTGAGGTGTCATTATACTCTTAACAGTTTTTTTTTTTTTTTTAACTCATGACAGAATTAATACAGTTGATGAGCAGCGATTGTATTTGGTGCATGCGCTTCTTTTGAAGGAGAAAAACATAGAAAATAAGGATCCTGGTGAGTAATCAGGCAGTTTTGCAAACAAACAAGGCAACCATTGGCACACAGAATGAAGAAAACAACAAGATATTTCAATGCAAAGGCATTCAAAAAGAAAAAAAAATATCCAAGACTATTATATTGCTGCTGAAAAAGGAGGGAAAAAGAAGGTGAATAAAGCAGCAGATTCATCGGTCAAACACAATGCAAAATAAATAAATAAAGACGTCAGTCGAAGAGTTCATACACAGATAACATACAGCCAGTCTGGAGCGCATCACATCACCAGAGGTGAGCAAAACCAGCCAATCAGCAAGCATCAGATGCAGCAGGAGACCAATTAAAAAAAAAGGTTTTAAGCCCTCCCAATCGAATACACATCATACAAAAGAAGGAGGAAGAGAGAACAACAGAGAAAAGGACAGAAATAGAGGGATGCAGAAGGAGGTGCCAGTCCACGAGGAAAGACAGAAAAGCGTAGACATGAGGCAGAGAGAGTGAACAATCCATCCAAATGTGCAGCTCTTCTAACGAACAAGCAAACGGTAAGAAGATCCCAGACAGGTACAGCACACATCTGACCAACTGCCTACACTGGATCTGAACGTGAGAAATGATGGAGAAGTGATGGATGGTTCAAGAGTGAAAACAAAGACAGAAGAGGTTGGATGAAAGGCAGAGAGGATGGGGGATGCAAATATCACTCCTCAAAAAAAGAAGAGAAAAATAAAAGGAAAAAATAAATAAATAAATAAAAGAAAGAAAGAAAGAAAAAATAAATCAGACCATGGCTGTGAAACACTGCCAGGTATCAGTGTCGCACACCAGAAACAACCATCAGCACACGCAATCCAGAACCAAACGTATCAAAAAGTAAATCAAGGACACCTCCTCACAGAAATCAAGAAACAAGGAAAAGCTGCTGTCACTGCTAGAAATGTTTAAAGTCTGCTATGAATTATTTCAGGGCTTTTTTAAAATTATTTCTTTCTTAATAGTCTCTGCATTCATGTTACATAAGTAGATTTGCTTTAAAAATCACTGTACGTTTGCAGCCCCTTTTGGGACACGAAGTGTTCATCCACATACAGTGCACAGCTTTAATTTGAATATTAAGCCTGCGCAGCGGCACCTGGACAACGGCCTACAAAATCGGTACAGGAAGTGATAATCAAGCACCACAGCACGCCATGAGATACAGACAGCTATCATCCCCTCTCCAGTAAAGCTAACATAGCACTCATGCTTCAGCATGCCGTCCAACTAAAGTGCAAGAATGCAGCTATTGGCTGACACATGACACAGAGAGATGACATAGTACTATATGGCGTCATACAGATGACCAGAAAAAGAGTAAACCATGCAGGATACAGCTCTGGAATTAAATGCTGAATGCAGTTAGAGAGGTGATTGGAATGAATGCATAAGAAGTGGTAGTCAAAGTTTTTGCACTTGCAGATAGATGCAGTACATTCAGTTATACAAGTGGCCTTATTACAATGCCATGCGGTCAATGGCTAATCTCTCAAGAGTTTCATTCACCACCTCCCCAATCAATCACAGGATTAGCCAATCAGGTTCTATCAAGTCAGTCAATCAATCAATCAAGCTCCCTTCAGCAAAAGGAGTCCTTCATTTGGGTGCATTTTTATTTCGTTTGGACAGATGGGGTGGGGGGAGGGGTCATTCAAAGATGATGCCATGTGTACACAACTTACCGTTGCCAGGGAAACGGCGTGAGGACACGCGAGCAGTTACCGTGGAGACTGACAACAACAACAACAACATACAAAAATCATCAGGGAAATAGAGAAAATATATGTAAGAAAGAAATGATGAACCCAAAAAAAAAGAAAAGAAAAGAAAAGAAAAGCAAAACAAACAAAAACGAGGTAATGAAGAGCAACCCCCACCCTGTGGCAGAGAGGAAGTGATGTAACAGGTCACATGTCAATAGTCACCTACAAGTATCAGCCAACAACGTAGCCTCTAAAACCCACCAAAAACACAATCGGAAAAAAGTTTAAGAAGCAAACAAATGGAGAGAAATTAAAATCTAAGGACACTACAAATGATTTACAACCCACTTTAGAAAAAACATCTAACAAAATAATCACTCAAAAATCAAACTTGACCCCACTCTCCGATGTTTGTGCTACCTGACTGCATTCCAGGAAAGGAAATGGACAGAGATATGGGGGGGAGGGGTGTGCAGCAGAAATATGGGCGTACATGTGGACACAAACCGGGAGAAACGGACAGACAGACAGACTGGCCTGGTGAAAAAAAAACGAGAATGAGATGGAGGACCTATAAAAAGGAAGAGAGGGAACGACAGCTATCTATGACATTAACTTATTTCTCCGCCCTCCATTATTGTTCTTTTTTTGGTTTAAATCCTTAACACCCACACACAAACACGGACACGAGTGAAGGACATTCGAGACCATGCAGAAGAGCTTCAGCAGCAAGTAAAAATAAAAGCGTGATTTAAGATCAAGAGCCAGAGCAAATGGCGAAAGCGTGGTGTTTGATCTCCAAGGCCATTTGCAACTGAAATCTGAGCTCATGCTGAAAAATTAAAGGATGTCACAACAAAATGCACTTCCATGAGATCTGCTGTTCATTTCCAAGAGTGCTGGATGCACAAGTGTGTGCGCCAAAAGTACATTTTTCTTTTATTTTTACCATCCATCTTGCATATCTGAAATGAAACTTCTTTTTTTTTTCTTTGGAGAAATCAGAAATGACACCACAAAGCATTCCCCAAAGCCCCCCCACCCTGAAAATGCTCCCATCATGCATCAGTCTCCGAACACACCGAAAAAAATGCGAGCCTCGAGGAAGCCGCAAACTGTTAAGTGAAAGAGTGGAAGAAAATAAAAAGAGAACTCCTCGGCAACATCCGACTTTATGCTCCAACCATGCAACATAGAGAAGCCTCTCACAGACACCAGCAGGCACCCCCCCCCCAGAGGAAAACAACAACTGCTCGTCCAGTCAGAAACACAACCATAAACCAAAAACAGCCACTCATCATGGTCATGGAAGAAGTGATGATGGTGATGGAAAAGGTGCAGAAAAAAAGAGAGGAAAAAACAGTTCCTACATGCTGTGACAGAAGCGGAAACCGTCAGCGACTGTCATAGTGACGTCTCACCAGCCATGCCTGTTGTGTAGCCAATCCACCCAGCAAGCTTTGCAAACCACACAGCTTACAGACCGAGGTGCAATGAACAGCCCACAACATCAACAAGACCATCAACGACATCAACGGGACGTGCCGTCGTAAGAGACGCCCGTGCGTGCGGCCCCGCTGCACCATGCTATAGTGAAGCCGGAGGGGTACAGTTGGACACAGAACAGCCAGCCGGTAAAAACCTTCTCTGAGCCAGAAACGATGAGAACAAACTCACTGTCACTGAGTTAGACATGGAGGGGACACAAAGGAGGAAATGACCGCTGTCTGGAGGGAGGCGGCCTTACCTCAATTTTACGTCCTTCCACCAGGGTGCCGTGAAGCTTCTCTCTGGCTCTCTCTGCATCTGCACTTGACTCGAATGTTACAAAACCAAATCCCTGCAAAAAAGGGGGGGGGGGGGGGGGGGGGGGGGAAGGGCAGCTGAAAATACTCGTTCCAGCTTTTTTAAAAGCTCCTTCTTTTTTCTAAAATGGTTGGGGGTTTTTCCTTGCCCTCCGGAAATGATGTTT
>JBAMYA010000001.1:5494697-5531879 GCA_037176975.1 Arrhamphus sclerolepis | reverse complement strand
CCCCCCCCCCCCCCCCCCCCCCCCCCCCCCCCCCCCCCCCCCCCCCCCCCCCCCCCCCCCCCCCCCCCCCCACACATAACTGAAAATACTCGTTCAAGCTCTTTGCAGAGCTCATTATTTCTTCTGAAATGGTTGAGAGTTTTTGTCCTGGTCTTACCTTGGAGCCCCTCTCATTAAAAATGATCTCGACATCAAGGATTTTGCCAAATTGCTGAAAGAATGAAAAAAGAGAAAAGACGAGAAAAATAAGGAGAAAGCAGAATCATTTAAGTCACATGCTCGCCACAGGGAGTCAGTGCTGTTCAACTGTGGTGCGACTGGCATATAAGCCAGCTCAACTATTCTCCCACATCTTCCTTCACTCTGCTGTTTTCTCAGCTCTGTACTTTACTTCCAACAGCCGAGCACAAGGTCAAAATATAACATCTGACTTAAAAAAAAAAAAAAAAAAGGCTGACAGGTTAAAATCTGGAACAATAATTCTTTTAGCGTAAGCAGAAATTGCATGACATTCTTTTCACTCTAACATTTGTTCCGTTCTCGTCTCTCTAACATTCATTTGACATGTTTCCGTCTTTTACTAGAAAATGGAGGGAAAAAAAAAAAAATCAAACCCTGAAAAGACAGTAAAGATTCTAACAAACTACATGTATTTAATCTGGAGTTACAAGTGACGCATTATGAAGAGCGAAAGAAAAAAAAAAAGAAATGCTTTACCCCAAACATCTGCCGTAAGTCAGGGTCTCGGAAACGAAAGGGTATGTTGGATACGTGGAGGCGTTTGGGGGTCCCCTTGGCATCTGAATCATCCCCGGGACCCCCGCCACCACCCCCTCCTCCTGAGCCGACTCCAGACTGGACATCAATCTGAGACGACCCATCTGACTGCAGGGACAGACACATACAGGACGTCAGAAAGCCTCCTTATGTCCAGTATGAATTAATAAGCTGACTGTTCTCATAATTAAATTCACATAGAAAACACTGTTGTGTTTTTAAAGTACTCCTTTTATTTAAACAGTAGATGAAAGACCAGATATGCTGTGAAACGTGCACTACACAAATGTGAAGAAAGAATAGTTGTGCAGAAATGATGTGAAAATGTGTTTTCTACAATTTTGAATGAAAGAAGTTGTTGGGTAAATATATGTGGAATATGTGCTGGAATATTTCTTGGTTTATCAGTAAATTCTTGGATGTCAAATTTGGTTGTTTTGTTTTTTTTAATCCCTTCTTGGGCATCCTTTTAAGGGCCTTTGTTTTCAAATGGCAGAGACCACATAAACAATAGAAAAAATAGAAAAAAAACTAACAAAACCTTAATTTATGACTTTCTCATACCTACTTTCTGTAAAGCTGTACGAAATGTGAAATATTCCTTCTAGTATACATAAAAAGTGCAGTTCTTTATGGAGCCTTTATGTTTGAACGGTAATCAAGTAACGGATCATCTTCAAGAAGTGCACGTACATTCTCTCTGAAATCCATCGCACATGAACACTTGTTTTAAATCACATGAGCCAAATTATGCTCTGAAAAACACTGGGAAAGATTTTCACCAGTGTCACAGATCACGTTGGTTCCAATTTGTAATAAATGGACTTATCGACGTATGACCTGAGTCCCGGGAATACATGGAAACAAGATGTTTCCACATGTTTCAGGGTGTGTTAAGTCACAAAAATAAATAAGACAGCTATAGATTTGACAATATTAAACAGGAATAAGCTGGTGCGCATATGTAGTTTCTGAATTAGTCCAACTAGATGTCAAAATTATAGGGGGCAGCAGGGATTTTATGCTAGTGTGCTTGGATTTATTGGGCCTCACTCACGAATATGTGCGTGGAAATGTTCCTATTGCCCGGAAAAGATAAGTGCGCGCGCAAGAAGATCTGTGGGATTCATGAACCCTGCGCACCTGCCAATGTTGTTCTTACCGCTGTGCGGATGTTTGTGAATCAGACTTTTTCTAAATTCACAGGTGCATGCTCGCAGTTTGCAATTAGCATATATTTAGCATGTAATTAGCAATTATGCTTGAATGAATGTAGTAATTCTGTGAGGAAAGACCTGGGAGATACGTAAATTTCACAGTTTGTTAGAAGCAATGGCGTCAAAAGGCGAAATAAGAACATTACAGCCACAGTAATTGAAACAGTTGTGTCCGAGGTGGAAGCCAGAAAATTAATATTTTTCCAGTGTCTTAAAAAAGTACATAAATAAGCAAATAAAAACGCTCGGACTGCATTACCGCAATAACTGAGGCTGTTAATGTAGAATCCCCAGAGAAGCGCACTGTGACCCAGGTTCAAAATAAAGAGAAAATAAAGGCTGATGTCAAGACAAAAACACTAAAAAAAAACAAAAAATATTCCCACTGTACTGTTTTGCAAAATAAATGTGCCGTGGGTGCTTCGTAGCCAGCGTTAAAGATATGGTACAGATCACCTGTACCTGGGAGTTTTTATTTTTTTGTTCTGTTGCATTGAGTCAAACGATGGAGCTTTGATTAGAGCTATAAATCGGCTCTTAAAAGTTGGACCAGACCCCGCTCAAAATAATTCAGCCCGATATTTATATTTTGATTTTCAAATACGTTTAGGCCTACAGCCCAACATTATTCAAAAGTGTGCATGCAGACAGCTGTTTTGATTTTCGTCAAGAACGAGTCATTTCATTTATAGCCTACACGTCTCATTACTTTTAGAATATGCATGGTCAAAACATCACCAATACCTTAGACTTTGCTTTTGTCGTTGGTACTACAACCAAAATGTAATTTCCAGAGGTTACCACTCATTTACAACGTAAGCCAGAGCCTGCGAAGCCTAAATGATTGAAATTAAGCCCAAATTAAGAGCAAACCTCTTCAGCTTTAGCTTTGACGCGGAAGGGAGGACTCAACTCAGAGAGAGTTGTGAAATCCCAGTCTGGTCTGCTATTTATCTCTGTAATGTAGCTACCTGTAGCCATGGAAACCTAGTGTGGACAGGACTTACATGAGGTATGAGAACGACGTGTCGGATGATTTAGACGCTTCAGAGAATCACATAGCTGCAGTAGGCTAAATACGCCATTGGCAATCGGAAATGGTTGATAAGCAAATCATCATTTTCCTTAAAAATGATTACTTTAAAAAAATGTTAATTTAATCTCTTTTTAATGATTGTGGTTTTATATGCACTGCATGTACTTAGACGCTCTGTATTTCCTTTTTCTGAGTTAGTTCGGCTTCCCTCATTTGTGCGTACGCATGGTCTGAGGAGGTTCTACATTTGTTCGCAGAGTAAGAACAAATTTGGGTAAGAAAATATTGATGAATCCCGAATTTGTGCATCAAACGTTTGCACGCACAGTTTAAGCACAGATTTGTGAGTAAGCACAGTTCGTGGATGAAGCCCAATGTGTTTTAAAGAATGAAAAAGGAAACTGAGTCTTCCTACAGCTTTAGATGTGTAACTCAGGTTGGAGCTAAAAACTGCCCAGTAACAATTTCAGATGAGAAGGTGGTGTGACGTAGGACTCAGAGACATGAGCTCAAATCAATACCACGATTAATTTTACATTTCACCTCGATCACAGTTATTCAGAGATTACTTTAGTTTTGCTTTATTCTTTACCCTCATAGAACAATGACAAGGTTTTTGCTTTTTAGGATATGAGATGTACAATTTTATGTATATTTTGTCTTAGATGTACTAGATGTGTTCTGACAAAGGGCGACAGCTGTATATATGGTTCAGATGTAATGTACAAGTATTAAACAGTTTTTAGATGCCCTGTTGCATGGATACACCATGTTGGCTGGCTTTCTTGAATACTTGTTTTTTATTTTGAGATTGTGGATGTTGTTCATTTCAAACAAAAATAAATACAGCTGAATGTATAATGAGACCAGTCTTGTAAGACTGAAAGTGATGTTGACTTCTTGTGTATTTTTTATTTAGTAGATAAAAAAAAAGCAAAGAAAGAAACACAGAGACCATTGTGCAATTTAAGTTTGGGGGAAAAGGACAGCGATATGAACTGCTGTGCATATTTCACATAAATCTGTAACATACATACATACATCCTCTCAAGACACAAACCCAAAATGCAGCACTCACTTGGCCACTGAGGCTGTTGGCGGCATTGGCTGCGCTGTTTCCTGCTCCCCCGGCTTCTACTGGACCCTGCACGGCCCCCGCCGCATAAAGGCTGCCCCCGTAATCCAAGGCCAGGCCGTTCTGGGGAGGTGGTGGTGGAGGAGGTGGGAATGCAGAGAAAGGTGGGGGTACGAGTCCCTCCTGACCGCCAGCACTATCCTGAGAACCCTGTTGGAAGAATGTGAGAGAAGCGTGAGGAGGCTGATACAGACAAAGCAAATGGCTGGTAAAAGTCCACAGTAGAGGATCTTTTTTATTTTTTACAGAGAATCACTCAAATGCACAGAGACCACTTTCCCTGGAGCTACAGCCAAAAAATTCTTGCTTGCATTGATGCTAAATTTAAATTTCCCTGTGCTTGTGTAAAACTGTACACACATCTACACCCTTACCCATTAAATATTCACTGCAGCTACATCTAGTGTTGAGGGTCAGATGCCTCCATGTTCAGTGTGTTGGAACAACCATAAGTGTCTAATGCCTGCACACACACTTTCTACGCCTCTGCACACAAATCACCTTTGACATGCAAACACCCACACACCTCAATGCCCACACAGAGACCAACTGTCAGTAAGGAAGTCTGCCCAACTACTCCGCACACGATTACCCCACAAAATACCTGTTTAAGTAATCGACATTCAAATACACACTGGAGAACACCATGAAAGTACACATGCACACTAACACACACACATTCCTTGCTGCTTGCTGTGTGGCATGGATACCCTACATGGTAATGGTTGGAGAGTGAAGGGAGACAGCAGTGAAGGGAGAGAAAAAGGGGGATGAACGATAAAAGGTGGTGAGTGATAGAAGAGGAATGGTCTGCCTCTGATCTGTAGCTGCAAAGATAAACCGTCCATCGCCTTCTTTCAAATCTATTTATAACCCTGAAGACTGCTCAGGATGGCCACTCAATTAAAGACTGCACCAAACTGTGATAATCTTTTGTTTTTAGTTTATTGATCGTTCTAATATTAATACAGCTGGACTACATCTGCACTGGGATCTACTTAGGCTGCTTTCACACTAAATGACTCAGCAGATCATCATCTTGTTTAGACCACATGACATCCTGTCTTGTAATCAGGAGCCTTGTGGGGTTCACACTATAGTTTTATTTTTCTGATCTGGGGTAAAACCAAGGAATGTGGCTTTGAAGCAGTCCTTTCAGCTGTCTTGTCTCCATTTACAGTGATGGACATGATAGGATCTACTGACAAACGTACTGACATACCACCTGGTGGTGTTAGCGAACTACTTCTGCTGTTTGCTACCCAACAATAAATAAATAAAAATGACAGTAAAGAAAAGAAAAAGAAAACCAAACAAACTGGAATCATGAGTTCGACATGGAAGGTTTTGAGATGGTTGCATAAACTGCAACTGGTGATGAACAAGAGATGACTTGCACAAGGAAACACAGAACGGATGATCATCGTCATTTTGAATCAACACCACCCTCGCCTAGATGTTTTCAGGGACTCTCTGACTACCTAATCCAAGGAATGGATGTGTTATAACAAACTAACTCCCCGCCCGTATTGTAGTATGGTGTGTCATGTCTTGTTGCCCTTATCTGTCATTAACTGAAGCTTCAATAGTGAGCTGCCAGACAACTCCAAATAATTAACATGCTAGATATTCATCTGCCATGGTTAATAACTTCAGTTGTTCATACATAACAACTGAGTGCTGACTGGTGACCAATGGCAGCTCACCAATTTACCTCTGACTAACAACTAGGCTTAAAATGATGTAGTGTGAAAACAGCTTTAGATGGAGCCAAGCTTTATGGTAAATACTAGTAAATGCTAATGACAACATAGTGACATTCTTGTGCTACTGCAAACTAACTGTGACATCGTCACAACTGTTTATCCTTGACTGGATAGAGTTGTTTTGTTTTTCCAAAAACAATAGACATCAACACTAAAAATACAGGGGGCCAATTGCACTGTTGCTAGCTTTGCTGAGTTTTAGTTACTTGACCTCTTAAATCCCTTTAAACTGTTGTTTGTAATTGAGGATTAACCTGCAGCTGAAGGTTATCTTTAGCTCAATTGCCCAAAACATTTCCCCTCCACATCCCGTCATGGATTACCACTGAATGGTGTTTATAACAAGGCAGACTAACGGTGTCTGTGTGGGATAATATACACTATCTTTAGATACTGGAGGGGGCCTGGGAATTTGACCAACCAGTCTTGATGTGTTTTGTGAACTTGAAGAAGAATTATGAACATATCCCACATGATGTCCAGTGGGAAGTGCTTTGGGAGGATGTGGGATTGGGGCCTATTTTCTGCACTATTTTGGTCCCCATACAACTGGAGTGAGTTTGGACACATTTCCAGGGCGTTCCACGGCTGATCCTTCATTGACAAAATCTTTAGGGACATCTAGGGCAATGAGCATTTCCAGTTTGGTCATTTTAGGATTAAATCTGCCGTTTTGTTTTGTTTTTTTTTTCTTTTTGCAGATGTCATTTTGTTGGTCATAGCTCTTGGCTGGAAAAAGGTTGATACCCCTCTCGGGGTTTGGACTAAGGACCTGCCTCAAGCAGAGGAGATGAAGCATGTCTGGGTCTTGCTGATGAGTGGGGGCAGGACAGACAGGAGAATTGATGAACAGACTTGGGCAGCATTTTCAGTGACATGAAAGTTATTCCAGTCATGTTGTGGTTGGGGGGAAAGAGCAAATGAAGAGCAAAGGCTAAGCTTTACCAGTTATTCTTGTTCAACATTAGCAGCTGTAATAGCTAAAATAGCTGAAGTCATCCCTGGAGGGGGGGCTGCTACTCCTTTACAGTTGGGGTAGTTTGAGGATCAGTTCTACCCTTCAATGGCTTGGAAAGGTTTCACTGACACCCCCCCCCCCAAAAAAAATAACAAAAAAACATCCAAAAATGAGAACAAAAGAACTAGAAAGATGGATCCATCCATCCCAGCTTCATCATATTCTGGGTCGCAGGGGTTTACTGAAGCCCACCCATGCTGTCTACAGGCAAAAGATGAGGTAAACACCACACAAGACGCGAGTCCATTGCAGTGCCAAAATTAGAAATCAATATCACAGAAAAAATAAAAAGATATGGAGGCGCTATAATTACAATACAGAGGCCCATTTTTGGCACTACTGGGTTTCATTGTCTTTCTCTCTCCAGTCTCTTTTTGTTCTCCCTCTGCAGGTGATTATTCCTAACAATATAATTTTCTGTATTGTCATCATTATCATTTATATTATTAATCAGGAGGCACAAAAAGACAGTGATGATTATAATTCATCAGTTGTGGTAATTTTTGTCTTCTTTTTGTCATTACCATTTCCTAGAGATCTGCTTGACAACTGTATATGCATGTGCTTGTGTGTGTGTGTGTGTGTGTGTGTGTGTAAGTCTGTATGAGTGTCAGGCTGCAGCGATGCCCATCTGAGTTGTACAATATATCCGTATCCCTTCGGGAGAGTCAAAAGTGTGCGGGAGGTTGTGTATGCCATCTGTTTTCAAGCTTTTGACCTTTATCATCGTCACACCTGTGACACCGTAGTCCAGCCCTCTGACCCAGTAACAAACCAGTGAATGTACGCAGTCGACACGGATCACGTCAATATTGTGACATGAGAGAAGCTTCAGTAGACAGTGATGGGGGAAGACATTTCCAAACGTCATTCTACAGTGAGAAAGATTATTCACAGGTGGGGAACCTTGGCAACATTTGTCTCCCTTGGTAGGGGCTGTGCAATTAATCTAATTTTAATCTTAATCTCAATTTTGGGTCTGAAGGATCACAAACAGAATGTAATTGAGGGAAAAAAATATTATTTTTTACATATATTTTGTCTTGTATGATTAATGATGTACATATCTGAAGCATAGACTAATAGATAAGTGATTGCTTCCTCCCATTTGAGTATAACAAAGTTTTCCATTTAAGTATTAGAGGTTACACTGATGTTTATGCAGTTCTACCAGAATTTGCTATGCAAGTCATTTTTATTTAACTTGGAATTTTATTTAGTTTAAAACTATGAAATTCTTTTTATGCTGTGACTGTGGAAATCTCAGCACATATGTCAGGTTCAATAAATGCAACTTGATTCAAGAATCTGCAGATAACCGTTTTAAGCGATCACGATTTCAAAGTCGACCAAGATAAATGTGATTTTTTTTTTTCTTCTCTTGTATAATTGAGCAGCTGCTCTGTTCCCAGGAGTGAATATGTTTATAAGTTCAACCAAGTGAAAAGTATAAATTTTTGACAGTGCAATTAAAACAAAGACCAGTAAAGATTGGTTGGTAAGAGTCCCAAAAGACTCATTTTCTCTACAACATGACTTAGATTTGCAAAGTTTTATCCGAACACCACACCAGACTTGTGAATCAATGTCCTTTAGACCAACAAGAAAAAAGTGGCGATGTTTGGCCGTGACAGAGTAAAATGTGATGTGATCTTTCTGACAGCTAAAGCATTGGGGAAAATGGCTCATCCAACAGGACAATGATCTCAAACACACCATTAAACCCACAACAGAAAAACAAAAAGAAAAGAGATGCAAAGGCACAAACTACTCACCACAACACAACCAGACCAATATGCTGTCGCTGAAGCTAAGGAGAACTGTGCATAAAACAATGTTCACAAACCCCAATGAACTGAACTCCACATTAATGTCAGAAACTACAAACAGCATACAGAAAATAATTACTTCAAGTTAATGCTGCTAAGGATGGTTCTTTATGCGTTCTAGAGTTGTTCCGATTTTGATGCCAGCATCGGAAATACTTGTGGATCTGTCAATATTTACATCCATGCACCCCCGATATGATTTGATTTGAAAACAGACTTCGAATTTGTTTGCATTGTTAAAACCAGCATATGAAGCTATGCAATACTGATGTGAGCTAGTCATGTAGCATTAGCATTATGTATGAAATTCTGTTGTTGTTTTTTTTGTATGTTGGAATGCACATTATGCTAGGTTAAGGCTTTCCGAGGTGGCTCAGATGCTGCTAAATGTAACACATGCAACCTAATTAAGCATTTACAGAGCCATCAGGTGAAATGGCACGGGGAACTTGAGTGCTTTTCAGAAACGAGAAATTCCTCAAAGAAAGCTAGAAGGCCACAGCAATAATAGACAAGATTGTATAATTCATTGTCCTGGGGGACTAGTCACTGACATTTTTTTTGAAAATTTGGAGCCTTGGTATCATAGTCATGCTCACTATATACACTATAAAAAAGATTGGCATTGGATCTGTAGTCAGTTTTGGCTGATATCTGTAGGCCAGGTATCGGACTCTGTATGAGAAATTATAAGTTATCAGAACACCTCTAGTGAGTACTTAGTTTTTAATGGACTGCTTCTGCATTGTGGCTTGATTTTCTTAAATTATTAATGATGGCGTATTCTGTTGTGTTGTTCATCTGAGGTTGGGGGAAGCGCTCTTTTTTTTTTTTTTTTGACATGACTGCACTCGTAACTATAAAACTTTATTTTTTTTTGTCATCAGCAGCATTCAGTCATCTCATCCATTCAAAGAACATTCCCTGTGCAGAAACCCGGTGGCTATTTTGCCTTTTCCTGCTGATGTAAAGAGAAAGCAGGCAGTACCAGCAGCTTTAATGACTGCAGCACTGGCCTGCCTCTTGTGATTCAGCAGCATAATCACAAGCAGAAATCCTGTTATCTTACTCCCTCCCGCTCCTTGATAACAGGCAGTAAATACACATGTGCTGTTAATCTCAACACCGTAAGCCTGGTATCACACCGTGCTGCACACATCCTTCCTTTCATACCGAAAATCCCTGAACTGCTCCCTCTGCTTGGCTGCCAGGTGAAGAGGCTCAGAACAGAAACCATATTCTCCATCTTCAGCGCCTGGCACTGGAGCCGTACAGCCACCAGATTACTGACCGCAGTGTCCAAGTTTATTCACATTTTCAGATAGCAGCTGTGTCTGCTCATCTAAACCCTGCAGCTGTATGAACCCCGTCCAATCTTGCCCACAAGCATCCAAATTAAGATCTTGCTGATATCATGCCTCGCATCCTTGCCTTCTTGTCCTGCTTTTAGTTTCATGGAGCAGCACAGCCACTATATGTGTGTGTGTGTATGTGTATATATATGTATGAGCCTTGGTAATAGATGTTCATCAGTTGCACATCCCATTATACTGAATATTTCAGCTTTTGATAATTTAGCATTAATCTTCATAAATACGTACAGTCTCAGTCATTTGTGGCATAAAGATGATTGACTTCAATGTGCTCCTCTTTCTGTGCTCGCTAAAAATCCCTGTTACAATTTTATTATGAAATCTTCAAAATAAACCAGAAAATCATTCATAATGCATACAAGGAATTTTCTCCATTTTTGCCATAATGCATAAAAGAAATTCAAAATGTTACATCATTGATGGTAATAATGCGAACACGAGCTGCAATCTTCTGATGGAACACTCTGAATTCATTACATCTGCTTCACACAGAGCTGCAGCAAAAGGCAGAGCAGAAGCATGTAAATTAGCCAGTTTAGACCAGGCTTTTAACTGCATGCTGGAAAACATCCCTGCATCCTAAATGGCACAGCAGGTGACCTCACCTTGCATTAGCCCATCTTCGGTAAAATGCATCTGCACACATGAAAACCGATAGTGGGTGGAGAAAGTCACTCTGGATAACAAACAAGAGATGAAGAAGCTAGAGCTGCTTATGTTGAGCTAAAAAAGGAAAGCTGATCACCCAGCTTGGGTGAAGTGGTGAAATGGGAAAAGTAAAAAGGAATGATACACTGCCAACATCATGCAGCCATGAGGGAAGCTTTTCTGTGCGTGTGTGGGTTCAGTCTAAAACAGCATCAAAGCAGAAAAATTATGAGGAAAACAAAACTATTTTTCCGTGGGTAATGACTGTGAGGCGTTTGCTCTGTCTGCCTCTGAAAAGTCTGAACACATTCAGTGTACCCTGTGGGAGTTAAGGAAAGATCAGGTGATCCCTCAAATTTTCATCTAGTGTCATCATGAGGTCAAAAAACACTGACGTGAATGCAGAGGAGGGAGCTGCCCCCTCCAGGTTCAATAAGCGGCTGCCTCAGGTGGAAGGGATGACGAGTCGATGTGTCCAGAACTGCCGCAAGGATCTTCAGCCTCTATACATTTGGCACCAGCTCAGTTAGTGAGGCTGATATTTTTCTTCCATCCATCTGAACATCAGCTTATCCAGGTTTGGGTTGTGAGGGCAGAAGAAAAGCCCAGACATCCCCCAACACTTCCACACCACCTCCTCCAGGTGTAATCAAAGGCTGTCCTATGCCAGCTGAGACAGAACCTCTTTAGCATGTCCTAGGTTGGTTCTGGTGCCCACTGTCCCGCTCCATTCTTCTCCCACTCATGAACAAGACCCCAAAATACTAACTCCCCCACATGAGACAGCACCTCACCTCAAAACAGAGACGGCACCAAAACGTTTTCCAGCTGATAACCATGACCTGAGATTAGGAGCTGCAGATTTTTATCAACACTTCGTTACACTGGGCTGCAAACTATTCCAGTGAGAGACTAGGGTGTGTTTTGAAGCGAGCTTTTGAAATTATGCTTCTTTGCTGAAGCATATCTGACTCATTACAAATGATGTGAAATTACACCCAAAACCAGAGTTGTTTATTTGAAGAAAAACAAAGAAAAAAACAGAGGAGAAATGAGCAGTGCAAGCCTTTGCTTGTTTGTTGCTGATTTTTCTCTGCAATTTTGTAATTTCCTTGTACATCAAGGGTGTCCAAATCCAGTCTTCAGGGTGCTGCATGTCTTAGATGTTTCCCTGCTTCAGCATACCTGATTCAAATGGACGTGTACAGACCTTGAAGACAAGCTGATGCTGTGCCATTAATTTGAATCAAGTGTATTGTCGCAGGGAAACATTAAAAACATGCACGACAGCAGAGCTCGAGGACTGGATTTGAATCTGGTATCTGGCATCAGTTCTGGTATCACCTCCGTCCACATTCCAAGCCACGCGAGGCAATACTAAAGTAGAGAGAAGCACCACTTTATGGGTCATCGTTGTGCTGCGCTGCCTAGAAGACTGCACTCTGCATTTTTAACGATCCGCAGTGCTACTGTCCACAGAGATGGCAGCCTGCGAAAGTACACTGTAGTGAGTCAAAGAGGTGCGAACATTCCTGAGGTTGGCGGTCCACAACAAGTGCTTAATGCCTCTCCTTTGTCATTTTGCACATTTCATTCTCTTAAGATTTTCTTGTGTTAAAAAGGATGGTGATGTATGGCAGTGGGATAAAGGTGAAACGGGTCAGTATGGTTCACCCCTGATAGCGGTCAACGACTGTGTCATCACAATGAGGCTTCAAAAGCTTTCAATCCCAGAAGCAGCAGAACAAAGACATGTGCTGTTCCAGAGCATGATGTGTTCCCAGTTAACATGGATTTCACGCATCTGGACAGTGATGTTTTACTGTCCTACACCAGTAACAACGGATCATATGTAACCACCCATGTCTGCCAACTCAGAACTGATTTGCATTAAGCATTTCCATCGACCCCCACACGCATCATGTGTATTTGAATAAGCAGAGCAGCTGGAGTAAGCCTATGAGCTATTTTACTAATTTGAGGAATTTCAATTGCTTTTTTTTTCTATTTCTATCCACCTTTTGTGGACAGAGCTTTTAATGAACAAACTAAAAATGAACTGCAAATCCTAATTTACCCATCTTAATAGATAGTACAGGTTCTTCCTCTTTCAGCACTGGGCTCTGTGGACACTCCCTGCACATTTTCTTCACTGCCATTAGCAAATAGAGACCTTTTTTTTTTTTTTTCTTTTAAATTGATGGCTTTATTTAGAGTAGTAAAGTTCCAAGTTGACAATATGTTAGTGTGCACGAGAGTGTCTGAGTTTTTAGTCACAGAATCTGATGCATCTGTGACTAATGGGGCAGTCACTGGTCATGGCCCATCAAGCCAAAAACCAGCAGGCTTTGGTCAGCAGCTGATCTTTTGATGCATCTTGTAATAAAATGAGACAGAATATTTGAATGAAAAAGAAATCGCACATAATCTGAAGTCTAGAAGCTATTCGAGAGTACTACGAGTGTTCTGTCCAAGCATACTCCCATCTTTTTTTTTTTTTTTTTTACTGCATGCACCCAAAGCGCTTCCTATAAAACAAATGCTCCTCCACTGAACAATGAGCCTTGAACTGGACCAATAAAGCCAAAACACGGCAAGTAAAACAGCAGAGCAAACTTTATTGACAGGCCTGCCTGCCGCAGCGGCTTGCACTGAGAATATTATTGACTGAAAGACATTGAGAGCAATAAAATTCTATCTTCTGCCCCATGTTGGGAAAACTACCCTCCTCCTGTGCAGTGAAATGTGTTATTGTTTGAGTCCCAACATTGATGACTCATCTCATGAATCTAGATGAGTCAGTCCTGGACTCGACGACTCATGATGCAACCGGACAAAGTGATAGTGACTTAGTGATGTTTCACTTGCGATGTTTAACTTTCATGATTCCCACAGTAATAAAGCACAGACGTGATCGTTCATCTGCCCATTACACTGCTCTGCTTAGTGCTGGTGCTCATGCACAAACAGACTCCAGCCAGCAGGAGAATGGACTACCCCGGCTGTTACTGCTCCTTCTGTCAGACGAAAATAGAAGCAGGAACACTAGCCAAAAACAACCGTGTATTTGTGTTTCACGACTGGCCTTTTCAGAGGAGATCCATTTTGGCCGCATCTCAACAGTCCTCTCTCTACCTGATACACTGTGTCAACTGTGTATCAGTATCTACACAAACAGCTATGTGCCTCTGTGATGCTTTGCTGCCCCCCCCACCCCTCTCAATGTGCTCTCTCAGCCCGTTAAGCTATGGGCATTTTGCTGACTGCGAGCGGCCTTTGAGATGCGCATCAGGATAAAAGCATCTCTTGAATAAATGCACGCAGATGAGCGGGATAAGAGGAGGAACACAACGATGCAGAGGGAGGGCATCCTTGGTCAACTGAAGGCGAGCAAACTCAATGCATTCGTGTCAGCATTCAGTTTTTGTGGAAGTTCTTTACATTCTCCGTGCGCATTTGTGCGTGCACGCTCTCCCCTGGCGTTCGGAGGACTTTAGGGGTTGTGTAAGTGTATTCGTTGGCCGGGCGAAGCCAAGTGACTCAGAGCAGTAGCTGTAGCTGGCTTCCTTTCGGGTCACTTAGCAGCACCAAGTGTGTCTGAGGAGACACGTTATAGAGCGAGCTTGTCTTCAGCAGTCTCACCACCCTACAACAGGAGATGAGAGGAGAGGAAGTAAGGAGGAGAGGAGAGGAAACAGGGCTAATAGCTAACTAGGCCATCACTGGGTCATTTCACATGAATAATGACATTTCAGGATTTTACATCCTCTGGCCGCCAGCATCGGTATAAAGGCCAATTCAACAAACTCGACTATGGAAAGCGTGATTCATGTTGTTAACAGCAGCTCATGTTTTGGCTCAATAATCAGCTTAACTGGGAAGTTCAGTCTTCAGCTCACATCTCGGCTCCTGACTCCGTGTCGCTGTTACCCACGTTGCAAACAGCTGGAGAAACGTTTTACGACGTGTTTGTGGCATACCGATGAGACAGGAGACACCCTCTTGTTAAATTATTCCACCCCACGTCAACCCCTCTTCTTCCATCACTCTGCCTCCTCCCCCTCCTGCTGCTGTTCTCCCTTTCCTCCCACTCCCTCTGCTGCGCGCTTCACTTCTTTACGCTTCATAAAATCCAGACGGGACCCTTGCATACGTCCCGCCCCCACACGTGTCAGTCAAGCCCCTGTGCTTCATAGCAACAGGATACCGGCTCTTCCCAACAGTGCTCTTCTCCATCTCCTTATAGGGTAACGAGTCTGCTTGTCAAAAGAAACCCCCTCCTGGTCCATCCCCATCATTCTCCTTGTAGGGTCTCCCCTTTCTTGCACAGCATTTCTAGGAGACTCCTCTTCCTCATGCATGTGCACAAGAACACACAACCGCTGCTTTCATCTCCTTGCTAGCAGAAATTTATGAAATATAAACACTGCAAAACAAAAAAGAGGAGACATGTGCAGGTGAGCACACAAACTCAATGACATATGTATTTACCCAACATACACACGCCTCCTCCAGTGAAATGGGTATGACCATGAAACCAGTCTGTCTTGTTCATGAAGGGCTCTGTGTTAATATAACACATGTCCTGTTGTCCAGAGCACTTTACAAATGTTTCCAAGCCAGCTGGAGGACGGTGCTGTCGCTGTCAACAGCACCCTCTGAAGAGCCAGCGAGGGCAGTCCCCTATTCGTTTTAAAGCCTCAGTGAGCACTTCCAGAGCTCGAAAGCAAATGGCTTCGAAAAGGGGGTACAGAAAAAAAAGGGGGAAAAGAGAAAAAATACTAATACAAATATCATGACAGCTCAAGACCGAAGCAATTTATCTCTTTGGAGTCCAGAAAGGTGTTGAACCTTTCACAGCACTACACCAAAAATGCCTCGAACCATCTAATAATCAACACAAAATGACTCATCCAAGTTGCCACGGCAACACGGCTCATTGGGATCATTTAACAACCATCATTGTAAACCCAGCAAAGAATCAATAACAAGATTTGGGAGGTGGAGGCAGCTTGGGGGGGGTGGGGGGTGTCAGGGAAGAGGAGGAGGAGAACGGGGGAGGGTGAGAATCCTCATGACCCGTTCACAGTTTGTGCAAGCGTGGCAGTATGTGCTCAGCTTCTTGCAGCAGGTAGGCGTCTCTCCCTCGCCTTAGGGCACACACTTAGGTGGGGCTTGAGAAAATATTTCAGTCTCTTGCACCCGATCTGCTGCTTCAACTCTGGCAGTGCAGGCGGACATTATTAGCACAAGTAGCTCCGTTGCAGGGCTAATAAATTACCCCTATCATACGGCAGCTCTGCACATTTACTCACACGTAATTGCAAAGTCAGCTCTACAGTGTGAAACAGCGTCACTGAGCAAACCAGCCCTCTCCAGCTGACCTGCCCTGCCCCACAGCACTGTCACATTTCCACATCTTTCACCCAATTTGTCCTGCTTCAGCTTTCATGGTGACTGTCCAAGGATGTCCCGTCACCCCACATTCATAAAAAAATCTATTTCCTCCTCTCTTTGCTCCCATTCTCCTGGCCCATCCCCCTCTCTTCCAGGGGCTCTTAAAGGAAAACATTGAGATAACAGCTGCCAGGGCCCCAGGGAGAGCAAGAGAAGGCAGAAAAGAGGTCAAACAGTAAAGAGAGCAGGAATCTAAGGTACAGCTGAAAAAGAGGCAGCAAAGACACACTCATCCTGACTCACACCAACTGAAATGCAAGATGAACATGACACTTCATGCACCAACTTTGCAGCCCTCTGTGTGGTTGAGCTTCTGTGTGTTTGTGTAATGTGTGACACAGATATTACAGCGAGGAGGTGTTGTTCGCCGAACAGAAGAGATGCAGAAGGGAACAAGAGAGCATAAGAGACAGGGGCAACTGTTCTGTGGACACCTGTCCCTTTCGCTCATGGGCTTGAGCGATGTACAGAGACAGCTGCAGGGACAATACAGAAGAAAGACTTTCACTTACCTCTCCTCCCCCCTCTTACTGCTTTCCCCGTTTCCACTCTTTTTGCCTGGGAAACGTCTACGGAGTTGATGGCTGAAGCCGTGTGCTAAAACGCTACATCCAGCTGTACAGAGTGAAACGGTGTGCTGCGTGCGCGCATAGATTCTTCTGAGCATACATAATACATGACAGAGCACAGTTTCTGGCAGTGGCAGCTCTTGCTCTTCAGATTGCGTGCACACTTCTAGCTCTGGGCAGCAGAACAGATGCCACAACAACGGCGTACAATCGCACATCGCTGCTCGTGCATCTCGTCACAGCGAATCATAATTGCAGCGCTACAATCTCCAGCTTGTATCTCGCTGTCATCTATGCCTACTACACTAGTTTTCAGTGTTTATATCCATCACAGCAACTGTGCGCAGAGTCCTAACAGGAGTCAGAATGTCCTGCGTGGACCACTGTAGTAAAACGGGTCAAGTAGAGCCCTCATCTGTTAGTGGTTAATTAACATTTAATGCTCAGTGACAGTGCCGTCCGCTCTGATGCCGTTTCATGTACGGTGGAGCCTGAGCCTTGGCGACGAGGCACAGCAGACGTGTACACAGATACAGAAAGATATCGAGATAAACACTCACCGACAACACGCTAGGATAGTACAGTCCCATCATCGTATTCTGTGCAACAACTCCAAGTGTCGTCGCTCCTTTCCTCTTCTCGCGCTGCCTCGCCTGCTCTCCCTCTCCGTGCCTGTGTCACCTCACCAGCTCAGTCTCTCTTGTCTGTCTCACAGATTCAAAATCTCCCTCTCTCTGCCCCCGCTCGCTCTGTCTGCCCTGCCAATCCCCTCCCCACCTCCTCCTCCTCCTCCTCCTCCTCCGCTGGCCTCTGTCCCTGTCACTCTCCCTCGCTTGCTTGCCTTCTTCTTTTTCTCCTTCTCTCTTTCTCTGCGTCTCCCACTCGTGCTTTTCTTTCCCTCTCCCACTCGCTGCTTGCTTTCCCTCTACCCCCAGCCTTCTGTTTTGCTGCTGTGCCCTTGCCTGCTCATCTCTTCTGCCTCTTCTTCAGTCCTCCTCCTCCCTCACCCAGATAGCCTGACGCCTCCCCCCCCCACCGCCGCCTCCTTCTCCTCTGCTTCTGTCACACCTGCAAACTTTCCCCTCCCCTCTGCTTCTCTCTCATGTCGCAGTCCTTCCCTCTTCTCTCTCTCTTTCTTCTTCTGTTCTCTTTCTCCATGTAGGTGAGTTAACTGGGGCTGCTGGTACCACTGGGATAGGAAAAGAAGATTTTCCCTCCTTCTCTCTATTCCCTTTCAGGCATGCACCTTGTTACGCAAATGTGCTGGTAATTGCACAATGTTCAAAGTCATTTTTTTTGGAAGGCTCACAGATGCAGTCATACCAGATCACACATTAGCGTTTTCATGACAGCTACAGTCTGAATGCTGCGACACGTCAAAAATGTTTGAAGCATTACGAGAAAAAAAATAACTGCATGAAACTGACAGAAAAGTTCATTATAGTGTTTATATTTTGTTTTATTTTGAAATAAAGCATGCGTCTGGGTCACACTGTTTACCGTTGATGAGCATCTATTGACATTACTGAACGAACAGTACAAATATATTGTTCTAGGCATTCAACATTATCTATTTTAACAACTAATACCCATCATTGTTGGTTAGTTTCTTTGTAAATTCTCATAATAAATACATTCTCACTACTGGGGAGACAGTTTCTCAAAAATTCTGAAACCATCAGATCCAAATAACGAGACATCAAGTCAACTTGTTTCATTAATTCATCAATTAAATTATGTCTTTTACATGAAATTTCAATCACAGTGTGTGATGAGGTTTAGGTGTCATAGTTACTTGGTTATAGGCATCAAAACTACTTTGTATAGTTTATTTGTTGAGGCAGCTTGATTGGGTTTAGGTGTCATATCATGATTATTTGCTGATATTTAAGCATTATGGCTACTTAGCTGAGATGAGGTGCTCACAGCTACTTTGTTGGTGTCGCAGCTATATTATTAGGTTTAGATACTAAAACTACTTAGGGATAGATTTAGGTGTTGTGGTGACTTAGTTAGTTATAAGAATTGTGGCTACTTGCTTTGTTTTAGGGTTCGTGACAACATGTTTAGGTAATAAAGGTACTTGGTAAGTTTTAGGCGTTATAGGTACTTGATTAATTTAGGATTCATGGCTGTTTAGGTACTAAAACTATTTGGTTAGTTTTAGGCATCGTAGCTACTTGGTTTAGTTTAGGTATCATGACTACTTTGGTTTAGGGTTGGCACCTATATAGGTTTAGGTACTAAAACTACTTTGTTAGGTCTAGGTGTTGTGGCTACTTGATTAGGTTTAGGTCTCAAAGCCATATAGTTATGTTTATGTGCTAAAACAGATTGGTTAGTTTTAGGTGTCACAGCAACCTGGTTAGGTTTAGACCTTAAGGAATTCTTATATTACCGAAACCATGCGAAGTACTGAACATGGTTAATTTCAACATATCTCAGGTTTACTGTTGAAAGAAACTGCCAAAAATCTACATAAATTGTTTACAGGTACACCAGTAGGCCAAAGAAATCAAAGAAAACAAAAATGCCTTACAGAAACATCTGAGATGTAAGAAATTATCACCATTTTAGGTTCATTTAATTCATTTATCCATCAATACAGGAAACTGAGTAAGATTAGCCCTTTTTTTCAGAAAGATTCTGTATTCATGCACAAGCATTCGAACAGTCCAAACATGCCGTCCCTGGGAAATCCTTTTTGCCATTTCAATCTTACTCTAATCTAAATCCTAAATTTCCAACACAACAGCATCATTGCGCTCTGAAACCTGCTACTTGCAATCATTTGCAAAGCACCATGGTGTTAAACTGAGCAAAGTGTGAGTGCGTGATCAAAGTTTGACTGCTGCGTGCTAAGATGACAGACATTTCAATACACAACAGAAATGAGCCAGCGACTCAGGGAGAAGGCAAAATGGAGGAAAAGTTGATATTCTGAGTCTCTGAATTCCCTGAATTAATTATACTTCACAGTTTGCATTTGTATAGAGGCTTTGGGAGGAAAGCTCTGTTTTGGATAAAGGTTTCAATCCAAGTATGCATGTAGGCCATATATAGAACAATAAGCAGTGAAAAGTGATCCAGCTACATCTGAAGCTTTTTAAACTTTCAAATCCCACCGTTTTATATATTGAAATAAGCACGTTTTCTGATGCACAGTTCAAGCTGTTAAGGAGATTCTGAGTCAGATGTTCGGCTCTTCACATGTTAAATAGAATTTGTGTTCCAAATTTCTTTCACATGGCTGTTTCACAACAGTAACCATGGCTACCTCTCACTTATCAGGTGACAAACATGGCTTGAAACTTAAGGCTCTTTCACTGCACATCCAGCCATGCCATGGACTAATTATTCATCTCCAAGAGTCCCGGCTTGCCAGCCATCCCAGAGCTTTTCCTCTTCAATATAAGAAATTAGTCCAGTTCCTCCAGATACAATTTTGATTTCCATGTAGCAGTACCAACAGACTCAGGAGAAAGTACCTCTGGACACCACTGGATATGCATACAGCCAATCAGATTTTAGGCAGTGACAATCAAATGGACAACAAACAACATCACAAATGTTGTGTTGTGAAAAAGGAACATGGTTGAATAATTGTTGTTGGTTTTGCAGCAAAAACATCTTGATCCAGTGTGTTATTAATAATTCTGTAGGCATCTTGGTTGTTTTGAATAGTGGCTCTTGGATGCTCCTGTATGAGCCATCACATAAAGCTCTCCTTTGGCTCACTGTGATTGGTTTGGTAGCTTCTGTATTGATGGAAATTGCTGCAAAAGGGAGGGCGACCATTCCACAAGAGAGAATAAACACTAAGTGAATTAGTTTGGCCAGCCAGGCTACAACAAAAAGGAAAGGAAACTTAAAAATACTTCAGCAGATGAGTAAATGCACCAGGTTTCATACTTATCTGAAGATGGCTCGTCTCTTGCTTCACACACTGAGCTCTCGCTACTCTCCAGGCTCTTCCTTTCAGGAGCCTTTGATCGCATTATTCTCACACTGCTGTTGACAGTTTAGCACATCAGTGTTATGAAAGCCTCTGCTGCCCGGCATTGTTTTCTTCCCGTCTCTCTTTTTATTTTTTTTCCCTTGGTCAGTTCACACTTCTAAGCCCCTGAAGAAGTCCTTGACAGGCTTCTTTCCATTCCAACAAGATATGTTCAAACAAAACAAAACTTTATGAGTACCCTTCGGGCATCGTTTGGAAGGAAATGATTCAAAGCTTTATCATCTCGCAATGAAATAAAAACCGACTAATTGACTTTCGGGCATGGGCAGCATCCACTTAGCAGTATTAAAAAAGAAACACTTGCTCACTGCGGCAAATAAAAGAATGAGGACTGAAGACAGATAAAGTGCAGATAAGCAGGCAGAGGTTGCTGAGCATCACGAAGAGCGAGGGATGAGGGGATTATGGGCAGAGCATGAGAGGATGAGTGGATGAAGGGAGGATGATCTAAGGATTAACCACATAAACTGAGCAGTCTAATAACACAATCAGCCAGCTAATACAAAGGCCAGCAAACAGATTGTATACTTACACAAAACATGTGGAGTGGAGTATTTTTTCCCATGAATATTTCTGTTTGTGGGCAGAATATGGATGTGCTTAAAGATGAAACAACTGCAAGCTGAAAGATGATTACTATTATTGAGAGCAGAAAGGAAAGTAGGCGGAGGATGGGACTGGAAGAGTGATGGTTGTGGAGGCATGTCTTCTTCTACAGAACCATTAAATTAAAATCTACACCCCCACCTTGTGGTTTAAACAACTACACTGAGCCACATCAATGCTATATGTGCACTGCATCCAGATTAAAGCAAATATCTAAATGTGGTATGTTACGCAATGTACAACTTTTGCAGGTGTTTGACTGTCCTTACCTGACTATGAGATGGGTATCCATGGTAACCAAGGGTCAAAGGATCGTTGCTCTGAAAGAGAAGAGCAGATTTTTGTAAACACAACCAGTAATTTGTACAGGAAACTGGCAAGTCACTTCATATTTTCATTACTCAGGAATTCTGTTTCATCTTTTCACCCAGTCTACTTCCTTTCAGTCCTGCCTCTGCATTTGACTTTACAGTTAACGTTTTTAAGTCTTAATCAAATTAACTCCATTGGCGACACACTCCTGTTATCGCCCGAGTCAGCCTCCTCTGGAGTGTTCCACCCAGCGGATCTTTTGTGTGCTTGTAAAGGCGCGATAACGGGGGCGAGTGAGCTCATGCGAGCGGTAGATGAAAGACAGGAAAGAAAGAAAGAGTGCCGTTGCGGCTCTTAAAAATCACAAATAGGTCAGGAGTGTCAGCCAGCATGAAGCCCACTGCTGTGAAATGCGATCATGATCCCTGATGCAATCACCAACACAAACCCCTCAATGTGCTGGCTGCGCACAGCAAAGACATCAAACATCTGGTGAGTAATTACAGTAAAACAAGACGTAGATAAACAAACTCATTTTGTTTGGTGGCAGATATTAAACAGGAATCACGTCCCTTCTCCCTAAAATAGTTTGTAGGCAACTTTATTCACACTCATAACGCTGTGTTCCGGCGTTTATGCTAATGTATTATATTAAAAAGGGCGCCTTTCACAGTAATCACGACACACTTTGATAAGGGAAAAATAGATTTGCCCGTCTCTGACTTCATATCGCTAGATTAGAAAACAACTCAGCTCCTCCTTCTTCTCTCTGCCCTTCCACTGTGATCTTCCTTTCATGTGGAACCAATGTCCCTCGTCTGCTCTGTCCCCGGGGGGAACCACTTTGCTCTGCGCGCTTCGCAGCTTGAGTTCGCCTGATTAATACTGTAGCCATCTCTCTCAGGACCCCACGAGGCCTTTCCACCAAAACTGAGCACAACACATCCAAATTATAAGAGGCACAGCCGAGGAGGAGGAGGAGGGAGCAGGAAGCGCCTTCGTGATTGAAAAATACAGCTTGTGCGAGTCTATCTCAGAGCCAAAAACGTACTTAGTGAACTAGCTTTGGGAGGTAGAAGCTCTAAATAATGAATCAGCTCTTAGAGGCTTGAATAACATGAATAAAGTATAAACCTTCTTTTGTAACGAGGACAAACTCCAAATGCAACACACTGCAGGTATGGAGAAGCAAAACACAGCCAAAGAATAAAAGCAAAGACAAAAAAAAAGAAGAAATAAAATAAAAATAAGATTTATGGAGCAGTGTGCTGTATCAGTGTGTTAAAAGACACATCTGGAAACATCTGGAATTCATATAAGCAAGAGGCTGAATAAGGAGCTGGTAATACAACTGGAAACGGACAGCATGGAAAAAAATATGAAAAAGAGATGGAAGGAGCAAAGACAATGACTCATACATGAGCAGAGTCATGTGCTTAATTTCCTTAAGGAGCTGAGGGGGTGGGGGTGGGGGTGGGGGTGGGGGTGGGGGCATGGAGGCTGCACAGGATGAGCGTGCCTCAGAGTCTTTCCCCACATCACACTCATTTTCACTGTACAAAGAAGAAAAAAAAGATTCTGTGCTCTACATCGACTTAGTTAATCGTTTATAGTGTTTGTTGTTGGTGACAAACACACCACGAGTGATGTGTGTTTAGGCGCGGTGATGATGGTGCTGGTTCTGGGCGGCTAAAACAACAGTGTGTGTGTGTGTGTGTGTGTGTGTGTGTGTGTGTGTGTGTGTGTGTGTGTGGTGGGGGAGAGCAGTGAAGCAATCAGGAGAAAATTACAAAACAACCTGAAATTAACAGATGGCAAAGAGGGAAGGAGGGGGTATGCAGTGGCAAGAAAACATATGTAAACCCTTGGTAACTACTGTTTTTGTTTGTTTTGTTGTTGTTGTTGTTTTTTAGCAATAACCAGTCAATAACACAGTGATCTGATTTTCACCCAAGTCACAAGCAAAGCAAACACATTGTGCTTATGCATATAACACACAAACAATTTACATTTCTTGTGTACTTATTGTCTGCACACATTAAAAATACATTCACGACACTGGATGAAAAAGGTAAGTGAAGCCACAGACTAATTACTTCATCAAAAGCTAATTGGAGTCAGAAGTTTGCACACCTGCAGTCACATTAATGAAATGAGTTTGGAGTTGTGGTTTAGAACGACTTTGATTGATGAAAGACTCATAAACATTTTAAGCTTGCCATTCATCAGAAGCATCTGCTGACCTAAACCAGGCCTGGCAAGATATACCATCAATAGTAGTTGATCTGCATAAGTGTCAAAGCTTTCAGACACATCAGTCCATAGTGAGACAAACTGTATACATTAAGACGATCTACTTATGTAGTGGCTCTTCTTAGAAGCGGGCACGTGGCCAAGATGACGCCAATGAAGCATCGTCAATGAGGAAAAGAAGTTTTACTGGAACACAGTGTAAGACAAAACATTACTGTGCACCTAAACTTTACCAAAAAGCTCCTTAGCAATCTGTAACACCGCTGGGAAAAGGTTTTGTGGAAACAAAAAAAACAAAACAAAAAAAAGTTGAATTGATTGATATTACAAAAAAAAAAAGGGAACAGCATACCAACATAAAAAACATCCTAATGGATGGTGGAGACAACATCATGACTTGGGCTTTGCTTGCTCAGAGCCTGGACCACTTGCCATTAAGGAGAATATTCATTCCCAAATTTACCAAACCTCACCTACAGTATTGGGGGGGTTTGGTTCAGCAGCTAAATTTCAGTAGAATTTGTGTGATACAGTCAGATAAATCTACTACAGAATGTGACCCAGACTTTAACCCCACAGAGATTCATTGAAACAAGCTCCACAGCTACTCACACTGGACATCCTGAAGCCGTTCTGGAAAGAGGGATGATCATACTATCAATTCATCCTCAACACTGAACTGATCTGATCCTGAGTTTATTTGAAGTCACTGCTGACAAAGGAGGCTTAAACAGCTATTAATTCCAAAAGCTCACTTTCTTTTCCCACCAGCACTGCGAATGTTTTCTGGATATGTTAAATAAGGACCTGAGAATGTACAATTGTGTGTTATTGGCATTCTGTTATTATGACTCAGATGAATATCAGATCACATTTTATCACAAACTATTGCAAAAAAAAAAAAAAAAAAAAAGCCAACTCCAAGGAGTTTACAGGGGCTTCTTTGCAACTGGAAGTTACTGCACATGAAGCCAACAACGCCTCTAAAAACAATACAGGTAATGGCAGATGTGAGTGATTATTGCGCGTGTGTGAAGTCTAATTTGGTCACAAGACTCGTGTCTATTCCTATTGTGTCTTGGGACAGCTGCACTTTCTGAGGAGGAGGAGGACGAAAGAGGAACTACATTTCACTGCTCTGAGAGTCATCCTACCTAACTGCAAAGCAGGGCACTCCTCACACTCGAGAGGATGTGAATCCACTTCTTCCACAGGGCACTTATGTGCGAAGTCTCCAAACAGCCGGCCTGACAACTGAAGTTTATTTTCCCTCAATACACCTCACATTCCTCCAGCTTTCCACAGCAAACCAACACGTGCGAGAATCAAAGTAGATTTTAGAAGCTGGTTTGACAGTTTTGGAATAATAATGTAAGAACATCGGCTGCCAAATCACGTCCTACATAACAAGCCCACAGCCCACTGATCTTAAAATAAAACATTGATTTTCTGTTTACCACAAATTTATTTCTGATCTGATAAGGGAGGACAAGCATTTGCTTCCAATTACCGACTGCTGGTGATTGTTACTGTCTTCTGCAACATTTTTCAAGTGAAACTGAATTAATACTGCCCTTCTGGTTATGATGCTGATGCCCCATATTTGGTGGAAAACTTTTGTCGATGTTAATCTTGGATATTTCAGTAGGACTTTATTTGTTCAAAGGCCCTGAGATGAATTGGCAACCTGCCCAGGATCTTATGATGAATGAATGTTTATTAAGAACAGTTTAAAAAAAAAGAAAAAAGAAGTAATTTTAATACATGCATTGCTGCCTTGAAACTTTCCAGGCGTCATACGTAATGTCTGCCTACATCAGTCAGCTCCCTAACACACACACACACACACACACACACACACAAAAGAAACAAAAAGCAAAAAGAAAACTTGGGAGCATCTGGCTCAGTCATGACTTGATCATTATGTGGGAACGATTCAAACACATAGAGGCTCACCGACATCGACTTGCCACCTCCGACACTGGACACCTCTAGCTTAGCTAATATCTGACTTCACATCTGAGTTACAGCCAATGAGAGAGCAAGGTGTTGAGTGAGGTCACCATGAAGAGAAACCGTGAACGAAGGGAGAAACAGATGAAGGAAGATAAAGCAAATTTGTATTTGTTCTTTTCATTAGAAAATCACAGCACAAACTGGTCACTTTTTCGATTTTGTCCTTTTTTTAAAACTTAAAAAATAAGAATTTCTCTCTCTATTTTTTAAATGGTTTTTGGGATTGTTTTGCATCTTTTCTTCCATCAGTCATTACATATCTTTTAGTTGACAAAAACATAAATACTGCGTAATCTCCCCTTTTTTGTGTTTTGTTGTTCGCTTTAGGTGAGTTGAAATGGTCCAACTTGTGCGGTGGATTTTGCAGAGAATCTATATTCTGCTAAAGGATAGTTCTCATTGAAAACTTGCACTTTTAAAAAACAAATTTCTTTCAGTTATTTGTCTTGTGAAACTCTACAGGCTACAAGTGTAAGCTGTTCCAAAAACAGCAACATGACAGCAACGGCTTGGTGGTACCACATTAGCATCGTTAGCATGAGCGCTGAGCTAAACCATCTGTACTTTCTTCCTCCAAACACTAGGTGCCATGATCTGGATTTCATTTGGTCTGAGGGAGGGCAAGTAAGAAGGTTATAAGTAATGAGGTATAACTCAGGTACATGTCAAGTCTATTAAAAAAACATGGTTTGGACATGTGATTCAGGGGGTGATCGTCTCGCTCGTGGAACCCATCGCTTATCAGTAACAGTTGGAACACCACAACTTCAAAACAGTGGTGCATTTTTAATGTTCAGCAGAACTATCTCAAAGTCCTGTAGTAGGCCCGCCAGCATGCTGACAACATTTACCTTTCGTGTTTATAAAATGTTTAATCTCCTTTTTGAACATTATGGACACATCCAAAAATATTCATTCTTGATCTCAATACAACTATCAGATACGTTGACATCCATTTCCTGTAAACAAAACATTAATTTCTGCAGTGATCTTTGCATCACGTCCCGTCTCTGCACTCTGCCCAGATGTGTCTCAGTAGTTCCAGCAGCGAAAACATGTCTATTTAGGCAATCCAATATCGTATTGTACACGTGTGAATGAGCAGTTACAGTCGGGTTTATGAGAGAGAACCAATTCAGCAACAATAACCAGACTTGTGATGTATCTCAAGTACTTCCACGTCCAGCATAGCAATCAAGAGTCTGACCGTACTGCACTTTGGGAGGGGGGGGGGGTTGATAGATATTTTAGGGAATAAAGAATTCCATAATAGATTGGCTTGTAAGCAACTTGCCAGGAGGACACAGCTTGACTCTGCACCACTGCCTGCTCAGCCATGATCTGTGTCTGCTAAATGTGCTGCAAAATTACAGGTGTGAAACCATTGCAGGGGCACGGTCAACGGCAAACACCTGAACCTTGTTCCAATAAGCACAGGGAGGCGTGGCTCCAGATCACAGTGTACCACAGTTCAATTCATTTCAAGGGTGAAATATTTTATTTTATGATTATGACCCATTTCACAAGAGGGAACATTCCCAAAGTGAATGGGTGAAGCCAGCCAGACTACTCCCAACCAACTGGTTTACTAAGATTGATAAGTAACCTTGCACCAAGAAAAAGAGGCCAATTTTAAATACTCAAATTGTGTCTTATTTAGCTACTTCACTACCAGTTAAAGTGGCACAAAGAAATTTTTGCAATTTTTAGCTCAGAGGGACACTTTTATAACACGCTTTCCCTTTTCTATATGCACATGCAAAACAAACGTCTTCGTACAACTTTAAGTTGTATTCATAAGTATTTGTTTTGAAGCATAATGAAAAATATTCATGTAAATCAGAGATAAAATGACATGTACACATTATATTGACTGAAAATATTAGTCAGTGTGTAACTATAAAGAAAACTGTTTCAAAATAACATTTTTTTTGTAATCAAAAATGCTGAGGCTGACATCCCTCTTAAACATGGGACTACTGATATACTACTGTGCATTATCAACACCAGAAATGCTGCA
Source organism: Arrhamphus sclerolepis (assembly GCA_037176975.1). Taxonomy (NCBI): domain Eukaryota; kingdom Metazoa; phylum Chordata; class Actinopteri; order Beloniformes; family Hemiramphidae; genus Arrhamphus; species Arrhamphus sclerolepis. The sequence goes on along the minus strand of JBAMYA010000001.1, from coordinate 5,503,829 downwards.
GAAGCAACAGTCACTCAGCTGCAGTTGATATGTGAGAATAAATAGGCTTCAAGCTCATCAACTCTTCCCTGGGGCTCCATCTCAAAACCCCAGGGGTCCCTCTTAGATGCAAATCAGTCAAAAGATTTCCACCAGCAATTTATCACAGAGGAACAGTAGCACCCAAAAAAAAAGAATAAATAAATATTCTCGGAGGGCTGTGCAAATACATTTTTCTTGCTGATCTTGTCGTACTATTTCAGTGCCAGGACCGGGACAAAAGCACAGAGGGTTGATCCACCTACATTAATGTCCTAGTCAAGTCATTTGTCCTCAGCGCCATCACCCCAGGCAGGCCCTTATTAGGTTTGAGAGCGCCCCGGTTCCCACACAGAGTGACAACAAATAACACGGGCTGCTCAGCAGCAGGCCAGATGGATATTGAAGCCGACAACCTCCTCTCAACATTCCCCATAATCTGACTCGAGCGGAAGATGTGTGGTGCTGTAATGAATCCCCTGTTGCCCTGGGAAAAAAAAAAAAAAAAACACACAGGACTTCCCCTGGTACAGCAAAGGAATACAAATTAGAGGGGTCATGTGTTGCAAAGTTGATGGGGTGAACAGAATCTTCATTTAAAATCCATACTATTGGATTATAAGCGCAGCATCAGCGCCGGCAGCTCAGCCCAAACTGCTGAAAGCACTCAGTCTTTTTCTTCCACTGGCTTTATTTGCCGGTTTTAGCTGAGCATTCAGTCATCTCCCACATGCTGCACTGATTTAAAAAAGCTTCGTTGCTCTCCTAAAACTTTGCAGGTCTGACTCAACAAAGCATTTCTTCCCCTGCACTGTGATGGCAGCACAGCCTAATGAGAAAAACAGCAGTGCCAATAACTAAATGGGAAAAGACCCCTTCATTAGGCTGCAGTGCTGCAAATGGACCGCTCTGTACCACAACCACACCCCTCTGTGCTGCTTTCACATGCAGGTCAGAGGTCCACTCTTGCCGTGATGTCAGCAAAAAAGTTCTGTCTCTCTCTTTTTTTTTTCTTTTTTAAGATGAGGATGGAAAGGATTAAGAAAGGGAGGTTTCTGAGAGTCAGGGTACTGACTGTTGTAATATTTTCCATTCTCTGCTGATTAGTTTCACAGGCACAGTTCACCATAATTTTATACAGGTTTCTTGGAAAGTTGTTTTAAAAAGTAGGAAAACTGAGCGTCACACAATCCATTTTGTCTCCAGAATAATAATTGCACCATCAGGTTACAGAAATTTGAAAAAAAAAGAACAAAAAGAAACACTCACAGGGGTCCTGAAAGGCAACTATTAGAGGTTATTATGAAGAATCACCTAGAATTGACACTACTATTTATTTTTTCTTAATTTACTGATTTACCTGTTACAAAATGTACAAAATGTCAGAAATAATGAAGATTGGCTCATCATATTTTCAAAATAAATCCTTCCAGTATCTGATTTTGTCAAAATATAATTTTTTTATTAACAATACTTAAAGAAGACATTGTGTGTCGCCCCTCCCCAAAAGGTTAACACAATTTCATAAGGTCTTAATAAAATGTTTGTGACATTTTTTTTGGTCAAAGTATCACAGAGATATAACTCAAAAGCACTTTTCTTTTCTTTTTTTTTGTTTTTTACCCCATCTTTCCAGCTCTGTTAACAGCCATCACAGTCTGTTCTTTCAATCCACTAAATTTCAATTCAATTCAATTTATTTATTTATTTAAATCCTCCTATCCTGCAGATTATGTCTATAGACTGCATACAAAGTACTTGTGACATCACTCTTTTTTTTTATTATTATTATTAAGGGTGTATGTGAACCCTCTGTTTTTCTGTCTTACTGCGTGTTGGCAGGTACTGACGCATCTCAACCCTGGCTCTACAAAAAATGGGTTAATGGGCCGAGAAGCCAGAGGGAACACAGCCACCTTAGCTCGGTTACCAGAGGTTAGCGACTTTAGCTTGGCTGGCTTAGCTAATGCTAACCCATGATGCTAACAAGTGTTACCTTAAATTAATTCTCATCAAATCTGTTCAAACATACTCATTTCAGATGCTGCTACCAAAACAGCTTCTGAAACAAGTACTGCCTGAGCTGGGACCTGCAGGTGCTTGGTGACCTGCCAACAGCCTGGGCTGCCGGTCGCAGGTTGGCCTAACACAGCATCGTAGATGACTCAACAATGGGTAGCTGAGTGTGTTTGAGTGCAATCGGTTACTGATTAGTCAACTTGAAAGAGTCCTGAAATGTTCCCAGGTGAAGGTCGCTCATTGTGACGACCTTTCTGCTCCAAGAAGTAAACGCTGATGAGTTAGGGAGTCCAGCTGGTGTACTTTGGTTAGCAGCATTCAGCCAGGGATCAAGATAGCTGCCGCATGCTGCTTTACTAAGCATCACTCCCAAACTATTCCAGGCCAACCCAACGCCGATACCAGTGGTCTCTTAGGCTACGTTCACACTGCAGCCTGAAGTGATTTTTTCAAATCCAACCCAGGCCATTTGGATATGTAGTCCTAATTCCGATACCTATCCGAACCTTTTATATGCGACTTCAGTCTGAACTGGCAGGTCGCATTCATCCGACCTATACGTCATCAACCCTGGCTGGGTCGGAGGTTTACAGAGCTTCTGGAGGGGGTTGGAGGTCTGTCGCGATTGTCGGGTGGCGAGGGATGTCGTGATCGAACCCCAACAGGAATCCCATCCGCGAACACGCATCGCAAACCCTGCCCAGATCCCCCCCCACTGGGGGAGCGGCCCACCATCGCCAGAGACCACCAAATCCCGGGGCGCACGCGTAACGCACACAGCATGGACTGATGCCAGACTGATGCGAGGATGGTGGGGGCCAAAGCCGGGAAGGAGGGAGGGAAAAGGTGGGGGAAAGCGCTGGGGAAGCGGAAAGGGGTTGCCGGGGCCTGCAAGCGCCACAACCGGGTATCCCATCCGGTCTGAACACTGGCCACGCTCACTGCGTGTGACATCATCGTATTCTACAATGTTTTTGGGTCACTTTCAGTTCATACTGAAGATCACATACAAGTCACACATCTTTGTTAATGTGAACGACCTCACAAAAAAATCGGAATTGAGCATTAAGCCTTGCAGTGTGAACGTAGTCTTAGTACAGTTGATGCTTGACGAAGACTGACTTGCCAGCTCCCAGTGGTCAGTCTAGGAACAGCAATTTTCTTTACTCCCTGGATTTGGCCAGAATACCAAACCGTATGTAGCCCCTTGGTTGTGGCTCTTTTAATGTTGCAAGTTACAGCTTTCTTCAACCTACTACAAAAGTACAGCAAAAGCAAAGAATGTTAAAACTGCGTGGACATAGAGATGAGGAAGCTGGGGGATTCTATCCTTTAATGGGTCTGTGATGTCAAAATACCCAGCAAATCTGAACCACTCAATTAATAACTCGTTTTATTTTTTATTTTAGTTGGCCCTAAACATAGTGACATGGTTGTGTTATGGGGTTGGTTGGAAATTCAGACTACAACATTTAAGACATACTTCATACATATTTCCCCTTCAAAATCCCAACAGTGATGCATTTTATTAAAATTCTGTTATTCAATCATAGATCTTAGCATCTCAAATGACTACAATAATCTTCATTTCTACCTCACAAACACCTGTATACTGAACTGTATAAATCTTTAAGCATGAATGAGGATGTCTGATGAGTTTTAATACCCACCCTACTAGTGTAAGATGTGATCCCATAAGCTGAAAACAAAGCCTCTTTACTGCCAGTGATAGGGCAAATCTGCTCCTGCACCAACTGAGAGATTGGTTTAGGAGGGAGGGGAGGGGTGCGCATGTTTGCGCCCCCTCTCTCATTTCCGGACTGTCCAGTCAGTTCAATACGTTTTAGAGGTTGAAGCAATTGATCTGAGCTACTCTCTGCCACGCTAACACACACTCTTCCATTCACATGTGTTTTTAAGTGCATTATGCCTCTGAGCCTGTCTGTCAGACTGCACAACGATGCAAAACTGGCCATTTAGTTTCCCCAAGCAGGAGCAAACAGCCCACTTCAACTCCATTACTGGCTGTTTCAGAGGTAGAGACCCAGCTTTCTGCCTTACAGTGGAGTACTTCACTCTCCATAATCCACTTTAATGATATCCTGAGCATCCTCCTGCCCTCCTGTGACACTCTAATAATGACAAGATATGGCCATTTTTGGACTGCCCAGGGCAAGAACGACAAATTTACAGAGCTGGTACTGAAAGCAAGGGGTAAATTCAGATCAAATGTCTGATTTTGTTAAACCAAGGTTCTCAAGATTGAGGAAATTAGATTTAGTGTTAAACTACAGGCCTCCCAGAAAGCTGGGGTCTTTTGTTTACCCAAAATACCCCTTCCAGTTTGCCATCCCCTTTCAAACATCAGCTAAGCAAACACTGACTTGTGCCTCAATAGTAAACCTAGTATTGTTCAAATCATTAGATCACATGACAGTCAATTCTTTTGTTTATCCTATATAATAAAAGGTCAGGTTTGTTTACACTCTCCACCCTGTGGTGGAGCTCTGTGCAGGATTAATGGATATCCATCATCTAGAAGATGTCTTTGCATCTTGTTGCCTTGTATTGTACATGTGCAATGACAGAGTTGAATAGAATGTAATCTTTGGAGTGTTTTAACATCGGAGATGCAAAGTAACACAGTAACCCAGTGAAGATAGTAAACTACAAAGACGGTCACTACAGAGGTCCCTGAAGTAATTGTCAGGACTGTAATGTAGTAGCAAGGAATTGCAATGTTATTGCTCCAACTGCTCCTTAAAAGTGAACACCACATGTTCAGGTGTAAGCAGCTGTGAAATGTGTTGGCATTTCCTGTAAAGCTTTTAATGGATTCAGCAGAGTAGTCTATATGGAGGGCCTTCTGCAGCCAGAAACGGAACACTCAAAACCCAACCAAAACACAAACTGGATGCTTGGAAAAGAGCCGCTTTAATGTTGATGGACAAAAGACCCTCTCCCGCCCGCCTCACCTGCCCAACCTCTCCGATCCCTGCGGAGCCGTCGATGCGGGGCCGCTTGCACTCTGCCCCGGTGGAGTCCACCAGAGCGGCCGCCGTCTGTCCGTCGGGCTCCGGGTCTCCGCGCTTCATGCCCCGGACAGCTGCGGGAGCGCCGCCCGGGTTGGGAATCACCCCGGCCATGGCGTCCAGCTCTCTATCCCGGTCTATGAGAGCCCGGGACACGGGCAGCATGATGGATGCAACGTCGGTCGACATTAACATTTAAAAATCTTCTCTTGTTTCCTTGTCTCAGCTGAACTGGGGCTCGGATCACCTATCTAATCTTCTGCACCTCCGTGCTAAAAGCCAGTCGGTGGAGGATTAAAAAGGTCTTAATGTGCCAAGTTGGCTTCTCTCTGTGTGTGGGGTTTTTTATTGGGCCTTTGTATAATCCCCCTAAACAGTTGGTATTATCTGGTTAAGAAATTTCCTTTCACAGCAAACAGCTGACATTAAAACAGCGTATTAGAATAAAATACGCGGCGTTCTCAGCCCCCGTGTGCTGTCCGAGTATTTATTTACTGCGGGGCTGCCTCAGAGGCCTGCGTTATTTCAGATCACAACAAAAACCCAATTAAAGCAGCACCGATCACAACAATGGCTCCTGAGCTCAGTCTAGCGTCCGGTTTCCATTTGCCCTGCGTTTCCTCTGTAGGAGAGCCGAGGATTTAAAAAAGCGCTGCCGCAACCTCAAGAAGAAAAGCCCCTCAACATGTCTTCCCTCTCGCCTTTTCCTCCCTATCAGCCACAGGCTTGTACCACAGAGAAGAGGTTCACTGAAAGTCAACCCTCCTCAGGAGCTCTGTCTTCCCATGTTAGTCCGCAAGTCTGCGTTTAAAAGAAAAAAATGCCTTCTTTTCCACCCGCCAAAAAAACAGAAAAAAACCAAGGGACGGACGGACGGATAGACGGACGGACTGGGGGTCTGCGGCGCTTCCTTCTCCTTCTCTCGGTTATTATTTTGCTCCCTCTTTCCGCTTTCCCGGTGGTGTGCTCGTGTGTTACAGAAAGGAAACTGTCCTCCCTCCTCCTCCTCCTACTCTCCTGCTGTAGTCATTCCCCTCCTCCTATCTTCCGCTCTGCCTTTGAACGCTGAGCCACGCAGCCATGCAGCCTGCAAATACACGCAGTGTGCCGCAGTGCTTCCATACATTTCACAGAGGGGAGGTGTGTGAGTCTGTGTGTGTGTGTGTGTGTGTGAGGAGGGGGGGATAGCCCAAAGAGACTGCCATGCTCCTTACAGTCCACCCCCAAAAAGACACAAACATCTCAAATCCTCTTCCCTTCCCCACATTAATTCTCAAACAAAGAAAAACAAAAACAACGCATAGTTTTACAAATGTCCCTTGCTCTTGACTATTATCAGGTTACATTGCTGAACATTAGAGGGGTGGGCTTCTCTGCAAGATTTCATGCCCAACTCATTACACAACCGACAGCCAGGCCAAGGTCTTCACACAAGCCCAGCTGTGAGTCATACAGCATGCAGCCCTCATGTTCCTCTGGCATTTTTATTTCTTGGATGACACCCAGTGGTCAAAGGCTACCATGAGAAGATGATGGCTAAAAAGGTGATTTGCTGCACAGGAGGGGTGTCATTGCTCCTAATTAACAACGATGAGGTATGAATATTCATACCTTCTTTCTTTTCTTTTGTTTTTTTAAACTTTGTTAACAGACTTCTTTTGTGAATATGATCTTGTCCATTGTTCTTTTTGAGAAGTGGCAGAAAAATCTAGACACTGGAAAACTATTAATGATTATTATATTTTTACATTTTTTCTTATGATTTATATGTAGAAGCCATTTTATTCACTACATCTGAAGTTCTGGCTATTGTATCTGTACATATAACATGTGTTTATTTTCTGCTACACAACTTCACAAATATACACACGATATATTAGACAATACATATATGCACACACACAAACACACACACAATTTTATTCTCTTTTATATCTGCACTATTAACTAGTTTATTGTGTATATATGTGTAGTTATATTTTATTCAATAAGTACATCATACACATTACCAGTCATATCCATATACACCATACTACAGATTTAAATATACATATTTAATTTTTTTTTTTATTTTAATTAATCTCATTTTATATGGAAGTGTTCTTCAACCCTGGTCCTCAGGGTCCACTGTCCTGCGTGTTTTAGACATTTCCCTGCTCAGTCACATTTGATTGGATGGCCATCAGCTTGTATTTAAGGTCTACACAAGTCTGTCTATGACCCACTAATTAGAGCAAGGTGTGTTTGAGCAGGGAAACATCTAAAACATGCAGGACAGTGTGCCCTGAGGACCAGGGTTGAAGAACATTGGTAAATGGTATCCATCCATTAACTTCTGCTTATCCAAATCTAGGTCACAGGGGCATCTCCTTGAGCAAAGAGGTCCAGACCTCCCTCCCCACAGCCAGGTCCTCCGCAGAAACACCAAGGTATTCCCATGTCAACAAAGAGATATAATCTCTCCAGCGTGTCTTAGCTGGAGATGTTCCAGCATGCTCCTTCTTGTACCCTAGCAAGGGTATAGAGCTGATCCAATAATCCATGACCAAGACAGAACCCGCATTGTTCCTTTGGCATTGCCTACATATAGGCTATATATTCCTCCACTTAAACAACAAAATTGCAAAATTACATTCTCAAAGAGCTCCTTGGTCTCCTTCTTAAATAGGGGAACCACCAATCCAGAGATACTGCCCCTGACGTCTACGGCAAGTCCTGTTGCAATATTGACTTATGGACATCCTAGCGTTCAAACATGGTGTTTGTTATGGACAAATTGATTAGCACAGAAGTCCAACAACTGAATGCTACTGAGGTTCACATCAGAGAGGACATCACTCCCAATCCTGCCCTTCCAGGTAACATCGTCAATGCTCACGTGAGCGCCACTCCAAGAAGGTCTGGTACTCTGAAGTGCAATTTGGTGCATAGCTGCAAACGAAAATCAAAGCCTGTTCCCTAACCAGTCCACCGAGTAGAACCCCAACAGACTGGCTCCTGGGGGGGTGTAATGTAATCCCTCTCCCACTGACTACTCCAGAGTGAAGATTGGTTCCAGAAACCATGCTGTGTGTTGAGCTGTGCCTGACTATATCAGCCAGTTTCAGACTAAGGGTCGTGGACTAGAGTTATTATAGTTAGCTAAAACTAATAGTGAAAAAAATAATTAACTGAAATAAAAACTTTTTTTTGTTTTATAAAACAAAGACCTAAGAAAAACTAAAATTAGCAATGCAAAACTAACTGAAACTAAGGAGAATTGCTGGTAAAATTAGCTTACTTTTTTTTTACTTGCTCTCTGTGGGTGGTGATGCAGGTGTGGGGGCTGGGGTGCAGCCTTCCCCCTACTTTCGTACTAAACCCACGATGGCGCTGGTGTACTCCAGGTGTCCTGGCTGGTACCCTTCCTGCATTCTGGGCTGGTCCTTTTTCCTGTTGCCCCTGGGGGGTTGCGGGGGCTCGTCCCCTTGGCCGGCTTCGTTGCTGGTGAGGAACTGGCTTAGTTGTATGGGTCCTACTGGGCTTGGAGGGAAATCTGGTGCACTGGTGGAGATGCATGATACTGGGCAAACACACCAGCACCACCTGTGATCTGGCCTGTCACTGGTTGAGGCTGAGAAAGTGTTGGAGGTCAACATCACAGCTTTATTTCTGGTGGACACTAGGGTTACATACACATCACAAAACAAACCTCGACACATTCTTCTATATACACCACAGCACACTACAGTACACCACACACAGACACTTTCATCATCTGTCTTTATCTGTTCTGTCCTTATGTGTTCCACTGTCAGTGACTCTAATCCTCTATGACAAAATCAAGATTTTTATTTCTGAATCAAACTGGTTAAATAGTCAAAGAGGGCCAGTGAAGGACACACTATCACTTGCACTTAAGCACAAGAAAATTAACATCTTTTGCTAGATTAAATAGCATATATAAGGAAAAAAGTATTCTTGCCAGGTCTTGGCACCAACCATTGATATACAGGACTGTCTCAGAAAATTAGAATATTGTGATAAAGTTCTTTATTTCCTGTAATGCAATTAAAAAACATGA
>JBAMYA010000001.1:5472768-5488422 GCA_037176975.1 Arrhamphus sclerolepis | reverse complement strand
CCTTAATGAGCTGTTATCTGTGCATCACCTGCATTTCACTTTTGCAAGCATGCCCACACACACACACACACATACATACATATATGTATATGTATATATATTTATACATATGTGTATATATATATATATATAGACACACACACACACACACACACACACACATATATATATATAGAAAACATATTTTGTTTAGTTAATTAATCTTGTACTGAATGGAAATGTACACAATGTCATTATACTCTTGTATAATCACAAAGATTCTGAGAATATGAAGAAATCTCTGTATGCTTGGATTAAGGCTGGAGACCAGATAAAGTGGCAGTGTCCTCATGTTGTAGTGCACCAAATGTTGGGCAGGAGATCTTTATCCAAATCATTTGTTTTCTGTATTATCTAAAACTCCATTTAAATGATGATAGTATGCAATTAATAAAGTGTGCTCATGTCAAAACAAAAATATTAATCAACTGTAGAAGAAAAAAAAATTCAGTGGAATGGATGACATCTGTGATGGCACCATCGGTGCTGAACAATCAAGGTTCAACAAATTCTGACATCCAGACTACATCTTTTTTCAGTGACTTTCTTTCTCTTTTTTTCCATTAAGATCAGACACAACCACAGAACAGCTTTGTAGTAAAGGTGTGAGGGTGCTAAACTGGTGTACCTGCAGTCAAGATCTGTCAGTCCTGAAAACATTTCGTGAAAACAAAAATACACAAAAGAAGGCACAAAACCGCTGGGAAGCTGTAAGTGTCTATTTAGCAAGACTGAAGAAGAATGTAACTTTTTTTTAACCCACAGTGACTGGGTCTTGTCAATTAAAAAATTGTTACAGAAAGATTACTATTGGCTCTAACGATCTGAAGATGTCATTCACTAAAATCAGCTCAATTGGAGAAACAGAGGCTTGCGATTGTAGAGCACTCAGTACATGCCACTATGACCCTGCACATATGCAACGTGGTACAGACAATACAACTCAAAAAGGTAACTCAAACTGTTTTATTTATTCAACACCCTTATTGATATACAAATGAAATACATCATTTAGTACATAAGAAAATTCCAATGACACAGATGGTGCTCATTTTGGAGAAGTCCCCTGACGTATGTATACTAACATTTAGATTTGCTCTACTTCATTTTATCAGTTTACCTTTGAAAAGATAATGTTTAAACATTGTACTACAGTTTTAGGTTTATAGAGGTTGCTGCATCATTTCAAAGAGATACTCATCCTGAAAGGGCTTCTTTTTTTTTTTCTTCTTTCAGGCAAGCCTGATATATTTTCACTTGTGCTGTGTGACATCTTAATTTAATCTCAACCAGTAATACATCCACTGATATTTACACATCTTAACAACTCTTACAAGTATTTCCTTCACTATAACACCAGAAGGTTTCCAATGGACCTTGTGGTTGTGGAGATATACTCATTTCATTATGGATCATTTAGAGCAGAGGTCTAAAAAATAGGCCTAGGTATCACCAGATTAAAGCTAGACTATGTAGTAATACCACTTTCAACCACATGGGGCAACATACCACAAGAAAGTAAAATGCGTCATCCCTTGGCATAAGACACACCAAAGTACACTTCTAGTGGGACAAAGTGGTACTACAAGGCTTGCCTGCTCATTAGCATAGTATTGCCCCCATGTGGTCGGAAGTGGTATTGCTATGTAAAGTTGCTTTAACAAAAGTGCTAGCTTTTTGAAATTGAGGAGACCAGTTCCCTGAGCTTTAGGTGATGCAAGAGAAAAAGAAACTTAATTAACTAAATAGACTAAATTAAAACAGATAATTTTGCCATTTAATTCTTTGATACTTAATTCTAATGTTTTGCAAATCATTGGACCCCACTTTTATTTAACTCTGAACAACATCCTTGCGTTTCAATATACAAAAGGTGACTTTGTGCTTGATGCCAACTAGTGAACACAGTGTGAGCATTTCAGATCAAAATAAAAAAACAACCCCTTTGAGATTTCTTATTTTTTATTAATACTTAACACTTTTATTCCAAAGAGACAGAAGAATAATATTTCTCAGCACTTATTTTGACATTGACTGTGTTTAATCTTGTTTCAATATTACTAAATATTCAATCAAATTTTCACACAAGTAATATCTCTCCATACAAAAGAAATGCAAGAGTGAACTAAATTTTTGTTGTTTGTACATTTTTTCACAATCTGTACAGCTCAGTGGTGGAGTTTGATCTTCTGTGGCAAAACACACACACACACACACACACACACACACACACACACACACACACACACACACACACACACACACACACACACAAACCCCCCAAAAAACAGAAGACTTTAGATAGAGAGGGGGAAAAGCCTACCTCGAAAAATGTTGCGACTATTGTGCTGTCAGGTTACCAATTTCTGAAGGTGCTTAACCATTTTTCCCATTTGAGAAAAACAACCTCTGGTCTTTGACCAAATCAAAAATGAAATGAAATCACAGAGCTTCACTCATTAAATGTGTGGACTACCTGTGTAATAATAATAATAATGATAATGATAGATCTCGTGGCCTGAAGTCATTACAAAAGGTTTTTGAGGGCCATAAACGAATCAAACATTTATCCTAAATAGATGTACCCTTTTGTGACCCCCCCCACCCCCCCTTTTTTTTTTTTTTACAGTTTTATCAAAAGTCCATGAGCGTGAGGTAAAGTATTTACAGATAGATTTATAGCAAATGTACAATAAACAGTTATCTCACACACTCTGTCTCTCTTCCATGTGAGCACACAGAGGTAATCAAGCATGTGTATTCAGGCACATACATTAAAAAAAATTCATATATTTAAAAAAACAAAACAAAAAAACAAACACTAAATAAATAAATAATAAAAAAGGAACAGGAAAAGCAGTAGAAATGAAAATGTGCCACTATCTCAGTGTGGATGAAAGTGTAAACCAAAACCTCACCTTTGTTGGAAAACTTCTACACCAAATATAAAGAAAATATTTGAAAAAGATTAACAATAACAAAATGCTTTTCATCCTAAAGAAATTTTTAATCAATTTAGCTAATATTTTGTTTTGTAAATTTAACCAGAATTTTGCATCTTAGATAGGTGTCTTCCACAAAAAGAAAAAAAAAAAGAAAAAAAAACACACAAAAAAAAACAAAAAACAAAACACACGCCTACAGTACTACATGAATCATCAGTACCAGTGAAAGTGATAAAATTCCAAATATTGCTCAAAAACACACAAAACATTACCTTGGGGCTAAAAGTTAGGATTTAAAAAAATTAAATAAAAAAAGAAAAACAACAAAAAACTATATGCATACATGCAAGTCCTTAGAAACACTAGTGATCCCTAGTATCGTACATACTGACTCGTCAACCAAGAACAGAAAAGTCCAGTAAGATTTAAACTGAGATTCACAACAAATCAAATAATGGAAATGGCAGAGAGAGCTGTTACTAAACTAAACACCGTTCTCTAAAGTGTTTCAGCAGGGATGACCTATGTCTTGTTTTGGTTGTGGATTTTGGGAGCCATCTGCTGATCAAAATACCAAAAGACCAAAAGGCTAGGATTTTTACAAAATGTACAGCTTCCTTGTACAACACTTTCACTGTCTGCAGTTAAAACCATCCAAGAGGGACCTTTAACTAGAGGGAAAATTCTCTCCATCAAAATCTCAGCATGCGAACAAATGATGGAGTGTAGATGGAGAAATCAAGGATGCGAAATGCAATTAGATTTTTTTTTGTTCTGGCTGATCAAAATTAGAGATTGAAACACAAGAAGAGGGATAAATGAGGGGAGGAGAGTAATTGTTTATCTTGTCCCTCAGATTCAGGAACAATGTGGGCTCTGTCTTGACAATGGAACACTGGATCAGCTCTATACCCTCACTAAGGTCCTGGAAGGAGCATGGAAGTCTGTTCAACCAGTTGACATGTTCTTTGTGGACCTGAGAAGGCATTTGTCTGTGTACCTCAGGGTATCCTGTGAATGCTCCAGTAGTATGGGGTACTGTGCCATTGCCATGTGCCATTCAGTCCCTAAAGGGAGCAAGAGTTTGGTCTGCATTTCAGGTAGTAAGTCAGATCCTTTCCAGGTGGAAGTTGGACTCCAGCAGGGCTGGGCTCCCCTTAATTACAAATTCTGTTCATAACTAGGTTCAGCCAAGGGGTGTAGGAGGTCCAGTTTGGTGGTGTCAGGATTTTCTTTGTGCTTTTTGCGGATAATGTGGTCCTGTTAATGTCATTGAATGGGGAGCTTCAGCTCTCACTGGAACAGGTCAAAGTTGACTGTGAAGTCTGAGGTTTGAGAATCAGGACCCCCAAATCTGAGGCCATGGTTTTCTGTTGGAAAAAGGTGGAATGGTTACTAGGGGGCAGGACTGAGGTGCTGCCTCAAGTGGTTTAAGTATTTTGGGGGTTTTGTTTATTAGTGAAATGAAGAATGGAAAAAGAGATTGACAGGCTGATTGGTGCAAACCGGTCTGTTGTGGTGAGGAGAGAGCTCAGACAAAAAGGAAAGAGTCTCTGTTCAGTGCTCGATCAATGTTTCTAGCCTCATTTATGGTCATGAACTGTGGGTAGCGACAGAAAGCAGCTGTAATGTTTTTTTGCTGCAGGGTTTCATGGCTCTCCCTTATGCCTGGTACATAGTGTGCGTTTCTGGTCATTTAAGACGATTAAGAAGATGTTCATTTGTGGAGAGAATTGGCCAAACGATGATGAGACAGGGACAAAGATGAAAGATATCACCATTCTTGATCAAAGACATACTGCAACAAATGTCAAGAAGCCTCAGGATTTTAGAGTAATGCTTCGTCTGTATGCCTGTCGCTGTCTCTACAATCTCCATCAGCTAGCCAACCAATAGGAATGCACGCAGCACAGTACCAACAACAACCCCAAATACTACAGAGAAACACAGAAAAAAATATTGAGCTCAAATAAAGAAGAAAGACACTTCTTTTTACTTTTTTCTATTCTTTTCAAAGCATGTGAACACCACTGTGGCAAGCACCAACTGGCACGGCAGCACCCATAAGTGGGTGCGCACCGATGACACCACATTTACAGCCTGAAATACATTCGGGTATACGTCTGTTGTATGTTGAAGCATACAGTTTAACATGCAGTAAATTAATGATCTACGCATTTCACATTGGGCAGTGTGGCTCGCATTAATCTTATAAGACTGCAGAATTCGTACAGTGTGAACCCAGCATTAGCAATAGGGACAGAAGTTCAGACATCTGAGAGGGACTCTGAGCGGAGACACTGCTCCTCCACATAGAGAAGAGCATCTGTTGGAGCATCTGGTTCAGATGCCTCCTGCACACCTCCTTGCACAGATGTTTCTGTGTCCAACCAAGAAAAGACCTCCAGGCAGACCCTCTCGGTTGGCCTGGGAACTCCGTGCTCTCCTCCCAGAGGTGGCTGGGTAGAGGAAGGTCTGGGCCCGCTTCCACCACAATCCCATCTCAGATTAAGTGGAAGATAATGGATGAACGAGAGTGATAATAGCTACAAGTTTTCTGTGTTCTTTTCCATCTGCAAAATATAACACTAAATCCCTGTACCCCCAGTAACTCTCAAATGTGACCTTCTAATATGGCAGGCGGTGCTTGTAACAGCGATCATAAAAAAAAAATTAAAGGCTTATCCCAGCAACAAAGGCCTCTACCTGAGAGTCCATTACATCCCTATCCGAAATGGCAAAACTGTCACAGCTGATTGAGTCAGACCCAATGAAGCGCTGTGAGAACAAGACGACAACAGTAAATGTAATTTATGTTACATTTATATTGATAGCTGGTTTCTGGGTCATCTACTATGAGGAGCTGAGGAGGGATAAAAATGATTGGTTAAAGGAGTGGACCAGTAGTTAGATTCAGTGCAGAGTTAATTCCTTATTCTAACCCTCATAAACCAGCATATGGTCCCTTTTACTGGTTTTGGATCAATGAGGAAATTTAAGCATCCTCTACGGCACGAAGTCTCTTTGTTTAGCTTTGCACAACGGTGTTGGATAAATACATAAAAATGTACCCTCATCAGAACTGTTCGCTTGTGGATCTGTTTACCAACAGGAGATAGACAGAAAATCAATGTTAGTCCTTTTAAGGCACATCCAGCTCAAAATCTGAGACCCTTTTGGTTCTGCCAAGCAGAAAGTAGGAAACAAAAACAAAAACAAAACAAAAAAAAGAAAAAAAAGAAACAACAGCAAATCGGTATGATGATGTTGCTTCTTCAGCTCATAAAAACAAAAGCTATTCACAAAATTGGAAGTACATACAATGTACTCAGCAAGCCATGCCTCTTACATACACTTCACAGCAATCAAAAGTAAGAAAAGTTACAAAGAAAAAAAGAAGAAAAAACATGAAAAATCTATAGCAAAGAAGAGTTTAAAATACAGCAACACAAAAGAGATCTGTACTGTCAAATTGGTCCACCACTCCTCTGTGAGCTAAGAAAGAACCAACATCATACAAATATGTAACATGAACTATCCAAATAAATGAAATTTAAAAACAATCCAAACCAATCATTATTAAACACTGGAATAATATTCAGGAACGTTATTAACATTGTCGATACGATTATTGTTAGTTTACCCTGTTACTTCAGCAGAAGTGTAGATTTCTCATTCATGATTGTATTTCCGTTGTTAAACAAAACGTTTGGTTTGGTGTTGAAAAACAGCAGGACGGAGGGAAAGACGACGAGCGTTTGGAGAGAGCAGAGACCGGAGAATTGATTTCACCTCATCCCCCTCCCCCCCCCCCCACCCCCACCCCCCTTCCTCCATCCTTCCATCCTTCCCTTCAGATGTCTCTGTCTTTGAACGTCAGAGCAGCACCAGAATCCCATCTTCTCATTAAAAACCGGTCTCCATCTAAACTTTTCCACTCTTTACGCGGCGGTGGCCCCAGAGCTTTGTCCATATTCTTTCCTTTTCACTGGAGCGAGAACAACAAATTTTGTTGTGCATCCTCGTCACCTTTTCTCTTCAGTTTCTTCATCCATTTCGCCTTCTCTCTGTCTCTGTCTTCCATCGGCTTCTATCTCAGACGTCTGACTCAATACTGGAGAGCTTTTCGTAAACATGTCCGTTGCTGGCACCATTGAAGGGTCTCTGTCCCTGCCCCAAACCTAGCGTGTCCCTGCCTCCAGGCAGCAGTTTGCTGGCCCCATGGTGGTTCCCAATGGGTCCTCCCACCCCACCCAGACACATATCTTTGGGGTATCTTGTGGCCACATTGGACATCACCCCAGCTGTGGCAGATGCGGGCAAATAGGAAGTCACTCCCATGGAGCTGCGGAAATCCCCTCCTCCTCGGCTGTTGTTGAGAAGTTGCTGCTGCTGCGTCTGTGGCTTTTTGACGTAGTACGGTTTGGCACCGTGTAATAGACACTGGTCGTCGCCGAAGGTTGGGATGAAGGGGTTCTGGTTCACCTTATCTGGGTAGAGAGATTTAGACAAGGAGTAAGTCCCGGCCCCTCTGCTGCCACCACCACCACCACCACCACAGCCCCCACCTCCTACCATAGCTCTATCTCTGTCCCTCAGGTCTCTTTCCCCCACCGAACGCCGGTGCAACCCACCTTCGCCTCCACGGAACAAACTGAAGGAGGATCCTCCAGTGGCCCTATCCCCTCCTACACCTCCAAACATGGGAGACTCTCTGTCACCTGCATACCTCTCGAACATGTGAGCGTAGGGGCTGGGACCTTCCATGAAGCGGTCTTTGTCTTTCAAGCTCACACTTCGGGGCTGGGGAACCTGCCCCCCAGTGCCACCGCCAGCCCCTCCCATGCGGCCTGCTCCCTCCCTCTGTAAGTCCACAAATGTGTCATAGGAGTGTTGCCTCCGCAACACCTTTCCACCTGGCCCTAGTTTCCTGCGCTGAACCTGAGTTTGTGTTTGGCTGGCTCCTACGCTGCTCTTCCCACTGCTGAACATCATGTTGCTATCCTCACTGATGTTGTAAAGGTTGCTTGGCTGCATCTTACAGGAGTCGCAGCGTTTGCATGAAGCAGAGCTGGGGCGACTGCTGCTCCCCCCAACGCCACTAGCTGGGCATGTGCTGCCTCCTCCTACGCCTCCACTGTGATGACACACACTGTGGCAGTTACGACACTCCCAGTCACCCCCTGCTATGCCTCCCCCTCCTATCCCAGAAACCCCTTTTTCCCAGCACGTGTGTGCTTGCTGGCCTACAGACATTGCACCAACCCCACCTTTACACTCCTGTTTCTTTCCTTTACCTTTCAGAAAGTCTTCTACAGGTACTAAGCTTTTACAGATACCACCACCGCTACCACCGCCCACACCGCTTCCCCCACTTCCACCCTCCTGCTCCCACTTGGCCTTGCCCTCCTTGGAGCGGAACTGGTCCGCATAGAAATCCCTCAGGTTGTCTTTGTCTTTGCGGAATAAGTAAGGTGAAGAATTACCCGCTCCTCCTCCCCTCTTCCGCTCCAGGGAAGGTGAGACCGGGCGGTGTGCCAGAGGACCGTAAGGGAAGTGGTGGTGGACGGTGTGGTGGTGGGGTCTCCTTCTGAAGGCGTTCAGCTCAATGTCGTCGTGCTCCCGCCTGCACTTGGCAGATGCTGGCCTCTTTTTCAGGCTGTCTCTGAACTGCTTACGCCTCTTGGTGTTGCCCTCCAGGTTGCCGTAGGTGACAGTGTGCGTGGAGATATCCGACACATCAGACCGAATGTTCCCATCATCACCACCCGAGCCTCCCCCACCACAGTACCTGTCGGGACCCCCGATGAGCCCCGTGCTGGATGCGCCTCCTTTGAATGAAAACCTGCCATATACATTGCTTCCCTTGAACCCACCCTGGTTGGAATCTGCAAGGGTGTGGCCAGCGATCAAGTCAAATTTACTTGTATTCCTGTGAGTCATGGAGGGCCGAGGTTGGGTGGTGAAGATGGGTGCTACCCCTCCCCCTAAACTATCGCAATCAAACATGCCCCCCTCCAACGAGCTAGCGCTGCCTAAGCTACGTGGCCTATTAGGCGGGGGGCCGGACATACCCAGAGCCGAGGCCGGGTGGTGGTGCCGGTAATGGTCCTGGTACAGGTTGCTGTCCTTCAGGGGCATATTGCCAAAAGTCCTCTCCACCTCGCTGATGTAGTCACTGAACATGTTGTCCTCGGGCATGTAGGGAGGTGCAGACTTGCAGTCTCCAGGGTGACCCACCAGGCTGCGCCTGTGCTCCTGGATATCATAGATAGGTGGTTCACGGCTGCTGTGACTGTACTCCAGGGCCGCATGTGGAGAACCGTTAATGCCCGGGACCGCAGTCATGTCCTTGGCAGTGCGGAGCAACCGCAGAATGTTGGAGTGGGTGTTGTTCATGTTCTTCTTTATAGTGGAAGAGGGTGAGTCTATGGTTGACTTGTTCTCTTCTATTTGTACCCCATGGATGCAGCTGTAGATACCCTGGAGCACAAAGATGAGAAGAGAAGGGAGGTAGAGAAGAAAAGAGAAGGTGAGACAAGCCATGGGAGGAAGAGAGGAGGGTGAGAACGGTGTTTTAAGGAGTCAAAACAGTAAAATGTGCGATGGTAGTGAGAACCAGAAATATTTAAAGGTTAGAGAGACTGAACCAGACACACAGAGAGACAAACAAACAGAAAATGATGTTAATCCACTGTCATTTGCTTCTATGAAGACCCTCTTGTTTACACGCTGTTAAACAGTAATGGAGTCTGGGCTCTGTCTGGGGAACACTATGGACTTAGAAGCTGAGATGAGAGTTAGACTGGAGAGAACAGATCTTTGGACAGTAAAACCATGTTTTTTTTTCTTTTTTGTAGGAGAAGTGTTTTGTGTCTTGACTCAAACAAGTGTTTTCAAATAGTGGCTGAGGGGATCTGACCAAAGCGACAGCTGTATCTGAAAGGTCGAGGACACGCTACCCACCAGCCAGCGTGCAGCCAACATTCTTCGTAGGTGTCAACTTGTCAGAGAGAATTTCTGTCTCTTGTTCACTTTCCTCATCACTTAGCTCTATTCATGAATGTGAAGTGTCAATGTTTTCATCCTATCGGTCCATTCTCTCGCTCTGTTCATTTTTAATCACAGTTTCTGGGTGCTTTGGCGAGTGACAGTTGCTCCATTGCTTCTCTTAATCTCTCTATAATGGTTGTGAACGCTAATAGAACAGAGGTTATTGCATTTTGCAGGTCTGCTGACCTCTTTTCCCTCTCTCAGTATCTTATCAGCCTTTTACATTATCATTGCTTGTCCATTCAGATATGTATCAACTGCTTTGAATGTCACACAGCTTTAGATATCCTTCTTTTATGAATTGCATTCTTTAACTATCGTAGCAAAGATCCATGGCCGTACAAAAACTGAAGTATATAAGCCAATTCTGAAATGTGCCTGCAATTAAAAAAAGAGCAATTCAGCAAGAAAAATCAGGTATAACAGAACTGTGAGAAAAAAAGTCAAAGACAGGTAGAATTAGGTTTCAATGAAACAAAACAGAAAATGAAGTTTGTTGTGCATTTCTCTGGTTTAAGGTCTTTCAGGTCAGTCAGAATGAGTGTAAACTAAAAAACATTCAGATTAGAAAAAACTTCATACTTAACACTTAAAACACTTGATGTGAATGTGAATAAGGAAAGAGAATTAGGCTTCCTTGAAGCTTTTTTTCTTAATTTTTTCATCTGAGCTACTTCTCAGTTTTTGTGTTTACAAGTGAAATAGCCACTGATTTTAAAAGACTTAAATGATAAAATCAGATATGGTTTGAAAAAATGTAATTCCATCTATTATAAATTCTCATTTTGCATCAATTGACAGAAATGCACTTAAAGAGACATATAACTAGGTGGTAGTAACTGGAAAGACAAACAGTCCTTTTCATACACCTTTTCTGTAAATACAAAGTAAAAATGACCTGGTTTCATCTGTAGCAGCTTGATTCACTTTTATTACTTGAGTAGAATGACATTTTTGAGTATTTTCAGAGGTTTAAAATAGAAATGTATTTTGTTGTAGCACCATGTTTGCCGTAGCCTGTGCTAACGGAAATTGCCATTTTGCTGCAAACACATATTATACTTTAATCCAAAAACTTCTGTTATCAGTGTCCCTTGGCTCCTAAAAAAGGTTTATAGTCCTTATAATCTAACAGTAGACACAAGGTGCTTCAGCACCTGAATGTTGCTGATATTAGTTGTCTGTAACCTTCAGAACATTAGGAAAATAAATTTCAAGATAACCTGCCCCGATCAAACATTTGTGGTTATGACTAATGTAAAAAAATAAAATAAATCCAATATCCAAAATATCCAATTCCCAATTTTGGACTAATGAAAATTGTATCAACAGAGCTAAAATATGGGGGTCATTTGATTAAATTAAATTACATTAGTTAACATTGTAATAATTTTTAACAACTACATGGGCAACAAAACAAAACAAAAAAGCCACAGGTGAGTCGTCTTGTCCCCCTGACTGACTGGATACACCTCAACCAGCAGTTTCAGAGCAGCCAATCCTGTGATCTTTCTGTGGGGAAGATAAAGATCAGACCTAAAATAAGACCCGAGTACACTCACTCTGCTGATGGAGAAGGTGAATCCGGGCTTTCCTGAACACACGCCCATGAAGCAGAAGCGCAGCTGCCAGTAGAACAAATGTTCACAAATGAAGGTGATTAACGACAAAACCATGGCGGCCCCGAGCATGTAGAAAACCCCTGCCATGTTGTCCACGTCCAGCTGGCTGCTCATCACCTCGTTCTTCTCGTTGTGGCAGATGCCCGTCAGCCACAAGGCCTCCAGCTCCTCCATCTCACCTGGAGACACAAATGCACAGGTTACTGGCATCAAGATGATCGGCTGGCGTGACCTCTGAACTTCAGCGATTTGGCCTTTAGGTTCATATATATATATATATATATATATATATAATTTAATATATGCAACAATACATGTATCTGTATTGAACTGTTCGATACAGTGCTCTCAGTTCAGTACGCACATGTATTGAATGATACAGAGTTTTTAATTTATTTTATCAATTTGTCTTCTGACGATGCGTCTTGTGTTGAAAGCTCAGTGGATCTGTGTTCCACTACTCTGCCTAGGCAGCACGGTCGAGCGCAGATCCACTGAGCGTCTCAACCATTCAAGCTAATGTAACTCTTTGACTGTTTACTATTGATGTAATTCCAACAGATTCTGAAAGTTGAGAATCACAGCTTTGCACAAACAGTAAAATGTTGTGCAAATTTAAGCAATATCACACTCGAGGTCATGCCTATGACTGATTGTGATTCGGTCGTAGGTACGAGGCTGCAGATAATCACACCAGTGCTGATATTCAGCACATCAGCACGACCTTGAGCGTGATATTGCTATTATCCAAAAGTACTACAAGCAGATTTTATTAGTTAACGGTAATAAGCACGAAGAGATTATGATTTGTTTGTTTATTTAATCATTTATTTAGCTCCGCCAACACAAATAGTTATGCAATGTCTGCATACATTTATTTAATTTAATTTAATTATTATTATTTGCTGTTTCAGCAATGTTTAATTTAAAAACTGTACTTTCAAGTTTGAACAAATGTTGGAATTAATTTCAATAAATTGCAAGTTTAAAAAGTCATGGAAATTTCTTTTTTTGTATTGGAAAACTATCAAACCATGACACTAAAGTACCGAACCGAACCGTGAATTTTGTGTATTGTGTGACTGTGTGTGTGTGTGTGTGTGTGTGTGTGTGTGTGTGTGTGTGTGCGGGAACATTTTTTTCAGATGAGTGGACACCAAAACCTGCTCAGGTCTCATGAACATGCAACAAATGTCACGTTGCATCACTTTAACTGAACGCTGCCGAGGGGATCAGCCTCATTAAAGATCAGTTAAACAGGGCCGTCCTTTACTTGTAGGAAAACACACATCAGCCTCTGAGAAGAAGTGTGTGTGATCATGTGACAAGCGTTTCTGTCCCAAATTGTGTCCCTCTCAGTCCCATATCACTAGAGGGGAACTACTAAAGGGGCAGGACGTGTCCAGACAGATTTGTTTGATCTCCATCCCTCTTATTAATGTTGTTAATTTTGTGGGAATATATTTTCCCATCTCTTGCATAAAAAGATTTTGTGCATGCACGTTTGTTCATGTGAGTGTGTCAAACAGTTGTTAGCTAGTTTTCACATATCAGAATCATATGATCAGAATCACATGAAGGCATTACACAATCTGTAACATGGTTTAAGGTGTTTTTCATTTCTGTGTTTATTTCCATTAAATGAATAATCTCTTGTTTTAATAGCGTAGCATAACGGTCCATCTGTCAAAACAACAAGCGAGCTGGAACTGTTCCGAAAAACTTGTCATCACAACATTAAGATGTGTAATATCAATAATGAGTGTCAATAACAGACTTGATCAGATGGATCGTCAGTGTTGCTGTTGTAAATGTTAATTTACACAGAGCGTTGTGAGTGTTGTGCTGACAAACTGGGAATGAGACGTGCAGGAAGACGTGCACAAAGAAGTCAGCGGCCTGCAGAGAGAAATATTATGTTACCAAGCAGACTAATCAGATCTTCATCGACTTGACACGTTGCATTTCTGGGGAGGTGTCATAAAGGTTACCATGTAGAGTTCCCTGCTATGGTGGAGACATGACGTCTCTGATGTTCAAAAAAAAGGAGAAAACTTCTTTGGGCTCCAAGCTTTCATTTGTCCTTTTTCTTTTGACATTCTCCATAATGAATCATTGATGACCCAGATGCGGCTACAAAACCAAAAAACAGCGCCAACAATAATACTACCACTAACATTTCATGGATGGCACACATTTCCCTTGATGAAGTGCAAGATCTTCCGTGTTATTCTTCCTCATTAATTCATTCATTACTCATTTCTTTTGGTTCCTGCGAGTTCTTGCAGAATCATACCTTGGTCTCACAGTTGACCAATAACAGGATGTCCACACATGTCAGATTGTCCTCCCAGAGACAGAAGATGGCTGAGTCTTGAATTTATGGGATGATTTACTTTGTTGTAAAAATATTGATGATATAATAACAGAAAATTGAAGTCTGGTGGTTCCCTAGAACAACCCTGTAACTCTGTAAGCCTTAAATACAAATTTGTGTGGATAGGGGGTGTTGTACCAAACATCAGCATACATTCATTTACATTTACACCACTGCACACCACACAAACACTGTCTGTCTTGTGTCTTTGTCTATCCTTTCATGCGTCACGGTGATTTTAGTCATCTCTGACAGAATCAGGGTTTCAGGTGTTAAAATCTGTTAGATGTGAATGACGCATCTACAACCTCTGTTGTGATCAGTGTGTAAGTGTGCACAAATGCACACTTACACACTGCTGCAATATCAAACTGCAAATATATATGTGTATGTATATACATATATATCTATCTATATATATAAAAATCTGGAGCATTTTGTCCAGAGTTGCATGGAAAAGTATAAATTAAACTTATCAATACTGCTGCATGACCAGTAAAAATGTCAGATGTCAAAGCTGATTTGTGAAGAATTTAAAAGTAAAGCATATTTGAAATAATAACTGGGTTGTACATGATCTTAAAGGTCCAAGATTTCACCTGAACTTTCTGCAAGTCTAACATTGCTTTTATCTTATTCGGTAGGAGGCTCAAATATTTGTTCAGAATTTTTAAAATAAGACATGGGAAATCACTCGCTCCTTTCAATACATCTGAATCATGTTGAAATGTAAGCCCTCGTGAAAAAAACGCCCACGGCTATTATATCTGAGCAGTATGTGCTCGTTTTAGCCCCAGCGAAGCGTGAGGAAAAAAAAAAATCAACAAGCAACATCTTCTCTTACTCTCCCTTCTGCCATCTCTTTCCTCCTCCACCTTCAGTCGTCTTCTCCTTATTGTCCTGAATTTGCATTTGCTCAGTTTTCTGTTGTTAAGGTTTTCCCTGAAACTCTCCCTCAGCATTTAAAACTTCACGCTCGCAGTGTGACTCAAAGAGGACGCGACAGATGCGAGCGAACATTGATGAGTCTGATCTCTTGACCCCAACTACTTCATGTGCGCTGACAGCCCAGCAGCCCATGTGAAGTGATGAGGTAATGTCTGGTGCATACAGAAACTGTTGGGCTTTGCTGCCATTTGGAAAATATGTGCACACACGTCTGATCTCTGGGAAACAAACACTCAAGGATGCATATATTCATATTTGACAATCAAGCAGAAACATGTCAAAAGCAAGAGGCTTCCAACAGTTTTATTGTAGGCCTGAGTCAGTCTGTCTCCTACAGATCTGACCTGGAGTGAATGCTCTCTATGTACTGTCCTAAACACATGGACAAAATAGTTGGTACCCTTCCATTAAAGAAAAAAACAAAATGGTCACTGACAAATGTAGTAATGAATAAAAAAATCCCTGATAATTAACGAATGAAAATTGAATTTTGGCTAAACAGAATAATTTAAAAACAAACCAATAATGGTCACTAATGCAAAGAAATCTTTAGATTTTTTTAAAGAATGATTTACCTATGCCTCCACAGGGACCTTTCTGTGTGGAGTTTGCATGTTCTCCCCGTGCTTGCGTGGGTTCTCTCCGGGTGCTCCGGCTTCCTCCCACAGTC
>JBAMYA010000001.1:5460419-5471609 GCA_037176975.1 Arrhamphus sclerolepis | reverse complement strand
CTGGGATGGGCTCCAGCAGACCCCCGTGACCCTGAACAGGAAATAGCGGGTATAGATAATGGATGGATGGATGGATTTACCTATGCAACAATTCTGGAGCCCAGAAAGTGTCCTAATTGTTTACTTTTTTTGTGAAATTTAGTAGATCTTTGCTGTTACACAGCCTGGAATGACACAGTAGATAACCTTGTGGAGAGCCTTGCTCTTAAGAGCAGGAGCTCAAAGCTGCATTTCACAGACACTCATGCAAGATAGCTGGTTCCCAAAATATAAATATTCAAATGATATGGTCTGCTGTAGCAGTGCCAATGTAACATATGAAGTAGTGCCTAAGCAATAATTCATATGGAAACTAATGAGAACACACAGTGGGGTCCTTGTGCACTCCCTGTACATCACTTATCAGCCAGCAGAGGTGCAAGATTAAAAAAAAGAAAAAGAAAAAAGAAAAAAAGAAAGGAATTTTGCATTTGGATATGAAGCATTACAGGTTTTGTGGATTTCTAGCTGTCAGAAATAACATGTCCTGAATCTAAACTACATGTTTTATAATTTGTTGAAAGTAAAATGTCATATCAACTGTCATTGGAAAACAGGAAAGCAAAGCAAAACAGCAACTTCTTTTGGCTTTTCCCGCTTAGGGATTTCCACAGTGGATGTTCAGGTTCCAGGCTGGCAAATTTACTTTTGCTGAGCAGGTCTGTATAACTACCCTCTGTTGGACCTCATTAATTATGCCCAAGTATTAGGGAACCAATCAGATCAGTCTATCCTTGCAAAGTGTCTCTGAGAGGACTTAACACTATGATGACAGAGCTGAGGCACTGCAGACTGGATGGTAAACAAATACGAAGGCTGCAATGGAGGAACGGCAGCTGTTAAAATCAATCTTGTTATTGACAGTTAAAGACTTTCATGAGTCTTTTAGTGACTGTGATGGATGAGGTCCATCTCATTAAACAAATGTGAAGAGACATCTGGTAAACTTGCTCTAACAATAAAGGAAGCTATTCAAGAAGTAATCTGAACATGATTATGTGTTCGAGCACAAATGATCTCCTGCATGGTCGGCGTAAGGACTACCTCTCAGCCATCGGGGAGGCCACTGGTTATTCTCAAATTCTACTGCTAAAATGGCAACTATTGTTCGATTCCATCTTCTTTGCCTTGTTTGCTGCTTTGATTGGTTGTTACGCTAAACACCTGCACACAGAGAAGCAATCAAGAAGAAGCAAGGTAATGGGGGGAATGTGGGTAATGGGGGAAATGTGTCAGTGTCTGGCCCAAGTACACTGCTGACCTTCCAGTTGGAGAGCTGCCATCATTCGGCATTCAACATTCAAAGTTCATTCAATAATCACAATCAGATTGACATCCTAGATGTTTAACTGACTTGATCAATAGTTCTCTTTTCATCTTGAGCAGTGAGTTGGTGGTCTAAAGAAAAATACTGTTGATAAACCTGGACAACAGCAAATCACATCTATCGAGCTGAAATCTATCAGCCTGATCAGCCAATCCCATTCATTTCATGAAAATTCTCTTTGTGAAATGGGTCTGGTTTCCCTTCCATCCACTTCCATATGTACCACAACTGAATGTATCGACTAATTGCAACTAATTGTTTTATATGAGGACAGGTATATATGTATCGAAGAACCACTATTCAAAACAACCAAGATGGCAGCAGAATTGGGAACACTACACTGGATCAACACGTGTTTACTGCTAAACTGGGAACAGTCATTCCTGCTTCACTACTTGCCATTTTTGTGTCTTTTGTTGCTGCTCGTCTGGTTGTCGCTCTGCCTACATCACATGCTTTGTTCCTCTGATTGAGCAATTGCTTATCAGTGTTGCTAACTTGCCGACTTTGTCAATATTTCAGACCCCTTTAGCAACTGTTTTATGTTGTTGTTGTTGTTTTTTTAAATCAACTATCCAATGACTTTTTCTGGTGTTATTGTAGACTTTTGGAGACTTTGACTTGAAAAGACATATAATTTCGCTTCTTAAGGAGTAGTGGGTGCTGGTGCGGGCGACTCCCCCCTCCAAAAATGCTCACAGGCAGTGCAGTCTGCAGCAGAAAGTCCCTCTAGAGACGTAAATGCAAACTTTTCTTTGTCTAAAATAAATCACTGCATTAGAATAAGTCACTGCATGTGACTCACAAAGCCTCACTTACTCACTTCGTCCACTTTATGTGCCTGCATGTCACATAAGTTGGCAGCTCGTCATGTTTCAGTCTAAACTGTTCACTCAAAATACAGAAATGAGTGGGAATCACATCCCGAATCCATGAACGCAAAGACTGGTTGAAGCCTTTTATTGGAGCTGACTCACGAGCATACTGCCTGTAATGTAATGCTTATTTCTAGAAAAACTTAGTAATGGCAATAAAATAAAAATAAAAAACACTTTTTGACAGTATTCCTCTCTGCAATAGCAAACATTACCATAACATGCATTTGAATATTTATGCAAATAAGACACTGACTTCTAGGACAGTCAGTAGCTACTTTTCTTACTGAGGAGTTGGCAACATTGATGACTATGCAATAGCATCCGGGTCCACGGGTCCTTCCCCCTGGAAATCAAAGTCAAATCAAGAGGAACCAGGCTACTTCTGTGTAACAAAGAGAATTAGGATGGCTGGCCAGGCTAGAAATCTATATGATACCAGGAGACTATATCAATCACACCAAGAATCCAACAAGATTTGGAGGGTGGCAGCATTTCAAGTGTAATTTAATCCACACTGCTTCCTCTAAATAAGTCAACCTGATGTCAATACTTCCTCTTTCTGCCAAAACAGCCATTTCAAAGTGTTTCCTCAAAGTCCAGTGCAACTAAACAGACAAACTCTTCCTACATTTAAGGTGATGCAGGTTTTCAGGCTTTGCTGAGGTCTTATCCCACATCCCAGTGGCCTTGTTGTCTAACAACTTCCATTATCACCTCATTACAACAAGCACTGGCCACCTTCTGCGTCTTACATCTCCACCCCAAACTTATTACCATTATAATGAGAATCAATTTCATTATTCTACACTTGAATGATCACAGCACGAAACAGGTTTAAAAAGCTGTTGTTTTTTTTCTTTTAAATGAATGGATCTTTTTTTTAACACAATATGGAAACCACATTATGTTTTCTATATGATACATTTACGTTATAGTCCTTTTGAATTCCGATTCTCTCTATTCACATTCACGTTCTTACCATCTCCAAACAGCATCAGGATAGCCAGATCCACAGCTCGCTTCCAGCCGGAGTCTTTTTGGATGGCGATGCCATAGCCGGTGGAGGCAAAGACTTTGCCACTCCCGATAGTTACCAGCTTACAGCCCTCGTCTCTGCCGGCCATGTAGTTCAGGACTGCAGCGTCGTAGATGAAGGCATCCAGTTTCCTGTGGAGCAGGATTCATGGGGAATGTGTTAGAAGGTGGAGGCGTGCTACAAACGATAACAAACATAGACACATGCTGTTCAAAAGTAGTTCATTGTTCCCTGATGTTGCCACTCGGTTTTGGGGATTTGAGGATTCTTCAGACAAGTGGAAGGAACTCCTGTGATGGTTCCTGAGTGAATGTAAAAGCCAGGTGCAAGAGGCCACCCACATCTGCAGTAGTAAGTGGTGACTGGTCCTCAAAATATAGACATTTTACCTTATCTAAGCTCTTCAAAGAGCTTTAGTGTGTCTCTTGTTCACTGTTTCACACATACAACCCTTCTTATTTTTTATAATAAGTGAATTTAGGGATAAAATTATCTATATCCGTGCCCTGCGTAAGAAAGAAAAAAAAAAGTTTTTGCATTTTATATGGTAGACTAATGCACTCCTTAATGTTTTCCTGAATATGACCATTAGACATTTGAATCTTACTCCAGCACTGTTGTTAGAATACAGGAAAAAAAGACACTTAGAGGAAGGAACATGTTGTACTAATTCTTAGATCCATGCAATGTGTTCAAAAGAAATTGAATTGGAATCCCACATTTTAAGATTATCAATGGTCTGGGCCAAAATCTGCATAAAAAGACATGTTTGCTGAGTAAAATTCTGGCAGTATTTTTCAGATGATCAGGGATTTGTCAGCTTGTGAGGCCCAGAGTTCAAACAAGTCTCAGTGAAGTGGATCTCAGTCATCACACCACCTGCAGAACAAGCTCAACTGACTAGTAATTAAAAGCAGCTTCTCTTTGTTCCACATTAGTTTTAATACAGTTACACTTTTCCTTTTTCCTTAAAGGACGCATATTATGTTTTTCCTGACTTTCACACAGGTCTTAACTGTCCATAAACCTAGTTTCAGGCTGTCTTTTTCAAATTTTAAGAAGTGCACAATTAAATAAGCAATAAGAGCAATCATACCAAATCAGAAGTTTACATACATTATATAAAAAGACAACTTTTTTCCCCCCTGACTTTCTGACATTAAATCAGACTAAACGTTGCCTGTTTTAGGTCAGTTCAGATTACCAAAATTATTTCGAGCCAGAAGTTTACAGATGCTAAACGTCCGCGTAAGCAAGCAATAACTCTGTGCATATGAAGGTTTGTCTCCTAAATTCCAAGCACAGATCGAAGCAGCGCATGCATCTATCTCCACCCACTTATAATTCTAAATGAAACTTCCTCCAATTGTCTCACTCGTAGTTGCGACATGTGTGATTGGTTTAGGAAGGTAACCAATAACAGCAGAGCGAGCGGGTTGCAGCAGGAGTGAGGAGGCCACGCTTGTTAGGACTCGATATGTGACAAAAACCCGAAATGCAACAATGACCTGAAATGTAAAAAAAAAAAAAAAAGCAATAAAACGTAATGTAATAACTGGTCTATAATCAAAGATGCCAAACATGTAACAATTTGTTACATTTTGGTTATTACAGGTACTACATTATGGGTCAAGTAAAATAATTTCCTCGTAATAGTGTAATAATTTTATTACATCATAGAATGAGTCAATGATTATATATGTACATACATCATACATTATATATATTTATGTGTGTGTGTGTGTCAATGCCCAATGCCAATACGGATCAAAATATCATAATATGGGACTTTTAAATTCAGATCTAACATATTCTATCCCTCTGTTTTATTTTTTTCATGTCTTTCCCATCTTTTGCCTTCCTTTTATCTATTCTTTTTCTAACTTATTTATTTTTAAAGCACTCTGATTTGCAAATGTGCATGGTGAGTGCTATTTTAATAAACCTGCTTTGCATAATTTGATGCTAAATGCAGAGAAAGTTCAGACATGGTTCATTAATATTAATTGCAGGGGTTTAGGCAGTTGTGAGACGTTTGAAATAGTTTGTTTTTCTATATGAACCATTCTAATTATACAAAGAAAACTTTACTTTTAGAAACAGCACAATCTGCCTACGGTTATATGTTTGCTTTGGCTTTTTTTTTTTCATGCTGATGACCTTCTGTGCACTGATGAGATTTTCTAAATCTGCATAGCATTGTATTTACGGAGAATCAGTTAGCTTAAGTGTAGATATTAAACTCATTTTGTTATAGCTATAACAAATAACAAATCACAAAGCTCTTCGCATTAAACATGAAGTCAATTTTTGAGAAAATAAGAGGCAACAATCCAATTCCTCTCGGTAAAAGATCAGGAAAAAGCAGTGCATCATTCTTTTTAAGAGACTATTAAAGCCTTCAAATAAAATGTAAGAAAGCAGCTGCAGAAAACCCAGGTGGGAGGGCCTTTTGGATACAATCAAATTTTATTTCATTGTACTCTTTTGTAACTTTCCGCTATTTTAAGCTGCTCGGTCGCCATGGAGCCGGTGAAGAAATCATCACGGTTTATGAAGTTAAAGCCTACAGAAAAGCAGTTTATTTTCATGTGTCGTCACATGTCATGACCCTTTAAGGCTAATAATTATCTTTTCATCTCAAGTGGCCAGTTTCTCTGATAAATCGTTTGTGCTCTATTCTATCCGTGTAATAACCCAGATGGAGTTGGTAAAACTGACACGACAGTCTCCAGCTTCTCCGGCTACCGTCAACGGTGCCTCGGGGCTCTCCAGGCCTCTGTGGCCACTTGACATCAGTGGAACATCACAGCTTTAAAAGATGATGAAAATGTTTGAAGACACAGAGAGAAAAAGAGCAAGACATGAAAAGTAAAAACAAAAAAAAAACGAACACAAAAACTTAGCAATCCTGCAAACAAGGTGCCAGGTGAAGGCAGGTGTGTGTCCCTGCTGGCTGCCCTCCAACATCACCCAGGATTACCCATCTCCTTATCCCCTTATTTCCTCTGTTATGCATGACTCCATGAAAAACAGAGGAAATAAGTATTAAAGACCTGTGATGTAGTCACAGGTCTTTAATACTGTCTTCTTTCCGCTGACATCCTTTCAACTCCCTGCTTCCTCCCATTCCCCATCTGTCTCTCCTTCCTTTCCTCTACTCGTCTCCTCCTCCTCACCCAGTCTTCAGACTGTACAGGGCCTCATCAACATTCTTCTGATGGAAGCTGGTCATGTAGGTGTGCATGTCCCTGTAGTTGTTGCGGATGTTGCGCTCTGTACTCCCGTTGGGCACCGTACCAAACCGGAACGGCGGTGAGAATTCATTCGGTTTCTGGAACTGTGGCGGGAGAAAGCAATGACAGCGGAGGGGTTATTTGAGTGGACAAAGCACCAAGCTACATCAAACAGTTGGTAATGCACTGTTTAGAAGCAGAAAAGGGCTGTTCTTTAGGCATCTTAGGATTGTGGTCTATAGCATAACATCCTGACATTTTTCACATGGACTGTGCGGAAAATAAAGCTATTTTGTTGCTAATGTTGTAAGTGATTTATCTATTAAATACCTGAAATTAACATGATTTATGTATATCCTGCACTTCTACATCCAAAAAGTCAGTTTGTTAGAGCATATAAAAATAAAAATAAACAAGAAGTTGCTTTGAATTAAAGCAGCACAAAGGAACGTTTCTTTTAAGCCCAGCAGGTGTTCCTAAAGGTGTTGATATAAAATTGCTTTTGCAACACTGTTCAAGATTTACTCTTTGTTTGGTTTCTCACTTGGTCATTCTTTTGTTGTCCCCTATGGCATCAATTCAGAGCATAATCAATTACAAATCAAAACTCCAAATTTGAGAGTCAAAATCAAAAATATGAAAACTGACACCCAAAATCAGGAACCAGGAATTCAAAACCTATAACCAAGACTTCAGACATCATTCTCTGTTACACTTTTCTCATCTCACTATCAGTTCTAAGAACATCTCCATTTCTCTGAGTCACATTTTTTTCTTTTTGCAGGTGCAATTCTAAACTGTGTCGAATCAGTGCCACATCAATCAACAGCAGAGGAGGCGGGACATAGCTGAGATCTAGTAGCTCATTGGTTGCTGAATAAGCAGATAATCTTAGCCTAGTGCATCATCTCTTTCACCTGTTATTCTGTTCATATGCTCTATTTGCACTGGACTAGTATTATTTGAGGACCTACAGTAATATGTAATAACTGCGGACGACCTCTGTGATGTTAATCCAGTGTGAATGTGCCATGTATGCGATTTGAAAAGTAAAAATTCCAGCCCAAATTACCCACCCTATTTCAACCAACACAGAGCTCATGGGATAATTGTAATCCAGGGCGAACGCACATCTCAATAATTCAGTGATTTGTGGGAGTTTTATTTTATTTTTTTTAACATTTCCGCCTTTTCTTTTTCCCTGTGATTTTTATGGCGGCAGCTATGTACAACGTAATCGATGTCATTGTGGGACATAATTCAAGAAATTTGTCAACATTAAGTTGGAGACCAATAAAAAGAAACAAGTTCACAGCCAGCAGAAGAGTGATGGTGAGATGAATGACTTGCATGGCTGCATGCTGTAAGAAGAAATATTGTTTACTACATTGAAAGTGCTGGTTACTGTTTTGTTTACTGTTACCATGGACACCAATGTCTTGTTTAAGTTGCCATTTTATTGTTTCCTTGCAAATCAAAGGGTAGCTGTATGATCACTGATCACTCAGCTCAGATATTTATCCACGGAATACAAACAAATGTTTTTCCTGCCATTACTCGTACAATTATGGGACTGGATATTATGTTACAAACAGTTTGACAACATATCTGGAAATTTAAGAGTGTAATTGTAGTACAACAGACTTCACTTATCCTGTCTGAATGCACTTTTAAAAACACAGACATTGGAGGGTAATTTAAAAATTACTGCAGGTCCCCAGATAATTCTATTCTAGTGCTAATAGGGAAATATTCTGAAATTTCCTCAGTCACTGACAAAAATGTTTGTTTGTTAACAACAAGAACAACAACAAAAGTAAGAAGAGATAACAATACCAATGACCAGGTATCATAATTGGTATTAGAAAATGAAAATTGATACTTGAACAGATGAACAGAAAAGTCTGCTAAACGTTGTCCACTGGATTTTAGTCAGATTTGTAGTTGTGTCACAACTTCTCATGTCTGTCAGCAACACACTCGATGGTCTATGAACTAAAATTGAAGAAAAGATCATTTCTCTATATTTGACAGTTGCTAATTTCTGTGAGTGTAATTAAACCCCAACAAGTAAAAATCCATCCTTTATCACATCACCTGCTCAACAAGCTTTGGTCTGTAGAAGAGAAGTGTTTTTAATGCTTTCATTTGCTATGCTTGTATGAATTGTCATGGCAACATGAAATCATAACAGCCTTTCTTTTTC
Source organism: Arrhamphus sclerolepis (assembly GCA_037176975.1). NCBI lineage: Eukaryota > Metazoa > Chordata > Actinopteri > Beloniformes > Hemiramphidae > Arrhamphus > Arrhamphus sclerolepis. Next base: position 5,462,887 of record JBAMYA010000001.1, on the reverse strand, counting down.
TTATGCCTCTTTTTGTGTGTGGCAAATACTGAATGCCTCTCTGCTCAGCATCATGGGTGATTCTGAATAAAACTGTGCAGAACTTTAATGTTAAACTGACATCCATCGTGGTGATACTACGGTGTCACTTTTACAATTGAAGGAAGTCAGCGATACAAAGCTCGAGTCTAAAAGGGGCTCGACACTCACTCTCACGCACCTGCTTCTCCACCCCACAATCAATAACACTCCCTTGAATTCCCACCTTTTTGTCTGACAAGCCCGACACCTGGTCCACATACTCCTCCTGGATCATGAAGGCAGCCAGGTTGGCAGTGTAGGAGGCCAGGAAGATGACAGCGAAGAAGGCCCACACTGACACCATGATCTTACTGGTGGTGCCTTTGGGATTCTGCACAGGAACAGAGTTGTTGAAAACCAGACCCCACAGCAGCCAGATGGCCTTACCGATGGTGAAGGAGGGGCCGCCGGGCTCTGAGAGACAGAATATGAAAAGAAGAAAGGTGGTGGAGGAGCAGGGGGTCAGTATCACAGGTACCAGGAACTACTTTTCTTAGTAGGGCTACCGTGATGGATGGCAGTTAATATTAGATTTATACCGCTCATTTAAATTTGTCAGTAATCACAGGATGTGCTGTGTAATCCACATCTGCTCGTCCAGCCACAGCGGTGACAACCCACTTTTATGTACTAGCTGCGAACCACCTACCTCTATGGTTGTATGACAAAGTGTCAGGCAGCAAATACTACCTACAGCAGCTCTGATGCATCAGAGATAAGGAGAGGGGGAGAGGCGTGAGGAGTAGATGTGTGCACAGCAGGCTACAATTACTCTACAGCTGGAGTAGCAGTATAGGATGCAGTAATTAAACCACACAAACCATATACTGTATACAGAAGAAAAACAATACAAAAGATTTTTTTTTTTTACATTTACTATTCTTCCAATCCAGCCCTGCTAGTCATATCCATTCACTTTCTGAAAATGGTAACAATAATAATGATAATAATAATACATTTTATTAGTTTGCATCTTTTAAAACTCTCAAAGTCACCTCACATCACGTAGGAACAGCACAGATCAAATATATTAAAAGAGTCAGGAAACAAAAAATTCACAATAGACAGTGCATCAATTTAAAATACAGAGGACGAGTAAAGTGTGGTAGTGATAAAGAATCACCTCCCATCTGCAGCTGAGCAGAACCACACCCCGCCACCAAAGCAAGTCTGAACAGGGACTTTTGAGATGTGATTTGATGGTGGGAAGAGATGTTATCACACAAATGTCTTGTGAAAGTAGCAGAGTAGCTGAAAGATCTAAGATCCTATAGTGGCCAAGCAGGCAGTTGAAGTGGAGAGAAGAAAGGTTGAGGAGGACTGGAGTGTGCTCAGTCAAGGTATGAGGGAACTAGGTTATGGAGAGTTTGGAATGTTTTCATTTTAAAATCATGGATGTGAACTGGGAGCCAGTGGAGTTGTTTTATTGTTTATGTGTAATGTGGATGGGATTATAGAAATAATACAAGTGGCTGAGTATTGGACCAGGTGAAGTTTGTGGAAGGATTCGTGAGGTAAACCACAGAGAAGTACATTACAGTGGAGATAAGATGTGGAAATGAAAACCATAGGGGGATAGTGCTGAGAGGGAGGAGAAAAATGATAAAAAGGAGAGGCCCCAAGATGGAGCCCTGGGGCACACCACTATTAAAAGGACAGGATTGGGACGGGGAAATTTCTGAACTGAACAAACTGTGACCAAAAAGGTACGAAGTGAACTAGGAGAGAGCTCTGTTGCTAATATCAATAGATGCAGGACAGTTGAGGAGGATATGACGGGAGATTGGCATAGTGATGAGTTTGGACTCTGCTGCCATCAGAAGGTCATCATACACTAACCAAATACTGACTTATGTGAACATCATGATGGCCAGTGAAACATTACCCTTTCTGTTGCACAGTTTGCACTGAAATGGGCATGACTGAACATGCAAACACTTTTAAAATGGCATTTATCCTTGTCTTCCTACAATTTCCTTCAGTCCAGCCCATGACCAGCCCTCCCTGCCCCCTTAAATTCTTCCACGTGTGACGGATTTTGCATCTACTAGTCAGTGACTCTGATAGTCACTGATAGTTGTTTATACTGCCATCATATTCGAAGTGAAGACTTCTGACTTGAATTGAATTGAATTGAATAGCCGTGAACAATGAGTGTGATGGAAGATGAGAGGGAGAGACAATATCATTGTAAGTCCTAGTTGTTCACTTTTGTCCTCTGTGGTGGACATAATATGTCTATAACAGTATATGCTAAAGAGCTGAAACCTGTTGTGCTATGGAAGGGACATCCTGGCCTTTTAAGGAATATATCATTGGTTGCGGTCATTGATATGCCCCCAAGGGCCCCCAAGGGCATATGAATGACTTTTTGTCAAATGTTAATAAATTTGTTATTGTTTCTAGCG
>JBAMYA010000001.1:5444379-5460319 GCA_037176975.1 Arrhamphus sclerolepis | reverse complement strand
CTTTGGAAGCCATTTGTTAATGCTAATCTGGTTGATGCTTCGTTTCTCTGATTATTTGCATCAAGAGGAGGTTTCTACTATGCCCACTGGTACTGTCCCTCAGAAATCAAGTCGAATCCAGACTAATTCTTTGTACTGGTGACAAAAAAAGCATTAGGATGGCTGACCAAGATACCACTGATCCCCCAAAACAGAAACAAAAAAAGGCTGTGACCAACAATATAACACTTTTCTAAATTAGTCTTGAGAGGCTGTTGTTGTAGCAGACTAATGTAATCCTCTGTCAAATTGAGCTGTGCACAAAAGAACCTCAAGAAACAGAATAAATTGAATCTGAACCACTGATTCTGATGGGCAAATTGATTTAAACAACCTGCTGGAACTGCATTTGATTCAACAGACACAGTTAGAGCCGTCTTTTTACAGAACAATTGAAAGACATTGTAATGGAAGAACAGGGAAGTCTTTGTTCACCCACTGAGGCTAAGGATACTTAAGATCACCTATCTGGATCTTGTCAATGATCCTCTTCATTTGTGAAAGAGCTTAAGTGAATGTCGATGTAGATAAGTACTCAGAAATCAAGTAGAGAGTCCCTGCTCTCCTATTGTACCCATTCAGGTGAGATTGTCAAAGTAATGTCGCACCTGGATAGCTCAATCTGAATGGTGCATTCAAGATAATAAAACTTGCCAACTTGGTCTTCATTTTAGCACATTAGATCTCCTGATGGCGTACCCCCATCATCACTTTTCTGTGGCATAGATTAAACAGATACGGGCTTGCATGCATGCACCAATGCGTGTTTCTGGGTGTGCGTGTCCTCTCACCTCGTCCATCTGCCAGACAGCGATTATACCCCACAGGGCTGAAATACTCGAACACAAACACAGCCACAGCTGACACGATCAGCAGCATCACAAACATCATGACCCAGACATCAGCGCTGAAGGGCTCTGCAACAGAGAGGAGGAGGAGGGTGTGTGGTCGGGTGCACAGGGAGAAAAAAGGGAAAAGTGGGTTGTGGGAAGAGAAGGTTCAGTGAAACAAATAAATCAGAGCTCTAAACTAAAGCACCTGGTATCAACCTGTTTGTATTCAGATGTGCACTGCTCATATTTGTGGATTTGATCGCTGAACACTGGCGAGCAAAGCTAAATGGAAAGTTTGTAGCTGTGAAAGAGTACCCCTACTTATGGAAATGAGCACATTTTTCCTGTTGCTGTAGAAACAGCTTTACATCTCTCTTTACCTGCAGTTTGTTTTGAAATAAACACTACAGTAACTCAGTGCATGGACTTGAAAGTTGTACCGTAGTATTTGATTTTATCACAAGATTAAATGTGACTTATTGCCCACTGTATTCAGATAAAGAACTTGAGAGCACTTGTGCAAAATGGCACTCACTGAATAGCAAGGTATTTGTCCCTTTTTAATACATACTTTTCACTATACATTTATTTTTATGAAAAATACACTATCAAATCTGTTTTTCAAGTACCATTATTTTGCCTTTTTTCACGAGTTGGGCTTATGTCAGTAGATTCAAGACCTGTTCAAGATTTTATTTCTCATTTCGTTAGCAGAAGCTTATCTGGTTGTAGTTATGTGCTTTGGATTCTTATTTTACTGGAATATTCTTTCAGGAGATCTGGGGTTATCTAGTCTGCTTGCATTTTGGTGCAACACATCAGGTTTCAGTGGTGGCTTAAGGTGGACATGTTTTTTCCATGTTTTTGGACTCATCTTGATGACAGAGATGTGATGAAGTAGTCTGGGTGGTAAACAGCGGCTGTTTGAATCAGCAATAACACAGACAGTAATTTAAAGAGGCATCTGATGAACTTCCTCTAACAATAAAGAAAGCTATTCAACTGAACATGATTATATATATCTGTTTAACGTTAGCTGTAGTCTGTTGTGTTAGAAATGGTTATGTTTTTCTAAGATATTGGTCTAGTGTTTGAGCACACTGGTTATTCTCAAATGTTGCTGCAAAAACAGCTAAATTGTTGGATTCCATCTTCATTATATTGGCGTCTCTCTCCATCAAACTCTTCTCCATAACACTCTCCCATTGACTCGTTTCCTTTGCTCCGAATACGTCACCTTGTCCATTGCTGTGATTGGTTGTAGCTAACCGACTGCGTGCAGAGGCAGTTTGAGGCCTTCCCATCCAGGGGGATGGGAAGGCCCTATGGTTCAGACCCTCTGCATAGACAGTTGTAGAAATTTGGAAAAATTAAAAGAATTCATCTAGTTTATGTTTCTTTATTGTAAGTACTTACATTTTGGAGGTATAATGGGTGCAGAGCACATCATATAGTTTCCTAGATAAGATTTTTAAAAAAATGTCTGGATATGTCCATTAAATTTTGAAACACCTGGAATACTATACCCCAAAAACCTTTTGATACTCACCCACCTACGTACTTCACTGTCAGGACAATGAATTCACAATATTTTTTCTTGCTGACTTATAACAGAAAGCAAGCAAGGGTATTTATTTTGAACAGTGTCCAAAAACTAATGAATGTCCGTCCCGCTGTCTGAACTGTCACAAACAGGACAGCTAACAGTGCTAAAACAGTGTACGTTACTGCTAATGGAAACCTCACATTTTTATTTTAACTCCTTTCACAAATGTTAAACTTCTGAAGCTCAATGTTGCTATTACTATGAAGCTATGGCAGGACTGTGAATGCATTACACAACTTTTTAAAATTTTAAGAGCCGTAAACTGAGATTATTTTTATTTTATTTTATTTCATTTAACCTTTATTTAACCAGGAAGGGTCCCATTGAGTTACAGTAACTCTTCTCCCTGGAGTCCTGGCCAAGACTGGCGACAATAGTACACAAAGGACAAGACAATAATTACACACTAAGCCATAAAAACTCAAACTTTGCATACTAAACATATTAGAACATAAAGTTAGTGATATTACACTCAACAAGACACATAGGCACCAAATTAACATTAGTGACACTGTTCAGTCAGAGTTGATTTTAAAAAGTTTTTAAAAGTATTGAAAGGTGGGAGTGACTCTAGATTTAAGGTTATGACGGTTGCTAAAAGATGGACTCCATGTACAACATAAAATTAAATCCTGGAGGCGTTCCACAAAAAAGAAAAAGCTGTAAATAACTTTTTAAACCAAGATGATTTTCAAGTGTACAGCTAAATTATAGTTTTTAACAACTGGCATGATGACCAAGAGTCATCACTAAATTGTCTTTGCCTTCAGATTCAATGATTGTAAAGAATTAGCTGCAAGCTGGTGTTTAAATTCATTAGGTGTTTTTTTTTAACATTGTAGTCAGAAGAATGAAAATTCAGATCCAACTTTACAAATTTTTTTAACTGAAATTCTGAACAGATAAACAATTGCATTGTTTCTCTATCTGTGACTGTGCATTTCTATTCACAAACTTCATGTTGTATTATGCATATCTCCTCACCTAGAAAGGCAGAAGGGGAGACGGTTCCGTTGCTACGGGAGACCATGACGCTGATACCTGTCTCAATGAAGGGCACTGAAAAGTCAATGACCTCTGATCTCTCTTCATTGATGGTGAGCGAACCCACTGCCATGTGGGCTTTCTTAAACACCACCTGAGGGTCAAGCAGACAGACGTGCAGAGTTGAGAAGGAAAGACAGAAGCTCAGTGCAAAATATTCAGATTCAGAGCAGCAGCAACTACCCACAATCTCAGCTGAGTGATTAAATAAAAGAGGAAAAGTGTTTGTATTTCCTGTAAGCTGGTTCTTACGAAGTCTTAAAACTAGGTAAATACAACCAAATACATGACATACTAATTCCATGTTATAATATCCATCCATCCATCCATTATCCATACCCGCTATTTCCAGTTCAGGGTCATGGGGGTCTGCTGGAGCCTATCCCAGCTAACTTCGGGCGAAAGGCAGGGGTACACCCTGGACAGATCGCCAGTCCATCACAGGCATGTTATAATATATGCAACAAAAATGAAGGGAAACTGCAGAAGGCGTTCTCTGGTAGTTGTTCATACTCATCTCTGTTAAAGTTCCACCACATCTTAATCCAGCGATGATGTGGGTTTTAAACTGGCCATGGATGTACTTTGATTCTTTTCTTCTGATAGGCATTCTATTGCAGATGTTCTAATGTTCTTGGCAATACCATCCTGTTGCATGACTCGATTTCAGTCAAGCTTTAGCTGTTTGACTGTTAGACAGTAGTCTATGGTTTACTCAATGACTGTCAGGTGCACCGGTAGCTTCTGTGGCTGCACAACAACCCCCAAATCATCATCTGTCCACTTGACAGATGGTATGAGGCATGGGTGGTGATCTAGTGTGTGTAGCTTTCACAAATTGTGTTTCATGACCAAATATTTCCACATTTCCAGTTTAATGTGTTAAATTTAGTTATGACAGAAGTAAAGAAGTAAACTCAAGCATATTTCAGACTCTAAATGCAACAGCAGCATTGTACGGTGACCTCAGGTTGTTGCTAAAGCACCAAATTAGTTGAAAGTTTGCACTTTCTGCAGTAGCTTTCAGATGCTTTGAAAAGAAAATAAATAAATTGAAGAAATGTTGTATTTGGTGCTGTCGTTGAAGGGCTACTGTGCTGTTGATGCTCTGATGTGTACGTAATTTCAGGTTGCATTTCTATTGGTTGGTTCACTGCTAGCGATTGTAGAGGCACTGAGAAGAGGAGACACACTGAAGCGATTCCTCCACATTTTTGACACTGCTTAAAACCTAGCACCACCTGTCTTTGATCGCAAAATAGTTCTCTTTCATCTTTGTTTCTGTTTTCCATGTCAATCCCAGATTGATGGGCAGCTATAATCACTTCCAAAAACCACTGCTGATGTCTTTCCTCTTTGGCATTGTGTTAACATGCATCAGAATGCTTGAGACTTTTATAGAGTTGCTTACTCCTGCTGAATATCAGCTAACTGAGTGCTAATTGTGTGGAAATGACTTCCATAGGAGGTAAGATGGTTAGCAGCACTAATTTCAATGTAAGCAGTCAGCATGTAGATTTTCCTGCATCTTTGTCCCATTTCTCTCCCATTCAGTTTCATTCATTAGCTGCTTGCTTAGGCATTTAAGGATGTGCTGCACGTTTGCACAACATTGGCTTTATCCAAATGAGATAAAACTGAGAGTTTTACACCGCGAGCTTTCATGAGTGGACTTTAAGAGACTGTTAAGATCTGTCAAAATCAATTAAGGTGCGGATCATGTTTATTCATGAAGGCTGCATTGTGATGACTGTCTAATGTGTAATGTGTTCAGAAGAGAAGCCTCGCATTCCCTGAGGCAGCTTTTTCCTCCACATTTCAATTGCTCTCTCTTTTTCTGCATTTTTTTTGTATTCTTTCTCCATCTTTGATTAGGAACCCCATTGAGTCCTTCTGTGGTTTTCTGGAGCTGATCACAGTATCCCCTCAGGCCAGGTTGGGGGAAACAAATGTTGGATTGAATGGCAAGAGGCAGCGAGAAACTAACAAAAAGAGGAATTGTAAGTATGCCAAACCTGCCAAACATAAAAAAAAAGAAAGGAAAATTCCCATGAGCACCACAGCAGTAGTGTCATCTGCATCAGCTTATCTACTGTATCCTTCATTGTGTAACTGATTTTAAGAATGGTTTTAAAACTTATAATCCACATTCATACGACTTCTTCTTTTGCTTTTCAGCGCCACAGTGAATCATTCATCTCCATCTAACCCCATCCTCTGTATTCTCTTCCCTCACACCAGCTAACTTCATGTCCTCTTTCTCTACATCCATAAGTCTCCTCTTTGGTCTTTCTCTACACCTCCAGTCTGGCAGTTCCAACCTCATTATCTTTCTACAGAAATATTCACTATCCCTCTTCTCTACATGTCTGTAGCATGTACCAGCTTCTAGTATCCTTGTCAGCATAAAAACACCCCATTCCTGTAGTTAGTTTACAGGTTTTTATTTCAAAGCCAACACACAACACCCATCCATGACTGATCTGGCAGTCTTGATCTGGCACGAGAGCCAGAGTGCTGCTGCTTAAATAGGGGACCTTGATTGACACTTGCAGAGCAGGTGTGCCAATCTGTCCCGCCCACATGTTATGCTCTGAGCTGCTGCTTCACCTCTCCTCTGCTGCATGAGCAAAACCACACCCTGCCAACACAATGTACAAACCATCTCAGTCTGGCCTCTCCGACTTTCTCTCCATAACATCTAACACAGCTCCAGGCCTTGAGGACCACTGTCCTGCATGTCTTGCATATTTCCCTGCCACAACACACCTGATTCAGATTAATAGATCCAGATAGATTCAGCTTGTCATCCGGGTCTGTACAGGTCTGTTAACGACACGTTTATTTGTATCAGGTGTGTTGTGGCAGGGAAACATGCAAGACATGCAGGACAGCGGCCCTGAAGGCCTGGAGTTGGGCACCCCGATCTAACGTGTACTGTTCTTCTGATGTCCTCCTTCCTGATCCTATCCATTATCACCACTCCCAAAGAGAACTTTTTAACTTCTGTTACCTCCAACTCTCCCTCAGTCTTTTTCCCAGTACCACGGTCTCTAAACCATACAACATTGCAGGTTAAACCACCATCTTCTACACTTTTTTTTCATTCTTGCTAATACTCTTTTATCACACATCACACCTTACATTTTTCTCCACTTGTTCCAACTTGCTTGAACATACTTCTTTTCCACACTCCATCGGTCTGGACTGTTGACCCTAAATATTTTAAATCCTCCACCTTCTTTATCTCTGCTCCCTGTAGTCTCACTGTTCCACTTGGGTTCCTCTCATTTACACACACTTTATTCTGTCTTGCTGCAGCTAATCTTAAACCCCTCTCCTTTCTAGTGCATGTCTCCACCTCTCCAGATTTTCCTCCACCTGCTCCCTGTTCTCACCACAGATCACAACATCATCTGCAAACATAGTCCATGGACATTCCTGTTTAACTTCATCTGTCAGTCTGTCCATCACCATGGCAACAAGAAGGGGCTCAGAACTGATCCTTGATGCAGTCCCACCTCCACTTTGAACTCCTCTGTCACACCTACAGCACACCTCACCACTGTCTTACAGCTCTGCATGTAGTTCTCTGCTACTCCAGACGTCCTCATACAATACCACAGCTTTTGGTACCCTGTCATCTCCAAACTCAAGGTCTACAAAGACACAATGCAGCACTCTCTAAACTTCTCTGTACTTCTCCATCTACATCCTCTCAGCAAATATTCCATCTGTAGTACTCTTTTTTTTGGCATGAAGCCATACTGGTGTTCATAAAACAAAGAAATAATACATTTGTGCATTTTAAGTGCATGCCTGGTACATCAACTTTACTCAGTTTGCAAGTGATTTAAATGTGATCCCTGCATATTTAACACGCTTTTTGAAGATTTGGGGCGATGTTGTTGATATTGTGTCATTAAGTGTGGTATGTCTTAAAGGGTAATTGTTGAATTAGTAGTGAAATTTAAAGACAGTAACACTTAAACCAGAACAAGGAGCTCAATGCACAGGCAGACACGCAGCTGTGGTGAAAATATTAAACAGGTTTACAACACCGGTCCTCATAGAAATGTAAGAAAGGTAATAAATATAAAAAAACAACTTTATTTGGAATTGCCTATTTTGAGTCACATTGATGGTTCAGTAACAGTTGCGTGGCGATGTCTCCAGCGTTCTGCTGCAGTGCTCTGCCAGCTGTGAAATCCACAATCAGCTGGTGTGCCAGCAGGTCTGCACGAGCTGTCACTGTGGTTATTTTCAAGCTGCTTACAAACGAAGAAAAGCTGATGTCTCTCTATAGTTGGGATAAACCTGTCAGAATGGCATTCAATGCTCTTCTCCTGAAACTGACTCACTTTGTAGGAGGAGAACCATCTAACCACAGACGGTTGAAAGCTTGTAGCGTTGGGCAACAGGTGAAAAACTAAACTATCCTCACCTCTCCCACCATGCCGTTCCAGGTCCCGTTAACCTTCTTGCCATGTTTGCCGTTGGTGACCAAGTAGAGGTCGTATGTGAACTTGACAGTCTTGGCGATCTTCTTGAGGATGTCGATGCAGAAACCTTTGCAGCAGCGCTTGATGTAAATCCCTGAATCACCTGTTTGATTGCTGGTAAGTTGCATTGGGGAGAAGGCAGCAGAAGACGTGGAGATGAGAAAGCAGAATAAAAAAATTGTGAGTGAGAGCCTGAGATCCAACACCACATTTATAGTGAGGTTCATAAGTATTTGGATGATTACAGTTTTATCATTTTGCCTTTATATGCCACCAAAATGGATTTGAAATAAAGCAATCAAGATGTCATCAATATGTGAACTTTCAGCTTTAATTTAAGAGGATTTAAAAAAAAAAAAGACATTTACCACTTCCATTTTCAAGTACAACCTTGTGTACCTCAGAATTTATCTTAGCGCTATTGTTAGCAGTCACAACATCAATAAACACCAGTGAGTCCTTGATGACACATCTCTCTTCTCCAGAGTATTTTTGACTTCTGTTGTTTTTGTGATCATCCACTTCAGTTGTCTATCATGGTCTTCCAGACAAGCTCATCAATGCTTTCTTTGTTTTTAAGAATTTACAAAACTGTTGATTTGATCACATCTAACCCTAACCCTTTAAAAACAAATTAAAAAAAATAAAAATCTCCTATATATTTATGTTGTATTTTCAGCCTAAAGGCTGAGTTATGCTTCTGTGTCAAAGCTACGCTGTATGGCATGGGTGTGAACGTTGAGGGCTCTCTTCAAATGTAAATACGCATCACAGTGACACTGACCGCAAGAAATATGATAAGTAGATTGGTTCTTCTTCCATTTTGAATTTCCCGCTACTAATTTGCCATTTTCATGTTGTTTAAAGTGATAGTTTGTTGCAATGTCTTTAAAAAAATAAACGACTGATGCTCAGCATTTATCAGCTCTAACTCATGTAAAATACACTTCACCTATTCTGCTGCTTTGTCTGAGCTACATCTGGGGGTAAACAAATGGAAACGGAGCACTGCGAGCTACAGTGCTGCAGAAAAAGAACCCACAGTGCCATCTAGCGGTTGGTGGTGTAATTACAGAGTGATACAAATGCAGTACTACAATCACCAGAGATAACGTTGAGGATGTACGAAGCCTTTGTGTGTAGCTGCTACACAGAAGCATAAATCAGGCTTAATGATGAACTCCTTCTCTCCTTGGACTTCATACTGGTAGCTCCAGTCAAACAGCTGCCAAATGTCAACTCAATACCTGATAACAACTCAGACCTTTTATCCGCTTCATTTGTCTTGAATTAATGAAGGAATGGCCCCCTAAGGATGTAGCTTCTTTGCTAAAAATGGTGGTAATTCTTCAATGGTAAATGCCATAATTTTGTGAAACCTTGGATGAACATTTGTTTATTCCTCTGATTTTATTCTGAGTAAACAGGTGTACTAACTGGCCTCTAAAATTCACAGTCATAAAGGTCTGAGAATAATACATGATGGGTCAAGCATTTAACCGAAGTGCATCATCAATCAATAGACTGTTTTGGCTCACATGGATCCAGGTGTGTAACAGCTGTGGAACAACAACAGTAGCTTTGGCGTTCTGAGCGAGTGCTGTTACTGCCAGACAAAGGACAAATGGCTTTCTCTGTTTTCTGTTCACACAATAAGCTCTGTTTATTCCTAATGTTTGTTTATGGAATCAAGCTCCTGCAAGCAAGCGGCCTTCATGATTAAATGCACCGACGCTGTGCTCCTCTGCATACAAAGACCAGCTCATGGAGTAGTTTTACCCGAAAAGAAATCCTGCAACAACTTGCTGCCTGTTCCTTATCAGGCAATGAGAACCAGAGGACCGTGTGGGGAAGAGCAGGGTAAAAGATCTGTCGATAAAGAACACTGAGCTGGAGGATGTAAAACAGCCTCAGGAGACTTCAGGTAGACCAGTGACAGAAAAGGAGCTCAGTGAAGCAAATTCATTATCACACTTAAAGGAGACCTGGTTAGCGACAAGGTCAACTGGAAGAGGAGGAAAACAGGGACAGAAGCTGAGTCAATGATCTCGTTAGCAGATGTGAAACAATTCAAGGTAATCACAGGACTGAGAGCCAGAGCAGGAAAACCTCTGCAGCGTGCTGCCACCGCAGAAGAAAAGATCAAGAAGCTAAAGGCACATCAAAAGAGAAAATGTTAGAAAATGTCAAATAATTAAAGCAGCACAAATGAGTTTTTCCTCCTTTTTAAACATCATATTAAAATATTAGTTATATTTCATTTGAATGATTATTTGATTATTTTTACGAACTGTAATCCAGCTCTCCAGGTCTCTACTGTCCCTACTATCAACAAAAAAAACCCTCAATAACCAAAAAAAATTACACCCAAAGTAACTTTGGATGTCCCATTTGTCACTTTATGGCATTGCGTCACACATCAGCAATGACTAGCTTGAACTTGTCTGCATGACCAGGCTAGAGTCATCCACACCGAAGAAAATTGACACAAGCAGTCAATTATGGAGGCAGTGGAAATCTGGAAGTGAGGCCCAAGGAGGCTTTCATGCTGTCGCACACCTGAAACAGCGTCCTGAAGGAGCAGATGGAAAGCAGGATATATAGCTAGATACATAAGTTGCAGAAAACTTGGAAATATCGCTGGTAATTGCTGGTATTTGAAGATAGTCGCTGTTGTCTCAGTGATATTGCAGGAATTAATTGATTTCTGGCCAGTTCTGCTTTGCTTTGATTTGAAAAGGTTGCGTTGTTTATCTCACCCTGTTTCCAAGGGAACGCGTGTTGGCATGTCTTTGCAGGTTTGTGACAAACAAATCCTTTGAAAATGTCTTAAAATCTGCAAATCAGAATGTGAAAATGTGCAAATATGAACTTGAAAATGTCAAAAAGATGCTCGTGAAAGTGACTTTGTGACAGTTGAGTAGATTTACCCATGAATGCCAACTAAACATTACCTGGACCGACTGGCCAGCTGGAAAAAGGTGTGGCAACTCGCACAACAGTTGCTTTGTCTTCAAAGTCACATCCAATTTCGACAAATTAGTTCAAATTTCCACAAAATGTGGGAAATTTGGGGTACAATATATTGGGTTCCATGTATAAGGCACGAGTTCAGCCAAAACACAGGGAACTACATACGCGAGTTAACAGTGCTCACCCGTACAGATAAAACTGTTTTGTAACATTGACTTTTGTTTATTTGCAGACATAATGAATCAAAGACATCTCATCAAGACTTAAAATTTAAGAATTATACCCATTTCAAGAAAAGTACTTCCATTTTCAGGGGCTCAAAGATAGATTAAAGTGACATAATTGTAAATGTAATTATCATTTTTAATACTAGTACGAATATCCTTTACAGTAAATACTGATCCCCCCAAAAAAGACCTTAAATACCGATTTGTTTCACCACAGTACATGCTTCCGCTGTTTGTCCCAGATTCCTCTAGACACGGCTTTATTTTTTCACTGCAAAGTCATAAGTGGCATTTGTAGACAGAGCTCCTTATTGTATTGTATTGTAATCTGTATCCAATGTGATGACATCAGCTGTTGAGGACTGATGGTTCTTGATCAGAGATCACTGATGTCCAGATGAGGGCTGCACCTTGCTGTTTATGCACTGAAATTTCTCCAGATTCCTTGAAATGTTAAATGGCATTATGGGTTGCAGATGTACAATTATATGACTGCCAATTTTGCATAATTAATAAAGTGATTAATTATTTTCTAATGTATTTGTTAACCAAATGGAGATCCTTTTGTCACTAAATCTTTTTGCTTTTGTACCAAATCATCTTTACACTCATCTGTTGAGATGTTTTCATTTAGCTCCTTCCCAGCATTAATTTGCCCTTTTATCTTTTTTTTTTTTTTTCTTTAATGTGGGTTCAATCCTGAACTTCAAAAATAGATGTATGTTATATAAACTAATTTTATTTAAGTTGACATAAGGGGAAAAAATTTACAAAACTTTGGTTCATGACTTTTTCCTCTTTCTTTTGCATTTTCTGTAATGTCCCAACTGACTGCACAATAAAACAGCAGATTTAGATACATCCATGTTCACTCAAACAAAACCCCTCACCTTAGTTTTAGCTGCTTGCGGCACGGCACAGTGTTCCTCATGCAGGTCCCACTGAGTGGATCCACGTCCTCCACGATGACAAATGGTGCCTCCTCCAGCGTCACGATGGACAGGTGGTCCTCCCGCTCCTCTGCTCCCGAGTACAGCTCAAAGCGAGGCCACACGTGGTACCTCATCGTCAAAGAGCCTCTCTCCCACTTGCCAACCTGCAAGAGCGAGTGGGAGGAGAGCCGAGTGATATGGAGGCTACCGTAAAAGCTACTTCAAGAGGAAGGGAGACACTCCAAGTATAAAAAGAAGTGACAGACACGTCACAGATGGTGGAGAAGAGAAGAGAAGAGAAGAGAAGAGAAGAGAAGAGAAGAGAAGAGAAGAGAAGAGAAGAGAAGAGAAGAGAAGAGGATTTTTACCCTGTCCCATTGTCTGTCCTTGTCCAGAAGTATGATGACCAGCTTGGGGAACATCTGGTGGCCTTTTTCACTAAATGACAAGTTTCGACCCTCAAATGTCACATTCATGACGTACCTGAAAATGAGAATTCAAGTCAAAGGTAAATACCAACTACTGTCTATCTGTTGGAAAGCCAAATGTGCAGGCCTTGTAGTGACAGAGGACGTGAAGTTGGTTGGTGTGAGGGAAGAGGATGTAGATGATGGGGTTAGATGGAGGCACATGATTTGCTGAGGCGACCCCTGAAGGGAACAGCAGAGGAGAGAAGAAGAAGCTCTAACAATATTGAAGATACAGGTCCTACAGCCAAAACATTGACGTCATAGATGCCGAAAGCAGTGGGTTCATCATAGCTGCACCTTTATTTTGTTTTTCCCTCAAAGGCTTGAATCAAAGCAACTGTACTCCCTTTATTTGATTCTTGTGGGACAACAGCTCAACAGCTTACAAGCACCAGTCAGTTTGAAGTGTGCTGTGTGCAGTTTAGAAAATATTGCCTGATGGGGAGGTATGGGGAGGCAGTGGTTAGCACAGTTGGATATCCTCTCTGTGTAGTTTTTATGGAGCACCAGGTTTCCACAATGGTCCAAAAGTGATTGTGAACCTGGGTGCTTTAGCCTGTCTAGAGTGTCTGTAGGTTCACATGGGCTTCACACCTTAATGACCGCACACAAGATGAACTCACTACAAAGGTACAAAGGTTAGTGCCTTTGGTTTTTGACACAAGCACTTGATGGTGCACATCAACATGAGAAGCTGCCAGTCTTTCCAGGTATGGATGTCCCATCAAAACCACCACGAGGTTAGGGTATGCAATGCTAAGAGAAATACAAAAAAACCTAGAAAAGCCACACCACAGCCCTACAGGCTTCACTGAGTACCCCATTAGCTGGCTGAAAAATAAAAGAATCAGGCCTAATCCAAAGTCCAGTTACGAATCTGACTGAAATGCTGTACTGCAACTTTAAAGTGACACAACAGAACTTGAAAAAGTTTCTAAAATTGTTTTAGCGTTAGTTCAACCTATAACAAGACAAACTGCACTACTGCCGAAGCCAGAACGCGTCTGCATCACCAACATGAGGACTATGTATGCTGTTGTGCGACTTGCGCTCAGGAAGACACACACGTACAACGAGTTTTATGACTCGCCACAGTGTTTTCTAGCTGCAGTTAGCCAGATGCTAACCATAAGATGAACTGATCTAACACACATTATCGCTACAAACGCTGTGGCAGAGCCAGTGGTTCTATGCCAGTTCTACTCTCATCAGCTTGTCAACAAATGCATATATATCATATATACCAATCAAACGATTCAAGTTTGAATTAAAAAAAAAGCTAGAGCTGAAACATGTAGTACAAACTTTTGCTCTTGACTTTAACTCAAACCACATCACAGCTGCTTTGTTCAACCTTGAACTTATTTTGCAGCTTTTCTTTTATGCATCAATCACACATAGTTCAGTTCCCAGGCCTGAGGGCCTCATAACCATGTATCTAATGGTCTTTTGTCAGCTTTTTTGTCTCTTCTTTGTCCTCTTTGAAAAGACCTTCTCTATTGTTCACTCGGGTTATAGTGAATGGTTTCTTTTTTTTCTCTTTATTACTGTGAGTAGTCGTAGTAACCTTGATATTTTACGCACCTGAGGCTCAATACCAGAAGCACTGCAAAGGTGACCCAGTTTGAGACACGTGGAAACTGACAGAGCTCTGGGAGAGTGAAGGCAAAGCAACACCAGAAGTGGAAAAAAAGGTAAATAAATAAATGAATAGAATAATACTACTAATAATAATAATGATGACAGTAAAGAAAAAAGAGCTGGCATGAACTGCCCGGTGGATCCATATCAGTATAAACTGTAAATGTGTCAGCACATGTACAGCAGGACCAGATAAGCTGGAATCATGGCTTGCTCTCTCAGCTGCTTCCTTCCCTTTTTCTTCCTCATCCCAATCTGTGGGTTGCTATCACCATGGAGACGCTCTGCCTCTGAAACAATCCACCGGAGAAATAAATATCTTGAATGCAAGCAGTGAGGAGCCGTTTGTGTGTGCTTGAGTGCAGACCCTTTAAGGAGGTTGCGAGCACATTTTACCCATTGTCATGCCTAACTGAATCAACTATGTTAAATAAAGACAATGAATCTATCCACAAGTGAATTTTAAAAAAATAAAAACACAACAGATGAGTCTGAAATTTACCCAAGATTTTATCACAAGTACCTCCCACTTGAACATTCGGTGTCTCTAGCTGTAGTTTCTTTGTTTATATTTATAGCCCATCTCTCTCTCTCTCTCTCTCCCACACACACACACACACACACACACACACACACACACACACGGACCAAAGCAGGCTGAATGCTCCGAGCAAGTCAATAATATGACTCAAACCTCCATGAAAGAATGCAGGCTGGCGAGCACACCGCAAGTGGTGTAATGCGCGTGTAACATGGGATTAGCCTCCCAGGAAAAATCTCGGTTTCAATAGGCAACAAAAAAAGATCAAGGCGGTGTGGGGGCGGAGGCTCCGGAGATCCAACTTGTTGCCGCCCCGGTGCCATGACAACACAGAGGACCAGCAGCTGCCCTGTGAGTGCATGTGTCATCATGACGGAGCGAGCATGTGCAAGTATGAGCAAAAACCACAACATAAGGACACAGGGGAGGCTCTCATAATGTAATGTAACGTGTTGCCATGACACCCACAACTACAGCAGTTTTCATGCAATCAGTTGCGTTGCCATGGGAACTGTAATCTCACCCATGAGATGATGTTTGAAAGGAAGACGGGCAGGGAGAGCGAAAGGGAGTATTTTTCAGACTGAAGCCGAGTGTTTACCCACTTCCCCTCACGCTGTCTTTCACTCTCAGATCAATCTCACCAGCTAACCTCTGAGTTGCGCGTCAAATTGCACATCAATATGACTCATTTGCCCGTGCATTAACCTGTGACTTTACAAAGACTGATGCGTGCTGTGAATCTTTAGCAGAGGAGGCTGCTCTGTTTTTCATTTTGTAGCCCTGTACTATTGATGTAGCTTTTATGTGCCTTTTGATCCCTCGTCATGTCAGAGCTCCCCTCTGACTCTGGGGGAAGAAGAGAGAAAATAAATAAATAAATAAATTTAAAAAACCAAAACAAGCAGGATGAGCCATTAATAGAACCTCACGCAGCTTCATCACAGCAATATGCAGCACTTGCGTGTGCATAGCTCGCAAACTGCTCCTTTACTAATCACAGGGTGTAAGGGGATTTTATTTTGTGTTTTGTTACAGACACAATGAATCATCAATAGTGTGGGGGGGGGGGGGGGGGGGGGGGGGGGGGGGGGGGGGGGGGGGGGGGGGGGGGGGGGGGGGGGGGGGGGGG
>JBAMYA010000001.1:5425748-5438006 GCA_037176975.1 Arrhamphus sclerolepis | reverse complement strand
GGGGTTTTGAAAAGGCTGTTGTGTGAAAGGGGGGGGAGGGGGGGGGGGGGGGACGGAACAGAAAAAGGACCAGAAAAAAGGGGGGGGGGGAGGGCAAAAAAAAAAAAAAAAAAAAAAAAAAAAAAATACCAGTTATATTTCCTAGCAACAAAACTTTAGATGTCCCTTTCTGTCAGAGAGGTCTGAAATTACCAACAGTGAAGTATGAAAAGAGAAAGACACAATAGAGCGATGGATGTGGTGAGCGTAAACGATTGTGTGGTGACATTGGATATGACCTCCCAATCCATACCACATGTCTTATACTTGAGTCAAGACATAAAATCTGAGCTTCTTGCTGTGAAGTGTCAGCGCTAACCACTGTACTACTGTGCTGAGCAACTGGTGATGTCACATCGCTTTGTTCAGTTCTTATCATAGAGTCTAAGATAAAGACATAAGCCTCAACAAATCACAAACTCTCCATAAAATGCATGTTCCACCATGAGGGGGAATCTGCATGGGCACACTCAACAACAAATAACGATAACAATAAAAATGAAAAAAAAAAATGCCCTGTAACATACACACACACAAATAGGCCCCTTAGTGCCTCCTCCAAAACCACTTGGAGCACATTTTCTCATTATCCTGGTGTTCCTATCCTCTGTTAGACAGGAAACAATGGATGGCCTCTAGAGCTGTGTGTGTGTGTGTGTCAGTTTGCTTATTTGTGTTGCTATCTGGGCTGGAGAGGATGGTAGGCATGTATTTATGCATGCACATTTGTGTCAGTGTGTGTGTGTGTGAGCCCCATAAGGTCAACAGCCCCAAAACAAATTTAAGTGACTCACTCAGGTCTCCTATCTCTGTCCATCATCGCTGACAGGATGTCACGATAATGCAGGAGCCATGCAGCCCACGGTGGCCTGTGGCCACACTGGACCACGCAGAGACATATGGCCTTATTATTGCTTTAGTCTCTGGGGGGGTTAGGGGATGGAATACAAGGAATTAAGAGTGTGTTGTAAGTGTATGTGTGCTTGCCAGCCCCTCGAGTGACC
Organism: Arrhamphus sclerolepis; assembly: GCA_037176975.1. NCBI lineage: Eukaryota > Metazoa > Chordata > Actinopteri > Beloniformes > Hemiramphidae > Arrhamphus > Arrhamphus sclerolepis. The sequence goes on along the minus strand of JBAMYA010000001.1, from coordinate 5,436,963 downwards.
ATCAAGATCCACCAATCCAAATTCTCTGCGATCATTCGGTGGAATGGAGAAAAATGGACTGGCTGGTATAGAACAACATGCTCATACGGACCAGTCTGAACACACACTCACACTAACACACTAACATAGCATCCCAGGTGGGAGCCTGAAGGGTGATTGAGAGCTAACCCCCATGTCTGATAGCATCCTTTGGGGACTGAAATATTCATGGTTAGGTGGCTGCATCCTAAATGGTATGCAAGTGCTGCTGATATCAGATACTGAAACTGGACCAAAGTTTCCAGTTGTACAACAAACTCAACATGGATATTAATGGAGTCGTGGCAGGATAAGCTGCATGATACCTCTGCATCTGCTCATAATCTCTGGGTTTTGTTATGTTTCTGTTTTAGTGCTCATTTTGTATTTTCTTAGGTTTTGTTCTGGTCCTTGAATCTGTGTTTTAGTTGTTCCAGTGTGCTGTGATTCTAGTTTTACTTCCTGTTTGTAATGGTTCCTTCTGACATCTGTAAGCAAAGCTTCTTCATGATTTACATCACTTTGTTAACTGTTCCACACTTGTTGGTCCAATGTTGTTTGATCATTTTATCTATTCCACCAGGGCAGTTTCTCAGTACCATGTAGGGTAAGTTACATGTACTTAGTAGTAGTAGTATTAGACCACACAGCAACAACATTTCAAGTTGTATTTTACAATTGTGAGTGTTTCTACTCCACTAATACCACTGCTTGTTGATGAGAAGTGCGTTTTCTCAGGTCTCAGTGAGTCTCTGCAGGTTAGACCTTGAATAAAACTGAGCAAGACCTCACCTGGGGATTTGTTCTGCAGTTGGCAAGATGAAGACTTTAAATAAGAACAGTACAAAAGTAGACAATAACAAGTATGTATATCTATTCATCCATCCACCCATCTCGTAAACAGAAAGCCCTGATTTTTGTCTCAACTCTCTTCACCACAGAGTTCACATTTCTGCAGATGCTGCATCAGTAAACTGGTTGATCTGCTGCTCCAGTCTTCCCTCAAGACCCCAAGATACTGAGAACCAAGGTCTCAGATTTTAAGGTTGTCTGATTCTCACTTCTGCCTCTGCACACTTAGCTGTAAACATCTCCAGGGAGAGCTGAAGATGGGTGGCTGGATGGATGGCTGGATGGATGGATGGATGGATGGATGGATGGATGGATGGATGGATGGCTGGATGGATGGCTGGATGGATGGATGGATGGATGGATGGATGGATGGATGGCATTTTTCGGTGCAACATTCTCACCTTCCTCAAAATCATCAAGATATTGACAACAAAATACGGAAAAAAAAGCTTAAAATAACAAATGCTAAGATAAGAAAAAAAACACTCTAATGACAACAGGAAGGTAGATGCAGAGAACTACACCACACTATGCCCTTTTGTCAGATGTTACATAAATAAATGTTCATTCTAACCAGAACAACCTGTGTGTCAATGTGAAATCACCGCGGACACTCCAGATGTTAAATATATTAGTTACTTTCCAGATGTGGTCTAAGTTAACAATGCTAAACATGGCCAACTTAAACCACCCCAGACCATAATACTGCCCCTACAGTTATGCATCAGCAGACACTGAGAACAATATGGGCATCAGTTGATCTGCCTCAGTTCTTACCTTGATGTGCTTTACACTCAGGAACAGGATAAATCTGGACTCATCAGACACATTACCTATATTGATTGCTCCAGAGTCAATTTTTTCTTCTGCTTCCTACAAATTGAAGCCTTTTTTTTCCCTTTGAACAATTAATCTTACTGAAAAGTCACTTTTTTCAAGGCTACTAAGCTGTTTAATTCTAACATTTTGAGTTCACTTTCAGTGGTTGTAAATGCTCTTATTTTATTGGGTAGACATTACCATGAGTTCTACTGCTGATTTTCTTCAGCTACATTTCACCATATCTCTCTTTCCTCTTCAGAGTTGATGATTCTAAAGCCAATTACCTGTTTGGTTAGTTAAAGCTAGGTGATACCATTCTTTTTCTTTTTTGTGTACATTATGGATGATAGAATATTTATGTGTGTGCGCTTCAGTTAGTGACAACCCCAGGTTTTTTCTTCTTTTCTTCTTTTTTTATTGTCATTAATCCCGTTGTCCGTGGGCGTTCAATTAGCTTTGGAATCTGTGATCAGTGTGAACAGTAAAGGCTTGCCCTTTAAAGTTAAATGAGGATTAATTATTGAATACAGATGCTGTTTTTTCCTTGTTCTGCAATGTGCCAGAAAGCAAAACAGTTAGAGCTTCAGAAGAGGAAAGAAGGATGCTTTCATTTACAGATGGCTGTGGGTTAAGATAAAGATAAAAGGAAATCTCATTATAAGTCTAAAGTGCTAAACTAATATCTGTGTTCGGTTTGTATTTGAGGCTTTTATTGGCTGTTAAAACAAATTCTGTCTCTCCTCAGGGAACCTCTCTGCAATGTTAATGCGGATATTAGTGAGTAAATCTGTGCATATTTGATCCAACAAATAGATTAAATTAAATGTTGTTCTTTTTTTCCCTTTAGCTCTAGCCTGATCTTTTTTCCCTACTTATAGAAATGTACAAGAAAGCCTGCCAATATTCAACATAAAAATACATTTGAGAACTATTTGAATCTGCCTCATTGTTAGAAGTATTTATAGGAAACTTGTTCACACGCCACACAGCAATGGTTTCCAAGTGTTAATACTGTCGATCCCCGTCGCTGAGATTGGATCACTTTCGGTTTTACTCAGGCCCATAGAAGCCGCCCACAACACAGGAAACAAGAGCAGTGTGATTTACGAAATGAAAATTAATGAATGAAATAATCCTGCATCCAGACCTGAATCTGCATCGAAAGTTTATCAATTTTAACCGGGTCCATGTCCCATCTCTGCTAAAATTTTCATGTAAATGTCTAAAAAAAAAAAAACCCAACCCAAAAAACCATTTCACCTACCTTTGGGTACACAGAGAACAACCTGACCTCCTTCCAGAAATATGTAATTCTTTCAAGATCACTCCACAAAATATAGAATTTTCCTCTCTAACGGCTAAAAAGCGACTATATTTTCTGTCTAATAATGGACATAAAGGGGTTACAGAACTTTCAAAAGTCAATGTCAAGTTTTATTATTTGGGGTTGTTTTGGAGTCACAGGCACCTGGCAGTCATTTGGCAAACCATGAACTCCTCTGTATAGCAGAATATTGACCTACATGGGTGACACGTATCCTGCGTTTGTTTGGTACGTTGGTCATACACATCCGCCATAAAATATACGAGATATAATATCCACTTGAACACAGAGGTGTTGGTATAGGTCAGTGTAGGTCTGGCTCTGCAGTCCCCAAAGCTAGACATCCGGTATTACATGTACTGCTTGGAAGGTACAGGAGCAAGAAACGTTCACAATGCAGTGGGTTGCGTATACGGATGTGAACACTTTGTCAAACTGCAAGTGCATTGAAATTAGGTCCTGTGGCATGATAATAATCTGAGACACACCAACAAAATCTTCAGAATGGCTGAGAAACAAGAGAGTTTAGTCAAAATCCCACATCTATCCAACTGAAAGGCTGTGGTGGGCCCTTAGAGCTGTGCAAAAGTGTTACTATGGATATCACAATGTTTGAAATTATTGTACGTGACTGTTGATTTAGCCACACACATGAGCCATGCTATAGTGAGATCAGAAGGGGGAAGGAGGAGTTCTACAGACTTCCATCCAAAAGCAGATGTCCTACACTCAGGTTTCTTGTTAGCCCTTGTCTGTCCCTGTGTTATTTCTGGTTCATACTGTTTGCTTCCTGTGTTCCTGAGCCCTGTTTTGTGTGGTAATTTTGTAATTTTTTCCCCCCTTGCCTTTTCTGAGGTTTAGGATTTTTCCTGCCCTGGCAGTAATTTTGGTTCTGGTTTCAAATAAAACACCATATTGGATTGCTCCTGCCCCCTGCACCATGTTTGGGTCCTCACAAAAACCTTCAACACATAACAGAACTCAAGAACACAGGAAGCTAACAGTACTGACCAGCAAGACCGGAGGCAAAGACAAGACCTTAAATACAGACAAGGGCTAACGAGACACAGGTGAGACACATCAGGAAAAGATGATCAGGAAAGTCAAACAGAATATAACTAGGCACAGACAGGACTTCAAAATAAAACAGGAAGTAAAGCTAACACAAACAGAAAAGGTCAGGGACAAGAAAACAAGAACCCAGATTCCAACAATAACTAAACACCAAACAATCCCAAATCATGATACCTTTTAACTTCCAATACAAATGCAAGCCCAAGTTTTTATAATTATTTTTTCATGATACCAAAATTTATGCAATAAAAAATAAGCCCAAAGGGGGAAAAATGAAATCATGTGGGCAACACTAAGTATCCCCTTATAATTTCCATAGGGCTTAAAGCAAAAGCTTCTATCCAGGTGCTGCTAAGCAACAGTCATTGATGAATTCAGGCTGTATCGACTTCTATGATACTAGATCTGTTGGTAGTATGCTGGCCTGGAGTATTTGCTGCATTTTAACACAATGCCAAGAGGGACAGACATAAGCAACAGTCTTAGAGAAGCAACTCTTGGCGCATGAGTCTGGAAAAGGTTATATCACAATTCCCAAACAATGGAATTTCATGTTAAAAAGATGATTCAAATATGGAACACATTTAAGATGTCACTTTTCACAGGAATGGATGGTCGCAATAAACATAATAAATGCTTAAAATACAGTTTGTTATCCATGTTATTATTTCATTTGATCTTTGATCATGTTTTATCATTGATGGGGATTGGGGAGGGAAGGGAAGGGGGTGGGCAGCTGATTGGGAGCAACTCTGTTTTCACTTTGTTTTTACCTTGTATAGCAGTTTGCCCGACATTCATATTGTACGAAAAGTGCTATATAGATAAAGTTTGATTTGATTTGTTTGTTTGGAAGGATTGGGTGTAGAAAGACTTTTTTGTCTAAAACGAATAAGGAAACACAATTCAGTCTGACAAACTACATCTGAACAAACAAATGTAAATTCTGTTTCAGTATCCTCGATGGATGAGAATAAAGTTGAGTTCTTTTGCCTTAATGTTTGGTGAAAACCACAGGTGCGGCCACGTCATCATTTTGCAAGTTTCAAGTAAGTGTCGAGTCTTTGTCCTCTAGTCCCAAGTCACATCTTGAGTCTAGAATTGCAGGTCCCAAGTAAGAAACTTCAAATTTAAAGTCCTTTCGAGTCCTTTTAACAGTGGTGCAATTAAATGCTCAATGCAAATGATAGACAGCAACTTCAAATGCTGGAAGTTGTTTTGTTTTGTTTTTTCAAATGAGAATATAGTTGACAATATATTTGTGTGAGAGAGAGAAAGTGAGAGAAATGGTTTGCATTTGTTGTGATGAGTTAAATTGATTTGTACAAACCTTTTAAATAACATGTTTTAAATATGGATTCTGGGTAAAAGTGTTTTCAAGTCAACAGGCTCAAGTCACAAGTCACTGGTGTAAAACCTCAAGTCTTTTTACATTTTGTCAAGTCAAGTCCAAAGTCATCAACTTAATGACTCGAGTCTGACTCAAGTCCAAGTCATGTGAGTCGTGTGTAGAGTCTACATGTCTGTTGAAAACCAAAACCACAGCAGTTAAGAAGTACCACCGCGTAGCTGCTGTCAAGCACGGCAGTGGAAGCATGATGATAGGGGTTGCTTTCGCTGCCACAGTTACAGTCGCGATCACAGAGCTGGATTGAAATCGGGTCATGCAACAGGGCAATTATCAAAAACAAAGTTTCTGGAATGACCTGAAACAAAATGATACGCTGTGAGAGAGCTGCTCATAATCAAATGCTCTAAAATCTCAGTGAACAAAGCACAAGTGTAAAGAAGAACGGGCCAAAATTCCTTTGATGAACTCAAACATGGAACATCTGCTTCCAGGTTCTACTGCTGAAGGTGGCTCTACAAGGATGAAGTTTGTGTTGCCCACAAAATGTTTCACTCAAATAGTTCACCTTATTTAGATAATGGCACAGTATCTAAGATTGTTTTTACCTAATAATAATGTGTTTTTACACAGAAGCACATTAAATTCATTGAGAGAGGACTAACATCTGCACATGACTGTGCTCTTTTGCACACAGAAACTCATTGCCCCCATCCTCCTGGCCCCCGACTCACTTCAAGATTTCCTTGGAGTGGCCGACGCTGGAGCCCTTTTTGTCCGGTGTCCCAAGGCAGCTCGACTTCAGCAGCGTGTGTGGCCCTCGGTCCAACATCATGGTGGAGGTTGCCGTGGCAATGACAGCCACTGCATCACGCACCCTGGCCTCGATGTTGTAGTCCCATTCGTCATATGACACTGAGATAAGCCCTGGGAGAGAGAGATGGAGAGAGATGAGTGAGAGAAAGGGATGTATGAAGAGGTATGAAGGAAAGGAGATGGAGAGAGACAGAATAGAGTGAAAAAAGAGGGTGGGTGCAAAAAATAGCAGGCAAGAGGGCCGTGAAAAATATCTAGAGGGGGAAGAGCTATGAAAAAGAAGTAGAGCATTTAGCAGAGAAGCAAAATTAAGAATGTAATTATACCTAAGGTAAGTTAATATAAAATTAGAATATTCATTCAAAATGTTGTTCCAGGTTAAAAATGATAAAAGAATAGCTGAATGAGGGCATCAGTCTAGACCGTGGTTCCCTACTGCTGTTTTTGTTACAATCGGCTTTTGAAGCATGAGAAACTGACTATCAAATGTCAACATACATTTCTTCCATCCAAAAAACTGCGCTTTCAGGTCATTTTCCATGACTGCTCTGGATTATGTGTTCACCTTTGAAACATGCAGTGTAAATGTATTGTGAAAAAAAAAAGAATCCAGCTAACCTTGGTTTTTCTACCAGTTTTTTACTGGTTCATTTGTTTCTTCACCTGCCCAAGCAGAAAGGAAGTGGAGCAGCAGAGGTGCTATCATTGAGATAAGCAGCTTCAAACATGCTCAGTGAGAGGAAAACGTTATAGGGAAGCTACTGTAAAAATGACCTGATGCCCTGGAGAAATATTTTCAAAAGAACATCTGGGAAATAGATTTCACAACAACAGATTTCAGTGGAACCAGATTTGAGATCATATTAAGAACAGATGTTGACCATTACGAAAGTCATGCCACATCCATCTTCTGTTTAATAGAGTTATTTCCTGAACAAAATATTATCCCATTTAGAAGATGTTAGTAAATCAGGATAAAAGTGACAGCCACTGTGCTGCAAACACATTTGGGGGATATTTACATATGCAGAAAAAAAGCTCATGTGACACTTCTTCTTCCAAACACGAATGCTTTGGAGACTTTACAGCAGAATAATAAAACATACTTTACTGTCTTGCCAAGGAGGAGCTGACAAGAGGTTAACACTAGTCCCTCTGAACTCAGCTCTGACTAAATTTGATATGACTCACAGAAAGCCTCCATTTAAGGTCTGCTAAATATACTGAATAGATCAAATTTGCTGGTGCCCTACCTTAACAAATTAATGTAAATTAAAAGAATAATGCTCATCTACAGCCTTTAGTATCTGACAGAGTAAACCAATGAAAATATGAAAAGAAAGGACAAGAAAGTTTATTTTACAAGTATAATCTATAATACCCTGCCCAGATTTGATGGTACTCCTAAAAATGATCTTAAGCCACTACATAAAACGTTAAACCTAAAACAAATTGTTTAACCTTCATTAATAAATACAAACCTCATCAAAAGGGGCTTTTTTCACCAGACATTTAGCCCACTTACAGAGAAAAAACTTGCTACTATGACGTTTGGTGTAAATATCAGCGCCACATCAAACATGGACTAAAGGAAACAATGGAGATTGTTGCCTGAGATGCCAAAAAGACTTTGTAGGTAAGTCTGTTAAAGGTAAAGACTATAAAACCATCTGCAAGTAACTTCATTTTTCATATGACTACAGTTAAAGGTATTATTGAAAGATACAAGGGTTCCATCATTTTTGTTCATGCCATTTTCAATTGTTTTACTCTGTAAAATATTTATCCATTTGTTCTCTATACCCATTTATTTATATGCAGGGTCACAGGGATCTGCTGGAGATCTCTTCAGGCAAAAAGTGGGAGTACAACCTGGACACATCGCCAGTGCATCGCAGGACCACATCCATGCACACTCGCTTTCCTTGAGAAAGATGTACCCAGAGGGAACCCATGCAAACACAGGGAGAACATGCAAACTCCGCACAGAAGCTGCATTTCCACCAGTGAGGGTTCCAGGGTAGCTTTTCAGGGCTGGATCACTGACGCGTCTCTCCTTTACCAAGAACAGCCCTCTAGAAAGGCTTTCAGGCTTTTGTTTATTAATATGCTGAATGGTCAGTCTGTCGCTGTAATTGACCCGCGTGCAATAGTCCATGAACACTGGCGCGTGCCACTTCTTCTCAGCAAATGGTGAGATTACCAGACATGATGACTTTTTTGGAGCAAAGTTTACAATTTCATTAATTATAAATCTGTGTGACTTTGTGTGAACAGTCAAGGGTTTGTGTTTTTATTTGTTGGTAATGATGTCATAGCTACAACTCTCCTTTTGTTTACACTGTTTAGGGTTCTGCACGTCCGCATCTGGCTCAAAGCTGTACGCTCTTTTTTCATGTGTCATCTTAGGGCAAATACACATATATCTTTTTCTTTTTTCAAATGAAGATTCATGGCTTTATTTTGAGGCCTGTATTTTTCAATCAGCTCCATGTTTACTAAAAACGTTTGCAATCTGATCTCTCTTTCTCTATGCCAGACATGGTTTTGTGTGGACTCATATCAGATAAGGAGCTGAGTTGAAAAAAAAGCTGGTTATCACCAGATGTATATAAGTAGTAAATGGTAGTATCTTCCAGGGCACATAGGCACTGAGATTTACTTTAAGTTTGGTAACAGCATAGTTTGTGCGATTGATATTTCACCAAACATAGTGGGCCGTCACGGCCAAAATTGCAATGGCCATTTTTTTTGTCCCAGTCCAGCCCTGGATAGATTAATACTACCCTGTGGTTTGCAATGGTAATTTGAATACAAGCGGCTCTGTCACCATAAGAGAAGACGCGACTGCTGAAAGGACTAAAATTCTCCAGAACCTCCACTAGTGGAAACATACTTAAAATACCCTTGTTGGGACTGTGAAGCAACTGTGCTAACCACCAAGCCACCATGCTGTTGTAAAAATTAATTTGAATAAAAATAGAAAAACTGATTTGTGATAGGCATGAAATAAATCATTAACTTTAATTTGTCAGTTTTAGGTTATTTCACAGATGGTTTACCAGCAAACTTGCCCTTGTATGTATGCATGCTTGAGTTGAAATAGCATGTTACTGATGTGAAATGATGATTCATGATGTACCTGTGGGGAAGACGGGAGGAACGTGGTCTGCATCACCGGCTACAAGCGACGGCACGATCCAGGTGTACCCGTAACCCGTGAGGCCAACGGAGTGGGCCACCTCGAAAATTGTGGACGCCTCCTCCTTTGTGCAGTAGAGAAGAATGACGGGACTCTGCAGTTTCTTCAGCTGGTTCTGGATCTTGGAGTCTCCATCATCCACCGACATGTCCAGTAGGAGGACTTCTTCTAGCTCCCAGCCCACAAAGCTGTTCTCAATGGTGCTGCGGACCTGGTTTGAAAAGGAAGAGAAGACTTGACAACGTATAGGTTGCACACATGAATACAGAGGAACAAAACTGTACTACAGAACCCAGATTTCCAAACATTCTGTCTTTACACATCTCCTGAGAGTTGGATTCAGTGGTCGATTTTATCATCTGACACAATGAGAGTGAGATTAGATAATCTCTCTTTTTAAATCTTCATGCCATTTCCACAAACATAAAGAAAAACACTTTTGAAGACGCTTTTGTAAACCCATAGCCACACGCATGACAAATAATCAGTGTGGCAAAAAGTAATTTTAGAACTGCATTTTGTTTTTGTGGACCTCTAACTTATATCTGACATTTAGATAAAACATAGTTTTGTGTTCCAGGGTCAGAAAATAATGACTTTCCTCCCCAAAAAATCTATACAAAGAAAATTGTGTAAGCTGAATAGGAAGGGGAAAGCTGTGTTTAGTTGTACATATATATTATTAAAAGAGGGACAAAAATGATACTTGATGGTTGGATGGATGGATGGATGGATGGATGGATGGATGGATGGATGCTTCATGAATCCATGGATGCTTTATGACCAGATAGATGCATGGATGAATAGATAGATGCTTTATGACTCCATGGGTGGAAGGATGGATGGATGGACAAATCCTTTATAATTCCATGGCAAGACAAGGCAAGTTTATTTGTACAGCACATTCATATACAAAGGCAACTCAAAGTGCTTGAGTGGGCTTGGCCATGGGTGGGTGGATGGATGGATGTAAAAATGCTTTATGATTCCAAGGATGGATAGATGCTCCATAACTCTACTCTGTTAACCAGTTTTCATTACAGTTTATATTAGATCTCTCTGTCAGTCTGCTTATTCAAAAATACAGACGTTGAAATGTTCCAAATTACAGAAGTATAATAACCAACTTTTCAGAACAAAAACATTTAAAGGTCATTAATAAAGTGCATTAATAAAGTGCTGATTATGTTTGTTTTCTGAGGTCTCTAAAATGTTATTTTTGAAGAAAATTGCCTATGTGCAATTTTACACACTCCCTCAAATCCTTGTGATTATCTCTGTTATGAGAAAAAGCTTCTTGGTACGCTCAGTTAATAAGTAGACCAGCTCCTATTGGTTGTTTTTGTGATGAATGTGCTGCATGCTAATTGGTTGGTTTACCATGAAGTAACATCTCCATGGAGTCCCTGGAAGACGTTTATCCTGTTATGGAGCATATTTATTAGGGGTGGAGCCAAACCCCAATACGGTATTCGGAAAGGCACAAATAAGGTTTTTTTTACAAATACTTATTTCGAACAAATACTTTAAAAAAATGTCAAAAGCTGTGTTTCCTCATGAAACCACAGTGTCCAGATGAGTGAGTGAGTGACGTTCAGGAATCGGGGGGTGAAAGAGGTGACTGACACAGGCTGCTCCACAAAACAACAGAGAAGGCTCGGCTGAGCGAAAAAAACAAACATTTAACTGCATCACTGTTTTTGTTGAATACATTTTTGTACCTTAACTGGATTCCGGAGGCAGTTTATAACTTTCGGGA
>JBAMYA010000001.1:5406165-5421538 GCA_037176975.1 Arrhamphus sclerolepis | reverse complement strand
AACTATGTTTTAGCTTAAAGTTAAATGTTAAACTGGAATTATAAACTGCCCCTACTCCGCCCCCACGGCCTGAGCTTTTAAGCAGTTACCAGTCCACAGATATTACGTAGTCTGTATCTATTCCACTAGTCCACAGTTACTACGTAGTCTCTATCCAGTCCATGAGTCCACAGTTGCTATGTAATCTCTATCTATTCCACTAGTCCACAGTTATTACGTAGTTTCTATCTAGTCCACTAGTCTGTCACACCCTTTTTGGCTCATGCCGTGTGAGAAGGCTCACTCACCTCTCTGCCACGCCTCCTCATCAGCTCTGCTTCCACACCCTCAGCTGCAGCTCATCACTGCTCATCAGCCAACCTGCATATTACCCCCTCTGCTCCTCCAGTCAGGGGCAGATTGTCGTCACATTATGCGCCACTTTCCAGCGTTCTTCCTCGGATTGTCTTCCTGCTTCCGACCCCGGCTTTTCTCTGACCTCGTCTCCTCGTTCCTGCCCCGACCTCCTGCCCGGCCACAACAAGTCTCACATCTGCCCTTCCTGGATTTGGTGCTTCCTGTTGACCGACCATCTGCCCGTCCACGACCATTCTCCAGTCTGCTCCTTCTGGACTCTGTTTGCCCTGTGGATTGTATGCCAGGCTTCGACCCTTCTTCTGTCCCGACCACGATTCCGGCTAGATCCTCCACAGAGTTGCCATACTCCTTGAAGGCTCTTGGGATCCTTAGAACTCATTATCCTGCCGGGGGCGTCCTGCAGCAGCATGAAGCTTTAATGACTGCTGCTGTTCCAGAGGCTAGAGAGCCCCCCCCCCATGCAGCAGATAACGGCCTTCATCACGTCTTCTGCCGCTCCTCAGTCTCTGTCGGTCGCTTTAGCTCCAGCTGCCCCTCAGCCGAGTGATCCTCCTGAGCCCCGAGTGGGGGTCCCAGAGCATTATGATGGCAATCCAGAGACTTGTGGCCCGTTCCTCACGAATTGTTCTTTGCTGTTCTCCCTTCAGCCCCAAACTTTTGCCTCAGAGACTTTACCATCAACCACCTCACTCGTCTGTGGGGGACCATAGAATGGGACAGACAAACCGAGGCCTGCTCCTCCTTCCAAAGCTTTTCAGAGGTGTTACGCAAGGTTTTTGGCATGAGCTTCTCCAGCTCAGAAAGTTATTGGGGCCTCATGGGGCTCCAGCAGGCGGAGCGAAGTGTGGCAGACTATTCCATAGACTTTTGTACCAGAGCCACCAGCAGCAGCTGGAATCCACCCGCTCTGAAGGACGCCTTTCTCCACGGCCTAGCGGATTATAGCAAAGATGAACTGATGTCCCACGATGTTCCTCAGACTATGGATAAGGTTATAGAGCTTGCTATTCCGATCAATCATCGTATTCGGGCTCGTTGACAAGAGAAACGCCACGGCTCATCTCGCCGCCAACCCATCTTCCCATCCAGGGGTCATACTAACTCCACTGCATCCTCTTCTGGTCTGCTGGAGGATGGGCCTGAACCAACGCAGTTGGGGTGTGCTTCTCTTTCCCCTGAAGAACGGGAGCGGCGTTGGAGGTCAGGACTCTGCATGTACTGTGGCCAGGCTGGTCACTTCAAGTTCTCCTGTCCAGTAAAAGCCAAGGCTCACCAGTAGTCGAGGAAATACTGGTGAGCCCAACTGTTGTTCCCTCTCCTCAAACTCAGAGGCCTTAGCTTCAAGCCCGGTTACTCCTGTCTGGTGGATCCCAGTCCCTGAATGCTCTCATAGACTCTGGTGCTGATGCCTGTATTATGGACGAGGGGTTGGTTGAACAATTGAGACTCAAGCAGGTTCCTTTGCACCATCCAATTCCTGCTCGGGCTCTTGACGGGCATATTCTGGGAACGTTCACTCATCAGACCACCCAAGTCCCCATGCTTCTTTCCGGTAACCACCACAAGAAGATCCAGTTTCTCTGTGCTGTTTTCAGTAAAGCTAGGGCCTTATCTCTGCCCCCTCATCGGCTCTATGATTGCGCCATTGAACTCCTGACAGACACATTTCCACCCAAGGGCCGCCTGTACTCCCTGTCTGGCTGGCTTCTTCTTTGTCGAGATGAAGGATAAGACTCTGAGACCTTGCATAGACTACCGCGGTCTTAATGACATCATCATTAAGAACCGTTACCCTTTGCCTCTCCTCTCGTCCTCATTTGAACTGCTTCAGGGGGCCAAGGTCTTCACTCGGCCTCACAAACTCCCCAGCTATTTTCCAAGCTCTTGTCAACTACATGCTTCGGGACATGCTCAACCACTTCGTCTTTGTCTACCTTGACGACATCCTGATCTTCTCGAAGACTCTATGTGAGCATGTTCACCATGTCAAGCCTGTTCTCCAGTGTCTTCTGGAAAACTCTTTGTTAAAGCAAGCAGCTCCAACGTTTTCTGAGGTTTGCCAACTTTTACCGTTGCTTCATCCGTAACTACAGTTCTGTGGCTGCTCCGCTAACTGCCCTAACCAGTTCCAAGGTGCCTTTCCAATGGACCTCTGTTGACTCTGCCTTCAAGGACCTCAAGTCTAGATTCACCTCTGCACCCATCCTCCAAATACCGGATCCCAATCGGCAATTTGTTGTTGAGGTGAATGCCTCGGATGTGGGGGTTGGAGCTGTACTGTCCCAAAGATCAGCAGCCGAGCAGAAGCTCCACGCCTGTGCCTTTTTCTATCGGCGTGTATCTTCGGCTGAGAGAAATTATGATATCAGCAACAGAGAACTGCTGGCGGTGAAGGAGGCTCTTGAGGAGTGGAGGCATTGGTTGGAATGCACCAAAGAGCCATTTCTTATTTGGACTGACCATAAGAACCTTGAATACCTCTGATCTGCCAAAAGACTCAATTCTCGTCAGGCCCATTGGTCTCTGTTTTTCACGAGGTTCAACTTTGTCCTTTCCTACCGCCCAGGTTCTCGCAACTTTAAGCAGATGCCTTGTCCACTCAGTTCCAGAAAGAAGGGGGCGGCGACGCGTTCCTGGTATCCATCCTTCCTCCTTCCTGTGTCGTTGCCACTCTGACCTGGGACATCGAGCAGAAGGTGAGAGCCGCCACCGAGTGACAACCTGGACCTAGTGCTTGTCCTCCCAATTTCTTCTACATTCCTAAAGCCTTGAGGTCCAACGTTCTGCAGTGGGCCCACTCCTCCAAGCTCACCTGTCACCCAGGATCCGAGCGTATACATAATGTTCTGCTCCAACGATTCTTCCACCTTGGAAGCGGACACTCGCAGTTTTGTCAAGGCTTGTTGCACCTGCAATCAGCAGAAACCATCTCGTCGGGCCCCTGCTGGACTCCTTCAGCCACTCCCAATACCACATCGCCCCTGGTCCCACATCTCCTTGGACTTTGTAACCGGACTTCCTCCCTCTGACGGCAACACGGTCATCCTCACCGTGGTTGACCGCTTCAGTAAGATGGCCCACTACAACTTCCCCACACCATGCATATCCATCCGACTTTCCATGTCTCCAGGATCAAGCCAGTCATGCTACAGCTGCAGCGTGGACCATATAAGCGGCTTTGCTCCTTTAGTCAGTGCCAGATTGTCGTTGCATTATCCACCACTTTCCAGCGTTCTTCCTCGGACTGTCTTCCTGGTTTCGACCCCGGCTTGTCTCTGACCTTGTCTCCTCGTTCCTGCCCCGACCTTCTGCCCAGCCACAACAAGTCTCTCGTCTGCCCTTCCTGGATTTGGTGCTTTCATTGACCGACCCTGTGCCTGTCCACGACCATTCTCCAGTCTGCTCCTTCTGGACTCTGTTTGCCCTGCAGATCGTCGGCCAGGCTTCGACCCTTCTTCTGTCCCAACCACTATTTCGGCTAGATCCCCCACAGAGTTGCCATCCTCCTCGAAGGCTCTTGGGATTAGTGCTTTTCTCTTCCTGAGCACTCGTTATCCTGCCGGACAGTGCCGCCTGCCACTGCCTTCTGGACTATCCCAAAGACTGTTTCCTGGTGCCTGCTGGATTACGCGTCTGCTAAGGACTTTATCAATAAAGCTCATTCAAATCACTTCCGGGTGTTGTACTGCATTTGGGTTCAAATCCCAGCTCATAACAGAAACAATCGTTAACACATATTCCTCATCCAGCACTGCTATTTTGGAGCTGTTGGAGGGATGAATTTGGAGGAGTCACACAATACCTGCAAAGACAAAACTTTATAGTCTTCACTTTTTTGCATCTGCGTCATTCCAGGCTACGGTAGCTGTTACAGGTGGGATCTCCCAATCCTGTTTTTTTAGATGTGCTGTCCAAAGTCCTAAATGTCATGTGGCACTGGATGGTCAAGGTGATTAGGTTTTTATGCACTTGGTAGTTTTTGAATGAGATCAAAGAAGGCTTTTTCTTTTTTTTCCACAGTTGCTGCATTTCAAGTGATAGGAGCTTGAATGTGCAGCGCGTTTGTGATGTCAAAGGGATCATTACCAGTGTTTTGGCAAAATATCCTGGGTCAGTGCATGATTCTTTTATTCTGAGAAACAGTTTTCTGTTTTCCATGTTGCGATATTGGAGATGGCTGGCTTGTAGGTGGGTCAATTTGTGAAATCCTTTGTGAAATAATTGATTATATTAGAAACAAGACTATGTGTCATATTCATTTATATGTTTGTTTGTTTAAAAAAAAAAACATGAAAACGACATTTGTCAGAGAAATAAGATACAATGAGGCTCGCACAAGGAATACTGACAAGCGCACCTTTGGGATCCTGAGGAGCAGGTTTTGTTGTTTAAATCATACTGGTGGAGCACTGCTGTACAGGCCAGAAAAAAACACACACAAAACTCTCATTTAAACAGGGTGTCTCCAACACATTTGAAGCTGCCGCCAGCTGAGCAATCACTCTTAGAAACCATGCGCAAACTGTGGTTCCACCCCTCGTGCAAAATTCTAGACTGCGCGTGTAAATTACTACAAGCAATTTGGGATCTTAGTAAATACGATCTTTACAAGCTACCTTTATCAATGTTGCTGTCGGAGTGTTTTCAAATGTATATGTCCCATTGATTGGACTGACAACTCTCACATGTTCCTGCATTTTCAGGTCTTCTCTCACTACTCACCGCTCCACCTTGCCTACAATGAGAGGCTATCAGCTTGTGCTAAACAAGCCCAAACACATTGTCAGCCAATGTCCACTTCAGGGTGTGACTGACTATTGTTTTCCACCCCCAACAACTCGAGCACAAGAAGCCCAGCACATAAAAACAGATTTTATAAAAAGGTAACTTGCATACAGAAACAGTAAAGTTAGAGATTAAAAATGAGCTAAATGTGATTGAAAAACAGAACATGCTGTAATTAATTAATCGCATTTAACGCAATAATTTGACACCCCTAACAACAATAAAAATCATTTTAACTTAAGTGGAACAAAGAAAAGAACAATGTGAAAATAGCAGAACACATCAATGCTGTAGACTCTGATAGTGATCAGCGACATTCATGTGTATGCAACAAAAAAAGATCAGAATAACTAATATTTTCATGAATGCGGAAACATGCATATATTTTGTTCAGCAAACAGTTAAGAAATGTTGATGTAATGCTAGCAAATTTCAATTTGCTCAGTAGGTCTGTCTTGGTGCCCTCTGTTGGAGCTCATTAATTATGCCTGAGTCTTCTTGAGCCAATCAGATCAGTGTATTGTTGAGAGTCTCTGAGAGGGTTTAACGTGATGACAACAGAACTGAGATGCTTTAGTCGAGACAGTAAACAGCGACAATTTGAATCAGCTTTGTCATTAACAAATTCCAAACAACAAATTCCGTTATGTTGCTTTAAGTTGAATGATGACAAGATGGTAAATTATAAACTCCTCCCCTGTCACATGTGTCCCTAAAAAGGGAGATTGTTTTGCACGAGTTGCGTTCCATGTATCACTCTTCAGTTGATCTTGTACACATTAACATCTCACTCACTCGTACACTGCTTATTGATCTTGGGTGTGAGCACTATACCCTTTCAGTGTCACACAAGTGCATCCCTCTTACTCGGTCACGTGCACATGGACTACATTAGTTTAATGCCCACTTGGTCACACGAGTGAAAGCCTCAACATCAAACGAACTCTTGCCATGATAACGAAGATTCAAATATTCATTGTAATCTTCTACCAAAGTTTCGGAGCCCATAATCAGCCCAGCCCTTTTAGCTTTTTTTTTTCAGTCGTACCCCCTCTCTGAAAGTAAAAAAGATGTAATTATGTCACACCCAATAATTTAACATTTAAATTAATTAAAATATTACAGCATTTCTGTCAAATTCCCAAAAATATTCAATTCTGCACCACTAGTATAATCACCTCCCAAATGTAATTAGAACAAATTAATTTGTTTGTCTCACAAAGACATTCACGTTCATACAGACAGAAACTTACATATACTAAAGGACACACTCTGCAGGCCTTATGTATGTGCGCTAACACACTCAGAAATGATTTTTAAAAAAGCACATTAAAATGTAAAAAGTGCAAGAAATTAGTGTTTGCCTCGAGCTTTCTCCATCACTGCATTGCTGTCGCCACTGTGTGCACCACAAAGAAGATGCAATTAATTGTCTGATTCAATCTCCCACTGTTACGTTCGGTGCTCCGGCAGCACTCACATCACGCCAGTCAAGCCCAGAGCCTCGTCCTAACGCGGAGTGGCACAGATGACGACAGAGAACCACAGATGAAATCCAGTCCGCAGAGCAGCTAATGAATGTGAAACAAATTCAAATTAATGAGAATAATGGACAAGAGAGGGAAGTGTAGCGACCTGTTTGCTGCATACAAATCACTGAGCAAAAAAGCAACATAAGGAAATTTGTCAAGAATAGCAAGTGAAGGAGAACAATAAGAGGAGGGGTAGAATTTAGCATCACCTCTGGCCCAGTGAGCTAATCAAAAGCTCCTTCACGAGGAGTTGATTAAGCTCGTTAGAGCAGCGAACGCAGATAATCAATCACTGACACACAGCAGCTTGCATGCTGATTGGGCCAGATCCCACCAATCCAAATGAGCATGAGACATAATTAAACCTGATTCCAGCTGCCACATGACCCCCACTAACCAACTGGTATGGCTGCTACAGTTATCGATATTTGTGGTTCTGCTCGAGTGATAATGAGATAAATGAATTCATGTAGAAAGCGGGGAAGAAATGGGGGAAATTAACACAACTAAGGCACAGAAAATGACATGAAATATGGTGTTGACTTTTCTCTTTATTCAATTACTCTGCCTTGTTTTGAAGCCTCATATGCTTTCCATGAGGTAGAGACTGAAATATCCTGACTGCCTCCGGCTTCCACATACAACAAATGAGCTTTTTCAAACTGAACCAACGTAATCGGTTGAATAAGTGTACTCTTGCATTTATCGGCTGTTTTGGTTTTTCTGAAGTCTGACATGAGACACGTTTGTCCCCACATTAAATGCCAGGTTCACGCTGTACAATTTTCTCAGATGAAAGATGGGTGATTGTAGGAAGAATCAGCCATTGTAGCTCAAAAACAGCGATGGTAGATCTCACAATGAGACAAAAGTAAAGATGAAAGATAGAACTGTCTTGTGACCAAAGACAGACTGCCACAGTTAACTGCAGCGTCAGGAATTTGGAGGAACCCCATAACCACCATCGACTCATTTTCCACCATACTACACTTCACCAAAGAGTGAAGTGTACTGATCAAATACATTATCAAACAACACACATTACATCCATTGTCTTTTGTGCCTTTCTGTGCTTCACTGTTTGTATGTTTTAGTCCTCTGACAAAATCAGACTAATAAAGTTCGTTAGATCTGACTGTCAAGAGGGCTGAAGGGCACATTCAACATTAACCCTCACTCGCACCTATGCACGAGAAAACTTAAATTTGCTGCAACATCAAATTCAATTAAAAAAAAAACTTTGTTTTTGTTTTTTTGTTTTTGTTTTTTTTGTCAATGTTGACATTAACCCACAACATATAGCCAGATACACAAAAAAGAAATAAAAATTTGGAGGAATCATCTCAGAGTGTGACGGCCTGCCTATACGATCTTATTGACTAACCAACTAATAAGAAAACACAGTGAAATAATGTAAACATCAACGTGTCTACATAGCGCAGTAGCCTAGCAACAACAGCTTCTGATACAACAGGAAGAAAAATGTGTAATTCAAATGAAGACTCTTCTCTTTTGCAAGATATCTTTTGGCTCTAGTGGCCTTTATTAGCAGTAACTGGACAGGAAGGAGAGAAGGGGAAGACATGCAGCAAAGGGTCACAGGCTGGGAGTCAAACCTGTGACAGCTGCAGGAGGACTTGTAGCCTCAGTACATGGGCCGCTTGCTCTAACCACTGCACCACCCAGCAGCCCAGACACTTCTCTTTGTTGATTTTATTTTTCTTTTCAAAGCACACAGACGCCACTACGGCAACCCTAACTTTAGCGTCATCGGTTCAAGATGATGATGCTGCATTTAGAGCCTGAAATACACTCAGATTTACTTCTGTCTGAGCCACAATTTAATGTATGTTAAATCACACAGTGTAACATGCTGTAAATTAATTATCTACCGATTTCAACATGCAATGTGACTTCAATTAATCTTATAAGACTATAAAAAACATAAAGTGTTTAAGGTGTAAAAAAACATTTAAAAAAAAAAAATAAATAAATAAAATAAACAGCATAAGTAACATTCAGGAATGAATGCAACCCTACCTCTGATATTAGACTGTTAGAGTCACTATAATTACATGAATTGAAGCAGTTTTGAGTGAAAATGAATATGCAATGGCCTGGCAAGAAGTGCAGGATGTACCCTGGAAATGGTCCATCAGACCTCCTTAACCCTGAATAGGAAGAGGATTGCACAGATAATGGATGGCTGGTTGGATGAATAAAGTATTGGCTATCCCTGGATATTATTCATAAACAAAAATGAATCTCCGTTAAGGCTTTGTTGGCGGAATTTGCAACAACAGATGTAAAAAAAAAAAAAAAAAAAAAGAATAAAGTCTTAAACTGTAAGAAAAGAACACCTCTAAGGAACTCTTTCCTATGATTACAGAGATTGTTAAAGTACGTCACACTGTGCGAGATAATGGAAACAGGGTGAGCATCATCAAAATGACAATTAATGGTAGCACTTGGGGCAATCAGCCTACGTCAAAATAAATTGCTATTTTAAGTCTCTGACAAGGCTCAAAAATGTCCTTCCATTTGTGTGATAGTGTGGACAAGCCAAGGTAAATTTAACTTTGATTGTGCATAAAAAGGAACGTTTGTAATCTTGTTATAAATCCATACAAGTTGCACAGTTAGAATACACTGCAAAACAGCTCTTCTACAAATAAACTAATTTTCTTGAAACAAAGCTTTTTTTATCATTATTATTGTTATTTAACTTTCTTAGAAATCTGTTTCTGTTTTGTTTTTTCCATTACTCCATGTTGTCATTTGCTGATTTTGTAATAAACATCCAAGTACTGATCCAGTTCTATCCAAGCAAAGTCCATGAACTCTCCTGTGTATATCGGTAGTATTTTGCGTGACTTGTTTGGACCAGATGGTGGAAGATTGTGGTAAGTAAGAGCATTGTCTGTTCCACAATGTGAAGAGAACTCAGCATTTTTGGGACTAAACATTACTCTAGCCTTAGGAGAAATATGTTATCATTGAGGCTAACTGGAGAAAAAGGCTTAAATTTCCTGTGGAGCATAACCACTGGATTCCAGAGCAATGGAAGAATTTACCAGTCCAGATTTACCCTGTTCCAGAGTGATGAGTTTACCAAAGTAAGGGATAGAGTGGTGAATGAAGGGATGCAGCAATTGCACCTCATGCATTCATGCAAGCCTGTGGAGTTAGTATTATGATGTGGTGTTACTTCGGCTACTCAGGTTGAGACTCAGCGGCACTTTGTGACCCAAGAAATGAGTTCAGGTGACAAAGAGCACATTTCTCCATCAATAAGTTTTGGTGCAGCAAACTACCTGTCACTTCTGCCAGGTGGAACTGGTGCCATTAACCAGTCATATCCAGAACTATTAAAATGATGCATTGATCATGGACGCAGCATCGGTAGCTAACAGCAGCAAATTTGGATTTGATATTGTAAACATTTACTACCTTGATATAGACTGATGACTTGTGTGAGGGATGCATTTTGCTTGCTCTTACACATTTTAATTCTCTTTAATGCATAGATTTAGTGTGTGTATATGATTATGTTTTACACCGGTGTGCTTTGATTGTTTTTAAGGGTTTTCACCTGACTTGACAATTGGTCAGTCTTGGCTAAACTTGGATTTTCAATAAAAGAAAAAGAAATGGATGAGAAGAAAGTGAACAAAAGCAGATCATTCATTTAAGTGAAATCCAGCTTTAAAACTTAAAGTCATGAGCAGATCCCTTTCAAGTGGGGGAAACTGCACAAACCTGAAAAATATCACTTAACAAGTTTTTTCCTCCTACCAGAATGTTTGAGCATATTAAACATCAACAAAGGGCAGAATTGTCATCCTGATTGTGAGAGAGTGTTTTAGAGTACAGGAGACATGGTCATACATGGGTTGCACTGCAGAGTCCAGAGCCTTAACCCTGCTGAAAAATGATTGTACGATGAACGTGTCCTGTGATCAAAGGTAAAAATAACAAACATAAATGAATTAACGGCCTGCAAGTGCTACTTTATTTGTTCTCTACTAGCTTTCTGCTGGAGTAAGGATATTTTAGAACACAACCAGAAAAATCAGCCAGAAAGTGTCAATATACCTTGAGGTTTTTCTGTCAAACTCAAGTGCAAGCAAAAAGAATCAACAAATCAGTTGTCAGAGTTAAAAAGAGAGAAAGAAAAGATGGCTGATGAAGAAAGATGAAGATGTTAAGATGGCTTTTAACTGATATGTAACATGTTCAATAGAGGGAGGTCACTCAGACACAGGCACTAAAATGATGCAGCTTTTTATATTATGACGTCTCTTTGATCTGATTGCTTGTGTAATATTTTGTAGGGTTATATAGAAAATTTGAGGATTAAATATATGCTTCCTTTGAAACGTCATTACAGAGATGCGTACGCAATTAGGATGCAGAGAGCCCTGCTCATCTCAGTTCGTTCAGCAGAGCCAAGCTCCAAAACAGACATTACAAAGCAGCTGACTGAACCAGCTGCCAAGAAAAGATGGATGAAAATATGTTCAATATTCTGACGGGATCACCACTTTTTGCCAAGAGAATTGTGGATCCAGGCCAGTAAAAGGGCACACTGAGTTCCTGCAAGACCCAGAGGCGCTAAATGTCTGTGGTGTAGTTCAGATCTTAAAATGCAAAACTAAAATCCCTTGTCATCACACTTAATGTCTTATAGCTA
Organism: Arrhamphus sclerolepis; assembly: GCA_037176975.1. Taxonomy (NCBI): domain Eukaryota; kingdom Metazoa; phylum Chordata; class Actinopteri; order Beloniformes; family Hemiramphidae; genus Arrhamphus; species Arrhamphus sclerolepis. Next base: position 5,410,171 of record JBAMYA010000001.1, on the reverse strand, counting down.
CACTGAGAACATGATTATGTGCACCTAAATGGCTTCTGTATAAAACACTGGGCCTCTCATGTTAGGCCAAGCACTCACGTGGAAGTCTAAACCATTTGATTAAAAATGCATTAATAATATCAGCTTACTGGTTGTGCAGTTGAGGAAATACTTTCTTGGAATTAATTTGAAACAGTGTTGTGACCAGATGTGCCATCACTGTTGCATTTTAATGAGAGAAAAACTGAAATCATGTCAAATAATCTCCTCCGCGGCTACCAGCTGCGGAGCAGTACATTACTAGTTATTTACCATCTGATCTACAGCTGTAACCCTTCATTTGAGCCTTTAACCATGTCAAGTTTACTCTCTGCCTTTCCCTCCTGCATCCATCCAACTTCTCCACATCCACTGTATGCGCGCTGCTTTTTCAATTCTCCTTTCCTCTCTAACAAGCACACAGGGTGAGAGTGCAGGCTCGAGTCAAACACAGCGTGCAATGAGAGACATGCGGTTCAGAACCTTGTCATGACATGCTTTTCCTCAGCATGTCTTAACTCCGTTCTCCTCGCTGTGCCTCCTCACCCCATCCGTTGTCCCCGAGGCATTGATATCCTGCTCGTCCTCAACTTTCAGACATTCATTGGCACCTGGTGAGACTCTCCACTCTCTGGTTTATGGATTCAAACCAATACCTCCACCATGTTTCTCTCTCTCTCCATTTCTTGCACTTTTTCCTGCCCTCTTTGTCTGTATCCATATATCTCTCTTCTCTTTATCGCACAAGCAGTTAAATCAGATAGGCTGGATAAGTGTGGTTATACCGATACAGAGGCACCAGAGAGCAAAAATCAATCACTTCACCCCTTCCCTTTCATTACATATCTCTCTCCCTCTGTGCCTCTGAAGCCCTGCTTTCCTCCTTCAATCTCTCCGCTCTTCATTATCAGTATCTCTTGAATGTCACTCATCATTTCCCTCTGATTTCAATACATTGCTCTTATTCTCACCCTATGAAAAGATGCCCCCTTCCCCTTCTCCTTCTCTCTCTCTTTTTTCTTTTTGTTATGGAGAGAGAACACTCAAGCCATCCTCCCTTCATTTATGCCGCACTTCTCATTCCACAGTGGAAGACTTTTTTGACTGGCAGCAGCTGGTCTGTCAAAGATGAGGAAGTCAGGAAAGAAGAGGACCAGGAAGCAAAAAGTGAAGGAGAGACACGCGAAAAGGAGGCGTGAGGGATAGAGAAAGACATTTCTAATTCAAAGAGACATGCAGTGTTTCCCTGGCAACTCGGTTTCCATAGAAACGGCCTTGCTAAAGATGCCATTAGTGTGAAAAAGTACCTACTTGCGTTCAACTGCACTGTATGCACACAGATATGGGAACCATATGTGTCACGTGTTAAATCTGCTCGCGGACACTCATGACCTGAGGTCAGCTGCAATAACTGATTTAAAGAGCAGTTATTTTTGGAGTTCCGTTATAGGTTTGGCCGTTGGGAAAATAAACGGACTGATAAATGTTCTCGTTAATATTATTAGTTGAAGCCTTGAGTTTTGTGGGGACTCACTTCCTTCAGATGAGGCTCCGGGGGAAAATCCTCCTTTCTGCCATCTGAGCGACCATGACAGACTGTAGGGCTGGACCACCCACTCATCTACACATGCACCCATCCAGTACAACATATTACTAACACATGATAACCTAGGTTGACGGGTGGGTGGGTGGTGGGAAGGGTCTATAATGAACTACACATGCATCTCTTTTTCACCAGAACCAGTCCCTCCATCCCATGAGGCACAATAGCTTACTATGAATCATTATTAAACAATCTGACAGTTATCATATCCATAAATCTTATTATGTCATCACTTATTACACTTTGATGAATACTTAACATTAATTCAAAATCTTATGAAATAATAATCAGTATATAATGTCAAGGAAAGATATCAGGCCTATACAGCCTCTTGCTTGATAAAAGGTAAACCCCTCCAAACCCCTCACCCCCCAACAGGATAAAGATGGTAAAAAGATGGATGAATATTTTGCCTTTTTTTCATAAGTTTCCCAAGATCTTGAGTAAATGTCTGGGATCTGCAGAAGCATAAATCAGATTTAAGTCTGTGAGCTACTTTCATCACTGTCGACATCTGACATAGCCCCATAAAGCGGTACGCAGTTGTAGCAAGAGATGACGAGGAGTCTAAACTGACTTTTTTTGTTGTTGGTTTTTTTTTTACACCAATGGCGTTTAGGATGCCATGTCTGGCTGTCAACACGAATATTCATTCAAGTGACATTGAAACTCTCATTTTAACATGAAACATGGTCTTATTCTTTCTTATGCTACCATTTTACATGAGAACATACAGTCCCCAGCACAGTGGCAGCACGGTGGCTTAGTGGTCAGCACTGTTGCCTCAGAGTAAGAAGGTTCCTGGTTCGAGCCTCCACAGGGGCCTTTCTGTGTGGAGTTTGCATGTTCTCCCCGTGCTTGCGTGGGTTCTCACCCGGTACTCCGGCTTCCTCCCACAGTCCAAAGACATGCTTGATAGGCTAATTGGCGTTCCTAAATTGCCTTTAGGTGTGAATGGTTGTATGTATGTGGCCCTGCGATGGACTGGCAACCTGTCCAGGGTGTACCCCTGCCTTTCAGCTGAAGTAAGCTGGGATAGGCTCCAGCAGACCCCTGTGATCCTGCACAGGAAATAGTGGGTATAGATAATGGATGGATGGTTTTTTTTAACACTTTTTAAGCTTTACTTTAAACATCAGAGTATTTCTTTCTTTTAAAAACTAATGACTTTAAGCATGCTGGCATCATGAGATCAGTGTTTTTTACTTTTAAATGAAATAAGGATTTTTTTTAACCTATCGTATTACCACAGAGTATTTTAACACTCCATAAAATTATTTTAACAATCCACAAAATTAATAATATGTTGACGCATCTATTTCACTCTTTCACACTAGCAGGCTAAATTCAAAAACATTGGCTCAAGATGGCTCATATGTCTCAGACACATCAATGTTGTCCACAGCCACACAAACACAGTCATATCAGATTCCCGGACTTCCTCCCAAGCTTTGTTTAGCCAACTAGTCTCCAAACCAGAGGAGGACAATGTGAGGACAATAAACTGGTGGACGCCAGCCCTGAAGTTTCAACTTCCTGCCAAGAAACTGACAAGTTTAAAATGTCTCAGAGCTAAACCAGCTTTAATTGGATGTCCTTGTTGAACGCTCTTCACCTGACAAACATGTCCAAATCATATTTGCTTCAGTCTCAAAAACCTTTGAAGTTTCTGAACTGGAAGGAAACTGTGAACTGGTGGAGGCCAGTGAAACAGCGCTAATTGCATCAACAAGAACAATGACTAACACTGGAGCACCTTCAGGGAAACATTCATGGGGGAATATCATGAGTGAATACGGAGACTTCGAAAATGAACACGATGGGCTCCAAATCTTCCCGTATTGTAATCTTCCCTGTCAAGAAACTGACAAGTTGGAAAAAGTCTAAAAAAAAAGCCAAATTAACTCCTATTGGATGTCCTTGATGAATTTCCATCACAAGAGAAAATTATGTCCAAATCATCAAAAAAGTGTAAAAACAAGAAGACAAAAAAGGGAATAGAGTTGTAGACACGGGGAAAAGAACTCTGGACTTCTTGTAAGAAATGACCAAACTGGGGAACTCCTTTAACCACAAGAATTAAGTCCAAGAGTTATTCCAACCAAGGATTTGATCATCCCTCTCACACTCTTGCCTGTTTGGCTCATGCTGTGTGAGAAGGCTCACTCACCTCTCTGCCACGTCTCCTCATCAGCTCTGCTTCCACACCTGTTTTGCCTCAGCTGCAGCTTATCACTGCTCATCAACCAGCCTGCATTTATACGACTCTGCTCCTCCAGTCAGTGCCAGATTGTTGTCGCAATATGCCCCACTTTCCAGCGTTCTTCCTCGGACTGTCTTCCTGGTTTCGACCTCGGCTTGTCTCTGACCTCGTCTCCTCGTTCC
>JBAMYA010000001.1:5389106-5406065 GCA_037176975.1 Arrhamphus sclerolepis | reverse complement strand
CTTATGTGTGTTGATTATTACCATATTAATGCTGCATAATGTCATACTAGACTACAGATTGTCTCTTCTAATGAAATTAGATAATGAGAATAGATTGTCTGCTTTGGCCTAATAAGATACTGACAACACAACATGCATGAGAAAATAGCTGATAAAGGTTTGTGTAGCTGACTGGTTCACATAACTGGTTGGAACCAGTCATTACACTCAAGGACAGTAGCTGAACACGGGTTGATGCTGAATGATGATTGGATGCTTGAATGTCGGATATTAATGAATTGTAACTGCATATAATCCCTATGAGCTGAGAAGCACCTCAGCACAATTTCTGTATGTAACCATAAGCTGTGCTCCTTGCAAGTAAAACTATTAGATACTTTGACTCTGAGTCTGATTGTATGTTAGGAAAACTTGGGTACGAACTGATAGCACGTTCTCTTACAGTCCTATTTGCAGATCAGTTTCCTGACACCATGAAATCATCCTTCATTCCATCGATCACTCTGTGTGCAAGTCTATGACTGATAATGAACATGTGTAACAAAAAGAATAAAGGCTTAAAAAGAACAGGCAAAGTTAATAGCGATCACTGTGAATAAGATTTCCTTAAAACGGCTTTAAGCACTGAATGATGCTTAATGCAGTTTTCTCCCAGACACAAACATACACCACAGCATACATTTTCCCTTAGGATTTCCTTTAAAAGTCTGTTGCCATAATACGTATCGGCACTTTCACCCCTGTCATTGTCAGCTTGTGAATTCTCAATCTGTCAGCTCGAAATGTAGTAATTATATATACTGAACAAACTCTTTCTCCTTCACACCCACACAAGTTTGTCTTTTATGATAACCTTTACTCCCCCTCCACTTTTTTCCTCCCTTTTCATCATTTTGATAATATTGTTTTTTCCTGTCATTCCTGGTCATTAAATTCTTTGTGTACACATTTTTTCCTGATTATTATTATTGTTATGCAACAGTCTTTTGAAAGCGAGAACAATTAAAGGTCTTGTAGACTCTGAGTGTTCCTGTGGCGATCGCCTTAATGTTGGCGCATTGGAGCAGCTGGACTCCATGATTAAAATGTTCTGTGAAGCAATAAGTAAAGCCAGAAACTGGATTTCAATTGTAGTAGCCTCTTTGAAGGCCTTATGGTTGGTTATTATCCATAATAAAATCACCTTTTTTTGTCATGTGTATCCTAACTCATGATATAGCATTAGGGTTCGAAATCTTTAGATCTTTTACGACTTTTTATTTGTCTAATAAATACTCAGATTTGAAGAGCATATAATTAGATAAAATGGTTACTGGTCAATGACTCATCACGACAGAGCTGTTGCTGATGGTTGATGGATAAAATGTATTCTTAGAGGCCAATCATCTTTGATCAATCGTATAATTTGAACACGGAGGTGCCTTTAAGACTCCCAGCAGCATAGCGGCGAGTACTGTAATATGAATCAGTCAACTCTAAAAAGCATGTCTGAAACCAGCTTTAGATTTCTGAACCTGTGAAGGAAAAATAAATTTGTCTTGCTACACAGGACTACGATACCAAATAGAAAACTGTCTCCTGTCTAATAGTTGATTATATTCGCAGTAAAAACCTTGTCAGTGATCTATGAGGGCGAAAAATAAAATGATACTAAAATTATCGCTCACTGAGCAAGTAACTTGTTATATTAATCATGATATTGATTTGAAGTCATATTCCCATTTTTCATGGTATATTTTCATTACCTAATTCGCAACTTGGTCTTTCTGCTACTAGAATGGCAGCTCAGCTAGTGGACCCACAAATCATCATAAACATCTTAAATATGCATCCCATTACACAACAACAGCAGTATATGAGGGGGAAATGCTCCTCCTTTATTATTTCCACTAGCTGATGCAAAATGCACTCCGACATTCCGTCTCAAGTCACCCCTGGATGAATCCCTCCATGAAATGCACAGAGCAAGGACGTTCTTGGGTATTTCATCTGTAATTTTACTAGATGTGCTTTTTTATGTGCTATGGGGCAGTGATGAGTTTTATTTGGGGCTTTTTGCTGACAAGACCAAAGAAAATACTGAATGCATCATTTATTTCAGGTAATTTTCTACTTTTAAACAACCATGGTGTACTACCGCAATGTAGTACACCAATGGAGTATACATTATATAGATCCAAATCAAAGAACATCAACACATATATCCCTTCATGGTTGATAAAGATCTGCACTGATTCAATGTGAGAGGAAGGACAAAAAGGGAAGATTGTTGATGTGATGAACCGAACATAAAATTCCAGGCCATGTTCCTGTCATTTCAACAAGGAAAAGATCAGCACTGACGGCTACATGAGTGGCGATCCTCCCTACTTTGCCAGCAATAACTGGAGGACGCCACTAACATCTGGAAGAGCAGAAAGGCACTGATCTGCAAAGCCCCTTACTCTGGTAGACCTTACTGGGACAGCAGTTTGGCTATAACAGTTTATGTTTTACTAGTCTATAAGAAAACAAGCACAAATGAGAATGCATCATGAGAAATGTGCTGCTGGCTGAAACCCTGGATAGCAGCTGAGCTCGTCTACGGTTAAGAAAAGGCTTAGCTGTAGGTGCATAACAACAAAACAAAAACAGAGCAACGTTTCAGAAAACAAACAAAATAAAATAAAAATAACAATACCTTAAACAATAGGCAACAAAACCGAAGATATGCTAGGAAGCTCACACAATTTACAAAAAGCACATTTGATTAAAATGCCGCCACGTTTGAATGACCGTTGGTTTTTCCTGAATGTGAAATGTCTTGTATCTGGAAATATTGAAATTTCTGTTTTTTCTTGATTTTGTGAGTTTCAATTTATTTATTTATTGTTGTTTTTTTTAACCGTCATGTTTTCAAATTGTAATTTCCTATGAGGGTGTTTTTGGTTGTGTCAAATATGTTTTTGTTGTTCGCATTTCAGAATGTCACAGAAGTGATCTTTGACTTATAAACCCTTTAGTTTCACAGTGTGAGACATTTTAAAATTGAGTGGATTTAGCATCAGGGACCTTTGATGTCAGATGTTAGAAAAAAAAATTGTAGAGAAACCAAGATGCAATTCTAAGCAAATCAGAGATGTAAAATGCAAACATCTATGAATTATGTGGATTTGGCCACAGTTAAAAATAGCTAATCAAATGACATAAATTATGTTAAATATGTCTTTCAGTGATTTTCACTTCAGTGTTGTTGCAGCTGACATGGTTTATTCATTTCTTGATGGTGATTAATCTAAAAATTCAGCCAAGAATTAAATTTTTGTTTAAAGCATTTAAAATAATTAAATAAAAAGATCATTTTCATTCAGCGTGCCAACAGGCTTCCCCTACCTTGGCAGCCATGACCATGGAAGACCCTCCTCTGATTCCCAGGATGGGAATGTGTGTCTGGGCAGAGATGAAGTCCAGTATCTGAGCGATGGCCTCCTGATCCGTGTCGTCACCAAACACTACGCCTTGCAGCGAGTTCCTGGTCATCTGTGCGCAGATCCGATTGATGATGCTCTTTGGGTCAGTCTCATTCATGGTGACCACTTCAACTTTGGGTGGATAAGGGATGTGGAGAAAGTCCTCTTTCTCAAGTCCAGCCCCCAGCGTTACTTCACTGGAGTTTCCCACCAGGATGACAGCAATGCTGAGGGAGCTGATCAATTTAGGACTGATGGGTGGAAGTGCTGGCGAACCTGGAGAGTACTGAGGAGGGATGACAACGCCCCTCTGGTTGCCGCCTCCCTTCTGGCCTCCCTGTCCCCCTGGCAGACCTCCAGGCCCTGTTCCGGGGCCTCCGCCCCTCCGAGACTCGCAGACAGGCAAGAGGAGTATGGAGAGGAGGAGCAGAGAGACGGACAGGGAGAGGAAGGGAAGGGTCAGCCGAGGCTGGGAACGAGGATAATGGGACAACTGGGACGAAGGGATAGCAGGAGAATGGTGAGAGGAGGACGGGGACACCAAGCACTTGTCCTGAAGATTGGAGGGAGAAGTGTGGAGGCTGACAAGCATTGTGGAGGAGTGTAAATGCCGTCCCTGGAGGGAGAGAGAGAGAGAGAGAGAGGGGAGAGAGAGAAAGAGAAGAGTGACAGAGAGATGCAATAAATAAAGACACCTGCAATATGATCCAGAAACATCTTTGATCCATGAAACTGAAGAAGCAAACATTCAGCTCACAGGTGACAGTTTGGGTTATATCAGACGGTAAATAACCTTCATAGTCAATGCTTTACATTAAACACCTGAAGGCGACTTTGAGGAGCTGACTGGACCTGAGCAACATTGTGCCACATTATCAACGGACACCCCAGGACACTGGGGTGTCCGTTGACCCCAGGACACTGAAGTTTTGTGCTGTCCAGTTTTAGCGGGATGCTTGAGATGGTACAAGCAGAAAGGATTACTGGAGTTTAAAAGTGTAAAACCTGTCAGACTCTCTACACAAATAAATATGCCAATAAATCTACATAAAAATGCTCCATTAAACCTTTACCATGGAAGAAAAAGCCTGCCTACGTTAATGTGTTAGGCAGAGAATGTTGTAAAATAATTAAAGCAGAAATACTGTTTAGATCACTTGATTGTTATATAGTATTATGTATGACATAATTAGCTTCTTAACCAAATGGGTCATTAGATGATTAATGAGAGAGAAAATATGGAGAGAACTACTATATGTGCTTCCACACATAACATTTCTTCTAACCTGCAAGTGTAGGTTAATTACAAGACCATTTGAGCATTAATTGAAATGGAACCCTGTTAAAAATGTGGAGCAGTTAAAGGTAGGGTAAGTAATTCGACATGACTCCTAACCCAGAGCATATTTTGATGGGAAGCTATCTCATAAGTACATTGTCTTCATACACAGCCCTGACTCTGTAAACCAGAAGTGGTGAGGACTGGGAGAATTCATGATGCTGTTGTTGTTGTTCTGTTTCAAATCTCAACACACATGATGCCATCCAGAAATCCCTCACACGAGCTTGAATATTTAAAATATCACCTAAATTTTTGCAAGATATCAGAACATATGGCAAACCCTTTTTTGTCTTTACACTTTGAGACTTAAATCTATATGTAAAGTCATTAATAATTACCTTTTAAGCCCTATCCATATTTTCAGAGAAAAAAAAACAATTGTGAAAAAAAAACATACCCAAAGTAAATGAAGAATTACTCCAAAAGTGTATATGTGTGTTAATGGTGTCTAGGAACATCCACGAACCCCAGGGAATGTATTGCCAGTGTCAAAAATGTTGTGCGTGTTATGATGCCTGAGTAAATTGGAATAAACCAAAGAAGAAATGTGAAATCTCCATCCTCACATGTTTTATTTCCCTGTTTGTGCAGAAGATAACACAATGCCACCAATGATTCCATGCACACAGATGCGTCTGATCACCTTCACCCCTTGACTATCAATGTACCAACTGTTATAGAAAACCACAAAGATTTTAGTAAGGATACCACTCATTTGGCATCAAGTGTACCACATGGTACTAAATAGCTAAATAAATATGGATAACTTTCCAATTCCAAAGTAAAGTGGCTGGAAAATACAATTTATGGTCATTGCAGGAGTCCATTTCCATCTACTGGAGCTTTTTAGATGTGACATTTACCTTATACTTCATAATTTTATAAGCAAATAAAACAAAACGTTATCAAGGTCAATGTGCAATGTCTTTATCTGTGCGATACATTCTCTTACCCATGGTGAAAGAAACACTCAGAAACACACTAATGCTGCAAAACTCACTAAAACCTGCTGAAACAACTGATCAACACGCACTTACACATGTTACCTCCCAGTGCGCGTAGCGTCAAAGCTTCTTTCAATTTCATTGTGCAAGGTTCCTTACACATGAATTTATCCTCATCTGGGTATTTTAGTCTTCGTAATGTCTCATATTATTCAACCCAGTAGCTTATCCCCTTTCACAGTCCTACATTTTAAATGTAAATCTGTGCACTAATATACACTTTCGATCTTGTTTTGTGAACAACCTGAACTTTGAGGTAAAGGTTGAAAATAGACATGATTATCTCGTTTTAGAGTGAATGGTTGAAGGATTCAGGCTCTTAAACAGATGTAATGGAATTGACATTTCAATATAGTGAAATGCAAGTACAGTTTATTATAAAAAGGAAATTTAAAAAACCCATATACAAATAAAATTTTTGTCCCATAATTTATCTTCAGTGATTTAATCATATTATTTATTAACTTTCAGTATAATATAAATATAATATATATTTTTCTATATAATGGCAACAATATTATTTTTAATATGTCTTCTATACATTCTCTGATGAAAACATAAGAACATCATATAGAAATGAAAGTCAAGAGTAAAAAAGAAGAAAAGAAAATCTTTGTGACTAAACATTTGCTCTTTTGTTGATGCTATAGATAATGGCAGTAAAGGTCCATGCTGTTCAGGGTTTGAAAATGCAGCTACGTCAGGCCCTTTAATTGCAGAAGAAGCTACGTGACCTACATAGCTGGGTATCAAACCACTTACTGCTCAGACAGAACATTATACTGCCAAATCCATTATACTGTGTGGTGACTTCCTCAGAGGAACCCTGTGGCAAACATTAAAGATAGAGCAGTGACAATATAGTGAGTTTGTGTGTGTTTGTCTGTGTTTGCACAGGTTATAGGAAAGTTGGACTAGGACCGTCTCCATTTTTACAGATTGACAGTTTGAAAGCATCATCGACTCAACGCCAGGCTAAATGACCATTAGACACCACAACAGAGTTTGTCTATGCTTCCAGTTTCCTGCTTCTCTCTAACTAGCGAAAAAGATTGAGTTCAACCCCGCAGTAGATGCGTCAACATGTTTAAATGATCAACCCAGTTGAACCAAAGATCTTGCTGTTTGGCAACAGTAAATGCAGACGTGGACGTTTTGTTTTTATGATTGACTCCACAAACCAACTGTAAAGCATGGTGGCAGAAGAGTTATGGTTTGGGGTTGTCTGGTTTCCTCAGGGACTGTGATGCTTCAGAAAAAGTTTTTGGATTTAAAAATCCCGTCACAAACTGTCCAGTTTTAGGAAATGTATCAGAGAAGGAGGAAGCACTGAAGGTACTTGTAGCCTGAGTTGATGACATCACATTAAGTATTAGTATGACACAAGTGAATGTTCTCCAGAGACAGCATGGACGGAAACTTGTAACCCATAGTTCAATATCTGGAGCACAAAGATGCTCCTTCTCTGTAACTTGTCCAGGATTAAACCACCTGCTGTCAACAAGCTCTTTAAGCCCTCCTGCCCTCCTCCTCTAGGTTTGTTTTAAGTCTTTTGTCTCCACATAGTATCTGAAATCCATGTAAAGATATGCTAGAGTCCAGAACATGGTCCTGCAGCCAGGTCTGTACGAAAACCACAACACTGCATTCTCAATACTCATATCATCTTCTCATAAGTACCACAAACTCATCCATTATGATCTCACACTACCTGCAGGTCAAAAAAATGAAATAAAGAAGAAAAACAAAATATTATGTGAACTTCATCATCCTTCTCTATTTTCTGCCTGGTCTTCATCCTTGAGCTCTCCTCCTCATCTTGTCTGGGCTCAGGATCTCATTCCAGACATCAGTTGGTCTTTGAAAAGCTCAATCAGATTCTCCCACACGTAAACACCTTATGTGTTGTGACTACTCATATTAACCCGCGTTAAAAAGTCCCAGAATTATCTCACAGAAATCTATTGAGCAGAGCAGCATCCAAATCAGTGCTGAAAAATGTTGTAAAAATCAGAGTTTTCACAGAAAAAAACTAGGCCGCAATACTGCAACAGGCTTTAACTGATGCAGGGGGTTATTTTAACTTACTGTTTATGTGATTATTTTCTCCACTGAGGAATTTTACAACTGTTGATGTCTTCATTCTGTAAATTACTGGAAAATAACATCCTTTGTGGTGCTGTGCAGGTGCATCACCTTTATATGTAGCCACTGTACCAAAGAGGATTAAACCGCTATGATGGTACCACAGTTATGTCACCATCCCACTCCTGGCCGCATGGACGCACCTATTCCACTAAAATTCAGTCTGATGTGAAACAAAACGAAGTGAGACAAAGGGTTATCACAAGATGTGCCAGATCACTTATACCACCACTTATTAGCAAACTATAGTAAGGGGGTCTTTTGTCAATGCAGCATCAATGTATGAATCCATGTGGTCAGGAGTGGTACTGCTACATAACTGGCTTTAAGGAAGCAATTTAAAGCAACATAAAGGAGGTTTTCCACATCTGAAGCAACTTTTCTTTTTTTACTTTTAAGAAGCTTCATTTAGATCTCTATTGGCAACAAACACCTTGACCTCCAGATCTTACCATCTCTTACGACAGCATGAAAACAGCATACTGCTTTACAACACTACGTCACGCATCAACATCTGGCAGAGGTGATTTCTAGTAATGACATCAGAGTAACGAGGAGGAGGCCAAGCTAGAGTGGTAAAAGTAATTTAACCTCAGACAGCTATTTATGAACATTTTTCCTCAAACTGTGCGGCATCATGTTGCAAGGAAGCAGTACAAACTGTCAAAGCCAATGGCTTAATATGAATTTATCTGATGTGGTATGGTTGTCATGGATGTAACTTCTAACCATAGCAACCAAAACTGATGCACCAGGCTGTAAAGACATTTAATTCTGCTGCAAACTTGGTAATTTTAACATGGGGGTCAATTGGGATTTGCTCTGTTTTGGAGCCAGCACCTAGTGGTCAGTTGAGGGACTGCAGCAAAACATATTTCCTCGGTGAGTTTCACCCCAGAAGTGGGATGGTTGCTGCTTGATTTGTGCTTCTTAAAGATAAGACTTAAAGCTTCAGGTATCATCTAAAAATTGACACTACTTTTATTTCCATTCTGTAAGATAAAAATGATGTGAAGCCATATCTTTGTAAGTTTAAAGTTCAACTGGAAGAAGATTTTTCAGCAGCATAATGAGCCTCAGCACACTATTAAACCATGGAATGGAGCCAAAAGAGTAAATGGAAGTATATGGGAGTGAGAGTCGAGATTTAAGTCTACGTAAAATGATATTCTGGGAAGTACGGGCAAAAAAAACACTAACATATCCGAACATCTTTGGGCGGAAGATTCAACTTGTGGAAAACTTTGAAAACCCCTTGCAAGAAGCTATTTCTGCTTCTCCTCAAGATAAGGGTGTGCTTATTTCCCCCACTGAAGAATATTACATCCGTTGATATTTTTATTCAATAAATGACTGGAATAGATAACGTCCCATGTGGTACCGTGCAGGCACATCACCTTTTAACGTAGGCACTGCTCCAAAGAGGATTAAATGTTTACTTGTCAAAGTACGTCAGAAAATGGTAATTCCCATGGGATGTTCTTAATTATCGCATGACTGTAGCTGCTCACTCTAACTCTTTGAGATCTTTGAAGTCTAACTGCTGACCTATTATTTACTATTATTGCTCGTATTTACAGCTCCTCGTTACAGGCAAACAAGGATCAGTGGAGCAGGGTGTCGATGGGGAAATGATGGAGGAGGAACATGAGAGAGAAAGTGGGGGGAAAGAGGGAGGTAAGAGGCAAGGGAACAAGACAATTAGTCATGGCCTGATGCGAAAACTGAACAGAGAGGAGAACATTGGGCATATTTCCCACAAAGATAAAGATGAGGAATCTTAATAAGGAAATGTTCATTCTCATATTCTGAATTAAGCATAGAGTAGCACTTATGGAGGGATAAATGAAAGGCAGAGCAAAAGAAAAAAAGTCTTCTTTCTCGTGTCCCTCACGCAGTAGCTTTTGCTAATATTTTATTTACATTATCGATATTTTATGTTCTGGAGCAAATCCATTGAGCACCAAAAAAATAGTCAAAAGAAACAAAAGGAAGAGGGAAGATTTAAGAAAACAGAGACAGAAAGAGAGGAAATTTGGGATATGAGACAAGCAAAGAGACAAGAGGCCAACCGGCGTGGAGGGAACCCGATCTTCACATGAACGTCTGAAAGGTCTAATTAGCAGCGGTTTGTCAGGCTTAATTGCAGGTGCACATGCTAATTGTAAACGAACTGAATTCTTCATGAGGACGGCAAAGCTGAGAGAAAGAGTGAAGGAGGAGGAAGCGAGTGGGAGGAAGGCAGCAGAGAGAAGAGTGGGGAGAGGGAAGAATAAATAGAGACGTACACAAAAGAGATGGAGGAGGAGGAAGAAACGGCAGTAAAGAAACATGGAGAAGGGAGGGAGAGAGTGAGGGAGGTGAGGAGTCAGGAGGCAGCTGAAATTGGAAAGATGGGAAGAGACATGATGAGGGAGAAAAAGAAGAAAGGGTTTAATAATAAAAATACTAGTGAGGGGAACTGAAAAAAAAAAAAAATTTAAATCACACAAGAAGTGTGACAGCAGACAAGAAAGCAGAAAGCCGAGAGAGACTCATCCGGATATGTGCTGCTGTATAACAGCAGTGCTCCGTTTCCATAGCAACGCTTCAAATATGCCTCCTCAAAAAAAATAAAAATAAATTAGACCCTGATGGACAAGATCAAGAAGATACAAGTCATACCAATTAATGCAGTTCACTATTTCCCAAAGTCTTGTGAACCCTTCAAACGCTTTTAACTAAATAAAACAGCAGGAGGCCTTCACAAAAAAACATGTGAAGCTGCACACGCACACAGAAGTTAACACTGCTGCAGATGCACGACTCCAGGCTGCAGCCATCATACGCATCTTACAGGCTTTTTTTTTTTTTTGCAAACCAGGTGCACTTTTCTCTCAGCGGATGGAACGATCAGCCTCTCACACATATTAATCACATAAAGCGCAATACTTATACTTAATGACATTACTTTTACTTATGCTGTACATTTTCCCTCAGTGTTTGTGTCCTGCCTCTTCTATCAGCTGTAGATTCTGAAGTGTGAGTCTTCTTTAGAGCTGGAAGGAAAAAAAAAACCTAACTGAGAAAGGACCGTTCAAAAAGGTAACACTTGTTCACAGAGTTTGATTTCTTGATCATGGATTCTAGGTTCAGCTGTTTTGATTCGAGGACTTTGGACTATGGTTCTTAGTATGGCATTTTGTTGACATTGTCCATTTGAACTACACGTTCTTTAAAACATGGTGCATGTTGATCTCACAGCATAGTCATAATTCTGAGACTGGTATTTGTTGTATTATGTTCTTACTTTATATTGATTTATTTTCTTGTTTGTTTGTCCCAAGTGGTCCAATCTGTTATTATGTTTTATTATTGAGTTGATTTGTTCTCTGCTCTGTCTTTCCAGAGACTACAGCTGCAAAGCTGCCATCTAACTCTTGTTCAATCAATCAATCAGCATACAATTTCAGTTTTATACAGTTTTATACATGTCCACCTGGGGCGGACAGCATGAACTTCAGTTTTCAACCAGAGTAAAAAGATAAAATATGCAGTAAAAGGTTGTGATATGGCTCCCTGATGTCCACTAACTTATTTAATGTCAATCAAACCAGTCACACTCATGCAAACTCCTAATTATTTCAATCTAAATATTGATAGCATCGATATCAACGTTAGTGTCAGTACTAGAGACAGGCCTGATCAGATCAATATTTTTTTTTCCTTTGCAGTTCACTCTATTTATTAATGTTTACAGGTTTCAGGTGATTATCTGTAGGCTTGTTTTGTTTCAAGGCAACCACCTTTCCACGACGATGGTGCTTCTGCCTGCACACGCCTGTCCTCCTGTGATATAATTATCAGCTCTTTTATTGAAACATAAGACAAATAAGGCTCTCCTGTGGCACCACAGCCCTGAATTTTTGACGAGGACACTCGTGCTGAAAGAGAGAGGAAAGAAAAGACTACCCCCACCCCCACCCCCGTTCTGTTAATGAGGAGGCAGTTTACAGGAATGTTAAACTGCAGAAGCAATTTTAAGATATTTTTTTTGCTGATTTTGAGTTTTTTCAATCTTGCTGTCACAAAACTTGGAACATGAACAA
The DNA here is from genome assembly GCA_037176975.1 of Arrhamphus sclerolepis. Lineage (NCBI taxonomy): Eukaryota > Metazoa > Chordata > Actinopteri > Beloniformes > Hemiramphidae > Arrhamphus > Arrhamphus sclerolepis. The sequence continues at coordinate 5,394,037 of JBAMYA010000001.1, read as the reverse complement.
ACATTACATTTTACACAGCGTCCTAGCTTTTTGGGGTTTGGAGTTGTAGTTAAGGTGGAGAAAGTATTGTTGTACATATGGGTGAAGACAGTAGTTGTTTTTAACAAGACTTTTATTTGAACAAGCAACTAACAGGAGAAGTGGAGCATTCCATCCCTTCTACATACACTCGAACAAGTAGTGGTGTTTGTACGTCCCACCACCTTCAATTATGGTGTAATTAAAAAAAAATGCAGACATGAACTAAACCCAGTACTACACCGTAACTACATATAGGATATAAAATAAACACCTACAAACTCCACCACAGCACTACATACAGCTTGTAAACAGGGAACAGAAAACACCCATTATGCAATGCAGGCAACATATCCACAGCATGCTACAGTATTAAGTGGTGCTAAAGCTTTTAAGCAGTTCTCATGCATTAATTAATTTATTTATTTATTGTTGTGAAACCTAATATTTAAATGTAGGGGCTCCAGTCCTTCATCTAGAGCCCAGAGAAAAAAATGCCCCCTTTTATCATAACTTCCAATAAAAAAAATAAACCTGTAACAGCAACAGGACCGAAAGCAGAAACAACACGATGGATTGAGCAGCCAGCCTGCGAATCGAGCAGGATCTGCTGATCAGACCTCCATACATCATCTCCACGGGGATTTACATTTAAAAGCATTTAAATGGAGGGTGTCAAGAGTAGATTATTTACTCGGCAGAATACAACAAAACACTGAATCAACGCTTAAGTACAAATTTATGTGCTCTTGTGTTGCCATTACCGCACATACACAGCAATTACCAAGTATGCTGCACGGAGAGAGTATGGATGAGTAGCAATAAAACACTCCCACTTTTCTGAAGGTGTGACCAGCCATCCACCCGATAATGACACATATGCATGAGCACAGAGCTCGCAGTTCAAATGAGAGCGCTCAGGGTCTTGTACCGTTTTGCAGACACCTGAGCCCTCTTGATTGTGTCTGCGAGTGTGTGCTCACCGCAGATACTCACACTCACCACCGGTTTAATAAGCTCACAGCACCATCTGGGCTGAGCCTGATCATGCCAATAACTCTGAGGCATTACTCCTATCATTCTGAACATTCGAAAGGAACATTGGTCATAACTCTGTCGGATCACCAGCAGCTGCATGAGAAGTGCACACACTCACATCTGATCCAAAATGGATCCTGCATGATCAATCCAGCTTTAGACGGCACACCTAAATCAACTTGTTTCACACTAACAAATACACGTGGGCTAAAATGGTCGCTTACAGAAAAGTAGGTACACAGCACAAGCTCTACAAAGCTGATTTATACTAAAGACTGAATAACATGAACACACACGTAGGCCATCTTTATCAGGCTCTACTGCTTCCCTGATGTGGTGGGAAGAACTGTATTCCATTTGAAGGGGATTACGGATAACATAATCTGACAGGCATGTCTGTTAAAGAGCCCATTCACATTCGGTGGGTGGTCAGTTACAGGTGAGAACGGTACTTGTCACATCTGCACTGAAGCATACACAGCACAGGACATAATTGTGAGAAGAAGAGTCATGTCCCCTTTGATTTCTTTTTTTGCAGCGCTTCAGCTCTGCTCAGGGGGAAGTTGGAGGGAGCTGGAGTGGACAGTCACTTGACGGCATGGATCATAGACTCCCTGGCTGTGGTTTGCAGCACAGGCACCCCCTTTTTTTTTCTCCTCCACTCTCGGCACATCAGACCTCAGCTGCAACACGAGCAGCTCTCACCTCCAGAAGTTCACAGCCATTGTTTGATGTCAATTGGAAAAGAAGAAGCTCATCAAAGACTTTTATCTACTGGTGAACACTTAAACAACTGCACACAGACACCAATAAAACAAAGGAGATGATGATCCAACGTGTGGACAATGAGATGGTGATAAAGCAGTGGAACCTGGGTGTTCTCATCAACAATGAATTGGACCGGTCCACCAATTCAAACAGGTTGAACAAGGCTGACACAGAGCTCTGACCATCATCAGCACTGTTCACACAACGCTTACATTAGGCAGGCTTCCATTAGTGGGGATTTGGGGTAGAATGCAGTAGGAGGGAGCTGTAACAGGCGGACCACCTCCTCAGGCTTTTCAGCTGTTGTGTCTCCATTTCTTACAACACAGGATGGTGGTGGGATGTACTAGCCTTTGATAATGTAATTGTTTTACATCAGTTCTTATGCCTTCAGCATACTCAATCAGCACAACAAAAAAATCACAATCAGACAACACGACGCTCCACCCAAACCGACCAAATAGGAATAAAGCTTTGTTGCAGCTGTTCTGACTGACCACTCGATGCTGGATCCAACATCTTACCAGAGAAGATCCCCTTTGACTCCCATGTTAAAATGGCCAACTTTGCAGGATGGGCAGTTAGTGTATGGTGAGGAGAGATTCACTGAATGTGAATTCCGGGTTAGAATTGTGTAGAATCACTTACCCTACCTTTCCGTTCATCGATCCTGACATTTTTTCAGCTTGTCCACTGCTAAGGAATTAGATGTTCAGGAGAAACTGGATGCAAAACTTGAAATAAACAAACAAATGACGAATGTTGCCTTCATTTCTTTAACTATATTAAACAGATGTGACATTACAGCTGTCCCCTAATTTGGTGAAGCTCACTTCACCCAGTTATGGTGATTTTAGTCATTTTACTAACATGTCATTGTGATCTTTTACAGACAAAATGAATGCTTTTCAATAAAACAAACAGCTGAGATGTGCACAGATTTATAAATCATACACTGAAATAACTGAGTATCCAGAATTATTCCCTGATAGTGAGATCTAGAATGTGATCTTTTTTTATTTACATATCAAGTATATTATTATTGAATGTTCTGCTAAGCGAGTAAATGCAAGAAATACGGATAGAAAGGAAGTGGGATAACCACTTTGCCTTTGTAGTGTGCAACTGATACATCCTCCAGCCACAATTCACTGAGGATTTGTCACAGTTTAAAAGCAGCCCTTGTCACACAGCAGAGGCAGCAGCACTGAGGCCAGGGTTAGTCAGGTTTTTTTTTTTTTTTCCAGTGAACAAAGCTTTCTGTGCATCACACTGTCTCACTCTTTATATCTGTGTGGTACAAGTATCTGAGCTTGTGTTTCATCATCCCATCAACACCTCTGAGCCTAGTCATGAAGAATCAGTTCATGATTAAGCTACAGAAGATATGCAAAGATACAGCTGATCATTTGTGGGATATTGTTAGGGGTACACTACATTTAGATGAAGACACTATTGAAAAAAAAACATATCTTTTGAATTAAAGACATTAATTGTCACCTATCGGTCTGAAGCTGTGTGTCACTGCTGTGTTCAGTCAGGTAATCAGACTTCCTGCAGCTATAATGAATCCCCTGCAGGGATGGTGGAACCCGACGCAAGTTTTATTTACATCCTCCATAATTATTTAATTTTCTCTCATAACGTCAAAAGTCCACGAGAGGCAAATGTTTGCAGCTAAATATATGGCTCCACACTTTACCGCCACGGTCATAACTAAACCAAACCTTCATAAAACGATTCACAGATATACAGTTAGGTCCATAAGCATTATACAGTGGATATGAAATGAAATAATCACGATGTGATCAAAGTGCAGACTTTATGTCTCACAAACACATGACATTTACCATTTAGGAAATACAGCTTCTTTTTTTTTCGCAAAGTACTTCCATTTTCAGGGGCTAAGTTATTTAGACAAAGTAAACATAATTTCAAAAACTGCCATTTGCCTTCAAAAGGTTTTGAGTTGCTTCTGCAGTATCTTTAGGGTCGTCATCCATCTGCAGTGTGAAGAGCTGTCCCATCAGTTTTGTAGCATTTGTCTGAATGTGATCAGAGAGTAGTTACGGACCTCTACACATCAGAACCTGTCTCACTATTTCTGACAGCAGTCACATCATCAGTAAACCATACCATAACACGGCCTCCACCATGCTTGACTCATGATGTGGGAGGATTTTTAGATGTTTTCAGACAAGTCTGATCTGTCATTCCTCTTCTTGAATGTTACCAGAGGTTTGAATATTGTTGTACCACCTTCACATTTATAACAGCTTTCACATATATTACACCTACCTTCTCCAGAGTTTTCTAGACTTCTGTATGTTGTGAAGGGGTTTTTCTTCATCATCCACTTGTCCTCAATGGTCACTCCAGCCTTTTGATGGCATTGAGTGCTTTTTTTCTTTTCTTAGATATTTTTTTATGAACTCCACCAAACTGTTGATTTGGCCACACATGATTTCAGCCTTTTTTCAGCCTATTAAGGGCCTCCTTTACTTGCATCTCTTTGGACTTCAAAGGAGTTCAAGGAGACTTCAATGCACTTGACCTACTCCAGTCAAACAGGCACCAGCTCAATACTCAACATCTGCTCTTTTATCTGCTTGATTTATCTCGAAATATGGATTGAACGGACCAGACCTGGCCTATTAGCTTCCTTTCAGTCAAATGTCCAAAAACTTTTGAGCCACTGAAAACTTATGTAGTTTAAATGGCTGTAATTCCTAAATGCATATTTTTGTGAAAGTCTACACTTTGATCACATCTTGACTGTTTTATTTCAAATTCATTTTAAAGCTGTTCTTTAATACATGTTTTATGTTCTAATGAATATCTAAAGCTGCAGGATGGTTTTGGTACTTGATCACTTAAGTGGCAAAGTAGAAGAGCTCAGAGGAACAGATGGAAAACCAACTGGGAAATATTCTGAGAGATCGACTGTCCCCAAATCTTTTTTTTATAATGACAATATTATAATGAATATAACACTTATTCTAATGCAGTCTTCTCTCTATTAACTGATCTAACTGATTAGTCTTGTAGATGTTCCAGCAGGAAGTGGGTCTTGAATGATTGCAGTCTAGTTATTCTGGTCAAGAATC
>JBAMYA010000001.1:5352734-5384211 GCA_037176975.1 Arrhamphus sclerolepis | reverse complement strand
TATACATATATACACACACACATATGTATGTATATATATATATATATATACATATATACACACACACATATGTGTGTGTATATATTGTGTACTGTGGTATGTATGTGAGGTGTACTGTGATGTAAATAGATGAATGTGTGGAGGATGTATCCACCAGAAATAAAGCCATCCAGCAGTCAGACATAAAGCCGTGACGTTGGACATTGACCCCCAGCAACAAACCTGGTCATGGTGAAGAGCAGAAGTGGATGGGGGTGGCAAAGGCGGACAGCGATCTACCCCTGTCGCGCAATCCCTCTCTCCAAAATCTCCCCACTGAGTCAGCACCTCCAACTATGCGTAGTGCATGACCCACGTGTAGTATCTCTAAGGCAGCTGAAGAGCAATGAATGAGGTGTGACATGAACCCACATCAGGGACAGGGCAGTGACCTGCAGCCAGCTACAGAGGGACGACACTGCTGACATTGACAGACATCTCAACCCACACCACCAGGTAGGATCCCCAACTCCATACTATGCTGGGTGAGACTGGTGCAAGGCAGAGTTCTCTTCAAAGGATGCAGACTCATCCCCAAAAGAGACTTGAGCTGCCCCACAAGGAGGCAGGAGCATAGCAACCCCCACTCGCCAGAGGGCCCCCATCCCGACCGATCCATCAATAGCCTGGGGCAATTTAGATAGAAGCTCTGCCTTCTATCTGCTTGCCTTAAACGATCGTGTTTGTATTCGATACTCTGGGAATGAGAATGATTTTGGGCTGGTTGCAGCCATCAAGGCAGAGCATGATGCATGTGACAAAGCAACGTGTGGGACAGACACAGAAATCCAAATACAAACAACCCAGTCAGAAGATGATTCAGAGATGACAGCATAGCAAACTGGAGCATCAAGTTCAGAATCCTCGGTTCTTCATAGTCAAAGCTGGCTGGAAATGTGTAGTTATCCAATTTAAAAAAAGCACACACACACAAACAACAGTGGAACAATTATTTGTCTTGATCCAGATGGAAAAGCGGGATCAGGCAGCAATAACCTACTTCCTTGTCAGCCTCTAATGAAAACTCAAGTCCTTAGACTACATACAATGGTGGGTTTCAATTCAGGTCTTTTTTCTTGAAAAAAAAAATAAAGGCTGTTATTGTGTGTAACCTCAGATGGTGTCCATAAAGACCCAATCCCAGCCCCATTTCATCCACAGTTGAAAATATATTGCCCTCCCAGTCTTCTTTCAGTCATTTTGTCCAAAATTCTGAAACATGATGGAGTTTGATAGTTTTCCATTCACAGCCCAAACAATTTTAGTCCTCGCTACTTTTCTGGCGGCACAAAACATTCAATAACTTTAGCTCTCATGAGGTTTTGATTGCATGTTTGTGTTACCTGAGACTCACGCAGTCGCAGGAGAAAAGCACCATGTATTACTGAGTTTACTACAAAGTATATAATACAATGATCCCAAATCTACAAAGGGTTGGCAACAAGAGCATTATGATCCAGCCCTCACCCATCATTTTACAGTATTATTGACTTTAGTTCCTTGTACATCACAGAACAACTTAAACTTCTCTTGGTATTACGATATCATGTAGTCGTAAATGCAAGCCAACTTTACTCCAAACCATAACACATCAATAAAAGAACAGTGAAACGTTAAACTGTGTCCACACCTGAAAAACAAATAACCTAAAGCCGGACTTCTCAAAGTCCGGATCTGGACCGCGAGGCATGTCAGTCTGGACCCAGCAAACCTAAGTCTTAAAGTTACCCTTTCACAAATACATCGATAAATTGTTTGTAATGTTAAATACAATGTAATTCAGCAATCAACTTTTGCCGTCTTACTCCTGTTGTGTGTGTTTATACACTGAACATGTGTGATAGCAAGACAGCTGTGCTGGTGACAGGGAGAAGGGTGGAGCAGAATGATCATATAAATGACAGGAACAAGTAGCCAATCAGTATACGGGATTTAGAGCCAAGCAAAGTAGGGTGGGTCTTTGTAAAAGAAAAAAAAAGAAAACTACTACAACTACATCAAAATGAAACAAGACAGTCCTGATGAACGCATTAAATTGACTAAGAAAGATCACGTCCCTGTCAAAGTTTTCCAAGAAAAAGAAGTGGACCAAGAGAACAGAGAATTTAAAGTGTTGTTGTCATTATTATTGTCACATGTTGTTTTTACATGATATAGTTCACAATGTAAAAGCAAAATTAACGTTATGTTTTTGAATTCTTTTTCGGACCTCTGGCCTTCAGTAGAGGGAGGATTTGGACCTTTGAAAAATAAGTTTGAGAACCCCTGGCCTAAATTATAAAAATACAATGTGTAGACTATAATCACTAGGGAGCCTCCAAGTTACAAGGTCAGCCTCAACGTGCAGTATTTTTAGTATAAAATTACATAACTTCATTAGCAACATACTAAATCAGAACATTTGAGTATTTCAAACTGGAGAACCTAAATTATGACTCAGATATATGTAGTGCCAGTGTTGTGATCAAAAATACTTTTCTTGCAAATTTATAAGTATTTAAAAAAGGCAGTAAGGCTTGGGTTTCACTGGGAGAGGACGTGCCACAGTCCCGTTTGGCTGTGGTTCACTGCGCTCCGTATTTCAGAGCGACTACAGGCCTCACTGGTCCGTTCTGGAATTATACATTCACAGAGGATGAAATAAAATCTGCTCCACTTCTAAAATGGACCTCTCCTCATACATGGTTTAAATCTATACTCAAACCCTCTGAATTATTGACTGCATGTAATGTTGATGTATGTATGATGTTTTATTTTGAAAAAATAAAATTCTGTCTGGCTTCCTGCAAGTTCCCAATGAAGCAGCGTAATACATCAATGGATCATCTTAAAGGGATTTAACCGTCCCATCACAACAGAATTTTACAAACTAACTCCCCAGCCACCCCTTTACCCCTCCTCGGCCCTCCAGAAAGAATCCCCCCAAAAGTCTAGAAACGGCCCTGCAACTGTCCACTTTCTAAGCCTCCATGTGACAGAAATGAACTGTTGGATTATTTTCTTTAAATTAATACTATCCAGTCTGAAAACAAACCACACATAGTTCACTTTGGCAGTTGGCACATTTAATTGATGTGTTTTAGCACTAATTATGGTGGATTTATATGTACGTGTTGCAGTTGCAGCAACAAGACCAAAATTATTGGTAGGGACAATTACTTGATATTAGCAGCCTATTTTACATCCATGGTAAAAGCAAAACAATCATGCATTTTCATTTAGTTTTTTTTGTATATAAAGGTTATTGTTTATGGCAGTGTGTCGTCTATTCATCGTTAAATCATTGCTTATAAACAATGCAGGCCCACATCTTTTATTTCGACAGAGGTGGTCGTAATTTTATTACCGGAAGACGTGCTTTGGAACACTTATTAGCGGGTTTAGTTGCTGAGAATTGCACATCTTCCCTGCAGAGCTCGTCTTGTTTTTTCATGTTGGCGGCCTGCATACAAGGCGAGCCCCCCCCATCACCTCAACAGCCGTCTGCTGCTGCATCACCACTCTCCCTGCATCAAGTCACAGCTAATTAATTGACAAGTTGACCCCTCTGAGGATCAAACAGAGACAATCTTCACTGACACTTTGAACAGGTTTAGCAAACAAAGGCCCCGCAGATGTCAAATAGAAACCCGATGCCATTAGCAGTGCTAATAATCTGTGAATAGATCCACAAGATGGTACAACATGGCGAGCATCGAGAAAAAGTGTGATTTGAGATAATTATTTCTGCCCTTCTAAATTTGGAAAACTAAGAATATATTTACTTCTTCTTTCTGTGGTGTGGTGCTGTTGGCATGTGGAAAAATTCATAAATAAATTAAACACCTGGCTGCACCTGAGTAGATTTTGTCCTAAATGAACTCGATCTGGGTTGTTTTTTTTCTTTCTCTTGATTTTATTCTTTCCTCTTCTTTCTTTTCATCTCTCTCATCCTCTCAGGAGGTCGCAGAACCATGGGTGTTGGCTCATTAAGCACCTTTTAACCCTTTGGTGCACCCAAAGCAGACCCATTTTATTATGTTTTTGATTTTTAATTGGTAGCATCTGTTATCCTTTTTCTAAGGCACATTGTTGATGATACATGCAAGTTTCTGCATTTTTGAGTGTTTTTCATTTTTTTAAATGTATTTTTCATTATTAGACTATTGGATTAACGTACTTACTTTTAACACCCTACGCAAAAAATATTTGACATTTCAAAAATACTAATAATGCATGTCATTAATGGTGCTGTTAATCTTTCACATATACCAGGTGTGATAGTGAAACTATAAATAATCTAGTTTGCATCGAGTATTATAATTATTGTGTTTTTCAGACACAAAGATGATTGCTTCATGACAAAAAATTGTCAGTTTAAGGGAAATGATTCTTATTTATTCCATGATTTCAAAAGGAATTTGAAATTTGAAAATGTATCAATATTTGATGTATGATTAGGACTGATGATGATTTAAAAATTATAGGCCTATGTGTGTGTGTATAATAGTTATATTAATAATTTATTTATATAATAAATAGTTATAATTTTATATATTTTTTCAGGTGCATCTGATATGTCAGCAGTTTGAGCCTGCACTGGCAAACCCTGAAAAAAAACAAGGATTTGTTTGGTAACAGATTGGTATGCCAAGGCTGCACATCTTTTTCTCTATTCTTAGCTCCTCCTCCTGATTTCAGTCATGTAGGTTTTTAAGACGAGACATAGAAGAAGCAGCCTGAGTTCTCTCTCAAAATGAGATGCTGAGTATATTCACGTCCAGTTCAACAGATATTTGCATCTGCACACTGTTGCTGCCGTCCTGCTACCATATAAATGTCAGAGATTAAAAATGTTAGTATGTGCAACTGTCAAAAACAACTCTGATATCACATATGAAGCTCAGAAAGAAAAAGAGTATAACAAGAGATATGAGCGAAGAAATGGAAATGTAATAAAATCAACAAAGAGATGCAGAATTACCAAAATGAAAACCAAAGAAAAAAACCATAAAGATGCAAATATTTCAACCAAGACACACAAAACTATAAAGATGACACATGAAATGTGACAAAATAAGACTTGCAAAGACATAAAATGAGCAAAAGACATGAGAGAACGCCATAAACAGATGAAATATAAACCAAAAAGAGATAAGACATTAGACACAATGAGCATAAAAACAACAAAAAGATAAAAGCAGAGGGGCTGCAAGGAGACACAGAAGGATCAAATTAGATGAAGTCAGACCCAATCCCATTTTTAAAGCTTAGAAGTATTTCAGAAGTTGCTGGTCTAACCCAAGAAGTAGCATAACAGACATTTTATATAGTGAGTGTTGAACTAAATCTTGACATTCAAACATTTCACAAATCAAACTGCAATAAAACTGCATACATGTCGGATATGTTCCCCAAATCTTTCATCCTTAATAGCAACCATGCGGATTAATGAAAGCCAGGAAGGTTTGATCTGATCTGTAAATGGTTATTCAGGAAGATCGTATGATTCTGATGCCTAAAACTCAGATTTAGTCTGCAGTCTAATCATAGCCAGATAGATGTAAAACAACCAAAACAACCATGACAACGGCAAAAAGTCCACTGAAAGGTCTGGTTGTACTCTGCTGAGCCACTTTTTAGTCCCCTGCGTCTTAGTCCTCTGTAAGACGTCCAGGGCTGCAGAAGCACCTACGCCTAGAGACAAGTTTGTGATAAATAGACGCTACATAAATAAAACTGAATTGAATTGACACAATAAAACTTGCTGTACATTAGCACTAGTTTATCATTCTAGTGAGGCAGTAAAAATGCTGCAAATGAAGACAACCGTGTCAGTTCTGCGGCTCGTACACATCCTCAGTGTTATTGTTCAGACTGGCTTCTCTTCAATGTGTTAAAGACAGGGAGAGGAAATGAGAACAGCATACGCGATCAGAAATCTCTCCTGGAAAGCATTTCTAGCGTTGCATTAGAAATGCAGTTCACACACACACAGTAACAAATGTAAAAATAATAGCGCTGGCTCCTTTCTAAGAAACACAGCTGGTCGGTTGCTGTACGGAGCAGCCGTGAACCCTGCACTGCTGATGTCCAAGTTACAGAAACTGTTAAACACACTGACTGCGTTCAGATCTGTTCACACATGCAGACTAATCAGTTCTTCTCTTTTACATGTTCACACAGATACAGGACGTACAGACCAGAAAGAAAAGAGCAAAGCAGCTATGTAGACTCCCACACTGAGTGGACACATGCACAAAGACACTACAGCGCTTCCACTTTACTACATTAAAAAATACATTCTTCTGTGTTTGAGTGGGCATATTTGGTATGTGAAGTGACTAACAACTCAAAGACGCCAACTGAACACAACCGTGTCACTTTGTTTCTGGCTGATTAAGTCTAAAAATGTCTCATTCATTGAAACGGTTCAGATGAAGAAGGAACTATGACATCATAGACCCAGAACAGAGAATTATCCATCTTCCCTGTCTTTACCTCCACCCAGCTTCACATTTTCCTGCATTTACTGTACCTCTGCAGTAGGCAGCACAAATCTGTAGTACAGATTTCAGCAAAGGCACATGCCATGGAGAGAGAGAATGATGTTTAAATGCTGACTCCACCCCTTAAAACAGGCTGGTGTGAACAGAGGTCAAAGAAATGTCATTAACGCCTCTGGAAAATGTGTCAAGTGTTGAAAAATGTGCCTTTAAAGGCAGGTCAAGAGATGCTACACCAGAAAACTTATTCTCTGTGATAAAAAGGTGCTCCAGTCTTTATGCACGGTTCTGACTCCATAAACTGGAAACAACATAGTCCTGCTCATGATGGGGGCGTTTTTACTGGGAACACTGGAGGAAGGAAGAGAGAGGAGCTGACTCTCTGTGTTTTGTTGGTGTTTTGCTTAAATATTAACAGATGTGACATTATCCATAAATCACTTACCCTAACTTCAATGTGTTTTGGCTGATAAACATTATCCCTACTTGCCTTTGAAAAGCCCCATTGCTTTCTTCATATGTTACTTATGAAACCCTTTCATTTTCAGACTCCTACTGGTGTATTGTGGTTCCAAGACTGAAAGGCCATAACACACGATTGACATCATTTCCACACTCATCAAACCATTCAGGGACCCCCCGTGCCCCCTGGATGGGGTTGCCTGGAAGATGCCGCTCCCATGAGGTTTGAAGAAAAGGAGACCATTTGGAACAACTTTGCAGTGATTAGCAGTGAGCTTTCCATTTGATGGGACAAATGGACCTAAATCAAACTGAAAAATGGTCTCTATAAAAAAAGAAAAAAAAAACAGTATGCCGTTGCTGTCTTTCTGTCATGGTATGTCACATATGGATCTGCCAGCCAATCAAGGATATAGGATGAGTCATCTCCTGTTATTTCTACATCTCTGCAGACTAGTGTTTATGGTTTTTGCACCACTGAACACTGAAAATGTGCATTCATCTTTATTAGAAAGGGTTTGTGCACAGCTGCTTTACTGTAGTACCTCTCTGTGTCATGGCTGAATGATTTCTTCTCCTCACACGGTTAGATCACGTTCTACATCCACATCCTCAGCCGCATCTGCTCCACTGATTTTTCCCAACGAGTCGCACTAATGCGTATGCACCGAGATCATCAAGTCTACGCCTTTGACCACAACGTCTGGCCATGCACACTGACAACCTGACATCCAATTCCTGAGTCTGCATCAGTTGTTTTCCTTTTGAAATCTTGGTACAAATAAGCATCATGCCACAGAGCAGAATGACATGTCCAGCGTTTAGTTGCAATGATGCTGTGCACTTGTGTCATTTCATCTCCATATATTGGGTTTCTCTACTTATTCATTCTGGTGCCGGATGTGACGAATGTTTTGGATAATGCAAATATTCCTTTTTAAATGTAATTTTCATGGCCTGGATGGGATAAACCGCATTAAATAAACTTTTGAAGGTCGTCACCAATAACCTTTACACCTATCAGGCAGCAGTACTGAAAAGTACTGCTGCCTGATAGGTGTAAAGGTGAAGAAGAGAAATTAGAAATTTTAAACAAATTTTAAACAATTTTAAACAAATTTTAAACAAAATTTGCCTACAAGTAAAGACAACCATGTGGCATTTTTTAAACTGATGGGGTTTAGTCTAGTCAAGGACAGATACAGTATTTCCATTTTTGTGCAGTTGTTCTAACACCAATACCAGAAATACGATATGCTGCATATCAGTATTAGTGAGTATTTACTTCTACATACCATGAAATACCATGAAAACAGAAACCCAATTATTCTTTGTTGCTGTAATAGTAGGCAAAAGAAGATATACAATACTGCATATTATAAATAATGATATAAAATCCCACTAAGAATATTGACATATGCTCAGTATGCAAGGCAGTGGTGTCCAGGGTTGGCACCAAAAACCAACAAGAGCAAACTTTATTAAACGTTAAAGGAGCCATTACATGAAAAAGCACAAGTTTATCTAGTCAAATGCTGAGTACTGTACAATGTCTCAGATGAAAGTTGGGCAACCGTGGGAAAAATGTTCTATCGTAACTCAAAAACAGTAATCGTAGATCACAATGAGACAGGAGGAAAGATGAAAGAACGGTCTTGGGGCCAAAGGCGAGCGGTGACACATATCAGCAGTGTAAGAGGAATCGTCTCAGAGTGTGATGGCCTGTCGCTGCCTCTATGATCGCTGTTGGCTAAAACAACCAATAGGAACTCGCCATTAAATAATGTAAATGTCAGCGTGTCTACACAGCACGGTAGCCTAGCAACAACAGCGCCAGCTACAACGGAGAAATTGGAAGAAAAATGTGCAACTTAGATAAAGAAAAAAAGGCACTTCTTTTTCTTGATTTTATTTTATTGTCTTTTCAAAGCAAACGAACAACACTACAACGACAATCATTTTAGAGCCATGGGTGCATTAGCACATTAACAGCAACCTGCTAATGACATGACAACGCAACGTTTAGAGACTGAAATACACTGGTTTATTTCTGTCGTAGCCACGATTCAATGGATGTTCAATTGCACTGTGTAACGTACAATAAATTAATTATCTACAGATTTCATGTTGTGCAATGTGACTTGCATTAATCTTATAAGACTAAATATCGTACAGTGGGAACCCATAGGGAGACATGGATGTACCGTAACATCATAGTGAGGACTTTGGCTTGGATTTCATTCACTTCTCCAGGTCTGAAGTACACCGCTGGAACTGCTCTCCCCAAATGTTTTGAGACTGGCCAAAAGAAACAACTTCACAATGGACATTTGGACTAACAATGTTTACGTAAAATAGATGCTTTTTTATTTTACAGCTCAACTTTAATACCTGGATTCTTTTATTTAACAGATAGGTACCCAGTGTTGGCCAATACTTTTGAGCCCAGGTATCAGCGTTGGTATTGGAAAGAAGAACTCTATTTTTATGCCAAGCAACGTGTGTCACTTCTTGAAGACTCAATGATGTACGGATGAGGAATTTCTGAGGCATTGTGTAACCACATACTTTGCACTGGCTCTGAGTAAACAACAACAACACCAGGCTGCTTAGCACCTGTAATCCTTCGACGACTCAATCAGCATTTGTAAAGCTGGCCACACGAGGCTCGTATCCAGAACTGACTCAGCCTGTGAGTTCTGATCATCCCAACGCCCTTATGTTCATTACAATTCACTGCTGCCGTGCTGTTCACAGTCTACCCATCAAAACGGGGCCGTGCCTCCCGCCTGTTGAGAGATCAAGTAATCCCCCCCCCACCCCCCACCACCACCACCACCCATCCCACTCTCTAGAAGCATGAAGAATCACGACACAGCATCGACACGCCCCTCCGAGGCCTCGTTGCCTATTCACTCAGAGCTACATCTGCCTGCAGCTGACTCCCTCATCCACTGCGAAGCTCCCTGAGGATTTATCGCCTGCAGCCGAGTCTCTGTCTCTTTTTCAATCTGCCACACCTTCACCCCTTCTGTCCTCCCTGCCATCACCCTTCACCTCTTCACTTTAGATGGAAAAATCTGCCATTTCAGACTTGCCCTGACTGCTGACATCCAGTTGAGCTGTGTGTATCAATAAGTGAGAAGAATACAGTGAGTCTGTTCATTGTTGGAGCTGTTGTGCGGGAGGGACTAGCCAGCTGTCAAACCTCCTCTAAGTCACGCTTCGACAAAGACAGGAACCATAATTAGAAGGTTACGTCAGATCTTGTGATTGGATGGATGTGGAAAAGCTCAGTTTGGATCTGTGAGCATGAACCCGGAGAGTAGAAAGAATCCAGCCAACAATCTAATCCGCACCGCCACCAAGAGACAAATCCTGGAGCTGCTCCAGAGCCAGGAGCTGGACACTGTGACAGAACGGAGGATTTTACTCGTTTTCTGTTTCTAAACTCTTCTCACACACAAGAAAAGTGCTCATGAATGTTAATTCTCCATTTAGGATGATGTTAATGTCGTCTCCTCTCTTGTCGTCATTGTCCAAATGCCTCTTATTTCCATTATCTTTTTAAATATGCCTTTTATCTGTCAAACTCTTAAGCAGCTACAAATAAAAGGAGCGCAAGCTCTGCCATTTAAAAAAAAAGAGGCTGCAACAGCTTCCCTGCTGTTGCTTTACACAGCTACCATTGTCTAGACCTGTTTTCCCTTGTGGAGAAGCACAACTCTTCGTGTTGATGGGCTCATTGAAGCCAGCACCCAACGACAGGCTCCCTGACAAAGCATCAGAAGAAAAGAACATGGAATTGAAAAAAAAGCCAGTTTGTTCTTTATTCTTTTGTATCATGAATGTCCTTCTTACATTCTCTCATCATTTCTTGTTCCTCTTTTGCAGCGTCGCCACAGCAGGTGCCTTTTTCTCAAATATTAGCAGCGTGTAATGAGCCTCATTTGTCAAGTATGACTGCTTAAGCTTAAACAGAAAATATTAAGCATTTGGTCTGCATAGAAGTTTTTTTTTTCTATGTTAGTTTTGAGGGTATATTATAATCATTTATGTATAGATCCTGTTAATTAAACTACAGCAAACCATAAAGCAGATCCTTGACCCACTATGTGTCCTCATAAAATAAAATAATGTTGTCGCAATTATAAACCAAAGCAGATATTTCCACCCCTAATGACAATTTACATGACCTGAAATAATCATGAGTGAAGACCATTTATGTGGCCTGAAATAAAGGAGAACACAGGAAATAAAACACAAATCATTACAGCGATGACTCAGCTCAGGACATTTAAAGTGTAATATTGCGCATAAGCTCCAGTCATTACTCAATTAATCTGTAAATTAAAACTAGTTAAATGTTGGGGAACATGATAATCAGCATAAATCTATTATGTTCAATCTACCAACTCCCAAAAGCTTCTTAAATGTGAGAGTCTCCAGCACAATATTATCTTAAGTGACATGTCTTTTGGGTTTTGTACTCCTGGTTAAACAAAAATTACCTCCGCCTGGCTCATCACAATTGTTTTCTTGTTATATGAGATGAGATACATGACAGCAGAGAAAGCCACCACAGAGGTGCTCTAATAAACAACCACGATGTCCCTTCTGGTCTCTCCCAATGTATCCAGAGCCATTTTTGTCTCCATCTGTTGATACTGACCCTTGCATACTGAAAGGCTCCAAACTTTTGTTGATTGCCTATAACTGTTTTATTTACAGGAGTTTTTAAATACGGGGACTCCCATTGGCTGCTCTTTGCTGTAGCTGTGGTCATGTTGAGTCTTCTTTGTTAACTTTTGAGATTTTCCACTGAACTTTTTTTTCCCGCTTTAAACACACATGTTTGAAACATTTTTCTACACATGCTATGTGCCAAGCGCCTCACGCCAATTTCTGTGCATACATTACAAGAAATCAATAATTCTGACTTGGCAGAACTGTCATACTTTACTTTCCCTAAATGACAATGTGCTTCTGTTGTTGTTTGTATTGCTCTGTATTTATGCTAATAAAAGGCAGTTGCTGGTGTTGGTTCATTTCTGCATTGCTGTAGCTCACAGTGCAGTGTTTCTTTTTGTTTCTTTTCTGTAGCTAAGACATAGCAATGAAGCAAATAAAGCATGACGTATGTGAATTAGAGCTCATTATACCAGCGAAAAAGTCATTTTTAATGACACTGGCTTGAAAATGACAGAGAAGAAATAGAAGCAGGAAATACAGTGCTACCAAGCAAACCAATCACATTTGTTTAGGTCTGCATTAATCCGACTTGTGGTGTGGTGCATGGCGTAGCTACAGCAGAGGTTATATCATATTTCAGCAGTTCAACATAGTGGCGTAAACACATATACAGCACTTCATCAGTACTTCCAACATTTCACGTACTGATATTCATTAATTTAATCAATCATTTGTTTTTTCAACCCAGTCACACAAATCCATGGCCTACCTTGAACATTGCCAGCCCGGATCTCCTCTCTACTTTTCAGAACTGGCATGATGGAGTGGTCTGGGATCCGACTCCTCCTCTCATAGCCTCGGATGAAGGGATGTAAACAGAAGAAGTCACGCACAGAAGACTAGGATGGGCCTCAGCAGGCTGTGGGAGGAGTGCACCTGGGTTGAATGGAGGTGTAGAGGGGTTGTGCTGCACCGTCATCAGTGGGGGGGAGGTGGTGTCTGTCAAAAAAATTTTTTTAAAAACTTAGTTGTGATGAACCAGATCATAACTTCTTGAAAGAGGCTTTTACTCAGGTTTTAGAAGTATTAAAAGAAAAAAATGGACTGACCATCAGCTTAAAATGTCAGCATCATCCAGGAACTCAGTTAAAGAAACTGGAACATGACGAGAGAAGAGGGGTAAATGCAAGTCCTGTCATTAGTATCTCTCCATCAATTGTCTTCCCTTCCTCCAAAGCTGGTGATGCAGCTCGCCGAGTTCTCCTTCCAGAAGTCGGCGAGTGTGTGAACGCTGTTGCCGTGGAGATGAGCGGCAGTGTGCATATATGTACTCCTCTTCTTCTCTCCTCCCACCCTTCTTCTTTAGCTCTCTGTCAATCTGTGCCTTTCCTTAATTTAGCCGGTCATGATCATCAGCTTGTCGGCCGGCTCTCCACTCTGCTCTTCTTAGTCTGAACAGGACAAAAACGTGAAAGACGGAGTCAGATGACTGATAGGGATGCGTACATGCAGAAGTCAGTGGAGGCCTAGCCCACTCAAGCTGTTATTTCTAAATGCCTCTTCCACTCCAATAGCAATGCATTAAATGACACTGTTCATAGAAGTTGCATCTATTACTCTTGCTTTCTGCTTGTTTTCAGCTGCTTGTGTTTCATACAGTACAAATACAAAGCCAATCTGGTGTGCAAATTCAGAGATCGGAGATTTATTATTTAAAGTCAGATGCAAAAGCTAGTTGCTCTCTGGTAATCCTGAAATTTTGAGTAAAAACATAAAAACATCAAATGAACTACAGTATTACTTCTTTTGATTTATTTATTTATTTATTTTACTGCTATTGTTATTATTCTTATTATTAAAATGGAGCCAAAAAGAAAAATATGTTAGCAATAAAAAGTATCCCCTGATTCTTTAGCTTGAAGATCCACCTCTAGCAGGAATAACTTGAATATGTAATTTCCTGTACAGCTTTTTTTTAAGTCCTTCCTTCTAAAGAAATTGACAACATTGCTTCAAATTATATGGAGGTTAAAGCCTGCTACATACTCCATGAGACGCGAGAAATTTGTTCTTATTTTTGAGGCTGTGAGACCAAAATGATGTTATTTTGGTCTCACAGCCCTGGTTTGGGAGTTCTCCTAGCTCACATCCCCTTGGCAGAACTTTTTTCTCACAGGCTGTAGGACACGTTGTGTGATTGGTCAGAAATGTGGAGTGGGCGTGGTTAATACTGAAGCTGAAGGTGCAGTCTTGCCAACTTTCTATCTGGTGAGTTTCCAAAACCCCGTAGCAACTTTTTTTTTTGTCAAAACTGACTAGTGATTGATTTATCGTCTTGTTCTTGTGTTATTGGAGACCCTAAAGTGAAAGCGTGTATCGCTCTATTGTCCTCCTTAAGCAGCGGGTGCTCCGTGAGCCCCGTCCCGTGTCAAAGCACTCCCAGGGGGTCAGTCTCCGAGCAGCCTTCGCTGGAGCTCCACACCACACTGAGTCCAGACTGAAAATGAACCACCATGGCTTCCAATGCAGGTTTTAAATGTACATGTTTCCTCCCATCTATCAAAAAAAAAAAGTATTATGGCAAGAAAATGTTTTACTGTTACTTTATAGGCTTGATATTCTAACAGGGTCTTTCTGCAAGTTCTGCACTGGGGTTTCTAGTGAAGTGTGTTATGTCCTGGTCAGAACAAACTTTGTTCTTGTTCTCGCAGCTTCGTGAACAAGAACAAATTTCTCATGTCTCGTGGAGTATTTCCAATATCTTCATTCTTTTATTTTTCAGCCATACGTTTGTCAATTTGCTGCAGGCTGCAAAAAATAAAAATAAAATAAAATAAAAAAACATCAAATCATCACCCCTCTCCCGCCATGCTTGACAGTGAGCATGAGGCGTTTCTCCTTAAATGCCGTTTTCCAGTTTTGACTAACACAGTGCTATGCATGCAGGTTAAACAACTCCAGTCTGGCTTCATCTGTCCGCACAACATTGTTCAAGAAGTCTTATGGTTTCCTGGAAAAAAATAACCACACTTGATCACTTATCCTCTCACTGTACTTGTGCGGTCTTTAAGGGGTGTCAATACAAAGCTTTGAGCATTCCTCTTCGGATTTTTATTTCCTGCTTCTGCCAGAATTTCAGCCCTTTTCATGGCCTCCAATTCTGAGAAAACCCCAACAAAAAATATATCAAAATGAGCGGCCCGATCAGGATTGGTTGCTACTTAACTCAGTTTAATTTACATATCTTCAGCGACTAATTTATAATGTTAGTCGTTAGCATCTGTTCACCAGAATAATGACTGAAAAAGAACAGCAATGCCACTTGTGTTTCTTTCATTAAGTTTCTTTACCCCAAGACGTTCAACTACGGACAGTCTCACTGGCACCGGTTCAAAGTTGACTTTAACGTTTATAATGCGAACTGAAGCTTTGAGGTCTGAAGTGCAGCTTCTAGGTTTTTTATAACTTCTCTGAGCATTACACAGTCTGAGCTGGGGGGGTAAATCTGATGGGACATTGACTCCAAGGAAGACTGGCTACTCTCTGCTTTACACCTATGAATAATTTTATAATAAGACCATCTATAATCAGATAAGTCTCATTACATTTTCCACATAAAAACAATGACATTATTTAGAGAGGACGTGCTAACTTTTGCACATGTATTTTCTGTTGCGGTTCAATAAGTGCAAGTGTTATTGTCATGGTTTAGATTTTAGTTTTGGGTTTTTTCAGTGTTGGTGGTGGTTTCTGGTTTTGTCCTGCTTTTAGTTTGAAGTCCTGTTATGTTCTGTTTACTTTCCTGTTCCTCGTTCCCCTGATGTGTTTCACCTGTGTCTTGTTACCCTTCTGTGTGTATATAATGTTGTGTCTTTGGCTGCTCTGTGCCGTTTGCGCCCTGTGTTCTTGCCTGGATTTTGTACCATGTCATTTGACAATAAAGTCACAGTTTGGGATTACTCCTGCCTCCTGCTTGCTCTCCTGCATCTGGGTCCTCCACAACCTCACCATACAGTTATAATTTATGTACTTGGTACAGTTGCTGTTTGTGTGCAATAGACATTCTCATGTGATAATATAAAAAAAAAATAGTCTTTCTTATTAATTTTTGCTTATGATTTGACATTTTAAAAGAATTTTATAGGCCTATATAACAATTTAAAAACACTTTTGCAACCCTTCTTTGCACTTTCGTTGCAACAACCTCTCACTTCAAAAATACTGCAAAACAACCTTACAATAAAGACTCAAACTGTAAACATACTTGCTGGACTCCAAAACTGGCACATTTCTCAGGCATTTGCAATTCCCCACCTTTTGAAATTGTTTAGGTTTGGGACTACATTACAAAGGTGCTATTGGAGAACAAGATGGGAAGGCATTGGAGCTTTACATCAAATACTCAAACTAAAATGCCTTAAAACAAAATGGAGAAAAAACAAAATAAAATACCTTAAAATAAAAGTTTATGTTCCTTTCCATATACTGAATAAAGATAGGCCAAACAAATATAGCTAGGCAGCAAAAGGATTTGTTTTAGATTTTTTTCCCCAAGTCAGATCAGAGAAAAGTAATGCACTGACACTTGTCACTTTTAACCAAAGAATCAGGACTTGAGTCGCCTCAAATCTAATGAAACCCAAATGAACTGGCTGTCCTTTTCAGACATCTAAAGCTTTCTGGAAACGCAAGTAGAGCACAAAGGAGATACTTGCAACATAGACTGTTAGAAGCATTAAATATTTATCTGAGAAATAAAAAATATCAGAGCTCCTTGGAGCTGCAGGAGGTTCAAGAGGGATTTGATATCCTTTACAAAAAAGAAAACAAGCAAAATGTTTTTATTATATATAAGGGAACATGTAACTGCATAATTGTAGGTAGTTCAAATAACTAAAAGGTTTAGTGATTATTTAACATTTTTAATTTCTATTAAAACTTTGTATGAAAACATTCCTGATTGTGGTTGGACTTTACAAAACAAAAACAAAAATAGATTTTGTCTCTGACAGTAGACAACTGTTAAAATATTAACTTTTTTTTTTTTTTTGCTTATTCGCTATTACATTCCCATTTCAAATCAAAAATGTAAAAATAAATAATTAGATATACAGTTCTCTCGAGTATGAAATGGAATATGTATTGGTTTAGTTTGAAAAAAAAGAAAAGACTTATTTAACATTTCCATTTGATGTCATTCTGTAATCCAGTTGATCTTCAGTTTTCAATTTGGCTTTGACTCATAGCACTGACTCACAGTGAGTGTGCCCGTCTAAACTTGGCCACAAATCTTCCAGACATGGCCCAGTTCTTCATTTTATATGGGCCTGTGGGCCACGCCTGACCCTCAGAACTCTGTTCGAACTCCATGTCGAAACCGTCTAATGAAATTTGGGCCATATCTGGTTCATGCAACACAAGCCAAAACCCAGGTTTGGCTCAATTCATGCAGTTTGGGACGCATCTGGCCCACATACCACTTGCCAGTGCCATAACTGAGCCACAAGTGCCAAAATCGACTAGATTAGGCTCAAATGTGTCTGCCATCTTGGCTCTTATTTTGACGTAGGTCAACTGCTGGTCAGTTGTGTTAACATTACTTGCCAAAACCACTTCAGTTCACATTAATTTAGTCCTTAACAAAAGTTTACACTCATTACTGTCTAATAACAGACTTAGGGTTTTTTAACTCAAGAATGTTCCTTTAATTCATCAGAGATTATTCAAAAATGCCTGTGATGATGAGCTCCTACATATGTTCCATCTATTTTTTATTTACTTATTTTTTCATCAATGCTTTAACGGCTCTGACGGGGTGTCATTTTTGCATGTACATTTTTACACGGGTATTTCTGTGTGTGAGAACATGAGAGCGTGTGCGCGTCTGTTCTTGGGGGAGGGGGTATGTAGGTACGCATAGCTAAGCCTTGGGAAAACTGTCAGCAGATATCTGCATGTGTAGACTTTTAATCCTGTTTGACAGTGAAATGAATTATTCATTCAGCAAATTTTATTATTCTGACTCTCAAAGTAGTATCATTATGATACCGATGGCGCGTGGAATCATATGGGGACTCTGTATGAAACAAATGAATAAGCGTTGTTTTGTTGATTTGTTTAGTTCCACGAATATGAACCAACGGGGTTTAAGACTGGCTTTTAAAATGACTTATGTAAATACAAACATCTTCCTCTCTTTTTTTCTTCATGACAGTCATATTTTTTGAAGTGGCTGTTGTTTTATTAAAGTGTTAAATAACTCCTCCTTTAAGCATAAATCCTTCATTAGACTGAAATTCAAGAGTTGAACATTTTAAAACTACTCCGTGTGGAAAGTTCTCAGCATTCTTTGGAAAGATGCCCTGAATCATTTAGAGCGTTTGAGCTTGGATATGTTGAGTGGAACATCAACTTGAAACTGTCAAGAAAAGGCCTTACTCTTTCACTCCGTTGATGGAATACTTTAAAGAGGAACACACAAAATATTTTTCCCTCAAAAAGGTTAAATGTAGAAAAGGATTAATGTCGGAGTTCATGTCTGTAATGTTCTTGTTTTGTTGTATGGTGCTTTTGGAGCTTGAGGATAAATCATCATTATTAATAACTTATTGAACTGCTTAATTTGAAATACGACTTTGTTGTGGTCAAGTGAACAGAAATGGACCACTTAGGCTATATTCAGATTGCAGTATTAAATCCAATTTTTAAGTATAATCTGATCTTCCTCACTATCCTTTTGCATTATAAATTGCAAGTAATCAGATCTGATCATCCTTCCTGACATTTCTCTAATGCAACAAACAGAATTGATATAAATTGAACTAAAATTGGAAGTTGAACAACAACTTTGCTACCATTTCATATGTGGTGCAACAGCAAAATTATTATACATGTTACTGTTCACTGCTTAATTTCAGCATCGGTCCACTATGCCAAAACCATGGGTCAGCTCAGAGCAAATTGAGTCATTTTCATGCTCTGAACCCGTCACTTCCTAGCCTAGCGAGCCAGACAAATTATCTCTTGTGAAATAGGTGTGGTACCCTATCCTTTCACCACCATGTCCACAGGTACAGAACATACCAAATCAAATGCAACAGGGAAGGGGCGGGCTTCATGCAAGAACCATTATTCAAAACAACCAAGGTGGCTGCAAAGAATACCTTGGATGAACATATTTTTACTGCAAACCTGACAACAGTTATTCACTGGTGTTCCCACTCCACTGCAAGTTTAACTTAGAGAAACCAGAGTAGTTCATGGTATCGAATGGTAAAAGAATTAAAATGGCAGGCTAATAACATCCATCACTTTTGGAGACATTGGGGAAGGTGGCTCAGTGGCAGAGTGTTTGGTCATGAATCTGGTGGTTTGTGCCCTAGTTCCTCCTGTGTCCACTGAAGTGTCCTTGGGCAAGACACTGAATTCCTGATTGCTCCCGGTTGTCTGGCCAGCGCCGTTGTATGGCAGCTCCGCTGACAACTGGTGTAAGAATGTGAGTGTGAATGGGCGAAGGTCTGTAGTGTAAAGCGCTTTGGCGCTGTAGGAACACAGTTGTAAAGTGCCATATAGGTGCAAGCCATTTACCATTTACATGGTCATTTACTTGTCACTGTGAATGACAAATCTAGTTAAAATTATATTTGAGTGGCAAGACCATTGAGGTTGAGACACATCTCTGAAAAGCCACCTCCATATGTAGCTTGAATCAGATTTGGGAAAATTATGCTTGAAAATGTGAGTTTTGGCCATTCATACTGTCAACAAATCTATCTAGACAGGGTATGGATCACACTATTAAAAAAAAGAACTAGACAAATGCCCTGTGACATCAACCATAGGTTTTCTGAAGAGTTTGTTTAAAGTCTCTTTTTCATTTCTCTCCACACAACATGTTGGCAGGTACTTACATTTCCCAATCCCACGTAATCCACCAATGAATAAATGGGAAGGACAAGCAGGCCCACTTTTGCCCAGTTACCACGAGCTAACTATTTTAGCTTGTCTGACTTAGCTCATACTAACAGTAACAACTAAAAAGAAAATAAAAACGTTGTGGGGGTTCTTGGCGCACCGGCTAGAGAACTGGGCTGGCAACTGGAGGGTTGCTGACTCAATCCCCGGCTGGTACCAATGATGTGGGTGAGAGGAGTGCCCGAACAAGTGCTTCCCCACGTCCACATCCATGGATGAGGTGCCCCTGAGCAAGGCACCTGAAACCCCCATCTGCACCGCACCGTGGCAGCCCACCGCTCTGGGTCCAGCAGACCAGATGGGTCAAATGCAGAGAAAGAATTTCCCCACGGGGATTAATAATAGTAAATAAAAAATAAATAAAAAAATAAATAAAAACCATACAATGCTAACTAGTGTCATATTACACTCATTCTGATCAAACCTGTCTAAAAAAAAAATTATGAAATAAGCCAGCTCACTTAGCAGTCACACTGAAGTTGCCAAGTTGGTTACCAGTTGGCCAGTCCCAGGTCAGGTGGCCAAGGCAAGCAAGCAGCAGGGAGTGGGTGTGGGTGTGTGTAACTGCCAGTCTGCAGTCAATAAAGCAGACTTCACTGCTGCTCACCCAAACAGTTTGAAGTTGGACCACTGAAACATGGATATAACCTGAAAATACTGCCACTCTGGCATCACTATCATGCAACTACTGCTTTTCCCCACATATCCCGACTAGAATCTTCATCAAATAAATGGAACTTTACTCGGCATTTGCCTGACATTGCACTACTTTCACATCATCACAGTGAAGGCTCTGGTTAAAATGTCTGTGGTTGTTATGTACCTGGCCGCATTGGGTGATTTTGTGGATGAGCTAGATACACCACTATCCTCCATTCCAGAACTCGACTATCCGCTGCTCATTCTAGGTGATCTGAACATTTACTTAGTCAAAACCTATGCTGAAGGTATCTGTCTCTTTTAAGCTCATTTGGCCACAAAATGGCTTGCTGCCTTCCTATTTACCAAGGTGGCAAAATACTGGACTCTGGTTCTAACCATAAACTGCAAAGGCTTACTGGTCAAACTGGTCATATCTTACTGGTCATTCATTTAAAGTGACATGGCAAGGAAAAATGTCCTCCTCTCACCATCTTTCCACAGGGGTCCCTTAAGGCTCATTGCTTGGACCCCTTCTCTTTGCCATATACACTACCTCTCATGGCCATGTTGCTCAATCACATGGCTTCTCATTTCACTGCTATGCAGATGATACACAACTCTACCTGTCCTTCGAACCAGATGACCCCACAGTCTCTACACGCATCTCAGCATGTCTCTGCGACTTGTCTGCTTGGATGAAGGAACATTGCCTTCAACTGAACCTGTCAAAGACAGAAGTGTTGGTGAGGCCTGCTCACCATTCAGTCAACCACAATATAAACATAAACATTGCCTCTTCTACTGTCACTCCTATGAAGGTCACAAAGAACTTGGGTTCATGATGGATGACCAGCCATCCTTCTCTGACCACATTGCTTCAGTTTCACGGTCATGCCACTTGGCGCTCTACAACATCAAGAAAATAAGACCATACCTGACTCAACATGCAACACAACTTCTGATACAGGCTGTGGTGATATCCCCCCTCCATTACTGCAATGCCCTACTAGCTGACCTTCCTGCTTGCGTGATAAGACCCTTACAGAAGATCCAGAATGCAGCAACCCCTCTGGTCTTCAATTAACCCAGACGTCCATGTGACACCTCTGTTCATTGAGCTTCACTGGCTACTTCTGGCTGACCGAATAAAACACCTGTTGCTGACACCACAAGGAGCTTTCAGGGTCTGCACCTGCTTATATCAACTCAGTTGTTGGCTTACACCCCTTTTCATGCATTGGGCTCATCCCAGGAATATTGATTAGCCGTGCCCTCTTTTCACACAAGGTGATCTCAGTCAAGACGCTCTCATACGTAGTTCCTCAATGGTGGAATAAGCTTCCAATAGCTAGAAGAGCAGAGTCGTCTTTCTCTATGTTGAAGAGAGGGACGTCTTCAAAACTCCTGGTTAAAGAATACCTTCTGTCCTTGCTGTGCCTTCTATAAGTTCCTGACCTGCACTTGAATCGTGTCGTAGCTGCACTGAGTAGTATGTTGCATTCATGGAACACTGACTGAACTGCACTAACTCTGTAACTTTACTATGTTACTCTGGCTTAATTGTAATTCATCTAAGTATCTTTGGATAAAAGCATCTGCTAGATGTAAAGTAAATTTGCTTCACCTCTTGGATTCAGTCAGACCGGATGCTGTAGAACTTTGATCTGGATTTGCAAAGTCTTTTTATTTCATCCAGCGCTCTGAACACAGAATTAGACTCCATGATGCCCTTTACATTCATCCTGATTTTCTTTAGGGTCATAGGGGTAATGTTGAGTACAGCCAAACCAGTGTGTGAGTCACCTCAGATCTGTCCTTCATTTAGGACACTTTAATCGCACTATTTTCAAAGATCTGATGCAGATCCATTGAGCCAGAAACAATAAGAAATGTGATGAAGGTGATGGAAGAATTTAGCATAGAATTGTTTTTTGTTTGTTTGGGTTTTTTTTGTTTTTTTGTCTTGTTTTGTTTTTAAAAAAGGTCCGGTCATATGCATAATAACGATGGGAACCAAAGTGAACAGATGTAAATACATGCACCTGCACACAGCACCAGACTAATTGTGTGAGTCAACTTATGTAAGCTGACAGAAAAATATTTAACCAAATTCACAAAGTATTTGAAGACTGGTTTCTGCCTTGAATTATAAATAGTCCTCGAGTGAAAAGTGTCTTGTTCCAAAACACCACTGGCTGAGCAAAGATACTGGAAAAAATGTGCAGAATTCATAGAAACACAATGGTAACTTGGTATCAGAATGTGGAAAAGATCAAAGGGACGGTCTGATAAGCAATCAGTCACAGCAGAGTGAAGAAAGGTTTCACCGTGGAAGCAAATGTGGCAGAAAAATACAAAAATAACCTTCGCAGAAAACCTGCTGCTAGAAGTTCATGCAGAACACATTCCCATCATGCAGACAGACAACGTGCACGCTCTCGCTGGATCAGCTGTGTGGTGCTCTCTTCATGCATGTGCACATACACTGACTTGCGAAGAAGTAGTTGGTGCCAGATTAAGTCACTACTCACCTAATTAACTGGTTTCTGTAACACATAATTTATGGACTGTAGTGGAGACGTTTTACAGAAGAGCAGAGCTGAGACACAAAAAGCAAAGACAGAGCAAAACGAGCGGTTCTTCATATTCCTTCATGACGACGTCCGCCCCTCTCAGAACAATCAAGAAAAAGGGGTTTGTTAAGCCCCTTTAGTGGTCCATAAGAAGGGGGTGGGCGTAGAGACTAAAGTATGGCTGGTGTGGGCCTAAGCTACTCGGCTACCTGAGGGCTGAGTGAACAGGCAATCTGAAGTTAATGTCCACATATATATATATGTATATATATATATATAAACTAACTAAGAGTAGAACAGACGAGCAGCGGCTATGCTTGAAGACAGTGCTCACAAAAAAAGGTGTGGCAGTGAGAATACAGTCGTAGCGTCAAACAAAACAGAGAGAGAGGAGGAAAACGTGGCAGGGAGGAAGGACAGAGAGGTAGTGATGAAATGGGATGTTAAGTATTTTTATTGAATCTGTCTATCAGTCTGTCTATCTACAACCTGTACATGCTGTCTATTACAGCTCAAATCCACAGCGAGGCTTTCTACAGCTGCTACATCCACAGATCAACAACCAACTGAGGGGAACCGGGTCTCTCTGGCACGACAAGAAGATGGAAATGAAGACGAGAGAATGGATGAAAGTAATTTTTTTTAAAACGCCTGCATGTGGATGAAAGCGTGTGGGAAAACTTAGCAGAATCAGTGGAGTTTAAATCTTAAAAAGAACAAATCTGATCGTGTGTGTTTGTGTGAGATGAGTGGGCTGGGAAGCAGCAGAAGCAGCAACAGAAGTGATGGCTGCTGAAAGACTCAGAATGAAAATAAGCACAAATTGAGCATGAAATGGGATGCACTTTTAATGACTTCAGATGGCCATTTGTTCAAAACTCTGAATGCAGCTCATTGAATTAGTAACATCATTAAATTTCTCAAATTCCGTCAAAAACTAAAGAAAGAAACCAAACCACTGTGACGTGAAATTACTTTCAGAGTTTACACGTGCAAAGATGTCTTTATTAAATGAAGAGGGTGGCATGGCATATGAGGGAAGAAAATTGATGAAAAATCAAAGACAATTAAAATTGTGTGAAAGAAACAGATGAGAAGTATGCAAAAACGTTGCGAGAGCAGACCTGAACTGACTGGCGGCGCTTCTTTTAGGCATAGTTCAGTGTGCGAGTGCATGTGTGTGTTGATGTGTGTTTTATGTATACGTAAAGCACACACAAATACACACAGACAGACAGATAGACACTAAACAATAGTTAACCTACCTAGAGTAACATTTAAGAATCCCGCAAGAGTGTGATGCAAAGAAAATGGGTGTGGAGGGACCAAAAAAAAAGAAGGAAAAGAGGGGAAAAAAGAGTCATTCATGAGGAGTTTTGTTTAGTTTTTTTTTTTTTTTTTTGATGTTGTTGTTGTCTTTGTAGAAAAGTCATCCAAGTTTATAAAACATCAGACTCTGAGACAGAAAGAAGTGTCAGATGGGGGACGATGAGCTGATAAGTGCCAGGTAGATGCAAGATGGAAAGGAGGGATGGAGAGGGATGATGTGGTTTGTTGAAAGAGTGAAAAAAGGAGATGAAAAGGACACAAATTAAAATAAAACTCCCTCCTTTCTCCTTTTCTCTCGGTCATAAATATATGAAATTATTCACTACGTAGATGGAGAAGTAGATGAGAAGGCAAATGACAGAAAGAGAGGCTATATGAAAAGATGAAGCACCTCCCAGCACCGCGATGAGGAATAAGAAAAATATGAAACGAAAGAAAAAATTGAATACTCCAAAGCCTTCCGTTTTTGCTCTGTTAAGTGAGGCGAGGAGGGGGGGGGCTTTCAAGAGAACCCCCTCTCTCTCTCTCACTCTCAGCAACTGGTCAGTCTTCTTTAATCTTCTGTTCTCCTCAGAGATGCCACTTTCCCCTCAGATGAGCCGTTTGCCAACGTAGCTGTCAGATGCGGCACTCAGGCTGGCGGCATGGCCGGGTGCTGCTCTGCAGCGATGCTCAGTGTGGATCCCAAACACACTTCTGGCTGTGGCTTCACAACTCCAACTGCACTCCCTCGCTCTCCTCCCTCCCCTCTGGAGAGGAGAGAGAGAGAGAGAGAGAGAGAGGGAGGGAGAGAGAGCAAGATGCACATAGAGGGAGAATGAGAGGGAGATGTGGAGGTGGGTCCCACTGTAGCTTTGTGAACCACATAGAGGAAACAATAAAGATGGGCTGCTGCAACAATTGTGAAGAAAATTGTTTCTTTAAAAGCAATGGCTCCCTCTGTTGTTGTGCTGCACTCAGAGATTAAAAATAAAACGGGCATCTGTGGGGCTTAATTGAAGATTAGTTAGTTGGCAGAGGTGCAGGAAGAGAGTGGGAGTGTTCAGAGGTTACACAATTCTACATTACATGAAAAAAAAACAGTCATTTACTATATAGATATACATGTCATTCAGTATATTATCTGAAAATCTTTGCATGAAGTAACACAAAGCACAACCAGAAACTGGAAAATAACTGTGAAAACAAAATGGTCTCATAAACTTGTATTTTTATTCAAAACACAAGGCATAAGAAATGTTGAAAAATAAAAAAATATTACATCATTTTGAATTTAGCACAAGCAACATGTGTCAATAAAGTTTGGAAATGAGCAAAATGAAAAAGAAAGGCTGGAAAAGCACCACAAAAAAAAGAGAAAAAAAATATTCAAATCTAGACAAATCATATTATTATTATTATATTGTATTAAGAAAAATAAATCTGCCAATGGAGTAAGAAAAAATAACTTAAATCTTAAAATTAGATTAAAATTTTAAAAAGAAAAAAAATACTGTAAAAGTACTTGACTGGATTATTTTTCTATTTAGACCAGAGGTGTCAAACTCTCCTTCCTATCCGGGCCACTTCATCACCATGGTTACCATTAAAGGGCCAGTTATTCTTTACTTTCTCAAGCACCTACTGTATGTTGTCAGATTTCTCGCAACTTCCTGGATATGGTCATAAAAAGGGATAGATAAATAAATATATTATAAATTTCACAAAATTCCCAGCTTTCATCATAAAATTGAGGTTTTTGTACTAAAAGATTTTTCTTGTATAATCAAACTTTTTTGTAAAAAAAACAAACAAAAAAAAAGCTAATTTTATTTTAGAATGGCAAACTTTATACATACACAAAGTTAAAACTATTTCAGTTTGTATGTCGGTAATTTTTGAGCCTTCTCAGAGCCTTAAAGTATTCATGTATTTCAACATTGGCCGATTGCTTCAAGTGATAACGTGAACATGCTTCGATTCACTTCATTTTGGTCACTAATGGAAGTTTTCACCATCTAATAATAAACCTGGGGCTACCATACCATATCAATGTTATTTAAAGAGCACTTTAAAACACCCACAGGACCAAAGTGCTGTACACAATCACATAAAACAAATTTTGATCAGAAAAGATATTGGGTCTTAAGAAGGGATTTAAATCAGAAAGTGAAGGGGCCTGTCTAATGTTTAAGGGAGGGTCAGTCCACAGCTTGGAAGCTACTACAGAAAAAGCACGGTCCCCTCTCAGCTTGCGTTTTGTCTTTGACACCCTCAGAAGCAAATGGTCAGCTGACCTGAGGGAACAGGAGGGTGTATAGGCGAAGCAGCTCGGACAAGTAAGGCGGGGCAAGGGTATTAAGAACTTTAAAAGCAAATAAATGGATTTTAAAATGAATCCTAAAATGTACCAGCAGCCAGTGAAGAGAAGCTAAAATGGGGGGAAATGTGGTCAAATTTATGTGTACCTGTTCAGAGACCCTCTGTAGGTGGGAGATGCATGAATCATTAACTCCTTTATAGAGTGCATTAATGTAATCCAGCCAAGTGGTTACAAAGGTGTGGATTACTGTTTAAAAATGCTGATACAAGACAGTAAGCTTAACCTTTGCTCGCTGTCATAAGTGGAAAAAAATGTTTTTTACAATTGTTCTTATGTGTGTTTCCAACTTAAGTCCAGCATACATTTTAACCCCTAAATTTGTTATAATAGGCCTGGTGTGCTGGCCCAAGAAACCATCAATCAGAGGATCTTCCATGGAATTTCCGAAAATCATCACCTCTATCTTTTACTGAATGTTTAAAACAGTTTGTCAGTTGGTTACGCAGTTTTGTCGCCTCATACCTCGACTAATGTTCTTCATTTATGAATAAGTCTGTAATACTCAAATCAATCCAGTACTGTGTGAAAGTCTTAGGCATCTCTTGTCTTATTCATGCAGATTACAACCAATAAGGAAATACGTTTTATTGTTTGTTAGTTTTGGGGGTGCAGTTCCTCAACTGACCACTAGATGCTGCCTCCAAAACAAAGCAAATCCCAGTTTATCCAAGTGCCAACTTTGTAGCAGATATAAACATATTCACAGTCTGCTTCAAAAATCATTTTTTGTCTCTATGGTTAGTTTTGACATCCATGATAACTGTACAGTATAACTGCTCATAAGAGTCCTGAAAGACTTCTTCAGCTAAAATGTGTACCAGACCAATGCAAGACCTTCAGTTTAGCCCGCAAAAAGCTCAACATGTCAGACCAGGGGCGCGTTTCACAAAAGAGGTTCAACAAACTCCGAGTCAAAAAACTAACTCAGAGTCAACAAACTCTGAGATCAGTTGGTTCAATCAACTCTAAGTATGTTTATTCCAAGTAACCGTGACTATAAAAAGCCATCATCAGTGGAGCTCAGATACCATGATTCACCATGGCAACACCAGGTAAACGGAAGAGATCCACCTACTTCACGTTGGCAACCCCAGTGTTATAAAGAAAACTACCATTAGCGAAAAAACATAAAGCAATACAGAGTATCTGGTATGAATTGAGGGCAGAGCTGCGGCGGGTGGTCTTTGTGGACGAAGGAGATCATGAAAAAATTGAATTGACTGTGAAGAAAATTGGACCCCTGGTGTTGAACTAACACAACACAGCCTTGGAGTCCCCTAATAGAAAATCATTGGGGAATGCCAAACAATCTGGGTCCTAGAATCCTTTCCCGATGCAAATTCAGTTTAGCTCTTATTAATCCACCCCCCCCGCCCCCACCACCACACACACACACACACACACCATTAATCTGTTTTACATTGAGTAACACCAGGTGGGATGCTGTGGCATGTTGCAGCAGCCTTGTAAATAACACGCCTTGGAGGATCAGTCAATGTTTTTAGATTGGATTCAGCCCGCATATGGGAAACATGAAGTTACATAAGCAGATATTTCCTAATTCAAATTCTCTTTTCCTAAATTTTGCATATTTGGTTTTAGGAATTGAGTGGCTGAGTTGAGCTGAAGACTGAGGTCAACAGAGAAGACAAACTTAATTATATGCTGGTGAGTTTTAGTTCTAAACATTAAAGTCACTTTTTTGTCTTAAATAAATTACAGAGAATGCTTTGTATATTTAAGTTCATATTTACGTTTATATTTTAGGCTAGGTATTTAACAGTCTGATTGCCCATGGATAAAAGGTTTTTCCTGCTCTTCAATATCCTGTACCCCTTCCCAGAGGGTAGGAGATTGAGGAGACAATGGCCTAGATGGGATGGGTCAGACAGGATCTTCTTGGCCCTCTTTAGCCCTCATGTTTTGACAACATCCACCAAAGGTGGTGCATCACCATCTCCTTGGTTTTACTGGCATTCACCAGGAGGGTATTCACTGAGCACCAGGCTGCAAGCCTCTGTACCTTCTCCCTTTATGCTATCTCATCGCCTCCAGATATGAGGCCCACCACTATTGTGTCATTCATAAATTTGAATATTATGTTGACTATGATGAGTGGTAGAGAGGGGCACAATCATATGGAAATACAGCATACAGGAAAGGGCTTAATGCATAACCCTGAGGAAAACCTGTGCTCCGTGTCCCAGTGGAGGATGTTAGGGTCCCAATCCTCACAGTCTGTGGCCAGTCCGTCACTGGCTTCTATGGGTGGAAAGTAAGTTTAAAAATAAGTTTAAAATACAAAATGGTAAACTGCACAAAACTGAGGAATATCGGCTGTACTGAGTTAAGCATCCATGCTGTGAAGGAAAAGCAAAGTGCAATGACTCAAAGCCCTAAACAGGTAAAGAAGCCAAGGAAGTCAAGTCAAGTCAAATTTTATTTCTATAGCACATTTAAAAACAACCAGTTTTGACCAAAGTGCTTTACAGGCAAAACATCAAACAACAATAAAAGTATGCAAGGAATACACAGACCACCACATATTTACATTTATATATAAACTTATTAGATATTTATACATATTTATATTTCAGATTTATTACATACCTTTACATATTACAATGTATATATTTTTATGTCATATATTCTTACTTACTTCTTATTCTTACTTTCTTCTACTTATGTATATATATATGTATATATCCGTGTGTGTGTGTGTGTATGTATATGTATATTGTACATCTCTGTCCTAAATCTCCTCATCTCCTTCTTACCCAGCTGGCCTTCGGCAGGAGGGTCTCCCTAAGAGCTGGATTCTGCTCAAGGTTTCTTCCCAAGGGGGAGTTTTTTCTTGCCACTGATGGCGTTGCCATATGATGGGGGTCATGCTCTGGGTTTCTAAAGCGGCTAGAGATGACTTATTGTAAAATAGCCGCTTGGAGCATGGAGTGAGATGCTGACCATCACTAATTATAGCGCAGCCATGTGAAATGCACTAGATGTGTGCAAGGACTGTTTAAGACGTCGGATGGACAACGCATTGGAAAAGGAAAAAGGACATTCTTATATGTGACAGACGTTGAAGGACAAATGTTTGTGGGTAAAACTCACCAGGAAAGGGACAAATGCATGTATGTGCAGGAGACGTGGCGTTTGCAACAGCCGACCCAGTATGGAGCAGCCAGTGGTGAAACTGAGCATTTCCGTGCACAGATACTGGCCAAAGGTTGGACTGTGTGATGGACTGAAAGGAGGTTTCTGTCGTGGGAAACAAGGGGTAATATTTTTTGGCTGTTTAAAGCTGTTGAAATGCATGGTATTTAGTGGTTGTAAGTTGTCATTAATTTGTATGCTTATTATATGTATTTTGAGTGAATTGATTTGTTTCCTTATGTTAATTGATTTTTTTTCTTAATTGTCTGTTGGTTGACGCTGGGGAAGAGCTTAGATGATAAAAATCCTGTCCCAGGTAATTGGGAGTCAGTTCTGCTTCCAACCTCTGATGTGAGAGGAAAGCCTGGTGTCTATTGCATTGACAGCCAAAATCTTGCTAATTATTTTATTGATTTATTTTTTTTACCTTTGTTTTGTAGTGTTGTGTTTTTTTTTGTTGCACGGCCGACAGTGGAAAATAAATCCCCTTTCCTGTGGAATATACATCGTGTGTGGTTATCTGCCCCCACCATTCACCGCACTACATTCTCACAACGCTATATAAATAAATTGAATTGAATTGTTCCAGGTGGTTGAAAAATGATCATGATCAAGTGATCATATTTGATCATATGCCCGTTTATGGTAAACGAACACTTCCATCAGAAGTGACCATATTTGGACATATGCCCTATTTAGGTAACAAGTCGTACTTGGCTATTTCCTTAACAAATAAACAATACAGCTCATTAAAGTATGTTTTAGCTTTGCCTAAGGTTTTTATATAACTTTAGTGTCTCAGACATAATTTTATCATTATGACATTTGATATTTTGAAGGCATAAATAATGAATTTAAGTACTTTTTGTCAGTATATTTATCTAACAGTTGTTTCATTGGATGTTTATTACAACTATTCAGACATTCTGAAGCTATGGAGGTCCTGGCAAACAGTGGGTTTTACATTGTTTGCCAGGACCTCTGAAGATGGTTTTGTACATGACATGGTGCTGTACCAGGGCAAGACTACCCTAGAGGCCCATGATACCCCCCTGTCACCTGAACAAAAGGCTATGGGAACCGCCAGCCAGATTGTCTCTGCCCTGGCCAGAACCATGGCCTACCCTACCATCATAGCCATCTTTGCTGACAATTTTTTACCAGCTTGGAGCTAGTGCAGTACCTCAAAGACCGGAATTGCAGGTACACAGGCAGAGCCAGGGACAACATAATCGGAAATCCTCCACTGAGGTCCATCAAGGAGATGGAGAAATAGGCTGTTCCTTGCGGGACGTGTAACTTTGTCTCCAATAATGATGGGATACTGGCTGTCTGGTGGAAAGACAACAAAACAGTCACTCTGCTGTCGACACACAGGGGTGCAGCCAATGTCCGTTGTGTCCAGGTACAGTAGTGAGACCAAGACAAAGGTGATTGTGAGCTGTCCAGCTGTCATCAAGAGTTATAATGCCCACATGGGAGGCACTGACAAAAGTGACATGCTTGTACACCTTTACTGCACCCCTATGAAATCAAAGCAGTGGTATATGCGTCTCTTTGCTTATGCCATTGATGTCAGCCTCGCAAACGCCAGGGTTTTGTATAAGCGTGACTGCAAGGCCCTTGGTGTGAATGGCCAGTCTCTAAAAGATTTCACCGCAGCAACACCCCAACACCCCATAACTGTAATATATCACTGTACATATATATTAGGCCTACATACGTGCAATAACCACCAAATACATAAAGTAACCATGTCTATG
>JBAMYA010000001.1:5307246-5352634 GCA_037176975.1 Arrhamphus sclerolepis | reverse complement strand
TGTATTTTATGTTCAGCACTTTGGTCAGTAGTTGCTGTTTTTAAAGTGCTTTATAAATAAAGTTGGCTTTGCTTGGCTAACTCTTTTCTTCAATTCTATCATGCACTATTCTTCTTTTTCCAACTTAAATGTTAGAAAAAGTGGATCAATCTCAGGACATTATCAAAGATGGGATACAAACGGGTAAAACCTAGTCCTGAGGCATTTCACTTACTGTAGATATGGACCAAATTGATGGGTATGCCCAGTGGATTGGGTCTGAATAGTTCAGCTTTTTAAAGCTTTTAAATTTTAAAATACACATTTTAGAAATCATTATTAATTCATTATCAATTGAGCTATCCTCTCTGTCCGATGTAATAACCCTAACCCTAATAATAATTAGCTTTGAGACCAAACTGCTTTGTATGCTGTAGAGTACAACATTTCTCTCTCCGTGTTTCCTTTCCCCTCACAGCTAATGAAGGTTTTCCACTTTTCTGTCAGTTTCCTTTGTTTTAATCTCAAGAATCAGTCAGCATGTGACCCAGACAGAGTACAGGTATGAATGCTCGGTGGAAAACTGCTGTTGCCGACTGTATCAGTAACATTGGTGTTAAGTTTTTCAAAGCTGCTCTGGCTCACTCTCACCTCGGCTCAGGCGCCTGTAGATAAGAGGAAGAAGAGGGCTGCTTTTTTTAAAGTCCGACATGGGAACACACTGGCAGACGATTGACTCGGGAGAGTAAAAACCTTCTCCCGGACTCAGAAATGCCTCCAAATGAATGCGTGGACCACACATCCTGCGGCTCCCTTTCATCAGCTCAGCCTTTCAAGCCTCGTCAGTTTGTTTGGATCTGTATCTATACAGCAGGGCCTATTTTTAACTCAGACACCAACTGTGGACGGTTCCTCCACTACTGTATCTGTCATTTCATCCTGAAACATCATAATCCTCCACAAAGAATCCAACTTTGATCCATCCCCATCCTCATTTTCATCTTGATTAAATTTCTTATGCGCAGAATCAAATGCAGAAGTGTTCATTTACGTCTTCTTTGAAAGTTAGATTGTTTTTAGCTAAAC
Source organism: Arrhamphus sclerolepis (assembly GCA_037176975.1). Taxonomy (NCBI): domain Eukaryota; kingdom Metazoa; phylum Chordata; class Actinopteri; order Beloniformes; family Hemiramphidae; genus Arrhamphus; species Arrhamphus sclerolepis. The sequence continues at coordinate 5,351,569 of JBAMYA010000001.1, read as the reverse complement.
AATGAAGCAGTTGTACAAACTACAGTTGACTGTAGTTCCTCAAGGGGACCTTCTGCCAAAGATTTATGAAATGATTTCCTGTTTTTCTTTTTTGTGAAAACATCTCAAGTTTTCCATTCAGTGCTGTTGAATCATTCTGAACATGAAGCGAAACAATTGCCCACTCATGCACCGATGTTGCGAATGGAAAATCCTGCATGTCAGTGTGTCTGCGAGGCCGACAACAAAATAACCAACTGCTGCATCACAGTTCATTTATGTCTGTGGCTCAGGTAGTAAATGTTGGAAACCAGATATGGATGGAGAAAACACGAGATGGAAAATATGAGTTTTTCTTGTTTTTTCCAATTAATCTTATAGTAAACACAGAAAGTAAAAACTGGAAGATGTTAAGATATTTGAGATGTTCTTCAGACAAAAATAATATAAACTTGGCACAAAAACTAAGGAAATTTGTGTTTGGTAGATTCTTTCTTTGTTGCAATGGTGATAAATCTTGAGACCGTTGGAAAGCCTGATTATTTCCCTGAAAAAGCTGTTTGTCATTGGTACAGTGCCCTGCACACTGCTGTTTATGCGCTGTACTAATGTCTTTTGTTCATTATAAACTTGTGCTAACATGCAGCACTTGCTGCTTTTAATGTGTACTTTAGTGTTTCAGTTCTTTGCAGCCAGTGTTAAGAAGGCTTTGCTGTCTTAATATTTTATTGTTTTCATTCACCATTGGTTTACTGCTCTTTTGGGGACTTGCTGTTAGTTATTTGTTTGACAGTTTGGTGTCTGTTTGGCATGGCTAACTGACAATACAGAACTCCTAATTTTAAACAAATAAACTGAATTAACCAATACCATCTGGGTAATGTTGCGTCTTCTTTCCCAAATGAGATGGGGTTCATAACATAGTGGGTGAAATATGTGCAGTCTTGTGTTGTGCTGTTCAGTTCAAATTGATTTCATCACTCCCCAAAGAGGAAGTTATATATTGCAGAAACTGTACATTTCCCGAAGAGTCACTGTAGATGGTCATAGCTGTGTTGCAGTAGATCTGGAAAAGCTTCTAATTCTCTCTTAAATCATTGTGTTTTGAGGAGGTTTTCCATCATGGTTTTAATTTTATGAATCATCCCTCTCTGCTCATTCATCTCTAGAACAATACACCAGAAAAGTTGTTGCACTGCACAAGCAGTGTCAAAAAAAGTCACTAAGTGCTATTTATCTGTGGTGGACACAGAAAATCCTGCTAGTTCACGATGGGAACACAGATGCTTAGTTTAGGGAAGTAAAAACAGATTCCGCCTAGAACAAGAACAATGGTGGAGGAGAACACAGCCCAACCCAAAACACTGGTTCACTTCTTCATTTGGAATGTTGTTCCATTAGTCTGTTCTTTATTGCTTTTTAAGAAACTCTCGCTTTGTTTAAAGCACCAAACATGCTTGGATAGGGGTTAGAAGACTATCTGCCTGAAATCACGCTAAAACCAACAACAGAACTTGACTTCTGGAATACAGCATTTGCTGCTGAGGGCAGAAGTCATCACCCTGGCAACAAAGTCAACTAGTGAGACTGACAGTTATATGAGCAGGAGTTCATTCAATGAAGGAAGTCAGTGAATGAAAGTTTCTGCTTTCTGCGATAGCGGTATGTGATTTTGTGACTCCATGATTAAATGCAGAAGAGCAGAAACTTCCAGGCAGATGCCAAATATAGCTGCAAAATGTCTTCAATGAGCAGCTAATGAAGCTTGTAGCTGTTTGCCCTTAGGTCTGTTCTCAGATTGCTTTCTCAAAGGTTTTAGCAGCCAAACTCCTCTGAAGGAGGAAATTGTCAAAATTGCCCAGAAATTCTTCTTGTCAGGATGCATCATGTCTTTTTTTTGTGATGGAAACGAACTCCTGCTTCTGTTCTCATTTGTGGTTAACATCAACTGACTTTTTTGATCTCTTCCTGTCTTTTTTTTTTCTTTTTTAAATTATCAAACAGGGCTGGTTATATTTTTCTTTCCAAAAGTTTTCTTTATTTTTACTAAAGTATTCTTCATGTTAAGCATTCAAATGTTCAGATATTTTATTAAAAGCTATAAACATACCATGTCCCTCTAAGGACGTAATTTTCTTATTGCAACCTGCGTTTCCATTTTATAGATATGTTCATTTTTCACAGTGACTTTACATGGCGCCATTACTTTTAGTCACCAAGTTGATTTTGTATGTGTTTTTAAACATGCAGTATTTCTGAAAAATTTCATTTGACTTTGGAAGACATAACTAACTAAAATGTCCATCAACCTCAGACGCATGACTCATGAATCAAACACCTCACTGTGATAACCAAATTAATTCTAAACAAATGTACACCCCAGGATTCACTGGTCACTTGTTGGGGTCTGAGAGGCACCCACTCCACTTTTAAGAGCTGGCTTGAAACTGATTGCTTTTCTGTTTTATTTCTCTCCATGTCACCACATATCATTATTGATAGCTTTGTGTTTCTCATTTTTATTAATCACATTTTTTTTTCCTCTGTCTGATTGTGGTGGACATCTCTTCCTGTTAAAAAGGAGTTTTCTGCAACAGCCCGCTGCCCTGTGCAGGCTTAGGATTGGAGATGGAAATGAAGTGAATTGTTTGGATTGTTTAATTAGATTTGCATTAAACTTGTTTAGGTTCTCTGAAGAGCCTTGATATGATTTTTGGATCTGAAATGACAGTATGTAGATAATCTATATTGAATTGAATTTATCTTTTTTTTTTTTTTTTAAAAAAAAACAAAACAAAAACTTTATGCCTACAGACTGCCACAATGAGAGGTTGTTTGATAATAATGTAAGAACTCAGACTTACAGGCAGAGGCAGGGGAGAAGCATGTCTAGGCTAGGTAGAGTGAGCTGCAAATGCATGCACACATGAGTACACACACACACACACACACACACACACACACACACACACGTATTATCACACCCAGATCCACAGAAATGCAATCAATGTGCATGATGCATTAAAATGCAAAGATACAGTAAAATATGTGCAAATGTAAATGGCAATATGAGGAGTCAATATTCTAATGGCTACAGAGTAAAAACTGTTTCTGAGACTGGTAGCAGTCCCGTAATTTCTGGTAGAAGAGAGAGAAGGTGAAAGCCAATGATGTCTTCACCACCTGCAGATGTGCAGCCTGCAACAGAGCAGCTGCTGTACAAGGAGGTGATGAATCCACTCAGTCCGTTTACAATCAGTGCAGACGGTTGTGGTGCTAACTTCACATTTCCCAAGTCTCCTGGGGAAGAACAGTCTTTTGTGCACAAAGGAAAAGTGCAAAGGACAACTATTTGTGAATTCAAAGAGAAATGCAGTCTCTGGGAAAGGAAGCTGTCAAGCATTTACTTCACCAAAAAAAGCCAGAAACATGGCAGCCAGTTGCACTACCACTAGCTTAGCTGAAGGTTAAGATTTAAGATTGTCTACATCAGCCCTTCATGATGTAGACAGTCACTTTCATGAGTGTCTTCTATTGCTGTTAGAAGATTCAGCGAAGATTGTGACACTTCCTTGCTTACTGTTTCCAGGTCCAGAGCAGTGTGGATTTTGTCACAGCGCACCTTTGTCTCTTCAGTCTTCAAGCTCTTCTGAACGGTCTTTAAATTCTCAGCAGCGATGGACCTGCACTCAGAGAACCTGTTGTTGAACTGGTCTGTTGGCTCTAATATCGTATCATGCATTTTTATGTAACTGCATGACCACAACATGACTGCATTGTTGTAATTTACAGCTCCAGTCATCTTCAGTAACAATCATCATGATCTCTTTCCAAGCTCAATACAGGTGTCTGCCTGATAATTCTTCATATTGTGATGTTCCTGCTGTGTGTGTACACATCTGCTCACTTTCAAATACTTTAAAGATGACCGCATTCAATAGATGTGCTTTATTTATTACAATGAGGAAATATTATTTTGGCTGAACCTTTTCCTCATCCCAACACTGCAGTTATCTTCAGTTTGGAGTTTAACTCCAAGTTAGACCTTTTTAAACTGGAGCGAAGTTCGCAGCATGCTAATTGACAGTGCACTTGGCCTGGAAGCTTTAACCTACAGAACTTCAGGAGGTTTGACCCTGATACCTTTCTACGCTGCAAACTGCTGGTGAAAACAAATGTTGAGTTGAGAACAAAAACTATTACCTGAGGCCTCCAATGATGCAAAGTTTTTTGGCATTAGCTGAAATAATGCCTTAAAGTTATGAACATTTAAATATTTGGAAAACATAAAGTTGGTGTAAGATCATGGGTAAACCTGCACCAATCTACAGGTGCTTTAAAGCTACAAGACAACAATCTGACAGGGAAGTAGCATTTTATCAGGAAGTACACATGTGATGTGTCCTGAATATACTAAAATGAATCCTGCAGGGTTCCTTTGTACAAACACAGGTATAAATACTCTTTTATCTTTCTCAGAGTTAAACATTTAATGGTCAGAGATGAATGTACCAGTGTGTGTGATGTGAGTGAATGGTATGTCTGTGCACGTGTGTGTAATGTTTTGCTAATTTGCTTCTCATCAGTGCTAATTGGAATACACTTTGAACCATTTATTTCATGTGTCCAATGTTGTGTCTTCCCTCTGTCTTTTTTATGCTTCACTTTTCATTTCGTTGCACTATATTCCCTCCTCTAAGCCAGATTTCTCCCAAAGGAGACAAATAAAATCACTCTGACTTTGAAGTCAACTGTCAGAAAAAATGTTATCAGCTTCATAGCTTTGCTAAGAGCTTCAAGTTTCCAGCTGCATGTTAAGGGGCTTAATTTATGAAGACTGGAGAGAGATTTTCCCAGGACTCCATAAACGTCCGGCAATGCCTTTTAAAATCAGCGCTGCCAGAACAGAGCACTGACTTTACATGTAATAATGGCACACCCAGTTTCCACTCAGGCCTGCAGCCTTGCATGAACGGAGGTTCTGGAAAAGAGTTAATGCGGGGAAGAAAACAAAAAGAGGATTTCTTCCTCTGGTCTGCAGGGAACAATAACCTAAAAGCCGTCTTTTAGCAGTTAGAGTGTGGTGCTAACACAGCTTTGGGTCACAAGGTTCAGTCCCACTGGAACCAATCATCTTAAACATCACAGAACTATAAGGAAAGTTAAAAGAAGCCCTATATCAAAATAGTCCATGTTTGGGCCAGTTTGTTGCTGCATATGAAGGGTTTACAATGTGTTTAATGAACTGGGGAAAGAGAAGAGTGCACTCTAAATCCGCAACTTAGAGGTTTCCCCTTTTATTTTCATGCCACCATAAAAAAGCCACCATAGCAAACATGTGAGTGTCTCACTTTTTGATGTTGCCTTATTAACCCATAAGGCTATTTTCATGGAGAGTCAGGAAAGTCATGCGTGGAGATTGTTGCGCTGAGCAGCCAAAAGTTTACAAAAAAAGGAAAACTTCTCCCTACTATCCCTTGAGATCCATATCCCATTAGCATCTATGGAACAGGTATCTGAACATCAAATACATAATTATGAAGCAACATTATAATCACCTCTGAGTTCCATCAGTAGCTATCTATCTGTGTCCATTAGAGCCACATAGCAAACAGTATGTAGTGGTTTTGTGAGTGAGTGTAAAAGAGGTTTTTCAAAACTAGCTTTTTCCTGCTTTTTCCTTGACCCAGAATATAAATGAAGAACACTGGCCTGTTTCTATTGCTTTTTAAAGCGGTCAGTAGGTCCTGATCTGTCATGTTTTTTTTTTTAACTATCACCTTTTTCATCAGTTGATAATATCCATTTTTTGCATTTCATGCCTAAAACAAATTGCAAAAAAAGATTATTTCAAGCCAGTTATGCTAACAGATGATCATAATAACAATTTGTTCCAAAAAGGTGAATCCGTGAATGATTTTTTTTTTTTGATCTTCACATTGTCTACAAATGCATGAGAAAATATATTGCATTTATAATCCATAAAATGATTCAAGGAATTTCAGTATGAAAATGCAGAAGTACCTCCAATTTCTGATCCTTCAGAGGACACTGCATCAAGAATCAACATTCATCAATAGCCTATAATACCAAATAGTCAAGAGATTACTGTAGAAAGCCACTGTGATGGTAGGAGGTGATATCGACCAACCGTTTAAACTTCTGTGATCGCAGCATTAATTCAGAAAAGTGCACTGACATTTAAAGCATTATGTGCTGCCTCCTGTGGAAAGATTTTTCCATAAATCTCCATGTGTTTTCCAACAAGACAAAGCAAAGCACATTCTAAACACATCACAAAGACATGAATGAGGAAGACATGCGCATGGATACTGGACTGGCCAGCCCACAATCCTGGTCTGTGCCTAAGAGAGAACGGAAAATGCAACAGGAACAAGACCGCACTATTGGACATCTTTAGTTTGAGGGAGCAACAAGATAGAATAACAGCTGAATAACAGCTTTTTACAAGAATTTATGTTCCTGAATGATGTGATGTAATGACTTGGTCAGCCATGTTTTAGTCCTTTTTTATTGGAAAATAATTAAATGAGAGTTTGAGTCAAAACAGATCATATTTATTGACAGGGTGAATTTTCCAACGGGAAATATTTTTTTGGTGTAAGTGTGCAAACGGATATTCTTGGTAGATGGACAGAGCCACATATTAGACAGGTAACGTATAGGGGAAAAGTGCATCATCGCCATGGTGATGAAAGCTGAGAAAGCCTTTCCCCCACAGCTACATGTGTTTTTCATTTCAACACTTTTGTTAGTGAAGTCTTTCTAACAGATTCTCGCCTTGTTTTACATGTTGTGCTGCGACATTTGGTGCTCTAATGAACCGTCTTGCCTGTTTGTCTTTCATTTATGGAGGCATGGACAATTATGGCTACAAGAGGCGATCCATAAAAGCTATTATAGTGCTTTAATACAGTGTGTTAAAGTCTTTTCCCAGGGCGCTTTGTGTGTGTGTTTGTGTTGAGCCTTTTGTTGATTCAACACTTTGAGAAAATAGATGATTTTGCAAACTCTCATTGGACAAAAGGGTGACATCATTCTGTCTTAACCAAAAATACCATGTTAATCTCTTTCCTTCATTGTTGTCTCCTTCAAATGTTTTTTATATAGCTTTTGTATATAAATCTATAAACAACTTTTTTTTTTATGTGTACTCAGAGGCACATGCATCAGCAAAACAAGAAGCCCACAGATCCAGTGTTCTCATCATACTTTAAAACACCATTTTGAATCTTTCTTTAAAAAAAAATAGTTATAAAACAGAAAGAAAAAAGAGAGAGTGAAAGTAAGAGGGTTAATGAGGGGAAAAGGTAAGAGATGGGCAATAAAGGGAAAGATTCTCAGTTGTGGAGGACAATAAAACACACAACGGCCACACAAGTAGGACCATCAGGATCCTCTGTCCTGTCTAATGTGATCTGCTGAGAATTTTGTATTGTAGAAGTTGCAAATTTGTATTTTTAGTCATACTGAAAGGATTTTAGCATATTTGCAAGTTTTAACTGGGGTTAATGGACAAGTCTGCCTCCCAGGTCGAGGTCAGAAAAGAGAGCAAGTTATCTGTTTTGGACATTGATCTGAATCTTTTTGATAGTAATTTGAGGGTGCTGAGGTTAAGAAATTCTGCCACTCTAGTGAGAAGTTGTCAGTCTAGTTGGTTGAGTATATATTATTTTACTTATTATGGGATTCAGTTGTTGATATTCTAAAAAATCTGTTGCAGGTGATCCCATATTGTACAGTGAGCGAATATAAATTCTTTTTCTTATGTGATTAAAAGGAGATTGTTTTGCCTCACATTACTGCTTTTCCTCCTTCCCAGAGAACACTTGCTGACTTGTCATTATTCCGCAAATATACATCCTATTCTCTTTTAAAGAAATCATTAAATTCAGGCTCTTTAAGTAATGATGCATTAACTCTCCAGTTTCTGGATGGTGGTGTGATTCTCTTATTCATCAGAGTGAAGGAAACTGGTGCGTAATCACTGATAATGAGAGGATGGGATCATAGAAATGTGGATCATAGAGCTGCTGACTGAAAAGGGGTGGCTCCGTGGCGTATCAGCTAAGAGAACTGGGCTGGCGACCCTCCGGTTGCCAGTCGCCAGGGATACCAGCCGGGGATTGAACCGGAGGGGCGCCGGCTTAATCCCCGGCTGGTACCAATGATGTGGGCGAGTGGAGCACTGAACAAGTGCCTCCCCACATCCAAATCCATGGATGAGGTGCCCCTGAGCAAGGCACCTGTAACCCCTGGGCACCGTGGCAGCCCACCACCCTGGGAACAGCAGCAGCCCAGATGGGTCAAATGCAGAGGTTGAATTTCCCCTTGGGGATTAAAATAGTAAATAAAAAAATAAAAAAAAGTAATCTAGCCTGGAATATAAGTGGTGAACTGGAGAGAGTAGCGTGGTGGGAACCCCATGCATTGCAAAGATGGAGACTATTCACATATTGTTTGACAATATTTGTGTTCTGCCAACTCCTGTGACTACCTGTGGTACTGAACCCGTCCGCTCCAGAGTCCAGTACCAGGATGAGGACCCCTCCTAGGATGACAGTGTTATTGAGGTGATTGGAGAGTGAGGTGAAAAAAGGAGTCATCAACATTGGGACCATATATATTAGGAATACATAATTTCATATTTTGAACATATAAAATAATTATTATAAATCTACCATCTGGAACTATAGTTGTGTAATTTACAGTAAAATTTATTTTGTTGTTCATAAGAATAGCTGCAGCTGTATCAGGCTGAGACATAATAAGGAAATTGTGTTGTAGTGTGTGTATCTGCTGTTGTTTTAGCTAAAAGAATCTCTTGTAATAAGACGATGTCTGGCTGAAGGTCGATTAAAAAGTTTTAATCTCTTCTCCCTGGAACCAGCTCCACACACATGCCATGTAACAAACCTTGATGTGCTCGTGGTCAGACTGTCAGAGTCAGTGTTGGATGTAGGTGTGTGTGTGTGTGTGCGTGTGTGTGTTGCACGATTGTTGTTTTGTGAGTATGTGTATAACTGTGCGTTGGATGCTTCTATATGTGTGGATGTATACAAATACTGTAAGTTTATGCTGATGCGTGTGTGTGTGCATGCAAGTCTTTGTAGATGTCGTAAATGCGGCAGCTTGGTTTGAAGTGAAAGGTAAAAAAGAAAAAAAAGACAAAAAAAGATAAGTGGTAAAAAGGAAAACGTGTAAACTGCATAAAAACATAATCAGGGAGTAGTGTTCTGATAGCGGTGGAACTGTCCGTTCACACTGAGATGACCACACGAGAGCCTCCCTCCATGAAACTCCTCCAGATCGGGAAAAGGACTTAAGGTCGCTCCAGGATAAAAAATTCATCCTCACAGCTCTCTTCTGCGATTCTTCACCTGCTCCTGCTCAAAATGTTGAAATTTAGCAATGATGGGTCTCGGTCTTTGCCCTTCTGTTCTCCTCCCTCTCAGGTGATGAATGTTGTGGAGTGAAATGTTTTAATGGTGTCCTCTGGAAGTTTAAAGGGGACTTATCATACCTTTTTTTCAACAAGTTAGAATAGGTCTATGGGCTATATAAAACATGTTCATGAAGTTCTTTGCACAAAACTACTCCAACATAAAAAGATCTCACCAGCTCTATCCTTACCAGTTTCATTCCCTTTCAAAATGAGCCGTTTAAGGGCTCTGTCACTTTTATGCAAATAAGCTGCTGCTTGACACATCCCACCTAGGTCTATCCCATGACCAGGGCACTCTGGGTAATCTAGTTTTTCCGTGCAGTCATGTTAAACAAGAGATAGAGGGTGACGGTGATAGAAATGCAAAACTCATTATTTGAAAGTACTTACATCTCTCTCATCATCTGATTTGCTACGGACAATAGCTACAGATCCCTCTGTCTGGCTAATCCTGCTACTGTACCACAGCGCTCGGCGTCTGTGCTTGTCCATCCATCCGTCCATTATCTATACCCGCTATTTCCCTGTGCAGGGTCACGGGGGTCTGCTGGAGCCTATCCCAGCGTACTTCGGGCAAAAGTCGGTGCTTGTAAAACAAGCAAACCAAATTGGTGGGTGGATGGGGGCTTTGGAAGGGGTTGATAGGTGAGGGGTGGTGCTGATGTCGGAATAAGGGAGCTATCCAAATGGCTCATAGAAGCACAAGATTCCTGACACCAAAATCATTCCTGACTCACAGAAAATGGATTTGTTTTTTTTCCCTTCACACTAGAAATGTTTATAGGAGCAGTAGAAACCCAAATGGAAAGACAAAAGGATGCTAAAAGTGAGTTTTGCATAATATGTCGGCTTTAAGGTGCATTTTAATAAGGTTTTTAACCATAGCTTCCGGATCTTCTTCTGCCTGCTCCAGGATACCCAAAAAAAACAGGTTGTCCCTTATGCTGCGAGCCTGCAGGTCAGTGAGTTTCCTTGGAGGTTTCATTTTCCTCATAGTCAGCTCATGAGGGATTTCACTGTCTCCTTGAGGGTTGCATTCTCTGCTCCCAGCACCTGCACCTGTTGCTGGCTGATCTCCAGAGAGCTCTTTATGAAGGAGCTCCAGGAGGGACAGATGGGAGTCGAAGCTGGATAAACACTTGTTGATGGACAAACGAATATCAGCAGAGGTGTTTCCTGGGGAAGAAATGGCTCCAGCTCAGTCCTCGTTGCAGCATCTCTTCGAAGACCAAGCTTTGGCTGCTGCTGGAGTGGTTGAATTAGATTTCCCCATGACAATACGATCAAAACACTCGTCTATGTACTGCTTTAGGGAATCCAAGTCTTCTCTTTGTTCCAGAATGTTAAAATTGAAAAATATGTTTTTAGGAAATTGAATTGACTGAATTTAAATAGCTTTACTTAAATTGGCAAAGTTTTACTGAGGCAAATGAAATGTTTCAGTTGTTTAGTTGTTTGCTATGTTGGATTCTGCCCTAAGTTCTCGTGGTACATCATCACTTACCTGCAGTGTCACTCAGTTAAACATAATCTTAAGATTCTGCCCACCCATGATGATAAAAGACTTAGAGGGAGAAAAATAAACCAATGGTAAATACAATATTTTCCTCTAAAGCCCATGTGGCCTCTTCAGTCCAGAGATTAAAAAGTGACTGACTTACTGTAACTGCCTAGACCTGTATTAAATGTTTGGTTTGGCTCGTGGAGTTTGCCCAGATCTACTTTCCAGTGAGAACAAAGCCAGATGAAACAAGTGATTAAACTATAAAATTACACTTCAACTGCGGAGAATTTTGTTTTAGAAGCAAGAATATATAAAAAGCTGAAACCCATTTATAAATACATCCATTCTGCATTTGTTTTGAATTTAAATAAAGTATTTAATGTTGGGTGAAACTACATATAGTCTACTGTAATGGAATATTTGGGTTTAGTATTTTTCAAATGCGCCATAAATGCTCAGTAGGGTAAATGTCAGGTCGAGGAAAGTCTATGACATGAGTTAATGGCCTTCTTTGAAGTAGTTATTTACAGCTGCAAGGCGTGTTGGGCTTTATAATTCTGCTGTGGTTTACGTCTTTCTTCTCAGAAACTCAGTACAGAGGGTATAGTGTATCACTGAAGAGTTACTGCTGCCTCTTCCTGGTCAGAGAATAACAAAATCAGTCCCAGATCTGAATATCCTCCCACTAGTTTCACTGTGTTCGATGCACTTTAGATTCACTCCCTCTCCGTTTTCACCTGTCATCCACCTCTCCAATACAGTCATACAACTTAGAATTTCATCTGAACAAGACTTTTTTTTTTTTAACAGTCATTCAATCCCATGATATTCATACAACATCAAATCGTAAAATAGGCTACTAAGATATATGAGCTATTTGAAATGCCACCTAAAGTTTTATGACTTAAATACTGTGGAATCAGATATATTGTGCTTTCTTATCTTTCATATTTCAGAGCTGAAGGTATAATTGCCACATTAGTTCAGAACAGTCAGTTTCACAATAAAGGTTAAAGAATCGTACATTGACTACATACATTTTTATGAATAATTTTTTTCCAGATACTGACGGAAACAGTGTATGTCTCAAGAATTAACATTAATATATTTGTCGCTATATGACAAGGTATACATTGACGTATACATACATGTCACGAGGTTTATCATGACATTCTTGCCAAGTAATGGCATTCAAGTATCACGACATTTACATGTGCTATCTAGATGTTTCTATTTTTCTATGCTTTATAACAATGAGCAGTTTGACACCATCAATTTGAATGCTAATGTGGAGAACGTGTCACATGCCAGACTATGAGGTACAATGTTTTCCAGTCTTTTCACTTTTCTTCTTTCATTTTGCATGAGAAATGGTTAGGATTGGAATTTAAAACTTATGACTAAGGTTAGAATTGGTACACATATGTAGGAGTTACTTGTTTGACCTTTCAAACAAAACTTTAGTGATCTCATGTGGACGCTGCCCCACAAAAAACAACAATGTACAGTTGTTCCCACTTTACTTCTTTATTTTCAACCTTACATTTTGAAATGTCGACAACTGTGTTGTCCTTATTGCATGGTTTCTTATGAAAATGGACTCAGTATTTTACTAAAAAGTTTTCTTTGCAGTGTTCATGGACCGTTGAACTGCTTCTGTGTTGCTGCGACCACGCTGAGCCTAACATCAAACTTTTGTATTCATATCCCTGCAGGCTTACGCAGAACTAATTGGGATTGAACTGAGAGCTTTTCATCAGCAGCGACACTACTGGCATTTCGTCTGTTTTCACAGTTCCTGTCCATACAGACCTCCTCCAGCCTACATGCGCCTGGCTGACTGCCTGTTGATTCAACCACCTCTCATTAATCGTGACACTCAAGTGAAAAGGCAGCTCATTATCCGTAGAACAATGGCTGACAAATAGACCATGGAACTCATGCTCACTGCCAGCTGCAGTGGCACTCAGCTTTTCAACCATCACATCTCCTTATGAAGTGTTGAAGAACTCTGTCTGCCATCAATCTGTATTGTTTCCCCTCCCTCTTCTCAAAGAAAACAGTCACTAAAGTCTCATTTGTTGCCACTTCTCCATGGCAGGCATGATGCTCGATGAAGCCCTTGTGTGTGTCGATAAAAGGATTATGAGGGCTTAATTGAGTGTGGCAATTGATGGCACAGTGAATGGGGATGGATGGAGCTAAGGGGCAGATGTGGTGTGAAACCCCTGGCTCTTTCTAAAGAATACAAATCAGTAGCAGAGGATCTATTCTTTGCTCTCTATAACACTCAATTATCCTTTTCACATAATAAAGCAGGGGACCAAGGGAACAGATGGTTTCCACGTTAAAAGCTGTATGGAGGCCGTCACTGCAACTCCAAACACCTTTTCTTCAACTCAGATTCACCGTGGCGCAATAGGCTTTTTATTGGCTATTCATGAGGCATCGAGTCTCTGTGAGGACAATGGTAAACTAAAATGGCAATGAAATGGAATGAGAGTGGAGATCTGGATCTGATATTGACATGACGTCATAACTAAAGGGAAAGTGGAATAAAAACTGTGGAGGGTGTGTTCACCTGGGGAGGAGCAGAAGGAGGCAAAGATTTGGAGCACCGTCTGTTGATGGCCTTTTTTAAGTCAAGAACAATGATATCCTTCATTCCAAACCCACCCCCCATTTCTCAGTCTAGTGTAAGTGCTCTCAGTTGGACTGAAGACAAAGAAAATCAGGAAAAAGTTTGTGTCTGAACTCATCACTTTAACAACACTACATAATTCACTCCAGCTGACTTGTCAGTTGAAAAGCAACTGTTATGGGAAGTGGCAGCAAAAACAGTTTGAGATGCAATTAAACTTTAAACTTACTTTTTGATTGATAGATGTAAAAGCCAACAATTCAGCTCAGGGAGGTTCTATGGATGGACGGACAGACGGACGGACGGATGGTTCAGCTTTACAGCAGTTGATAATGGTTACATTTGTTGACTGTGTTAAAAGCCAACAGGCAAGAAATTAACTTATAAAGCTTGAAAAAGGTTTTAAAATGAATGTAAATCTCCATCCAGAACAACAATGCTTCTGTCACTCAGATGGAAACTCAGTCTTGATTGGCTCAAAGGTACTTCCTGCCGTTCTGTAGTTTGCTTCCTGACTGGATTGTTCTAAACAGACAAACTACAGGGAGGACTGCAGGAGTTAGGTTAAGTCTTCTGACATATGTTGTTGTACAAGGAGTTTCCTCCCTTGAGGCTCTTTGCAAGGCCTTCTGTGCAGCCACCTTTGCTTTGAGGTGCTTTTGTATTATGTTTTAGGGTCATTATCAGTTTGCGCTCTGAAGTGCGATCATATCACTTTTAACTGAATGTGAATTTGAGTATAACGCTATATACCTCAGAATTCATCTTCTTGTTTCTGTCAGAAGTCACATCATCAAAAAATACCAGTGAACCCATTTCATACGTGCCCATACCATAACACTACCTCCATCATGTTTGACTTGTGACTCTTTACGCTTCTCTTTTTATCATCCTGATACAATTTTATGTTGGTTTTATCCATCCACGGAATCCTGACTCCAGAACATGGGAGACTGTTTTAGATGTTTTCTGGTAAAGTCTACCGTGGCTTTCCGGTTCTTGAATTCTACTAGTTCAAATTGTGTTGCCCTATGATTTGTTTTAGCTGACCAGCGCTATGTTTCATTTTTATGAATGTACCAAACAGTTGGCCACGCCTAATGCTGTCTCACCAAGAGATTTCTGCTGTTTTGTTGTTTGTTTTTTCTGCCTACTGATGGTTCTCTTCACTTTCATTGACATCACCTTGGACTTCATATTGATAGTTCCAAACAAACAGTTCCTCCATGCCTACTGGATACCTGATATAAACTCTAGATCTGTTTTATTTGTCTTAAAGTAATATGGGAATGGTTGTACCCGGCCAATTAACTTCTTCTCAATCAACTGTCCATTTACTTTTGAGCCCTTAAAAATGGAAAAGTGGTTGTAATTCATAAATGGAAAATACTATATGCTTGTGAAACCTAAATTAAAGGTGAAAGTCTACACTTTGATCACATCTTGACTGTTTTATTTCCACTGGATTGTGGTGGTGAATGAAGGGAAAATACTGAAAATACTTGATCTTACAGTGTCATCTTTCAGACACTCCACATGTATATACTTTATACACTTTTGGGGAACTACTTTTGCCTCTGTAAATGCAACAAACATGGCTGTTTCGCGAAGATAATCAATGAAATTGATCGCTTTTTTGCATGAAATGTATTTATTTATTGCAACTGTAAAAGAGTAGAAATATGAGTACATTGTCTCTTTTTGAAACTTTATAACAAATTTTTGCTACAAAAATGATAATGTTAATTTTATTTTAAGTTAATTTTAATTTAAATGAATCAAAATTTTACACTGACGAAAGTTAGTTTTTTTGTTCTGAACACATACACACACACCACACACATAAAACCTTTACAACAACAACACAAAAGAAAAGTTAGAGGGTGATGGAAGGTTTGGGGAGTGGTGGGTACTTTTCAGAGTTGTATAGGGTGTATTAGCTCATGAATATAAGGCCTGTGTTATTGCACAAACCCCCACACAGCCTTCATTATTTGTGGGCCCCCACCTTGTCCTGTATTGTATTGCTGTGGGGGTTCTGGGGTGAGCTGCACTCTGATGGGATGAATGCCACCTGTCAGGGAGCAGCAGAAAAAGGATTCAGCCAGCGTGGAGAAAAGCATTTAGCTTTGTGTTCTTCTAGACACTGCTAATTGACTTTTGGAGACCTCAGGGGCTTCAAGAGAGAAAGAGACAGAGAGGGAGAGAGCGAGCAAAGAAATAGGACAATGAGAGGTTCAGTGCATGCTTTGAGTTTCCACCTCCCAACCACAGCCCTGATGAAACTTGTTGTAGAAATATATTTAGTTTTTCTTTATTCCACCTAGATTGTTTTTTTTTTTCTTTCTTTAAAAAAAGAATTATAGATTTCTGGTATGTTTTTTCTGTATTTGCTAAAGTACATAGTAGTAGTGAGATAAATGTTAACCCTTGGATGGATGACTGACCAGTACCTACACTCTTCCATGAGTGGGGTCAAAAATGACCCCAATTAGAATCAATAGTTTTTTACAATGAACTTAAGAAATTTCTTTAATTTTAAGTTAAAGATGATGATTTTCATTATATTTTGGTTAACAAAATAGAGATTTCACTTTTGACGTGTTCATTTTTCACTTTTTATTCACATTTTATCAAAATCAGTAAAACAATCAGGTATCAAAAATGTCTAAATGTCATAGTTTGTGTGTCCACCTGTGTGTTTGACTGTGGAGGACGAACAGAGAACATTTAGTAGTCATGTGTTGGTCGTGAACGAACCAAGCCTGTAAGAGCCTGTTCTTTGAGCTGACAATGGGAGCTGGCTCCTGATTGGATACTGTGTGTGGTGTCGTCTCTGGGTTATCACAAAGGGGTGTGGCTACAGACACACGCAGCACGGTGAGCACAAGAGGAATAGTGTATGTGTGTGTGTGTGTTTGGGTGGTGTGTATGTGGATGTTTTCTCATCTGATGGATGAATATAATCTGGATACGCATTCATTTCCTATCGTGGTCATTTTTGACCGGGAACACCTCAGGTCTAACAAGGTTGACTAGAACACTCAAACTTCAATGAAAGTGGTGATCATCACGTTTATACGTTCAAGTTCACAATTCGGGGGATAGTCTTGTGGCAATCAGATGTAAATCACAATATTGTTAATAGTGTTGATAATATTGAGTGTTATACAGTATAAGTTTAATATTGAGTGTTTTAAGTTGTAAATCGGTCAGATTTGACCCGAACAGCACAGGAAGGTTGATGTTATACTCTATCACTGAAAGGTCATAGATGTGGAAAATAAGTTCATAAATGTAGATGATACTTACATGTATGTTGCTGTCTAAAAATTACCTCCTGGGTGGTGAAACTGCTGACATCAGAGTGTGTGAGTGTGACGGTAAGTGTATCCTGTCAGACTTGATAAGAATCAAGGTTCCTAGGGGTTTCCATAGGGAATGCTTGGGGTCATTTTTGACCCCACTTATGGAAGAGTGGGGTAGTGATACAAATACTGCAATTTCATAGAATTAATGAAATTTTGTTTAAAAATGCAAATGGTGTCATGTCACAATCATGTGACATATGAAAACATATGAAAAGATAAAAACTTCTAATTTCAAAGATTTTTGAAGAATAACCCGTGGGGTCATTTTTGACTATCTAAGGGTTAACAGCTCATTTGTGAGTACTTCCATCTGCTGGCCATTGCATGTACTGCAGCCTGGCTGTGCAACATTACATGGGGGCTACAATCAGTGGATCTGAAAACTTAATGATTCAAATATCATGTCAGAATACCCATAAGACGTTTTTTGTGTGTGTGTGCGTGTGAGCATTATGACTCAAACCAGGAATGATTGGAACACCTGGGCTCAATGTTCCATCCACTATGTAAGGTCCACCCTTCCCATAATGGAGCGGTGGTGGTGTTTTGTGTTGTGCCACCCAGCATGCTCGCTTCCACTACTGATTCCACTGATTACCACTTTTCATGCTTTTCATTGTTTGTTGTTTTTTGGTTGCGTTCATGTTTTGTTTAAATAAATTAACCAATATTTGCACGACAGTCTGCGTATCCCTTTTTTATTGTGATGGCTTATGAGCTGAGTCGTGACAGAGGCTCCATAATGTGCTTGCTTGCCTGCTCTTGACCATCCTCAGTTCCAGATCACACAAAACATTTCCTTTATTTTCCATGTCTTTTCAACTATTTGAATCACGTAACAAGGTTGTCGTGTGATTTCAGAGAAACGAGGCTTTGTTTGTCATTGGTCACATGATATTCTGAAAAACAATACGCCAATGGTGCCATGTTGCAAAGAGGCGGGACCAGCATTGCTGAGACGCAGGGTGGAAGACGTCCACCAGATACAAGTTTTTAGATTGGTTGGCTTAGCCTCTGCTAACCCAGGATGATAGTTTATGTTACTTTAGATTCATTTTACTCATTATAACTGAACATACTAATTTCCACGCTGCTGGACCAACATTCGGCAAGATACAAGGTCCCACATCAGAGCTTCGTGGATGAGCTCACCACAACGAGAGCCTCTGGGAGCGGAAGCCAATGCCCACCATGGGCTTCACCACAGAGAGATCAGCCAAGATCCTACATAATTACATATTTTCTTCGAGCAGCTTGGCTTCTTCAGCTAAGCCCAGTCTGACATGCCCAGCTTAGCTGAAGAAGCTCCAGGCTCTTTCAGCCTTCTCTCTGGGTACTCCAGCTTCCTCCCACAGTCCAAAGACATGCATGTTAGGTTAATCGGTGTTTCTAAATTGCCTTTAGGTGAGAGTGTGAATGGTTGTTTGTATACATGTGGCCCTGCGATGGACTGGTGACCTGTCCAGGGTCTACTCCTGCCTTTTGCTGGGATAGACTTCAGCAGATGCCTGAGACCCTGCACAGGAATAAACAGGTATAGATGGATGGATGAAGAAGTACAGTCAACAGTATGGTGGATGAAAATATTTCTGGTTGTTTACTCTTTGCAGTAAATTTCAGATCAGTTTAAAATGCCCAAGTACATAACAACAACTGCTACAGAGGTGGGAGGTGGTGTGATGGAGGCTACAACTCTCAGGAAAAAGCTGTTCCTCAGTCTGCTGATTCATGATTTGATGGTCTGGAATCTTTTGCCTGATGGGAGGGAGACAATAAGTTTTTGACCTGGGTGGGTGGGGTCTTTAATAGACTAGCATAGATGGTCCAGAAGCATGGTACACACAATCCTCTGTGCAATTTTAGCTGTTCTTGCCAAGTTACTCCAGTTCTCTGCAGTGTAGCTTGAGTACCATACTGTAGCAAGTCACCACAGGATGCTCTCTATTGTGCTCCTGTAGAAATTACCAAGGAGCTGAGTTTATATAGTGGTCTGGTTTTGTTGAGTTTCCTCAAGAACTCTTTCTTTCTTCACCAGGTGACACCAGGGAGGTGTTAACCGTCCATCGTCCATCTCAGGTTCTTTGTTATGTGGAGCCCCAGAAATCTGATGTTGTTAACCCTCTCCATCTTCCCTACATTGATATGGAGGTAGGGGAGGTTTCAGGCTCTCCTAAAGTCTAAAACAATCTCCTTTGTATGTATTCAAGACCAGATTTCTATCTGAGCAACACCTCACCAAGTGTTGTACCTCCTCTCTGTAGGGGGTCTCTTCATCCTGTTATCAGTCCCACTACAGTGGTGTCATCTGCAAATTTAATTTAAAAAGCTACTGATAGAAAATCATTGCTGGACTGTTCCAGCTGGAATTATGCTGGGAGTTACAGTAAATCATCCTGGTAGTGGGACCTCTGATCTGAAATGTTGTTTCACATGAAATGCCGGCTGTGATTAGAATGGCTCAGCTATGCTGAGCTTTGTCCTTAGACCTTTGTTGACCAACCACAGCTGGTGGTCTGTTAGTATTATCCGCACAAACACAAGAAAATATATTGTCTTTAAAATATGACCATGATCTGTTAGGTTTTTATTCACAGCTCAGAGATCAATATAATGTTAAATAGCATTATATTATTATATTGCAGAGCAATGACAGCACTGGTTAGCTCTCGTAGCCAACAGCAGAGCTTATGGTTAGCAGTCAGTTTAACATGGGTGTCAATGGGGATTTGCTCTGTTTTGGAGCCAGCACCTACTGGTAAGTCAAGGAACTGCAACAAAACATACAGGGTGAGCTTCAACCTGGAAGTAGGATAGTTACAACTTAGCCTGGACATGGGCTTCATTTGGACATGCCCCCTTTTCTCACCACAGGCCTGAAGGCTTCAGTGTTAGATATAATATCAATAAAACTTTCCCTTTTTGTTTGCAGGTACTTTTCATTGTCACATCCATTTTCTTAAAGTGAAAATTGTGCTTTTATATCAATGTTGCTAACAGGCTGTCCCAGTTTTCATTGGGTTAGCAGTGGGGTAAACCCTGTACGGGTCACGACCCCATCACAGGACAACAGAGACAATTATGCTTGCACACACTAACTTCTACAGTTAACTCAGAGTTACTAATCAAACGAGGACAAGATCTTCAGTGTGTCCTGGTTATGCTTCGGGGCCTCTCCAGGTTGGACATGCACAAAACACTTCCCCAGGGAAACGTCATGAAGTGACCAGGTGCTGGAACCACCTCAACTAGCTCGTCTTCATGTGGAGTACTAACTTTACTCAGAGTGACCCCATCACAATGGGAGAGTCCAGTCACCCTGTGGAGGAAACATTTCGCCCGCTTTTATCCAAGATCTTGTTCATGACCATTAGTGAGGGATCATAGATCGACTAGTAAACAGAGAGCACTGGACTTCAACTCAGCTCTCCGTCACAACAGACCAGTACACTCCGTATTATTGCAGATACCACACCAGTCGCCCAATCCATTGTTCCGCATTTGTGAACACGAAACAAAGATACTTCAAACTCCTCCACCAGCAGGAGCACCTCTCTCCCATCCTTGGGGGGACCTCTTTCCTAACTCCACTCTTTCCCAACTGAAAAATGTGGTGTCAGATATGGAGGTGCTGATTCTCATTGCTGCCGTTCACATATGGCCCCTTTACTGCTGCAGAGAGGTGAAGCTGGTAATATTCAATTATGCCAACAGGAATCCTGAGACCACCAAACGTGACTCTCTGTTGCAAGGGATCTGTTTCACAACCAGAACAGTCATGTTTAACCTGGATTTATGATAGTTATCTTTCTTCAGGCGGGTCTGATCCAGCCTGAAAGACACTCCACAGTTGTAGAGGTGGACCCTGGCGGACTCCTTGGCCTCTGGCATATTTTTCAAATCTTCCCAACCAAATATTGACACTTCAGGACTTCTTGTAGGAGGTGTAACTTCACCTTCCAATAACTTTGGCTCGTGTTCAATTGTATCAAAACATCATCTCACAATCTGCAGTTTATTTATTCCAGAAAATGGTCGTAAAATGCATTTCTGTCTTGTTTAAATCTGCAGTCTCTCTTTCCCTTGATCTACTCCTTGGACAATCTTTTCTTTTTTTGATCAGCGCAGTGAGTGTTGTTGGTTGGCTAAAAGCTTTACTTTAGTTTTAGGAGGGCCATATGATTTTAATTAGCTATTCATCACACATGAAGATGCATACCCCTGATGATGCTGATGACTGCACATTTTCTCTAGCTCCAAACTAGTGAAGAAATTTTTTTTTTCTTCATGCTTCCCTCTGTGACCCATTGACACATCCATCAACTTTTTTGAGTTATGGGACAGCAGCTTAAGTAAAGAGGTACAGTCTGCATCTGGCCTATCCTCAGCCACCTTCTCCAGCTCTTCGACGTGAACACCAAGACATTCACATTCCCAAGCTGGTTGATATGTTATCTCTCCAGCGTGTCCTCGGACCTCTGCCCTGTTGGACATACTTGAAGGAGCCGTCCTAATCAGATGCCCGAAGCACCTAAACTGGGACCCTGTGCAGGAAACTCTTTTAAGCCGTTTGTATCTGAGATCTCATTGTCTCAGTCCCTACCTACAGTTCATGAGCGTAAGTTAGGATCAGAACATAGACTGACCAGCAAACAGAGAGCCTGGTCTTTCTTGGCTCAGGTCTCTCTTCAACGCAACGTCTCTAACAGAGTCCCCATTACTGCAGATATTGCACCAGTCCACCTGTCAATCACCCACTTTGTTCTTTCCTTACTTGTGGACATGATGCTGGAAATATTTAAACTGCTCATCCCAAACCCAGAGAGAGGATAATTAATCTTTTTCTGACTGAGAACCAAGGTCTCAGATTTGGAGGTGCTGATTCTCATCTTAGCTCCTTCACATTGTTGAAACCGCAAAATAGAAACATGCTGCAGAATGACTTTCTCCTTCAGGATGGACAGTAAAATAATGACTGAAGTTGATGCTTCCGTGGTTTATAACAGGCTGTCACATACGTAGAGGACAGGTGACATTACTTGATAAGACCAGAAAGCTTTCAATACTTCTGTATGAAGTGTCATCTACTGTGGGGCGCCGCTGATTTCGAGGCAGTTGACTGGTTGCATCCAGAATATGAAGTCCTGAAGTGAGCCTACATTTTAATAAAACCTTTTATTATGATTGCCAAAGTCTGGTTGCCAGACAGAATTTACAAAAGTCATCATTCTGTTTCTACCACACAAGTATACATTTTTGTGCAATTGAATTTACATGAATGAATCCTGTTCAACTATCCTCAAGAAAGAATTAAAAAAAAAAAAAAAACAATAATAAAAAGGTTCGTGTCTGACTATATCAGGAGTGAACATAAATATCTGACTTGGCAGAGGGGAAAAATAATTCTGAGTTATACAGAACAGCTTAAATCACAGAATACGTCACATACAATGAACCAGGGGGAACTCTGTGTTGCTTCAGTCCTCCAAGTCAGTCAGTAGTCCAGTTGTTATGAGAATTTATTTACAATTATTGTACGTTTTCACCATACAATATTTGAGTTCCTAACACACAAAAAATTAAAAGAAGCAAAACTTTCAAAGACCAAAAAATGTCTCTTTCTTAACTGTTTAACTAGAGCTGGAACTGATAACATTTGTGCACTGAGGTTCACAGAAGGCACCAAAGCGCCCGTAAATGTCTTTGGCTCGGACCGCAAAATGGTATGTAGAACCAGACTGGAACTGGGTAAGCGTACAGGCCATGGGCAGAGGGAGGGCATTCACCTCCCCGATCTTCTTCCAGTGCTGCTGACCTGCATTGCTGCTAGAATTGTCTTGATGGAAAGCGTAAAGGTGGTAACTCTCAACGGCCGCACAACTTCGATCAGTTTCTGCTACGCTCCAGGACAGTACTATGCCAGTCTGACCCGGCACCAGCTTCAGTTGTAGTTGCTGAGGAGGCGAGGTCCTCTCGGCCTCTGCGGGTAAACGTGGTGGTGCGGGAGCAGCAGGGAGAGGAGGAAGGGCCATGCTGGTGGTCCGGGTTGGCGTGGTGGTGGCTCCAGTGCGGGGTTTCATTGGAAGTTCCTATGAAAAAGAAAATGCATGTCATTGGTTGTCCTTTAGAAAAGCATCACCACATGGAATTAGTAATTCAAAGGTTATTCAAAAAATGATTTAGCTGCTGATGTAAATCCATCCTTAAAAATGGACGTCAACTGAAGCCTTTAAGTTTAAAGGCCAGGGGTCTCATTTACTACACATTGGAACAATACTAAAAGTGTGTGTATGCCCAAAAGCCAAAAATGGCGTATGCAAAATAATAAAAAATATATATATATTTTTTTTTTTTTAAATCCGGATTTATAAAACCGCACGTACGCACACCAACAAGCAATTTCACTTTGCAGATCACAGCTGCACCTCAACGTTTGAGTACAAGGTTCCACCTCCTGTCCTGCCCTCCTCATGTCGACATTCAACCAAAGTCTATGCAAAGGACCTCGTGAATGTCAATGTGTATTTAAATGAGGCAGCCGATCAATGTTATTGGTTAACAATAGCAACCACGCCCCAAGCGCATGAAGCGTCTTGACAAGGACATGTGTTGGCGAATGCTGTTCTGCAAAATCAGAGAGAAACAATTGAAAGAAATTAGAACAGTACTGAGTAATTTGTGTAGCTTTGTCTGTTGTGCCAAATGCATTAAAAAAAAGAACTTGTTAAAGAGCAAATCTTATTGCTGTCTTAAACGTTGCATGACATCCTTGCATAGCCGTGAAATTCCTCTTGAGACCTCAGGGGTCTCATTAATAAAACACTGCATCGTTGGCCTGTTCTCCTACAGTGAAAGGAAATCTGTATCCACTGGTCATATTAACACCATCCAGGATGCAGGCATTATTGTGCTCAGTGCTGGTTGGGCTATCCCAGACCTATGAATGACTTCACAGAATTATGTTGTTCCTACAAGTGACTTCAGGCAGAGTCAACTAATTGTTGATCATGTTAACCATATACCTGTCTGTTAATTCGCCAGAAACCCCAGGATGGTTAACAGTCTGTGTTTGAACAGGGATGGTGTGGTTCCGGCGGGTTGGTCTCTCCAGTACTGGACTCAGTTCAGCACATAGATCCAAGCGTAAAGCTCTAGGGAGTCTAAGTCGGCATATTAGCCAGTCATCATCATGGGCCAGGTAATCCTGGTGATCTGTGAAAACGCGTTCCCTCCTATTTCTCCCATTTGCCAAGTCTTCCAGCAGTGCCAATACATCCATGGCACAGTATTACGCAGGAGAGTCATCACAGTATTTAAATGTTTACAGAAATCAGTCTGATTTCCTCACACTTTGTCACAATCTATGTGTTAATCTGTGCTACATGTCACCGTGGTGACAATTGAGAGGAATGTGACGGTGAGAAAAATTTGATGAAATGTTGTGCGGGCACCTTGATTTGAGATTTAAGTTGGTCTATAGGCCTTGTTTTTATTTATTTGAAAGGTCCTTATGGCTCATCAGTACAAGCATAATTAACTGTGATTTTTACTGCTGATGGTAAAGTCGATCTATGATCACAGTTTGATATGGAATAAAACAAAATGTCCGAGAGGAGTCATGATGCAGTGTAGCTTCAATTCCCCACCTCACCATCTGCATTGCCAGTTTCCCTGTCTTCAAAATCGGTGTACACGAGTCAGAGTTTGCGTGACGGACCGCACATTCTCATATCAAGCTTGTTTTTTGTAGATCACACTTTCCACTTTGCGTGGAAAGTGGTATACAAGTTTCAAGCCCAGCTTTTTACGTTCGTAGCGGTTGTAAATGAGACCCCAGATCTGTGACAATTCCAGTTTAACGTCTAAAGCTTGTAAATGCAGTTCTTACTACTCACCTGGGGGGGGCGGTGATGCACTGTTATTTGAGGATTGCTGGAGTTCTGACTTTTATTTGGGGATGACCGGGCTCCTGCACCTGTAAACAGATCAAATGCATGTTTTATTCATGTATATTGATTGATATAGATATTTGTTATAGATATTTGATAACTATGCATCAATTAAAGCACTACAGACAGGGTTAAATGTGATCACTGATTAATATCAGTTACAAAATTGCACACATTAATTGTTAATTTGTTGGTCTTACTTGTGGGAATGCTGATGACTGGGTTAGCGCGTGGAGCAGGTGACGCAGTTGTAACGGTGGCATTCTTGACTCCTGTCACTGACAAGCATAAAAGTCAACATAATTAGCCTACCGCAGGCAGCCCTCCAACACAGCATGTTTCAAAAGTCAAGAACTGAAAAACAGTTGAAGCAGCTCAATCCTACCTTGCACATCATCGTCATCCTCAGTGAGATCAATGACGGAGCCTTTGGGTCGTATTGTTGGCAGAGCTGCTTTGGATGGAGCGGTTCCAGTGGCTTGGTTGTCTAAAAAATAAAAAAAATAAAAATCAGATGTCAAAGAGAACCATGTTGAGAGATAAATTTGAGAAAAGAAAAGGCTGAGAATGTCTTGCTGGCCTTGCATCTTTCCTCACCCGTCTTTGAAGTTAGAGACGTCCCTTGTGGGGGTCCTGGAGCAGTGGAACCTGTTGCTGCTGGCCCAGAGGTTGCAGGTGAAGAAGCTGAAGACATTGCACCCACAACTGAGACCGACTGCGCCGGTGTCCTAGCTGTGGTCACAGAGACACCAGCGTTGGGCGTAGTTATTCCGCCTGCACCTCCCTGGTACACTGGTCGCGCCAGAGAGATCTGGGTAGTGGGCACTTGACCAGTGGAGGGCTGGAGAGCTGGGAGAGCCGCTGAGATGGAGGTTGTGGCAGCATTAGTAGCAGGGGGAGTTTTGAGTATCAAGGTGGTGGTGGAGGGAGTGGTTTTGGCCTTGCTGAGTGTGCTAGCTGCAGACAAAGAGGACATGGGGAAGTTGACCAGCGTCCCCGTCTGGCCATTCACTGACAGAGGCAGCTGAATTACAAGTGGCTGGCCTGGGACCATGCTGCTCCCAGGGGCTGTTTTCAGCACCAGAGTGCCCGGCTGACTCTGAGTGGTGATGCCGGCAGCCAAAGTGGAGGTGGCAGAGTTGGAAGTGATGAGTTGAAGGATAGAGCCCTGTGGAACCACAGTAGCGGAGGTGGACATTGGTACTGAAGTTGTACTGGACACTGGTAGAGGTGCTGGGACTGGAACTACTGGAAACAGAAAAAAACAGATTGATTCAGCCTGGTGTGTCCATGAGGTTTAGGGTATGCTTCCACTAGGCAATCTCTAATGTGCCCCAGAGTGACTGCACCCAAAAGTATGGAACATACATGTGCTCCATTCTGAACTCAAAGATGGTCTGACTCTGACATGGCTGGAAGAGATACGTTTGGGCATGATACAGCTACACATGTACTAGGAGGGGGATGTGCATGCAACATATGCACGACATATAGATGCAGCATTTCCTTGTGACAATAAAATGACACAGTAGCCTAATCCAGACACTGAAATAGTAATAATACATTTATTTAGAGGTGCCTTTCATGATACTCAAGGGCACCATACATAAAACCATAAGTAAGAGATAATGCCCGGCAAGGCAGCAAGAGTCCACTTCTCGTCGGACGGCTCACGCCCCCAAGTCGTCCATTCATTTCTGATAATGGACACCTCGGAGGGCATTATCCTGCTTACACCATGGTCACTTACGAAAGAAATAAATATTAAAACAATTGTTAATACGTTAGTGTTGTTTTTTTTCACTGTTTGCAAGTTTTTCACAAGAAGCAGCTGAGTGGACTATTTAATATTTCTTGTTGTGACGCGTTGCCAAGGTAAACAGCTCCGGCCACAGAACCTGCAGCTCAGTCGGCCTGAGCTATTATACTCGGTCGAATCAGAGGCGGGAAGTGACATGATTGCTTAAAGTTATGTTACATGACACAAAGTACCATTTCAGAGTGCAAGGGCACCTCTTACTGCTTGTGTGTGTCCAGAAGATGATGCAAAATTTTGTTTCAAAAGAATCAAAGTCCACAAATAGTTTCCTAAATTGTTTTTATTGCAAGAAATATTATCCACCATTTACTCTGATCATTAAATGTGTATCAAGCAAGTCTATCCTAAATAACTTTTATAAATATTATCCACCATTCACTGTTTATCAAGAAAGTAAGTACGTAGGGTAAGCAAGACAGAAAGACATGCGATTAACTATTAAAAATTAAATGCAACATTGCCATCGATACTGGCATGTCCATTATAGCGGCATCTGAAGAACGGAGATTTAACATTTGTGAAGCCTGACCACTCCTGGTTGGGACACTACGGATTGTCAAAATGTTGCCCCATTCTCGTCTCTCCTGGACTGACGGAGCCCAATAACTCTGCAGGCTGCTTTCACAGCGATGCCCCATCACAGACATGATCTGTCGCGTTTCAGCTGTGCTCTGGAGGCTGTGGTTTGTGTAAATCCTCAAAGACCCACCTTGAAGAAACAATGATAAACACACAGGCTATTAAGAAGGGCAGAAGAGGGGTTAGGTATAATATATAGGGCTACATTTTTATTTGTAAGAATTGTAAAGACCTCTTCACTGATTTTTTTTAGCATGTCTCTCAGGTAGTGGACACCCATCGGCTCCCTGGAGTACCACGTATCAGATGCCACGGTGATGGAGCGCTTCGGGTGCAGATAAAAAAAAAAAAAATGCATCTGGGGGACATTTAGAGATGTACTTCTTCAAACTTTTTTACTGGGAACAGGGGATCCCCAGGCCTTGCGAACATAAAACCTCTTGGGTTTTTCTTGTGTGGGTCGTTTGGATCTTTATGATTTTTAGTGTCATGATTATGGGCTAGGCTGACGTATTCAACGCCATCCTCGTCCGTCTGGATGCTGAAAGATGTCATGGTCAACTCAGTTTCCCTCCCTGCCACACCGAGCCAAACACAGATGGATGTCAAACCACACCTTTCTGACGAGGCCGAGGGGCGTATCGGGAGACAGCGCAGCTGCACATCCGATTATCTGAAGGTCTGACTCAGGGATACGAGGATGGTGGAAGCTTGTGTCTTTCCCACTCTTTCTGTAACGCTTCAGTATCGCCTTAAAAACTGCATTACTGCTCTTGAATACAGTGTCACTAATGATGTCGATGTCTCTTAAGTGGCGATTAATTCCGGTTCTCAGACTCCTCAAACTGGAAAAACTGTATTCTCTTCCTTCCTTAGTTGACTGGACAGACGCATAAAACAGTCGCAAAATGTCATTGAGAGAAGTGGCAGTGTAGTTCTCAAAGTTGATGTCCATGTTCTTCTGAGCCAGGAAATCTCTTAATGTTTTTACTGCCCATTTCATGTTTTTGTTTGTGTTCATCTCATCCTTGTCATCCTCTAAATTGTTCAATTCCTCCGGTGCCCCCTCCTTGTGCCGCATCTCCTTCCTCTTACATTCTCTTCTCTCTTTGTCTTCTGCTGCTTCCAAGTCTTCAAAATGATCAGATTCACCAAATAAGGTTAAAGAAAGCTGTAAAATCACTCATGTTTTGTGTACTTTCTTGCCTTTGTGATAAACTGTGAAATAATGTATGTTAATGTATGTTCCGAGTTTCTGTTAGCACGGTTACCAACTAGCATTTGAGTCAGCACCATAATTTGAAACAATCAGGCTATTTGACCAGAACTTTTTTCATAGGTGTCCTACAACACTTTTTAACGGACACCCTGCAGCCATTCAGAATCGAATATTCACCCAGACCATGGTATAAAAGATGATAAAATGGAAATGATATAAAAACCAATAAGAACAATAAAAACAATGACGCAATAACACGCAATGGAACTGATTCTTCTTCACGCCCACAAGACTAAAGTTTAATACAAGAATTTTAAAATGTCTTTTTTAAAGTTACTTTTTTCTTTTAAGCAAACAAACCAGATAGAACACCAAGGATGAGCTATAAATTTGACCATCAAGTTTTGTAAAATTCAACAATTGTGCCATGTGTAATATCTACCAGGGAACATACCAAAGGCTAGCCTGGCCAGCCATATGCATTCGCTTAGCAAATATTCTCTCTGGTACTAATTCCGATCACAGCCATCAGTACAGATGGAAGAACCAGTCGCTACGCTTTGGGACCAAGGTTTAACACTAGATTCGCAAGCTTTCTCACACCCCTATAAGCGGCATAGACAGACCATCAAGTATAATTTCATTGTTTCAGTACAGAAATCAGTTGGACCGATGGGGGCAGCTCTCTCCTGGCCTTATTTATTGTGCCAACCAGGCTGTTGTTCTTTTTTTTAGCAAATTTATAGATAGGGAGAGTCAAGTAAGAAGAAATTTGTTGGTGGTGACATTTCTTCCCTTTCCCACGAATGGTTCCACCAGCCTCATGACCACACACTCACCTAGACTCTGATGTGGTGGGCATGTCTCATCTCTGCCTAGGTATGGGAAGCCATTCAATAAATATTTGGTCTTCACATCTGCAGCTAGCCAAAATTTTATGACAAATTTGTCTGGCTTGTTTGCCATATACTGTGTGAAGCAGCACCGTGTTTTTGTGGGTAACAGCTGTTTGTCTACTGTGATGTTGGCTCCAGGATTATAGCAGGTGCAGCAGTTTGCCACATATCCGCCCCACACGTCAGATATTTGGGGAAACTTGTCGCTGGAGACAAGTCTGACATACAAGGCGATGAAGGCCCTCAACTCCGCAACAGAGACATCAAGCTCAGTACTCTGTTGAATGTGGTGTGCCTCCGCTACAGTGCAGTCATGTACGAGCTGCAACATTTACCTGTCAAACACAAGAATGTGCTCTGTGGATCATAAATTTCGCGCTTTGTGTGGGCTGTGTGACCTACAGACTTGGTAATAACATTTTGGGACTGGTGTCTCCCTGCTTGCTTTCCTGGCTGAATTGTTGTCCACATAGCTCCATCTTTTCCTTGCACACATGTGCTCCTGCCTGCAAAGTGCACACACAGAAGACGGTGTGTGCATGCTCATGGATAAACCTACCGTTTCTCTTGGTTCTGTTGAGATTTAATGGATTTTTAATATTCTTTATTATTTACGGCATTTATTGGATGCTTACTCTCCGTTTGTGTTTTTACAATGACAGTCTAAGATGTTTTTATTATTCTACCTGTATCAGCACTGAAGAAGACACCAGCCAGCTTCGCTTACGCAGGCACTAAGTGTGTTGTTCAGAGAAACAGGTTATAATTTCTTTATTCATGGGGGTAATTTGTTTACAAATATGCTACTAAATCACTTTTTTTGCAAAATAATGTCTTGCTAAAGTCTCTTCCACCGTGCACATGGCTTTTCTTTTCTCTCTATCCATATTAGTTTTGCATGTGTGTTTGCATGCTTTCCAAATCTGACCTGTAAAATGGCGAGTATTCTCCCTCTTCTTCTCTCTCAAGACCAGGATATACAGTACAAGATAAGGAAAACCACGATAAAATGACAATGACAATCTCTAATGTAATAACTACAGCTGGGACCACCAGTGGTGTAAATGACAGCAGTCTTGCGGGTGGCTATAGCAGTCTGAGGAATTCAGAACTCGTGTGCATTTTATTTTTAATATGTTCGAGACATCAGAAAATACAAAAGTCACACATTTAGGATAAGTCAAGGAGTGGCAGACCTGTAGACTTTGTTTAGAGAAAGTTATTCCCATAATAAAACCACAAATCGTCTTTCAGACGGCCGTGGCAGTTCTGGTGTGAAGCATGACTCATACATGAGCATCCAAGAGGCGCCATACTAAAGAACCAAAATCTCAGCAGAAGAGCCAATAACAACTTGGATCAACAAGTTTTTACTGCATTCACCCATGTTGCATGTCATTTTGGATGCATTTTGTTGATATTAGTCTGACTAAAACACATGCTTGTTTCTTCTTACTAGTTGTATGTCTAACCAATGGGATGAAAAGGCCGTTTCTTCTGTGTCCGTTGGAACCGAAATCAAAGTCGAATCTAGAGAAACCTGACTAATTCTTTGAATGCAAGAGGAAAAGACTTAGGATGGCTGACCAGGCTACTGTTAGGCTTTAATGGCAATTCTTTAAAGTCAACTAAATTGTTTGCTTTCATCTTTGCAAAACATTTCTTTGCACTGTGAAAGTAGCTGCCCAACATAGTTCAACAACATGCAAAGACCAAACATCCAAATGCCCAACTTAGTTGTTGGGCATTTAGGAGATATTATGGCAATGATTATTACATCAAAAATAGTAACATAAAAATAAAATCCTGCAACTCACCAGCTGTACTGGATGAAGAAACAGTTGGAGTCTGCTTTACCTCGATGGAAGTCCGGACCGGCCTGTTTAGAAAGATTACTTATACTTAGAGTTGTTGATATAGGGAGCCATTTATGTCCATGACAGGATGATGAATGAAAGCAGATTGGTGTGGACATTCAATTTTATTCCATTAAATACAGTCATCTCTGAACATCTTGCGTATGGATTCATCTCGCACTCATAGTACAGGTCCAGTTTACGTAACAGCATTAGTGTTTAATTGTGCATTATTTTTTAAAGATTGTTGCCAAGTCACAAGGTGTCATTGTCCTTTACAATTTTTCATGAATGAAGAGTAGGATTTAGACAAAATATTTTAACGTTCTCTATAATAACTAATGACAATTGTCCCAGTATGCTTCTTTTTTTTCCCTCCTGTCAAAGCGTGTCAATAAAACACAAGATTCTTTCCGTCATATTCTTGAAAAAACTCCGGTCTTCTCTTTACTCGGAGTATTTCATTGATAACGTCACGAATCTCTCTCCACCTGTCGGTTGACAGTGCAGGAAATCGACGCTCAATGTACATCCTCATTGTCCTCCTCACATTTCTGGGCAGCGCCTCCTTGCCCAGTAATCCAACATAATTGACTTTTGCGACCCAGTCGCAGTAGACGTCATATGGAACTAAGTTGCGGAATATGTAAGATGCAAAGCGGTCTGGCCTGGGGTTCCCCGAGCCTCGCATGCAGTTGTAGAAGAGCACTTTCTCCAAGTGGGCAGAAATTGTGCGGAGTTTGACATCAGCTCTGCATCTTCCTTCACTGTATTCTGCCAGCTTCTTTGCCATGTCAATATGGCGTGACATATCTGTCTCCTTCCCCTCCCCCTCTTCCTCTTCTTCTTTGTCCTTGACAGACAGTGCAGGAGTCTTATCAAAAGAGGGCGCCACTCCCTCACTGGGCACCTCAGGCTGCGGCTCTACTGTCTGCCGACGGAGCACGCTGTTGGGAGGAGAGGTGCAGTTTTAACTACACTCTGCACTGCCTGAAGAAACGCTCAGGCTTCACATTGTAGAACGTCACAAGACTCAGGACCTCGACCCACGCGGGGTTACTTTGCAGGTTCAAAACACTGGGGCATGTGTTTGTTTGTTCCAAACAAGTCCTTAGGAATATTTGGAGGGACATTTAAGAGTTGACCCTGGCAAACCAAACTAAGGACGTGTAACAAGGGGGTTTGGATTTGGAGCATGTGCAGATTTTTAATTTTTTTTCTCCATTGATTTGTTTTAAGCACAGTTTTGAATGATTACAGTTAGCAGCCTGGGACAATGTCATCCGTTAATGCTGTGAACGATCTTGTGTGTAGCAGTGCCATCAGTCCAGTATTGTCACGTTCATACAAAAGCCAAATTATATACACACAAATAAATCACTGTGCACAGACTACGGTATGCTTCAAGGATTACAGGTATAAATATACAGCTGCTGTGAATTTGATAAAAAGGAGCTTGCAGTGAAGTGATAAGCTCCTTGATAACTCTTGTGATTCTCACGGCTAAATTATTACATCACCACATAAAGTGCAGTGGGGCAGGATTTAGACAGGAAGCTGTTCTAAGCATGGACCCACTTACCGCTGAACTTGAGGGTTATTTGTAACAGTTGCAGTCTTGGCAGCAGTGGTAGCAGCGGTGGTAGCAGCAGTGGTAGCAGCGGTGGTAGCAGCGGCAGCAGCAGTAGCGGCAGCAGCAGCAGCACTAGCAGCAGCAAGTGCCTGAAAAATCAAAGAGCAGACACTTTAGTGTAATCTGACCATCTCATTTGGATACCAGATAAAGATTCAAAATATCAATTTAGAGTAAGAAAAATCATATCTTACCTCTTGCTTCCTTTTGTTTTCGAATGCCTGGTTAGCCTCTCCGAACTTTTTTGAAAGTCGGGATATCTTAGACTGAAAGAAACAGAAGGCCGAGTTAATGTAGCTTTGCTAGCTGTGTAGGTTGAGCATCATAAAATACTGAATGTGTCCTCCCTGAAGAAAACCATACTCCACACAGGAATTCGACTGTGTACCTACTTGAAGTGTGTTAATGGCCGTTTGGTGTTTAGTAGCGCAGTCGATTTTGTCTACTCTGTCCTTCAGCTCTTTAAAGTGTTTGTCAAAAATTGTCAACTCCAAGATCTTCAATCGTTCTTCCACAAGCTTTTGCACAACCTGAGAAAGGATATCAGATAAAAGCACAAAAGGATAAGCAATGAAAGAAGAAATAACAAGTATCCAAATTCAGTTGTCTCAGACACTGGAAAACATGTTACACAGGTCAAACTGTAGTGGGACAGTTGGATACAAACCATTTCGAGTTTATGGTGACTACCAGCTTTTGCAGTGATTTTAAGTTCCAATTGGGCCTCCAGTTCATGTTCCACCTTTGGCCTCTTCCCCTCTCTTTTCAAAGCCTGTCCGTCTTTTTCATTTCCTTCTGATAAAGTGCGCTTCAGCCCCGAGGTTGAGCTCTTCTCCTCACGAGCTACATGTGAAACAAAGAAAAACCATATGAAACGTATGTATTTTATGTTTTCAGGAAATTCAGTATGGGAAGTCTGATGTCTGTGCTTACATTTTCAATAATTGTCTCTAGCTTATAAGTAAGAGGGACAATGTTATCTGGAGGGACAAGCACAATTCATGCTGATCTGAGCTACACATTGGTGGAGAAAGCAATGACATAAAAAAAAGCTTCAGACCAGTGAAATGTATCTTGGATCACCGTGTAAGGGAGTTAAATGTGGGGAATGACAAAGTAAATTCCTCAGAAGAATTAACTTTCAGGCACACTACAAGGATTATCTTTGCAGGTGCTGTTCATGGTGGTTTTGCTGCTGCTGCCAGCTGATGCAATGGCCATCGATACAATTTATAATGTATTGTGGAATACACAGAGGACTAAACATCACATCAGCTTGTTATCAAGGTCTGCAGAAGTGTATTAATGATCAGTTTATTTCAACCAGGCATGTTGGAGCAGAGAATCATATAAAACATGCAGGGCCCTGATGTAGGTATTATGACTCTCACCAGACAACAGTACAAAGATGGTGATTCTGCTGTGGAGTTCATGTTTAGTGAGTATAGGGTGATTTTAGACACCACGCTTGTGGTGATCCATTTCAGGATGTGGATTATTTTACAATACATGTTATTTTTTTGCATTACAGTAAGTTACCACCAGTTTATACATTTGTGACCATAATCTATTTAAGGATCTGTATGTAGCACAATTTATGGTTTATTTATTTTCATTTTTTTTGTAATTCATGTCTTGCAATTTGTCCAATTTAAAAGAATCATACTTTGAGTTTCATATTAGATGACTTTAAACTTCTTAAGATGCTTTTGTTTTGGATTTCTGTTTCTTAACTGACAGGAAGAAAACTCTACCTGTATGAAGTAGCGTTCACTGTATCATACCTGTATTCGAAGGTGGAGTGGATGATGGTCGACTTGACTTTGTTGTCTTCCCAATGTCACATTTTTCCTTTTTGAACTCCACTTTCACTGAATCCACTTCCATCTTCTCCTCATACTTTGACCCTTTGTTCACATCAGCTTTATCATCCTCCTCCTCTTTTACATCATCCTCTTTAAGTTCTGTAGATGTTTGCTTTTGATCGTCTGCATGAGATGCTGAACGACTTGTGGAAGGAGTAGAAGAGGCAACTTTGGAGGAAGAGGCCTTTCCATCTTTCACATTGGATGTAGAGGCCTCAGCTTCGGTGGTCTTGGTAGTGTCACTCTCCGTTTCAATTGGTTTTATGTTTTCAGACACTGCAGGTAGTGCAGGTGAAGGGTCCAAATCTTTCACAGAAACATTTTCTGAATCCACAGCTGTGTCCTCTTTTGTGGTCTGTTTCTCCTGTGAGTATGAATAGATAATAAAAGATACACATTAATCTCTACACATTGTGCACACTTCCATTATCATGTAACCTGGGAATAAACTGATAATTGTATTTACCTGCTTGTTTTCCACCGCTGTGACCCCTTCAGAGTCATTTTTTTGTTGGTTCTTCTGTTCAGTCGATGTTGCTGTCGCAGACTCTGATGGTGCCGGTGAAGAACGTTGCTTTTCGTCGTCCTCCATCTTTTTTAGGTCAAAGAACACAGAGTGGAATGGTGAACTAGGTGATGTAGTTTCTTCTGGCTCTTTAGGACTTTGTGACGAAGGTGAAGGTGATAGATTTAGGGACAGGAATGGTGCAGGAGAGCTCAGAGAAGTCTGAGAGGCAGGTGAATTTGCATTAGGGGAGTTTGAGTCAGAGATGATGTTTTGATCTTTGTCAGCTACTTTTTGCCCATCGTCTTTGTGTGTGCCGTTTACTAGCGGTGGTGGAGATGGGTTGGACAAACTCGGGCCTGTTGTCAGCAAGGTGTTGTGAAGGCTCTCCAGCTGCAGACGATCACTGATCTTCATGGTTTTCCTAGCCCGGAAAATCTTCTTCTTCTCCTCTGTCACAACAACTTCCATTGCTTCCTGAGGGGAGACATGGATCAGTTAGACACAAAGGACACCACGAGTCTTGGCAAGATCTCAAAATCTAAGGCTGTGAAAATAAACAAACAGCACAGTAAGCTCTGCTTATGAGCATGTATTGATCCCTACGTGCTGCATGAGAAAGCAATGGCTGCACAGCTTCACTGGAAACACTAGAGGTCACCGAAGAGCTCTTCTGCTGCCTCATTTGTTCTTTTCTAGAAGGTTCTTTCACATATGGGTTCACACCAAATGGTTTGGTTCTCCAAGTGCCTTCTTTTTTTTTTTTGCTTTATTTGTCTTTCAGCTAAAATCATCCAGATTCCAAGTATCTGAGTTCAAACTACTCTAACAACCTTAAAGTGACAGCAACCAAAGAGCACCAGAGTAATTCAGACTGCTTTTTTACATAGTGTCAGAAAAATCTGAGATGATCTGATAACCCCTTTTGCCTTTAATTTGTGATTAACTTATGGATTTCCTGTTTACCTAAGCCGCGATCTAGAGAATAGAAGAAAGGACACTGAGATAAGAGAGGCAGTAACCCAACCTTCCTCCCATCCCCCCGCATGTTACTATTGGTTCAATCCTCAGCCAATCAGAACAGAATAACTGGGGCAGTGCTGGCAGCAGCAAAGAGGTTATGCAAAACATGAAGGACTTTCCGTACACGGCTTTGGTTGTTGCACATATTGTTATTTTGAAGCTAGTTAAAACATTTCAAATATATTCATTCAATATGCACACAGGTATGTGATTTAAGTGTGTATTTAGGGGAGGCAAAGTAGATTGGAAATCAATGTATTGGAGGAGAATGTTGCAAATGTACATTTAGTAAGAGAAAAGAAAGGTGTGATATCGAAAACAAATCAAAGCATAGACTAATAAAATGAAACTCACCTTCAAGGCTAAAAGTTCCTGCTCATGGATTTGCACAGGATTTGTCAGCTACCTGAGGGAAAAAAAACACAGAAGAAAAAGAAATATATTTCTGAGTAAATTTTATTACAAGACAATTTTAGCTCCACCAAATGAGGTGGCCTATCTCCATCTCTCAGGCTGTAACAGGGTTTTCAACTTCAGAGTGGGATATTTATTGGGGTACGTGTCTGTGTTTCAGGAGGTGGGGGGCATGAATTTAAATCAACCTAGAAATACAAGTACTGTTTAAAGTATGTCCTTTGCATATTCATTCACACATATTTTGTTGCTTGTACATTTTTTCTGTATTTGTTCTGCAAAACAATTCATCAGTATGGACAAAATTATGTCTCTTTTTGGCAAGACAACAGTGAATAAAAGAGTTAGTTTAATATGGAAGTACCAATAACCAACCAATAAAACAATCTGTATTTTTATCAATGCATTTATGAGCCCAATGTTTTCCTTTTCTGATGTTCAAATATATTGTCAATTTCTTATGGGGCCTAGCCTGTTCCCAGTTAGAAAGCCAGACATCACTTAACTTTCATGAGTAAGATATACTGAGGCACATTGTTTTATTTTATAAACTTGGTTAGCTTTGCTGTTACTTCAGATAAGCCATGTGAAAGCACCTCTGCCAAACATAGTTTTAGTCTCGATTCTCCTGCAGCTTAGCGTTATGTCATGTGCATGTGGACAGATGCAAAGACTGAATCTGGATTGAACATATACTTTACACTGTAATGCACCACATTGACATGCTGGCGCAGACACTCCAGACTGTAAACCATTCCTGCTCTTCTCTCATCAGCAACATGCCTCTTGCAATGACCAAACACCTATTTTTCTTAAATGAGCTACAAGACACTTTAGTATATTTATTAAAAATAAAAAAGCACCATAGAAAGTCAGCACAAAGAAATGAGCAGTGTGAATGGCAAACACGATCGCTGCTCCAATTCACATTCCAATGTTATTGCACACTGCGCAGAGCAAAATATCCTCCCCTCCCCCATCTTACAGCCTCAATTGCTGCGCCTGGATTTAGTAATGAAACCCAAAATGGCGGTCAGCTCTGCTGTTCGCTGCCAGACTGAAACCTCTGTAGCTAGCTGAAAAGGACTCTGTCAAATGTATCAGGTTGCAGCACCACCCTGCACAATGAGGGATTTTCTGTTGAGCCTGAAGCTTCAGCAAGCTGGCAGTAGAAAAAGAAAAAAAAAATGAAAAAAAAGGGAGAATATATGAGCAAACTCTGAACTAACTTGAAAGAGTTAAAAAGGTAAACTGAA
This sequence comes from Arrhamphus sclerolepis, assembly GCA_037176975.1. Taxonomy (NCBI): domain Eukaryota; kingdom Metazoa; phylum Chordata; class Actinopteri; order Beloniformes; family Hemiramphidae; genus Arrhamphus; species Arrhamphus sclerolepis. The sequence continues at coordinate 5,313,597 of JBAMYA010000001.1, read as the reverse complement.
ACTTTAAAAAATAGCTATAGTTACAAGAAAGGTGACTATGTATATAGTGGTACAAATAAAAAGTAAATTTAAATATTGCTCTTATTTGTAGCCACATTAAGAAGTCACGAGTTTCATTTGACTTTAAGAAGTACAAGAAAACAGCTGCTGAATGTGTCCAATGCACTGGTTAAGTGTACCGTCTGATGTCTTGCAAGGTCATTAAAAGCCATCCGAATTCTGGAAAATGTTTTACCTGGAACATCAAATACCAGACCTTTGTGTGCATGTAGAATTTTGTGAATGTAATAACATATATGATTTTGAACTAAACCAGATATATATGTCTGCTCCAGCAGTATACTATAACTTCTAAAACAATAAGAGTTGGGTTGGCATGGACCGCAACACGTGATTAGTCAGCGTGGTATTTCTCACCATTTATCAGCTCTAACTCACATTTAATTAACATTTAATTGCTCCACTGCTATGTCTGAGTTTCATAAAGGAAATTATCAAAAGGAAGCTCAGCAATGCAGGGTACAGCGCTGCAGAAAAGGACTGCCACTGCCACCTAGCTAGTTGTGGTATAAGTAACTACACAATGCACAAGTAGAGAAGCCATCAACAAAATTGGTCCCATACGTAGGTTACGTGCATAGCTGCTACATAGAATCATAAACCAAGTTTAATGGTGTACTTATACTAGCCAATTAAACTCATGCTCAATTATGACTGAACCAAAAGTCTGGTTTGTTTAAATAGTAAGAACTCCATTCCGTGCTCAAGTGTGTCAAAATTCTTGGTATCTGGCATGCTGAAAGAGCTCTGCTTGGGCACATTACAGTTCCACATGTATGTGGATGAAAGCATGTAAGCCACATACATTTGGTGCATGGATGCAACAGACAACTGTTTAACAACATAGCAGCATAATCTATAGATTTTTTTTTTTTTGTTTAGAATGGCTTATCAAACAAGAACAACTCGAGATGAACCATGAAGTAGAACAACATGTAATGAGTAACGGCGTGATGCCCAATGCAAAGCAGTTATCGTCTTGGAATAATGCGAATGTAGGTCAGCAAGGGAATCGGAGAGAGTGTCAATCTTGCCTTTGTATAAGTCTGCTACTGTGAGCGTGCCATTAAAAATGATTTTGAAAAATAAAATCTTCCACAATCTTCATGCTTCAACAGCAGGAGACAAGGGTTCATTTCTCTCTGTCTCATAATTTAAAAAAATGGTAAAAGTAAAAGAAGGTTAAAAAAAAGTTATGATATTAGAGACTTCAAAACACCAAAGTATTTAAGAGAAGGGTGACAAGATCGCTTATGCTGGAACTACAAAACTTTCCCAAGAAGAGGTGAAGCATTTTTAGTTCATGTAGGAACTGCAATAATAATATCAGAATGATGACATCCTGGTAATCCAGAATGACCAACATTGTAGTCATTTAGAAGATGATCAACTAGACAGAAATCCAAACCAATTCTGAGTGGAATAAGGTGAGCTGGCATTGCTATGAAACTCTCCAAGTACATCACCCACACCAGAATGCACAGGTTTATAAAGAAGCACTGGTTATTGCTTTCTTTGGCCCTTGCAACTATGCAAGACTATGAAGTCTATATGAGGATAAAATCATTTTAATGAGTCATTTACTTCTTTTTAAATGCTCATCAACTTTGTAAAATTCTCTGCTCTACAGGTTCAGAGCAGTAATTTGTTTTTGCTTGAAAGCCGCATAAAATCATTTTGATTTAAACATAAAAGAAAGGCTGACCGGCTTCATTTCATGGATATGGCTCCTTGTTTGCAAACAACCCTTTAAACCTGTGTGATATTGAAACCCGAACAACAGGTCTCCTAAAATGTGTTGACAGTCTTACTGACGTAGGTATACATTTAATTTACCTCAAACAATGTTTCCAAAAAGCATTCATCTTGCTGACTTCACGCAGTGTCTCCACTAATAAAATAATTGTTGATTACCTAGTCAGGCAGAGTTCAGAGCTAACGCTAAACTAAATCAACATACAAACATACAAGTATAAAAGTATACCCTCTCCAATCTTCATAGCTTTTAAAAGACAATATGAGGAGGTTAACTTTAAGTTGCAGCAGTAAAAGGATAAATAGCTCATTTTCAGTGACTTAAAGAAATGTTGAGCATGCATAAAAGAGAAATGTCAACCTTTAGCAGGATGTGTGGGATTAGGCCTTCCATTTATTTGTTAATTGCAGGAGCAGAAGCGGTCAAGAGGTTGGTACCAGAACATAAAAGAAAAGAGGAGGAGCTCAGATCGGAGTGGTCCATGTCATTCTATGCAGAGGTATTTTGCACAGAAAGATGTTTAGCAAAAGTGGCTCTGTACTAGGTTACATTACTCAAACCCCTTTTGGGCAACTTAATGCTTCTGTGCTTTTTTAAAAATAACATGATGCAGTAAAAGTGAAATGTTTTCTTTTTTCCTTCTGTGACAACTAAAAAACACATTTACAGGTACCATGAACATACACAAACCCATCCTGGTGTCAGCTGAGCTTAAAGTGCAGAACAGTGATTACCACTTACAACCCTAGCTAGCAGCGCACAGACAGAGAGGAAGTAAACGGCACCGACTGTTGCTTAGCAACAACCATACCCATCCCCCAACTCTAGCACAAACTAGTCCAGAGTGGAAATCTACAGCCTGCCTGGACTATACCATTTTGAAAAAGGACAGGGGGGATGTCTGTCTCCTGTCTCTTTTATTTATTTATCCCAAAGAAACAGAACAGACATTAGACGTTTTCTGATAAAACACTACAGACAATGGAAAGATTGTTGTAACAGAATTGCATTATTGTAGTTCAGCTTGTGTTGAGATTTCAGAGATTATGTAAAGCTGAGCCACAACCTAACATTTTCCATGTAATTAAAAATGTAAAGAAATGTGCAGAATATAACTGACCTGCATAGCTGTAATATATTCACAAGATACAACATGTTATGGACTGAGCATTTTCTGCCACGGAGACATCAACCATGTTAGCTTCAACCTACTTCTGTCACTCTAGTAACTTTTTGGTCTACAGAGGACCTCAGTCTGATTGTAATTTGATCTCACAGGCATTTTAAAGATCTCAACAATCTTCAAGAATAGGCCTTTAGGTAAGCTAAAGAAAAATAATAAAACAGAAATAGAGAACCAAAGTGGCCTTAGATGTTTGGTGCAACAGGAAGGTATTTATTTTTAACAAAAAAACAAAACCAAAAAACTTCAGAACTCACTCTCTCTCACACATACAAAGCAATAATTCTATGTATATAAAATAATTTAAATCTTTAAAAATGAATAATTGGCTCATACCGTTTATTTTAACTAGTCAAAATAGCAAAAACGTAAATAAGGATCAGTTAATAGCAATGTTAGTTCTTCCTTTTGAGTGGTAAATTTCGTCTTTGTTGTCAATTTCAAGAGCTGAGGAAGGAGAGTGACAGAGTGAAGGTGTTTTTTTTTTGTTAAACTCACACATATCTTTTGCTTAATTCATACTGAGCACCTTCAAAAACAGAGCAAACACATACTTTTTAATTTTATTCCCAGAATTGTAGTTCCAAAATCAAACAAAAAAAAGGAACCAAGAAATTTTAGCTTAATCAAACAGCTCATTCTTTAAATTCAAGATCAGAGAGATCATGTTTAACAAGTGAACCTAGGGCACAGAAGAGAAGATAGCTATTAGATAAAAACAAAACAAAAAAAATTTAAACACGCAACATGCACTTTAGTCAGAACTTAGCTAGCAGCGCCCAGCGCTAAATTGCACACACACAAATCACTTAATCATGAGACAGTTGCCCCCACCTTCCCTAGCTCTCTGTCTCTCTCACTCAGACACACAAACACACACACAAAGACACACACCTCTCCTGCTAAAGTATGGACTGAACCATTCTCTTGTGGGGTGAGAGTGGGGGTGGGGCAACAAAAACAAGGAGACAATATAGTATTAAGATTATTTTTTAAAAGTCGTGGTTTTCCTTAGTTGGAAAGCTAGGTCTGTCTTTCTCAGATTTTATATACCAACACCAACTTTTTTAAGTAAGATATGAACCCAAGACTGTTTTTTAACAATATACCTATAAAAATCTCCTGAAATGTATTTTAATGAATCCTCTCCTATAATGTTTTTATTTTTTGTTCCAAGCATTTTATTTTTCTTTACACCCCCCTCCCAAAAAAAAAAAAAAAAAAAAAATGCAAGAACTGGCGCTTTTTTAGCCACAGTGTCATGCTAGCTGCACACGGCAGAGAGAGAGAGAAAAAAAAAAGCACAGCTTGACACAGTGTGCAGTGCCCCACTGCCCCGCCTCTCCCACAGCAGGGAGGGGTACTGTTAAAATAGAACGAACCATTCCAGCATGGAGGTGGCTCCTTCACTCAGGGGGAACAAAGACGACTTGCTTTAACTATAAACTGAAAAATATACCTAACTTCGTGTCCTTAATGCTGGAACCAGTTGTTTCTTTACATCATTTACTGATGTGAAACTTCAGACTAAGAAGACATACAACTGTGATTAGGAATTCCATCAACCGGTTATTTTAAAAAGTATGATTAGTTTTATTTATCAACTTGACACCTTCATCAAAAGTCCTTTTTTTGTGGGAATAAAAACAAATTTTCTGTGCACTCTGCCCATCCCCCTCCCCTGCCACTGCAGAAACACAAAATGGCCACCAGTGTTGCTGTGAATAGCATGCTGAGCAGAGAGGAGCAGATCATGTAGCAGACTCCGCCCACAAAAAAGGAAGGAAGAAAGCAAGAATGAAAGAAAAAAAAACAAGTAGAAACACGTGTTATCTCTGCACGTTTTATTGATCAACTCTAAATCCTGACTTAAGAATTTGCTGTTGTAAGATCCCACATAAGCTCACAACTTAATGGTAAAAAAAAAAAATTCTTTCCATTTTTCCCACCTCCATTTCAGAGCTGCAGAGGGTCTAATCTAAAAAGTTTTTTTTTTTTTTTTTAATCTAAGAAACTCATGCTTTATCCAATTCACATAGCTAGTAGTGCCGAAACCACCAAGTCAAACACTTAGCTGTTTGGTAGACAGACAGGGAGTGTGTTCAGTTCCAATATCTGTTTCACCAAACACTGAACAGCAGAAAAAAAAAAAAAAACAGTAATCTCAAGCCAGTTTATTTTCAATGGAGGCTATATAATGAGTGGAAAAAAATGTCAGCTAGTGAGGGCAGAGGCTGCATTCCTGCTATACTGCGCTCAATGCGCACACTTCCCTTCCCCCACCCTGACTGCCTGCATCTGGATTCACTGAAACTCAAAATGGCCACCTGGTCTGCTGTACGCAGCAGCAGAGCTCCAACAACTACATCTTGAAAGTGATCTTAATTATCAGCAGTACCATACCACAGGAAAGCAATGTCCAATTCTCATCGAGATTTTTCATTTTAAGCTGAATGAACCAGAACAGTTACCCGGATATAACAATGAAAATACCTTTCGTACTATAGTTATCTTCATGGTTGGTCTCTACTGACACTACCTTGGCCAAATGAGTATAATTGTTTATGAGCTGTAATTGTAAACACATTAGTTTCCTGAATGTAAAAAATAAAAATGTGCAATCATTAACCTGAGTTAATTAAATGAGGGGGCTCTCCATAAAGTTCTTCAACTTCTTATAGATTAGAGTTGGAGCTCTCGTTTTCTCCATACAGACCACGAACCTGCATGTCAGGTGGACTATAAAATCTGAGCAGCACAGAGCTGTGAAAGTGAGTGTGGCTGCAGTTGCCTGGATGCTAGCTTTATGATGGACTCATATCACCGTTACCAGAGGGCATTCTGGTATCAAATATCAAAAAAATCTGAGCAGAATGCGAGCTTCAGAAAACACATATGGACACACCCAAATAGGAACCCCACAATGACTGTGACTAGTAAATTTATAAATACATTACATCATAATCTTCAGGGATTTCATTTAAGGTGGGAAAAAAAAAAAAAAAACTTTCCTGAAAGGAACAGTTTATTCAGACAATATGTAGTCTTTCAGTCTAGTAAAGAATTACTGTCAAATAATTATGTGTAATCATGCATATTTTAAATTTCTTTGCAAAAACACAGGCTGCATCTAACTTGAGCTTGAGCTAAGACTACAACCCCATCAGGTTTTTTTCCTACACCTACCTCATTTTTTCATGTTTTCCCATATGACAAGATGAGGTTTGCTGCTGCCAAAAAGGCAGGAAAGATGATGAAGCAAAGCAGAATCCCACCTCTAACATTCTTTACATGTCTATTTCTATCGTGAGTATTTTCCCCCCATGAAATCTGGAACTAGCTGGGGGGAAAA
>JBAMYA010000001.1:5279121-5307146 GCA_037176975.1 Arrhamphus sclerolepis | reverse complement strand
TTTGAATCAGTAATAAAAGTACTGTATGTGAGAGGTTTTACATGTGTATGTGTGAGCTGATCAGTTACTATGTGTATGTGAGGACATAGTTGTATAAGTGAGAGGTTACATACATACGTGTGAGATGACGCTAGTTTGAATGAGAACTTGCAGTATGTGTAAGAGGTAGTTTTGTCCCAGAACAGGCGGGACTAAAGCCCGGAGTGCTGAGAGCACATGCGTGGAACCGGCTCAAGAGTAAAATGCGTAACTTGGTAAGAAGAAAGCAGATCGCTAAGAATATAAATAAAGAAAGAGAGAATCAGTCAAGCCGCAGTCGGCTTACACATATATTAAACCTCTCGATTATACAACTATGTCCTCACATACACATAGTAACTGATCGGCTCACACATACAGTACTTTTATTACTGATTCAAATGCATATAGGGTGTCTTGTATGTATGTGGGGGGGTTTTAGTAGTATGTATGTGTGAATTTTCACTAGTTTATATGAGATGTTGCTCGTGTGGGTATGTGAGAGTTGATTTTATGTGTATGTGCAAGTGATTATAGTAGTATATGCATGATTTCAGAGGGATGTGTGAGAGTAAAAGATGCATTTTGTCCTATATGGACCCTCATAATCCTCCTTAGTTTGGTGAAACAAAGCAGACGGTACCATGTGTTCTGACTAGATGATGCGTCGACATAAATTATGACAGTTGCTGTGTGATGTATGACTTATACTAATTAGCACCCTAATCCACCAGAAGACTCATTCACAAATGCAACAAATTTGGAAAAAAGAGATTTAAAGGTCTGCCTCACTCCTGCCGTGTAGCAAACTGGCAAATAAACTGGATAAGTGTATTTGTGAGCAGCGTAACTCCACGGTTCAGAACATCAAAGTTCTCAGTCTTTTATCATGTTGAAAGAAATAACATGGTTTCATGAAAACTTTTGAAATGGTTTTCCTATTCCTTTGAACACCAGTAAGTAGGATGTGCGTACATTGTAAGCTGGAATTTTGGGGGGAAACTCACCCGCTGTTTGAATTCTTGCCTCTCCTCAATCGTCATCGTATCTGCTTTGGCAATAACAGGAATGATGTTGACAGAGTGGCTCAAGCGCTTCATGAACTCCATGTCCAGCTGACGGAGCCTGGAACAGATGGACAGACACTTGGAATGACTCAGCTTGTTGAGTTACATGCTGTGATTCTACAGCAAAGCTTATCTGAAACAGTGACAGATATTTGAGAAAACCAGTCATCTTAAGTGCTTAAATAGAAGGAAAAAAGCCTTTTTTCTTTCTTTTTAGAAATTTATTCTTGAATATTATTCTCCTCTAAGTGGTGCAGACGTGGGGTAGTTAGAGCTGAAGAGGTGCAGTGATCTTCCTGCAATCAGAAGTTGATCTGGTTGATCCCCAGTTTACATTTTAAAGTTTTCTCAGTAAGATTCTTGACTCCTCGGCTGCTCGGACATCGCTTTGTGAACATTTAATACGGCCTGCGAGAGCGTGCAAAGACAATAATAAATTTATAACTAGTTAATGATTGTCTTTTTATTGTTTATTCATTCTAGAATTAATGGAACTAGAACTGAAACATTTCTGGGGAAATTTCGATTCGAAAAACAGGTTTGAGCAGCTGGTTTATGTCGAAAACTTGTAATCTAATTTTTGTCAAAACTTCTGTTTTAAAACAAAAAATCTGTGACTTGAGGTCAAAGAGTTGAAAATATACAAAATTTGCAATTTTACGACTTGTAATTTTATGTCAAAATGTTGCAAAAGGTTGATACTTTTCAATAAAAAAATTGAAAATTTAAATGAAATTGTTATAATTTTCTATGATAAAAAAGAAAATCTTAGATGTTGAAAAAAGTCTGGATCTTCCAAAATCTTCCATTACACACACCAAAAAGTCAACATGTTTTTAATTTTGTGATGTTACAGTCAAAAAAAAATGTGATTTTACCACAAATGTCTCAGTATATGATAAAGGTCACAATTGTTGTCAAATTTGAAAATTCACGACAATAATTCAATATGAAAAAAATGATATGATATCGCAAATTATATATTAATATGAAAAATTTCGATTGTATGAGAGTGTGATTTTAGTATAAAAGCCTCAATTTGATGATGAAAGTTGTGAATTTTGTGAAATTTGAGATTTTATGACAATTTTCATTTTTATTGAATGACTATGTGGATGGCTGGTCAGACTAACGGTCAACCAATGGATCCTTCACGTTAAAGCAATGCAATGGAACTTGAAAGCCCCCAACAAGATTTCTAAAATTATTTTTGCGGTATGCTGGCAAGCGAGCTGCACTCAGGGAGACGTGCCTCCTAGCTGCCAAGATTAGTTTTATGACTCGTCACAGTGTTTGCTAGAAAGAAAGAAAGAATGAGAACGATTGAGCAAGATCTCGTACACGAGTCACGATTGGACACAGCAATTTATGGCAACGATAATAGACAATTATGTTTCTCAATCAGAGGGGGGCGCTAAAGAGCACAATCTTTACATGGTGTTGCTTTAAGTCACTTTGGGATATAAGCATCTTCTCAGCGAGTGTAATGTAATCCAAATGGCTTCCAGTTCTGATTAACTGGTGGGAAGTTTCAGTTATACATCACATCTGTGTCACAGCTGACAGTCATCACAAGTGATAACCACTAACATGAAGCAGTCCGTTTGAGCCGAGGAGGCCTTTTAGAAGGAAGTAAAACATCTTGCAGAGCAAAGAAGAACAGTCTACTTGCTTTTTATCTGTCGATACTGGGAGAACTAATGCTGGGAGGAGACACTGGGAATTTATTAGTCATTTGCCACAAATCTTATTGAAAAGTCGCTTATCGTAAGGAAGAGGTTACGTTAAAGTTCTTATTTGACAGCACAAAAAAAATAGCCTGTCGGTTTCAATTACCCTGGCCTGAAAGGATGACACACAGAGGCGGAGGCAGAGAAAAGGCGGTATCCGTTTATCCATTAAAGAGCAATTTCACAGTTGTCAGCAGCGGCTAATTGTGACGTACTCAGAGGAAGAGATAGATAAAATGAGGCACTTGATTTTTTTTTGTGTAATGTTCCTCAGTAAAGGTTCATGAACCTTGTGTGCACGTGGTTCTCTCGGTGAATCTCTGCTCATCACTGATAACGTACATTTTCAGGGTGGTTTGACAGATTATTCCATCAGTCTGTAGTTCTGCCAAAGCTTTACTCACGAGTGTCCAGTTGGGGAAATGAAATAGAGACAGCAGTGCACTCTGGTGTCAGGGATGCGCCTCTTCCTGGTGATGTTGACCTCCTCCTTCAGGAACTTCTCAAACTGCTCATTAATGTATTTAGAAATGGGCTCCCAGCTGCAGACACAACAAAGCAGGTCAGACTGAGAGAAAAGCAACAATCAATGTGGCTTTTTGGAATTACGAGCCTGACAATACTCTTTATAACTAAAATTCAGCAGAATGAAAAAGCAACAAATTGCTCTTATTATTATTATTATGTTATTGTGAGGATTTGAGCATCTCAGAGCTATAAAACCCACCAGTTGTCATTATTGATCTGGTCTCCAAAGCCTGGAGTGTCGACAACTGTCAGCTTCATCTTCACACCACCCTCCTCAATTACTGTGATAATATAAAAAATAATAATAAAAACATTTTACAAATGATACATCTCTGATATATACAGTTGTACATCAAAACAAGAAAATCTGGACTTCTTAAACGTATTTAATGAGGTCTATTTGAAATAATATGCCTATAAAAAATGTGATATATTCAAAAACCTCACATAAGAAATGGACATTTTCAGAATTTGGGTGTTGGGTGAGCTTATACTGTCCAAAATATACATCAGAAAAAAGCACATTTATCTAAATACATACAATATAGAAACATGCCTTGTGGAATAATGGGATTCTGACAGAAAAATGGCTTCATGTCCACAATAAAAGTAAACATTTCTTGAAGTCAAAATGTGGATGGAACTGTTGCAGTTTCAGGGACTGAACAGCTTGTAGTCGGTGATTCATAAATCAATTTGGTAATATAATAAATTTTGTTTGGCAGTAATGTACGGCTGTCGGCCAGAAAGATGAAAGATGAGCCAGAAATAGACATTCCAACAGGTTAATCATCCAGAGCACACACACAAACACATGCACACAAAAAGGAAAAAGGAAATCCACCAAGGAATGCATCAGAAAGAAGCAGCGGAAGTCGTTCGTGCAGGAAAACTCTCAATCATCTTTGAACTGAGGAAATCATGCAACAGAGACTGATGGACAACTTTTATTTCTGCTTAAGAGAACAATATTAACCTCTGAGACCAAGTGTGCATTTACATTTCACTGAATAATTTTAGGTTTGTCAATAATCAAGTGTCTCAGCTTTGTCCGTAAGTGCAGATTTAAGAAGGATCAAATGCTTTCTTGCACAAAAATGCAAAAATCAGATAAAAAAGAATTGCATAAAAGCAGAATCAATGATTTGCAAATCTAATAGACTAACATTTTATTCACAATAGAACACAGACATGTTTAAAGGTGTGTGTTCTTCTTGTTTTTCCTTTTTTAACCATTTAATGAAATCATTAAAAAAATAAAAACAAATAAAACATTTAATGAAATATCACCTCACTTTGAAACAACTCAAAAAGGAAAAACCTGCACAAAAATCTTTGTAAATAATTATGTTAACTGACAACACGTCTGTGGGTATAAAAAAGAGGATTTTAGAGAGGCTGAGTCTCTGAGAAGAAGACAATACTAAAACATCAAATGTTTTCAATGACCTCATGTTTCTAGATGATAAAATCCAAACATTTGTAAAAAGTTTACATCATAAGACAAACAGTGCATACGCACAAATCTGTGCTTAAAATGTGCGTGCAAATGTTTGACGCACAAATCCAGGATTCATCAATATTTTCTTACCTAAACTCACGCTCTGAATAAATTTAGAACCTCCTCAGACCGTGCGTACCCACTAATGAGGAATGCCGAGCTGACTTAGAAAAAGCAAACACAGACCCTTGAAGTACATGCAGAGCATATCAAACCACATTCTATAAATAGAGATTTAAATAACATCTCTTTAAATCATTAAAATATTTTTTTAAAGTAAAATCAGCCATTTCCGATTGCATGCTACTGCAACAATTCTCTGGAGTATCTAAATCACCCAACACCGTTCTCATCCATCTCATCAGGTGCAAATCCAGCCGCCCTCGGTTTCCTGGCTGCAGGTACATTTCAGAGAGAACTAGCAGACCAGGCTGGGATTTCACGACCCTCTCTGAGCTGAGTCATTCCACGGGTATTAAATGCCATCCTCAGGCAATTGCTTTGAATATATTCAATTCCCATAATTAGACCAATGTGAAGAGGGGGTTCCATGGCATAGCTGGAATGCCAAATACACAATAGACTGCACCCATGTGCGCATCAAAGCTCCATCAGTTGACTCAATGCAATACATGAACAGAAAAAAAAGCATCACTCCATCAACGTGCAGACCATCTGCGATGCTGCCTGCCATATCCTTAATGCTGTGGCCCGCTGGCTAGGAAGCACCCATGACTTGTTTATTTTGCAAAACAGTAACATGGGAATGCGTTTGTTTTTTTTTTGTATATTTGTTTTTGCATCTATGCATTTATTTCACGTTTTTTTCACCTGGGCCACAGTGCTCTTCTCCAGGCAGACTATGTTAACAGCCTCGGTTACTGCGGTAACGCAGTCCAAGTATTATTTATTTATCTTTACATCGTCATACCTGAGGGGGACACTGGAAAATTATTCCTTTTCTGGCTTCCACCTTGGACACAACTGTTTCAATTTCTGTGGTTGTAAAGTTCTTTTTTCTTTGCTTTTTGGTGCCATCGCTTCTAACAAACTGTGGTCTGTACTACGTCTCTCCTCAATAACCGCTTCAGCCATTCATGAATCAACTTGAGGCATACGATTTCCTTTCCGTTTGTGGCAGTATGCTAATCACAAACTGCGAGCACGTGCCTGCCGATTTAGAATGATTCCAATTCACACACATAGAACTATAAGAATAAGAACAAAATAAGAACAAAATTGGCCGGTGTGCAAGTTTCATGGATCCCACAGTGATTTTGCGCACGCACTTACTTTGTGCGGGAAGTAGGAACATTTCCACGCACATGAATGAGGCCCATTGTCCTTAAATTGTTAAGCTACTTGGTGAACCCCTTTTCTTGTCTTTACTTCTGAAAAACTCAGCTGCTCTTATATACTCTTTATATCACATAGTCTCAAAAAACTGCTGCCAATTAACCTAATAAGCTGTGAGATTTTCTACCAGGTGCCTTTCTCATCTTTTTTTTTTTTTGGATCACAGTTTTTCCTCCAGTTTTTCTGTGTTCCATCGAAGAAATGCAGGGCCCTTGAAGACTGGTTTTGCCCTCCCCTGGGATATACTATGGTTCCAGAGAAGCGACAGGTTCTCCCTAACTTTACTTACCATGAGACACTGACTTGATCTCCACTGTTTTGGGGATCTTCTCATCACGGGCCCATCCTGCACTCTTTCTGCTCACCTGGGACTTGAATAAGGTGTTCACCAAAGTTGATTTTCCGAGCCCGCTGTGCCCTAAGAGACATGGAATGGAGGTTAAATCGGAAAGTAAGGTAGAAGAAAAAGAGAGATGTAAAGTGTCTGGGTATGTGACTTACCCACAACCATGATGTTGAAGTCAAAGCCCGTCTTCATGGTCTTCTTCCTCATCTGTTCGATGATGGTGTCAATACCAATGTATCCCAATAGAGCCGATCCTCCACTTGAGCTGTGGCTTCCAGCGTGTCCTGTAGCGTGACTCCCAGCGTGGCCAGTAGCACTAATACCCACAACATGGCTGCCTCCATGACTGGGACCGTGACTTCCGATGGGAACCGGAATGGAGCTCGGAGGGGGAGCAGAGATACCACCTCCTCCAACACCCAGACCCTGGGGTGGGAAGGGGTTAGAAGGGGAGGGAACCCCCACATTTGGGGGCTTGGCGGGGACAGCTGGTTTGGGCCTAACTTCTGGTGGAACTACGTCTGACATGTCTGAAAAGAAGGAGGAAGACAGAAATAAATTCCACTGCCAAAAGGTCGAGGAAGTAGGCCAGGCCAGGCAGCTGAGGCCTCAGGTCTGAGAAAATGGGTTGTTAGAGCAGGATTAAAGAGAAAACCACATGGGCATTCAGCAATGCAAATAGTTCTGGTTAATTTGCCTAAGCGTTGAGATATTAGTACATCTCTGGAGATTTACAGGGACAGATGTTTCTAAAACAGATCTTCTGCTGAATTTTATAAAGATAACTCGAGATGTATGAACAATATAATAAAAACCCAAGAGTTACTACTGAGACTCTGCAAACCTCTGTTAGCATGTTAAATGATGATGTTAACTACAGAAGCAAATCTACAACAGAGGATTGAAAAATAAACCAATCAAAAGGTTGCAATGGCCAACTCACAGTCCAGATCTTAACTCGTGGTGGGACCTTGACAGAGCTGTGCACAAACGAATTCCCACAAATCTAAATGAACTAAAGTAACGATGTAAAGAAAAATGGATCAAAATGCCGTAATTATGTAATTATGTCAGAGACTGACAAGACCTCACAGGAAAAAAATACTCAAGGTGAAATACAAGCTATTTAAGCTCATCCAAATCATTTTGTTCATAAATGATTTATGCCATAAAAAGTGTAAGATGGTTTATCAGGGTTAATCAGGGCAAATCACCAATTTCCAATTAAAGCAGAAGTTTTAACCTCTCAAATTGCTTCAAATTCATATTTTGACAGTATCAAGCCTTAAGAAGCTCATTTTGTGTTTGATTTCATATTCATGTCAAAACCAACTTTTTCAGAAAAAGCAAATTTCACATATTTTGACAAAAATTAGCAACTTTTTGTTTGTCAAAATCTTTTACGAACTGCTCAGCGGTCACCTGGCTGCTCTCCACCTCGGTTATTCCATTTTCTGATATCAGCACTGAATCGAACAGGCAGATGTAAGTCTCATCTTTGCACGCTGTCGAGGCCAAATAAACGGAAGCTGTGGGCCTGGTTTGACCCGTGGGCCTTGAGTTTGACATATATGTTTGATGGGGTAAAAATGATCACATACTTAAATAAAACAGTTAATGAAACTAACAGAATTGCTTTATTTCCACATCATTCCTCAACATTTGTAGCCTTTACTTCTGGTAATGGATAATTGCTGCAAACCTTCTGTTTATAGGTGCGTAACTTATTATAATCAGCTGACTACATGTTCATGAGCATCTACTGACATTAATGTAGTGGATTTGGCAGTAAAGCTGAACTCAGCAGCACTGCCATGGACACACTTTGGTTTAAGGCCAAATGAGGGTGTAGAGCGCATCACTTGGAGGAAGGGATTTGTCAGATTTGCAGCAGAAACGGTTGTCAAAGGGACATATACTTTACCGCTGATCTAAAACTCATATTTGAGCTTCAAAGATTGCATCATTAATAGCTTAAATGATCAACTGAACATTAATAGGTAATAAGTGCATTTTTTTTTACAAGAAAATTGTGAAAATGTACAAGATTCAAGGTTCTTGAATGAGGCTAGCATGAGATTTTTTTAATCACACATGATAAAGAACCGTTCACTGTTCAAGTCTGAGCCATCTGTTGTACAAAACGAGACATTTAAAATATAAAGATTCATTTATGGGATGGTGTTCAGAATCAGCTGATGGGAATATGTGAAGCATGTGGAGGTTTTTCACTGTGAGTACAGAATTTAAAAGAAAGCCATTTCTATGACCTGTGAGGTAGAAATAACTTCTGGATGAACAACGACCAAAAGATTTGGTGACAACAAACTTAATCCCTGATTTTGAACAGAACACAATCAGTATTATGAAATTAAAAATAGAGCAGACACCCTGCAGCATTGTTAGGCTAATGTATCCATCCTTTGGAAAATCTGCCATGTTGTTAGCTAAATGCTTTTTCTCATACATCAGACTTTAAAATCAGATGCTAAAATTTACACGCAAATAAAGACATTTAAACCCACATACCTTTAATCAAAAGATTGCAAAAGAAGCACGTGTGTATCAAGAGATGTGTAACTCCTTAAATACCTAGCTATATTTCATTCACGCCTCAAACATGATCACCGATTCTCTAACTTGTGAGATCTCATATGGATCTAAATCAATCTTAAAGCTTGATCTTCTATAAATACTTATATAGCTACTAACATGGCTGCGATGTAATGTGTTAAGAGCATTCCTGAGAATTTGCCGAAGCAGCTTTTCTTCCCAAGAAAAATTGCTAGTGACATATAGAGCTACTATATGAAAAGAATTATAATATAAAATATTTAAAAATTAAGCAAATTTATGTGAAAAGAGAACAACAATGACAACTGCTGAATAGGCGAAAGAGACTGAAAGTGCTGCTGTGTTTCAATTGACCGTTGTCCCACCAGAGGTGATATAAATCATCATCTTTAGTCTACCTTCATGTATTCAAAAGAAAGAGAAGTGACGCTCAGTGAAGGCTTATTCTACTAAATTGTCAATCCTGCCGACAGTACCGCTCACAGGCTGGCTAGGGAGAAAAATGTTGAACTAGTAGCTATTGCCTGTTATCTGTCAGGAGTAAAAGATGCATCAAAGATGTTCACCAAAGTGTCATGAGGCACCTCTGACTGCAGACAGATGTCAGCCTTGTCCCTTACATACAGATGCTCTTCCTGATTCTGGAAATCTTTTGATGACATAATGTACTGTAGATGTCGGAATCTTAAACATATTTGCAATTTTACATTAAGGAAACTTTTTCTGAAATTGTTACACAATTTTTAGACGCAGCAATTTTCAGTCTTTTGTTGCAACTTTTTTGAAATGCGTTGCTGCCATCAAAGTCAAAATTAACAAATCCTTGTACGGTATTTGTACAGTACAAATACCATGTATTGTAAGGTTTTTTTTGTTTGTTTTTACACAAATACCTCTATATAGCCACTTAATATGTAGATATACCTTTTTTGTTACTTTGACTTTTATTTTTATAGACAACTGCCCGCAAAGAATTCCTTGAATGTGTCTTCGTACTTGGCGAATAAAGCAGATTCTGATTCTGATATTTTCCATGAAATGATCGACTATTTCAGTTTCAACATCTGATATGTTCTTTATGTTATACTGGAAATAGAATACAGCTTTATAAGATTTCATACTGTTTTTATTTTTGTTTTTACACAGCGTCCCAACTTTTTAGGAACTAGGGTTGTACATGAGCAGGTTGTCAGAGACGCCATCACAGACAAAGCCCTGGAACTAGCAGGAAATCTGGCAACACAGCTGCTTCAGAAAGTAAAGTATACCCAGTCGTTGGTGTGGTAACCATAATGATGATGTGGCGCGAGATGAAGTAAGAGTCTGACACCCCTGCTTTAAGCGAAACAAGCAGATGGTTAGTGTAAGAGACATAAGGCAGAGCCAACATGCAGATAAACCTGAGTCCTCCAGGGTGAGTGTGTGTGTTTTCAGTAGGCCACAGATACAGATCTCACAGGTCACTGAGGCAGCTCCTGTCACTTCCAGTTACTCCAGCAAGTGGTCATTCTGCATCTCCTCTACCAGCTCTGTCTGCCCTCCTGCTCCTTTCTGCCCTCACACATGCGGACTAGTAGCTCCATAAAATAATGCCAGACCCAACCCAGTGCTAAATCCAGCTAACAAAAAAAAAAGATACCTGCAGACTGAAAAGTACAAGAAGTGCTCTGACACGGCAGGAATAATTGGATGCATTTTCCTTCAGTTTCTTTAGCTGTACCCAAAGTCTGAACTGAGATGCATGCTGCTCCCTACATTTGGAATCAGCTTTAACACATGAACGATCTGGTCTCATTACACAATTTTAAATATAATTTAAATATTTTAAATGCATCCATTTCTGGCGGTAGATGTTATGACTTATCACTGTCAGCCAAGATTACAATGACCTTTGAAAACTTTTAAAATCAATGGTAATTTTAGACCTTTCATATATGCAGTCTTTGATGACATTGTTGATATTTTATGTTTATGTATGTTATGATACTTTTGTCCTCTAAACTGCTACCTGTCTCAAAGATCTCAGAGTTTCTTTTCCTGGTTAAATAAAGGTTAAAAAAAAAAAGAAATAAAATAAAAAGAGGTGTGGACTCAAATCGTACGACTCAGACTCAAGTCAGACTTGAGTCATTAATTTGATGACTTTAGACTTGCCTTGACAAAATGTAAAAAGCCCTACAATTTGACTTGGACTTAAGACACAAATAACTTATGACTTCACTTGGACTTGAACCTCTTGACCCAATAAAAAATAACTAAAAAAAATAAATGCTTATTTAAAAAATGTGCACAAAACAGTGTGTTAGCAGACTATCTCTCTTACTCTCTGTTGTTTATATATTAACATTCAAGATATAATTGCACCCTTGTTCTAATTTTTTTTAAGGACTTGGATGGACTTGAAATGTGAAGTCCCAGGACTTGAGAACAAAGACTTGACACTTACTTAGAGACTTGCAAAAACAATGACTTGGTCCCACCTCTGATAATAAATAATTAATAAAAATGATAACCGTCGTCCGGAACGTCAATCACAGCAAATAGAGGGGTTCAATGTAAAACACCTGCAACAGGAGTACTTTTTTCTTTTTTTGGTATATAAAACGAAGTAAGCTCCATCCTTCCTTCCTTCCATCCATCCACCCATCCTGCTTGCGGACCCCATTGTTAGCGTCTACAGAGCTCGAGGACACCGTTAGCAGCAGCTCCGGTAGCTAGCAGCTAACGGCAGCCGTTAAAGGTCGGGTCGCGCGCGTCGCACTCACCGTCCAGTTAATCCACTCGTCGTGTGCAGAGACGGGCTTTTCTCAGCGGCTATAGTCGTTCCGGACCCGGGAACTTGCAGGAAACAGTCAACACGGCGATAAAAGACACCGTCATGTGATGGGCCCGGGTACCTCTCCTTCTCCAGCCCCCCTCCTCAGACTGTTGCCAAGGCGACACGAGGTGAGGGAGTGGGGAGATGCAGCGCACATGCGCAGTATAACTTTTTCTTTATTTGTTTTCCCCAGCGTCTGTTTTTAGTGATGTACACTATTTATAGACTTGTTCCGTGTCATAATTAGATTTTCTTTTTAAATTTTTTAAAATAGTTTTCATTTGAGATGAAAAATTGGGAGGAAAGATGATGTTTAATTTAACCCGTTTAATCCCCAATTTTCCCCAGCAAAATAAGTGGATGCATTTCAATCTTTAGACCTTCCTAACACATAATAGGCCTACGTAATAATTATTTCACTTCATGTTGGTTATGTTGGTGAAAATGTAGGTTTTATAAGTGGGAAACAACAGAGTCTAAATGTTGTTGTATCTAAACTACAAAGACCAAAAAGAACATCAAATTACAGCTAAAACCTTTGAGAATATGACTATGTGTTATACTAGCGGCAACAATTGTCCTACTTCCATTTATTCATGATCAAAAGATGCATGCAGGCATATAATTTTAATTATATCAGTAGTAGACTCTTTAAAGAACATATATACAAAATAGCTAAATCTGTTAATTAAGGTATTTTACCTTTCCCCTATTTGAACAAGTTTGAGGCAGATGTCGCCATCCAGAAGTAGGAAGTAAAGAGTCTGGGTCATGTGACCATTCACACTAGTTACACAACGCTGATACAATTTAGAGGAGACAATATATAATTTTATTTTAAAAGCTGATTCAGCTGCCCAAAGCCAAAACAACACTTTTAGAGCTTTATATAAGTTTTTTAAAAAGAATGGGCTAAATGAGAAAAAATACCATATTTGTGATGATGAATTTTACATCTTAATTTTATCTTTCACTTATCTTATCTTAAGATAAGTTGACTTAATCTCATCTTTTAAAGTCTCAATTTTACCTTTAACTTCTTATTGCAAGCAGTCTATGGATTGCTCTCCCTCTTTCTATGCACCTGACCAACAGTGCTGATTCTTAAAAAACAGCCAAGACCCTTTTTATTTAACCCTTGGAGCTCAGAGCATTCAGGCTGCTTTTTTATTCATTTATTTATTTATTTTTAAAATTTCCATGTCTGTTAAAATATATAAAGGCTATAAGAATGTTCAATATAGACTTTTTCTTTTCAGCACAACCAAGGCAATCTGGTGAATTTTTGTTTTTCCATTATCACCAACTATATAAAGATATCTGAGCGAAAAGTGACCAGAATTTTCAAAGTCAGATTAAAATTTTCTTTTTTCTTCAACTTCCTATCAATCATCAATAAAATATTACCATTCAAAGTTCACTTAGCTCATTATTATGAACAAAAATAACAGAAAGAAATGTCTGTTTTGAGAGTTCTTCTCCACTTCTGGTTTAAAAAAAATTGCCATATAAAATTAATCCTAACTTTGACTACACAACATGGAGGGGAAAAAATGACAAAAAAAGACATTTTGTAAAGTCGGAAGATGTGACTGTAAACATGCACCTCCATGATGTCCATATAGTGAGCTGTCTAATATTTCCACAGCAATTTACCAACGTTGCACCTCATCCAATAAATCAATATTTATTCCAAATAGAACATAAAGAACATGTCAGATGTTGACATTTTACCATTTCATGGAAAATATTAGCTCATTTTGACTTTGATGGTAGCAAAACAAAGTTATGACATGGTGATATTTACCACTGTGTATCATCCCCTCTTCTTTTAATTTAAGTCTGTAAAACTTCTGGAGCAGACTATTTCAGCACCTGAACTCTTCTCCTGTGAAATTATGCTGTTGTGATGGATGCTTTATGCAGCTTAGCATTGTCTTGCTGAAATATGCAAGGTCTTCCATGTAAGAGTTGTTGTCTGGATGGAAACAGATGTTGCTCTAAATCTTTTTGAAACTCTTCAGCACTGATGGAGTGTTTCCAGATGTGTCAGCTGCCCATGTCATCGACACTAATGCAACCTCATACCATCAGAGATGCAGACTTTTGAACTGTGCTGATAACAAACTGGATGGTCCCTCTCCTCATTAGTCTGCAGGACACGACGTTTTCCAAAAATAATTTCTAATTTTGATTCATCTGAACACAGGATAGTTTTCCATTTTTCCTCAAATCATTTTAGATGAGCTTCAGCCCAGAGAAGATGGTGGCGCTTCTGGGTGGTGTTCACATATGTCTTCTTTCCATGATGCAGCTTTAACTTGCATGTGTAGATTGTAGGCGAGCTGTGTTCACAGAAGGTGATTTCTGGAAGTGGTCCTGAGTCCATGCACTTATGTCCAGTAGAGAATCATGTCTGATTTTAATGCATTGCTGCCTGAGGGCTGCATGATGACACACATCCAGTTTTGACCGTTGACCTTTTCTCTTGTACACAGACACTCATCCTTATTCTGTGAATCTTTTGATGATATCATGTACTGTAGACGGTGGGATATTCAAAATCATTGCAATTTTACGCCAAGGAACATTTTTCTGAAATTGTTCCACAATTTCTAGATGCATCCATCTTTATACCTGAGAGGCTCTGCCTCTCTGAAATGTAGCTTTCATATCCAGTCATGTTACTGATCTATAGCCAGTTAATTAGATGTCAAATGTTTGCTTTTCCATTCTTTTGTTGCCACTGTTCCAAGTCAAAATAAGCTTATATTTTTCACAAAGTAGCAAAATATCTCAGTTTCAACATCTGGTATGTTCTTTATCTTCTGCTGGGAATAAAATTTGGGCTTATGAAATTTGAATACAATTAGATTCTGTTTTTATTTACATTTCCCACAACGTCACAACTTTGGGCGTTTTATGTTTGTTTTCACTTCAGTAAGGAAATTAAAATAGTCTCTAAAAATATCAACAAGGATTTTATTTTCAAAGTCAGTCTTCTTTATCGTCAGTTCTACCACATGTTGACTGAAGAGAAATGAAACTCTCAACCCCTTGGTGTATAGATGAAAAATATTAAACCCTAAATAGTATGATGTAGAAAAATAAACCAAAAAAACCTTTAATCAATTTTCTTGCCCGTTCATACAGCAGGTGAATGAGAGACTCTTATTTTGGGAGAAATATTTGCATTGCACAAATAGAACTCTGGGAAAATTATTAATACATGTCTGAACATCCATGACTAACATCAAAGACTTCCTCGCTGTCTGTCCTTGCAGGATGGAGCACAACAATAAACGCGACCTACTTCTGATTGTATTCAGATTTTTGTTTCCTGCTGACATCCAGTTTATTGTGAAACATTCAGACAAACACTTTCCTTTTCCAGAACTTTAACTTTTTAAACTGTGTAAAAGAAAACTACTTACTCCAGAGAAATAAAAACAGGTTATGGAGTAAAATAGTTAAAGTATCATTATTATTGTTGCTATTTCAGCAAGTTTTAATCATACTTTTTTTTTTTTTACTCTACTTTATTCTTTATTTTTCTTTTACTTAGTCCCAAGTTAATAATTTTTTATTTTTCCCAGAATTTTGTTTTATCGGGAGATCAATGTAACATTTATGTTGTTGTTATTTCTTCTAAAAAACTGCACTTTTGTAGCGTTGTGTAGATTTTTTTATATATCCGTTGTATTGCTGATAATGATGTGATTACAAAAATGTTTCTAAAGCATCTAACGCATACATGTGCAAAATGTGGCCCAAGGGTTGGACGCGCCCCTTATCAGGAGAAAAAATCAAATAAATAAAAGTACACGTTGGTAAAGATCCTTCAGGTGATTGAACTACTTTCTATCAGCCTAAGAAAGAAGGCCCAGACCTTCCTCTCCAGCCACATCCTCTAGCTCTTCTGGTGGAATACCGAGGTTTTCTCAACCCAGACTGGGTTGTCCTGCCTCTGCTCCAAGGCCTCTTCCTGGTAGGACACACCTGAAACTCCCTGGGAAGGTGTTTCCTGCATGTTGGACATGTCCAACCTGGAAGATCCGGGGAAGAGCCATTTGAGGTTGGCTCCTCTCAATTCAGAGGAACCACTTTTAATTTTACAAATGTTTGCAAGCTGGAGATCAGTTTAACAACATCACGCCGGTTGATGAATTCCCCAGAATTTGGGTGTGAAATCTCACCCTCTTAAAGTCACCGCGTCTGTGAACTAAAGCAAATTCAATCTTTCTGTGCTCATGGCATTTCGACAGGTCACAGCAGGAGTGATGAATGATGAAAACACGGGTGGCTGAGTTTGTTAATGTTTTCTGTTACTCCTGGGTTTTTCTTTCTTCCATGACAAGCAGAAATGTCAGCTGTGGATAAAGGACAGTTTCCTTTTGAAATGCAGGGGGGAAAAAAGCCAAAGACATCAGATGAGTGCACAGACGCAGCAGAAGAAGGATCCATGGTGCCACAAAACCAGTTTTAATATCGAATGTAGTTTTACAAAATCATGGAATGCTTTTTAGTTTGAAATTAAATTTTTTTTTTCCTGGCTGTGACATTTAAAAGCATAATCACTCTCATGGATATGCAGTTTGTACAAAGAGGCCACAAGAAGATATCTCACAGGCCTCAGTGGAAGAAAGATGCATAACCTAATTTGTGCTTTTTTTGGAACTATCCTGTGATAATACACTATTAAATCAGCACTTATTACACAGTTTTGCAAAGTTTCTTTAAGGCTTTAGAAGCAGAACTCTTGTTCTGTGGCACGGTACTTACATTTTATCTGAGAGTTGCTCTCCTTTCGTCCCTTCCTCGCCTCCCTCTCTGCATGCTTTCTCTGTGTTTGTGTGGCTCTGTGGAAAACTGCTTTGGCATCTCTTCCTGTTCACTTTCAGTAGAGTCTGAAACCTACGCTGTCACGTCGCTCCTCGGCATGTCTGTTACTCTGCTGATAAGCAGCTGCGTCTTCAATCCCTCTGCTATCCTCTTTCACCACCCCCTCGTCTGAGCCCCCCCCCAGGGACAGGGACAGTTACTGAATACATTCATGTTGATGAGTGCGTTGCTCGGCTGGATGTCTTTCTACTCACCCACGTACACCGAGCCGGGACAGCACATGGTGACGTAGTAGGGGTCGTCTGATTCCTCCATGATGAAAGCTCTGGTGTGTTTTTGCGTTTGGGGTGAAGCTGTTGCTGTTCTCCCTCCCGGTCTCTGGTATATTTTGTGCTGTGGTGGGTCACAGACCCCTCCTGGACTGCTGCCAGAGCTGTTTGTGATGAATGGGTTGTGTGCCACGTTTGGGGTCCAGGAATGTTCGAGCAGCTTTGCTCTCGCCTGATAACAGTGAGGTGCTTCTAGAATATCTGTGAGATTCAGGCCTGTGTCACTGACATCCACCTCTTTATGGCTTTTATGTTGCCCTGGAGACTCCCGACTGAAGCTATGACTGTGTGATCGAAGGTCAGGCTTTGAAAGGGGCCTGCTGTAGGAAGTTCTGCAATCAGCAGACAGAAGGCTGGAGGCCTCCAGGGCCTGAGGTGCCACCAGACAAGTCTTCAGTCGATTTAATCTGTGTGCACACGGAGAAGCCTCTGTTTTCTGATCGATCTCTCTTGACTGGCAGCAGGAATCCTTTGATAAACAGTCAGGGTGGCTTTCAACGCTCTTTACATCCATCTGAGCACAACGACTCTGAGTCTGTAATGAGAATCTGGATTTCTGAGCAGGTTTCAAGCTTTGAGGTGCAGCAGAGTGAAAAAAGTCAGACGCGTTTCCCAGAAATGTCTGTAAATTGTTTTCTTCCATCAGTTTCCTGTGATGAGAGCCTAAAGGACGTGATGTATCGAATCTTGTTTGATTGTGTGAGACAAATTGTCTTCTCATTGTTTTGGCATCAGCTGAGATCGGACCCAAAAGAGGAGTTGCTGCTCTTTTCCCAGAATACATTTGCTCGTATGGCTGGCTGCTGCAGGTGTAATCTGACGTTTGAGTGTAAATGCTCTTCTTAGTGTAGTCTCTAGTTTTTCTTTGAAGGTTGGGGTGAGCAGCCGGTCCATCAGAGCCTGACTGAGAGTTTCTGTGAGCAATGATGGCACACTTTGCTGCTTCACCTGACCGGCATTCCTGTTGCTGTTTGATCTTTGGGTTTGGTTTGGGATTTGCATTGATGTCAGTTTCATTTATTTCAGCTTTAGATGCAGCTGGTAGCCTATTAGATTCAGTCTGATGTCGGTTCTCTCTGCTCGTCACAGGACGAATTCTCCTCAGTCCGGTATGAGTAAAGTCCATCAAAGCTTCTTGGTCCAGAACTTCATGCATTTCCTCATTGGACGGCTCTGCTCTGCTGTTGGAGATGGGAATTGATCGAGCTCGTCTTTCTTTGGCAACAGGAGAAGCCTGCCTTCCTCCTTGTCCATCAGAACTCGAGCCTTCACTAACGGATGTTGGAGATGGGCTCAGTCTGGGCGTTGGGACGGTCAGAGTTGGAGACACCCTCAGCTTTGGCTCGGGCTCCACGTCCAGTAACGGATGGAAATCACTCAACTGGGAGGTGGGGAGACGAAGAGAATCACTGGGCTTTGATTTGAGAGAGGAGATAGTGGGATGGGAATCTGGCTTTGGAGCAGGAGAAATGCAGATGTTGGGCTTTGCAAAGGGGGAGTGAATGCTGTGTGTTTTGGATTTGGCCCTTGGAAGGGTGGAAGCTCTTTCTCCACAGTTGCTGTGGGAATACCGACCAGATGTACTGGAAGAAATTAACTCCAATAATCTGGAGGGAAGGAAAGAAAGAAAGAAAGAGAGAAAGAAAGAAAGAAAGAAAGAAAGAAAGAAAGAAAGAAAGAAAAGGAACCTTAAAAATCCAATCAGTGCAACATTTATAGATCATGTTGTATATTAAGCTGACATACTTACTTGTCAGCTCCTGACAGTTTAGTGTTGTGTTTTTCCAGGACGAGTCCCTTTTCATCAAATGATGGGATCTGAATGACTTTCTTCTTGATCACAGGAGACGAAAGCGACAGAGGAGGAGACAAACAGACTTTTGGGTGTTCATTTGTTTGTCTGCAGGAGGGAGAAACTTCTGACATCAAAGGGGCCAGATGGTGAAAGGCGCTCATTCTGTTCTGCATGAGCTGGAAAGAAGGAGATGAAAAGAGACAAATCTAAAAGGAAGAATGAGGAGAAATCTGTTTATAGATATAAACACGAAGCCTAATTTCTTTACATTTCTTAACAAATCAGACAGCACTTAGATGCTTTACTCAATCATACTTGAGTGTTGGTGCAGAATTATCTGCGAGCTGCATTTATCAGTCTCAGTCTCATCTGATATTCCCATCAGGCTCCTAGATGATTTACCTTGCTCTAAACACTTTCTCCTTTAAACAATGTTTGGTGGTTTTATCTCTTATAATGTCTTCATACTATAAAACAAGCACTTATAACTTAAGACCATCTGCAGAGCAGAGGTATAGAGAAGGGATTTGAAAATAGTCAAGCAAAATCACTGCTGTGTGAGAAAACATGAGCAATAAAACATTGAATTCCAAACTAATCTGCAGCTTTTTAATATTACAGCTGAGGAAAAACACCAACCTGATGCTGCGTCTCTGCTGCTGTCACTCTGAGTGAGTAAACAAGACGAGCAGCACAGGACAGGCAGCAGAGCAGTAGGAAGCGGTGGGCACACAAGTGCCATTCTCTCCATTCTTCTGCACTGAGGCTCCACTGTTTCACTCCCACCTCGCTGTCCCGTTTGATCAGCTTCATGGGCCACTGTGGTCCATACGCGGCCTGTGCAGCCTGTGCCATCGTAGATACTCTGGCAGAAGCGTGAAAGCATCAGGAAGAAGTTTGTCCGTGGTTGCATCATGCGGGCTGAGCACCGGGCAGCTGAGGGTCAGCAGGTAAAGAAGGTCGTCCTCTGATCGGAGCGTCGCAGAGGTGCAGTGGTTAGCACTGTCACCTCACAGCAAGAAGGTTATGGGTTTGATTCCCAGGAGATCGGGGGCCTTGGAGTTTGCATGTTCTCCATGTGAGTTTTCTCTAGTTTCCCCCAAAGTTCAAAATCATGACTCTCATGTTTAGCTCTCTGAATATATCATTGGCATTTTTTTGTGTGTATGTGTGTTACAATATACTGTAAATAGGAATTCACAAATAAAGACCTCTTCTTCCAAGTCAGTCGGGTACACTCAGAAACATTTAGGCCTAATTTTAACATTTATTTGTTTCAATTGAGTATAAAGTTTCCATCCATTTGAATTACATAGATTTAACATAGACTATTAACTTGATGTGGATATAGACTAGTTCTTAAGTTTCTGAAACAAATTATTAATGATAAATATATATATATATATATTTTAAAATGTGGGTTTATTAGTATTATTACATCAATTTAATTCTTAATTTACATCTGTCACATTAAGTTTATTAGCGTTTTTTTTTAAATATAAAATCTATGTAATTCAAATGGATGGAAACTTTATATGTAATTGAAATACATAAATATTAAAGCCTAAATATTTCTGAGCATATGATTGTATAAATAAAAATATGGAAAAACTATATAAATAGCCAACTATCAGTAACGGCTAAGTTAGTGCCTCATTTTTAATCCCATTTTATTTATTTGTGTGTGTATCTAATTGTAGTGTGTTACTTTTTATAACAGAAGATTAACACAGAACTTTCACTGTGTACCCTGAAAATCTGACTTAATTCTCTGACTCAAGCTGTCAATCATAGAATAAGTAACACGTCCCCTTAAAGGCTCCTTATGGCCGCTTAGCTTCTTATTTATTTCATGTTTTAGTACCATCTAAATGAATCTCTGTGCAGAAGACTTTTATTTGTTTTAGATGCACAATTAAAACAGCCTTTTCCTCCAAACTGGTGAATGAGCTGCATGAGAAAACGGGGTCAGCAGAGTAAAAGGTCTATTTTATCAATCTTTCTAAATTTAATGGAGAGCCTTTAATGATTTGGACTCCTTGTTAGGCTATCTTGTATTTTGCTTTTGAGTTTTGTTTGTGTAAGGGACTTTAAAACATCCATCCATCCATCATCAATATTTATTTGTTCCTTTCTAGGGACTTTGTAACATTAAGAACTGTTCTAATTAAAGATTATCATCATTAGAAAGTAGTAGCTTAATTGTGCGAATGACGAGGCCACATAACGGGCCACATCATCACCATGGTTACCACTAACGGGTCAGTTATTCTTTTTATTTTCTCAACCAGCTAAGCCGTCAGATTTCCCACTGATTCCTGAACTTAGTTGTAAAATAATAAAAACAAACAAATTTGTCATCAAATGTCAAATTTCACAAAATTAGCTATTTTTTATTATAATACTAAAATCACAAATCACAAACTGAAATAAAAGCATTTCCTCGTATAGTCGCAAATTTTTTTTACAGACTTTTTCATAATTTTTTTTCATAAAATCTTAAAGAAATCATGACCTTTATTATACTTTTTAATTTTATTGTTTTCAAATCAAAATCAATTTTCTCTTTAAAAATCACAATTTTTTAAAAACATTGTTGCAAAATTTGCAATTTTGCAAGATTGAGACTTTCTTAATAACCAAAACTTTTTATCGTACAATCACATACGCCACAAAATGCTGACTTTTAATTTAAAATTACAATTGCTTGTTGTAAAGTATCAACATTTTTGCAACATTTTTACATTTTTTGAAGTCTAAAATCACAATAATTTGTTCTACACAAAGTTTTGACAAAAATGACCTTAGTTTTAAAATGTATTGCGGACATTTGCTAAATCGTGATGTTTTTGGACATAAACCAGCAGCTCTCCTCACTTCAGTTATTCCATTTTTTTTGTGTTAGAACACTGAAACTTTCCTCAGAAATGTTCTTAAGTAGATGTTTGTCTGTGCATGCAGTTGTAGGCCAGATACAATGAAGTGGCCTTATGTCCAACACCCCTGCTCTAGTGGAAAACATAGATAAAATCCAGGGCAATATTCAAAAAAAAAAAAAAAAAGTGCTGCATTAATTTGGGTTAATCAGTTTTATTCTGTATGAACAAAGGAAGCACATGATAAAAAAAGAGGATGTTACACACCCAAAGTTTCTTCTTCATGCTGTTGAGCAAAAACAAAATATACACTTTAAGCATCACCAAATACTAATTTTCTGCTGTCACAGTCCAACTAAGGTAATCCTGGCTTCCATTATCTCATTTTAGAGCTTTTTTTTTTTTTTTTTTTTTTTTATCTTTAAAAGTCGTGGCACCATTTTGGCACAATGCGTCTCGCTCGGTGGCTGCCGTGCCGACATCAGGGAGAGGATTTAAAAACCCTCCCCAGTGGCAGCAAAGACACTACACTTACGTCATTCACCTCACTATAATTAAATGCACGATAGAAGTAGCACGTGTGATACATGACACATGTAAAGTGATTGTCAAATTACAAAAAGTATGTAAAAGTTGGCACGAGTAGAAGATGGCATGAAATTTACAAACACTAAAGGGCAACATCTTCTTCAAACACCTCAATCTCTTTCTGCGTGTGTAGTCCTCTCCTCCATGTGCATTTGGCATTGTTCTAAGATTTCTCTCTTCTTTCTTTTTTGAGAAAATTTCAGATTCACTTTTCCCTGATCCCTGCAGATTCATCCACAGAGAGCAGGTAAAAGCTGGAATGATACAGAACAAGGTTTTGTTTTCATCACATAATCTCATTTTTCCTCCTCATCCGCTGTGATTTTTCTTTTTCTGTTGTCGACGTGTTGGCCCCCGTCCCACCGGCGTCCCGCCTGCGCCCCTGTCCAGATGGCCTGCCGCTTACCCGCCTCGCCCTCTCCCATCATATCAGGGCATTGTTATCGTCATCTCTGCAGTTCACGCTGGCCACCAGCGGGTGATGCCGGACTGTTTTGCTGCTCCATTTGTGGGCGTCCTGCAGCCCGGGCTCGAGGAAGTACAGGCACGCTCCGAACCCTGCCAGCACCAGAACCGACACCAGCAGGTAGAGGGGCACAAACCAGTCCAAGAACAACCACGACATACTGGCTGTAGGAGTGAAAGGGATGGGAATGGAGGAGTAGGAGGGGGGGTAATGATCATGGTGAGGATGAAAGAGGAGAGAGAGAGAATAGATGTTTTCTCACAAATACACATCAACTGCAGCATCTAAGGCACGTTATTTGAAATACATCCTAAAAATGCCCCCTGCTCCCTTGAACGGACACCATCATTACTTCATGTGAGACTGAGACTCCTGATTGTTAACTGGCACAGGTGCCTTCCAAAAATAGTCCACATGAGTAAAGAACCAAGTGACACAAGTGTTTACCTGTGGGCGCAGCCCGATCAGTTGGTCCCTCGGTGTCCTACGGCGGCGGTCTGTGATGGAGAGCGACTGCCGCGAGACCCAACAGTCATGAGATCAGTCCTGGCGCTGCAGCTCCCACCGTTGCATGTGAGGCGGCAGAAATCACAGGTGTGCTCTCCGAGAGGCGCCAGAGACAAGGAGCTGCATGCGGCTTCATCCTCCAGCACCCTACTCTGACGTGCAGGGGAGGGGTGGGGGTTGCCATGACAACACCCCTGCTGATGAGCTGAGAGGATGGAGGGAGTGGGAGGAAAAACTTATATAACTATAATCTTTTTTTTTTTTTTTCCGAGGGGTGGTGGTGGGGGAGGTTAGGGGTGTGGGATGAAGGAGGAGGAGGGTTAAGCCCTTCAGATGTCTCTGGTTGCTCGCCGCCTTGCTGCTCACTGCATAAAATCAATTCCAGTCCATTTAACAGCGAGGCGATCACACAGTTTATGTGACATTGAGCAGGCACTGGGGGAGTGCACTGAGGGGGGCATTTCTGTGTCCGTCTGACTGACAGCTGCTGCGGTATTTCACCGAGTCACTCTCCTCACCCCCCCTTTTTCTTTTCTCCCTCCATGCTACAGATTCAAGACAAAAGCTGAAAGGGTGGCCTACATAATGAAAAGTTTTCAGAGGGTGTTAATTTTCTCTCTGAAGACGGCCAATTTTAGCTCATCGTGCTCGAGCGCCACCAGATTCTTGAAAAGCGGATCGGCTTAGAACTGAGGGCTGAGACATCCGAAAGCATACACAATATTTAAAGCATTTACATGCACGTAAGAAAGTACTATAAGATTTAACACAATAGGACATCATATTATTAACCATAACCTGGTCGTTACCAGGTCCTCATCATTATTTAACTAAAACTAGTCTACAAGATGACTTTATTTAATCATCAGCAAGTGTGAGCACCTTTAAAAATGAATTCTGGAGCGTTTTGGCATACACCAAATACCAAAAGTATTTGCTGACCTTCCTTGACTGCCAGATGAACTTAAGTGACATCCTATTCTTCATCCATAGGGTTCAATATAACATCGTTCGATCTTTTGCCGTCATAACAGCTTCAAGTCTTCTGGAAAGTCAAGTTCATCTACATCAAAATCTCTCATCCATGTCTTTATGGACCTCGCTTTGCGCACTGGTGCACATTCATGTTGGAAGAGGAAGGTACCATCCAACTGTTCCCACAAAGTTGGGAACATGGAATTATCCAATTTTGGTATGCTGAACCATTCAGAGTTTCTTTCACTGGAACTAAGGGGTCAAGCCCAGTTCCTGAAAAACAACTCCACACCATAATCCCCCCTCCAGCAGACTTTACACAATACAGTCAGACAAGTACCGTTCTCTTGGCAATCGCTAAACCCAGACTCAGATTACAGATGGAGAAGTGTGATTCGTCACTCCAGAGAACGTGTCTCCACTGCTCTAGAGTCCAGTGGTGGCGTGCTTACCACTGGATCCAACACTTTTCATTGCACTTGGTGATTTATTGTTTGGATGCAGCTGCTCAGCCATGGCAGTCCATTCCATGAAGCTCTGTATGCACTGTTCTTGAGCTAATCTGAAGGCCACATGAAGTTTGGAGGTCTGTAGCAATTGTACAGAAAGTTGGTGACTTCTGCGCACTATGCTCCTCAGCATCTGCTGACCCCACTCTTTCAGTTGACATGGCCTACCACTTCATGGCTGAGTTGCTGTCGTTCTCAATCGCTTCCACTTTGTTATAACACCACTGACAGTTGACTGTGGAATATTTAGGAGCGAGGGACTTTCACAACTGGACTTGTTGCACAGGTGGCATCCTATCACAGTACCACACTGGTATTCATAGAGCTCCTGAGAGCAAGAGTTTGATTTTATACACCTGTGGTCATGGAAGTGATTGGAACACCTGAAGTAAATTATTTAGATGGGTGAGCAAATACTTTTGGCAATAGTGTATGTTAACATAATGCCACAGAGGAAAGACATCAATTGGACACGGATGGAGCCTTCTTTCTGTCTTTTGGTACGTAGCCTCAATGCTTAATATTATGGTCGAAACCAAGAAATACGACCGGAAATTGTGGGGGCAGTAGTGGGCTCATTGAGTCAGGTGTTAACCAAACACAAGGAAAAGGAAAAAAAAAAAAAAGATTTTGATGAAAAACTCTACTCCTTGAACTGCCACCTTATCCTGGTAGAGGGGTTTGAGTATCCGAATGATCCTAGAAGCTATGTTGTCTGGGGCCTAATGCTCCTAGTAGGGTCTCCCAAGGCAAACAGGTCCTAGGTGACGGATCAGACTAAGAGCGGTTCATAAATCCCATATGAAAACAGAAACAGCGAAGTCGTGTACATCGCTCAGATTGGCGTTACCAGGGGCCCCACCCTGGAGCCAGGGTTGGGGCTAGCAGGCAAGTGCTTGGTGACCAAGTCTTGCCATTGGGACCCGGCTGGGCTCAGCCCAAACGAGCGACGTGGGCGCCTCTTCAAGTGGGCTCTCCACATGCATGAAGGGCCATAAGGAGATGGTGCAATATGATTTGGGTAGCAGTCGTGGGTGGGGGCCCGATGGCCCAATCACAGGACAACAACTCTGGCTATGGGGACATCGAATGTCACCTCACGAGGGGGGAAGGAGCCTGAGCTTGTGCGAGGTGGAGTGGTACTGACTAGAAATTGTCGGACACGCCTCCACGCACAGTCTGGGCTCTGGAACCCAACTCTTTGAGGGAGGTTGGACTCTCTACTACTCTATAGAGTTGCCCCCGATGAGAGGCGTTGAGCTGGTGTGGGCCTGCTTATAGCTCCCCAGCTCAACCACTATGTGTTGGAGTTCTCCCCGCGGAACAAGAGGGTCGCGCCCCTGTGCCTTCAGGTGGGGGGTGTTGTCTCAGCTTACAACAGTACAGAATACCCGGCCTTCTTAGAGTCCCTGTAAGAGGTACTAGAAGGTGCGCCAACCAGGGACTCCATAGTTCTGTTGGGGGACTTCAACGCCCACGTGGGCAACGATAGTGTGGCTTGGAGGGGCGTGGTCGGCCTCTCCGATCTGAACCCGAGCGGCGTTTTGTTATTGGACTCCTGTGCTAGTCACAGTTTGTTCATAATGAACACCATGTTCAAACATAAGGGTGTCCATCAGTGCATGTGGCACCAGGACACCCTAGGCCGAAAGTCAATGATCGTCTTTGTGGTCGTGTCATTTGGTCTCCGACCACATGTCTTGGACACTTGGTTGAAGAGAGGGGCTGAGTTGTCAACTGATCACCACCTGCTGGTGAGTTGGATCCGCTAGGCGGGAAGGAAGGTGGACAGACTTGGCAGACCCAAGCGCATTGTGAGGGTCTGCTGGGAACACCTGGCAGAATCCCCTGTCAGGAAGGTCTTCAACTCCCACCTCCAGAAGAGCTTTGACCACATCCCGAGGGAAGCAGGAGATATTGAGTCCGAATGGACCATGTTCTCCACTTCTATTGTGGACGTGGCTGTTCGAAGTTTTGGCCGTAAGATCTCTGGTGCCTGTCGCAGCGGCAATCCACAAACCCGGTGGTGGGGGCCAGAATTAAGGGATGCTGTCAAGCTGAAGGAGGAGTCCTATCAAGCCTGGTTGGTTTGGGGGAGTCCTGAGACAGGTGACAGGTACTGAAAGACCAAGTGGACGGCAGCTCGAGCATCCGCAGAAGCAAAAACTACCAGTCGGCCTTGAAGAAATTCTGGCAAACCATGCGGTAGGGAAGCAGCTCTCCACCAACCACTGTTTACAGTGGAGGTGGGGAACTGTTGACCTCAACTGGGGACATTGTACATTGTCGGGCGATGGAAGGAATACTTTGAGGATCTCCTCAATCCCACTAACACACCTTCCCTAGAGGAAGCAGAGGCTGAGGACTCAGAGGTGGACTCATTCATCACCCAAGTCGAAGTCACTGAGGTAGTTCGGAAGCTGCCTGGTGGCAAGGCTCCGGGGGTGGATGAGATCCGCCCTGAGTACCTCAAGTCTCTGGATGTTGTGGGGCTGTCTTGGCTGACACGTTTCTGCAACATTGCGTGGCAGTCGGGGACAGTACCTCTGGAGTGGCAGACCAGGGTGGTGGTCCTTCTCTTTAAAAAGGGGGACCGGAGGGTTTGTTCCAACTATCGGGGGATCACACTCCTCAGCCTCCCAGGGAAAGTCTATTCAAGGGTGCTGGAGAGGAGAGTCTGGCCGATAGTCGAACTTTGGATCCAGGAGGAACAATGTGGTTTTCGTCTTGACTGTGGAACACTGGACCAGCTCTATACCCTCCACAGGAGGTGCTCCAGGAGTTTGGGGTCGGCAGCCCTCTACTAAGGGCCGTGTGGTCCCTGTACAACCGGATCAGGAGTTTGGTTTGCATTGCCGGCAGTAAGTCAGACCTGTTCCCAGTGCATGTGGGACTCCGGCAGGGCTGCCCTTTGTTTTCTGTTCATTACTTTTATGGACAGAATTTCTCGGCACAGCCAAGACCCGGAGGGGATCCAGTTCAGGAACAACTGGATTCCATCTCTGCTTTTTGCAGATAATGTGGTCTTGTTGGCTCCTTCAAACCAGGACCTCCAGCATGCGCTGGGGCAGTTTGCAGCCGAGTGTGAAGCGACTGGGATGAGAATCAGCACCTCTAAGTCCAAGGCCATGGTTCTGGACCAGAAAAAGGTGGTTTGTCCCCTCCAGGTAGGTGGAGAGTTCCTGCCTCAGGTGGAGGAG
>JBAMYA010000001.1:5217037-5240399 GCA_037176975.1 Arrhamphus sclerolepis | reverse complement strand
GTTTTTGTTTTTGTTTTTTGTTTTTTGTTTTTTTTTTTTTGTTTTTTGTTTTTTGTTTTTTGTTTTTTGTTTTTTTGTTTTTTTGTTTTTTATGTGGAGTCTGTGTTACTAAAACTAACTCTCTCAATGTCCCCCATTCATAGACCATTTAGTCTTCTAACCCTAATGGGGATCTTATACTTGGTACAAATAGGCTTCCCAACTGGGGCTCAAGATACTGAAACAATATGAGACATTTGCCCATTTCAAGCCCCAGTTCACCCTGCACCACGTAACCCACTTTTAATCCAGATGGGACACACATGGACATGCTGGCTGGGTGTTTTCACAATTCAGTGTTGGACCCTGTAAGAATGGATCTAAGAACGCACGTCGAGTAAAAAATGAATGATTTTACGTGCAGTTGAATTGCTCCTCCTATTTGTCTCATGAGGAGGCATGGGCTACAAAATCTTAGGTTATAAACACATCCAACATTGATTTAAACCTCACTATTTTGTTGTTAAGCATAAGTGTAAACTACTTTAACCAGATATTCTCAGTAATCTCACAAGCGTATTTCCTCAACATGCTGTCCAGATAGATGTGCAGAGAGGAATCATAAATAAATAGGAAACCTGCAACAGCCACCATCAGCTTCTCCTCTGTGGTTTTCAATAAAAACACAAAGCAACAGACATAAGGAGAAATTCCTAACAAATGTAGCGTAGAAAACAATGTCTACTTTGATTGGCTAACGCCTTCATTTGCATGAAAATGAGTGAAACTCAACTTTTTGATCACCAAGTGAAAAGTGGCTAGACACTGAACAATCTACATGTTCAAACTGACAAAGTGAAATGTAATCATTGCACAATCTTTCTCAAGTTTTTCACCTTTATAGCAAAACTTTTGGATTACAAATTATGTTGACATGTTTTAAGATCAGATTGAAATAAGCATGTAAGACTGCAGCTTGTATTTCCTTTTTTGCTTGTTTTATCATGCCTCCCTCCTTTATTAACAACGTGTTTCATTTATTTGCAAACCATTTATTGTTAATTTGTTTACTTCATTTCACTGAACATTTCTGTGTAATAATAGTTGATTGAATTGACTTTCCCCTTCTCTCTTCTTCCAGATACAGCATCGTTTCAACTGATGAAGATGCCCTGAAGATCTCCAGCTTTGGCCTCCACAATGGCCACAGCCCCCTGACCCAACAGACTCGGCTATCAGGGGCTTGCATGCGAGGTGAGGAAGGAGGTGGAGGAGGAGAGTGTCCGGGAAGTGATGAAGGACGTGGGGCTTTGTCTCTGAGGGTGACAAAAGAGCCAATTATCCACAACAACAGTGGGGCTTCACCCAGCCGCCTGCGCAGTCGCTTTGTGAAGAAGAACGGCCAGTGCAACGTTGTTTTCAATAACATGGAAGACAAACCACGACGGTATCTGGCTGATATTTTCACCACCTGTGTGGACATACGCTGGCGCTACTTGCTGCTGATCTTCACAACCACCTTCCTTCTGTCTTGGCTGCTGTTTGGTCTTATCTTTTGGGCAGTGGCGCTCGCTCATGGAGACTTTGACCTACACGAGGATGGGGATCGTCAGAGTGCTACAGAGGAAAAAAAAGAGGAGTGGCGGCCATGTATTCTCCACATCCAGGGTTTCATTGGGGCTTTCCTCTTTTCTATAGAGACGCAGACCACCATTGGATATGGTTTCCGATGTGTCACAGAGGAGTGTCCGATCGCTGTGGTGACAGTAGTGGTGCAGTCTATTGTGGGATGCATTATTGACTCGTTCATGATTGGTACCATCATGGCAAAGATGGTGCGCCCCAAAAAGAGGGCACAGACCTTGCTGTTCTCGCATCACGCCGTCATCGCCCTGCGAGATGGTAAGCTGTGCCTCATGTGGCGCCTGGGTAACATGCGCAAGAGCCACATTGTTGAGGCCCACGTGCGTGCTCAACTCATTAAACCATATGTGACAGCTGAGGGCGAGTACCTCCCTCTAGAGCAAACAGACATTGATGTTGGCTATGATGACGGGTTAGATCGCTTGTTTCTGGTATCACCGTTGGTGGTCGTCCATGAGATCAACAAGAACAGTCCTCTATATAACCTGAGCTGCAGTGACCTCCAGAAGGAAGACTTTGAGATTGTGGTCATCCTGGAAGGGATGGTGGAGGCCACAGCCATGACAACGCAGGCACGTAGCTCCTATTTGTCCAGGGAGATCCTTTGGGGTCACCGCTTTGAGCCCGTTGTGTTTGAAAAAGGTGACCGCTACCATGTGGACTATTCCCGCTTCCATAAGACCTATGAAGTGCCATCTACACCTCACTGCAGTGCCAGGGAACTAAACCAGATGACGGCTCGTAGTGGACAATCCTCACCGTCAGGTTCGAGTTACTCCCGGTCTCCATCACTATTTGCTCCAAGAGCACCCAGGCGTCTACAGGGCTCCCACTCCCCCAGCGCTTTCTGCTACGAGAACGAAGTAGCTTTGTGTTGCGGAGATGATGTGGATGACGAGAATGCAAAGGAGGAAAAAGAGGCCTTGAATGTAAGAGGTGACAGGGAGGTAAAGATGAGAGAAAACGTCCACTTGGATTTCAAGGGAACATTTGTGAAGGAGCAGACGGTGGAGATGTTGTGTGTTCTGGACACAGAGAATCAGATGAGCGTTGACAGAATACAGCCCACCCTACCTTTATACATTAGCAGGGAGTCAGGAGTTTGATCAACAGATATTGGCTGCCCCTCCATCTGTTTTCTTTCTTTGTGTGCATCCAACCAAAGCATTAAACTCGTGTAAGCATAAAAGATGGAGGACACATTTTAAGCTGTGTATGCAGGGTAATAAAAAAAAGGATCTTTTTTCTCTCATCTGTAACAAAATCCCCATAACTTTTATTTTTCAGGCGACATACACTTCCAGCTTTCTTGTTTGACCTGTGTGTGATCTGTAATTAACTCAAGCTGTTAATGATTTCCTTTTTCTTTGTAAATATATATTTTGTTTTAACTTAAATTTTAAAATAACTTTACATCATATTAAGAAAAATCTTAGGGAAGAAACTTTGATTTATTATAAAGGAGTCAAAGCACAAAAGCTTGAAAGTTTTCTCATGTGTAAGCTTTTTTTCCCCCTGTATTTTGAACTTCTGTCTTCCTGCCTGACTTCTGTGTCTTTAACATTTGATAAGTAAGCTACTTTGGTTTTTCGGAATTTATCACAACATGTTCCTAAATGGTAACCAAGCACAAGTAACATATATAGTCCAGAACGATGGAAGAGAATTTAAGCAAAACCTGTGCAGATGAAGAACGGGCACTTTATTCATACTTTTATCAATAGATACAAACAATTTGCAACTGTTTGCTGTTTTGTATGAACAAAACACCCATTAAACAACAGTGTACTGTATACTGTTAATACTTGAACTGTCTGCGTTGTGTCTCTATTCTCATTTCAATTAAATCAAATTAATTACAATTATATGTAAGCAATGACAATGATCTTTTATGTCCAAGTATTTTCAGCTTATTAATCACTTGTGATCAGGTGCCGTAGATGCCTCAACAGCAGGATCGTTTCAACAGTTTTATCCTAAAACGCCTCAGCAATCATCTCTAAGTCTATCTGGTTGACTCTGTGAACGGAGAACGTTCTTCCTCAGCACGAACAGCCAGCAGTTCTGTAATTTAGTTGTTGTTTCAGTTTCTTTTCATCTCTTTTTCTCAATTTGTAATGTTCCTGACTGAGCACTCTCACTTGCAAGAATTGTTGTGATTATTTGTGTGTGAAATATCGCACAACAACCTTTAATATTTGTGTAAGTTACCACAGCACGCATTAACCCCACGCAAAGTGTTCTGCTAACATGGTGGACAGATTCATGCAAAATTAGAGGGTTCTGCTATCTATCTGACAAAAAATATAAGAGGTTGAACATGATAAACATTACAACATTACAACTCCCGTGACCATTTTCTGTATGTCGTCCTCCATTCTCTCTACTCATATATGTTTTTCTGCACTTCCAATAAAGGCTACTAGTGCCAAAGTTTATTGAAAAAAACAACAACAACGGAAACAAAACAAGATGGCATTACCAAGGTCATAACATCGGCAGTGATTTGAAGAATAAGTTAGAAATGGATTCTTAATTTGGTTGTACGGTGTTACCCAACCAAAGTGTTTCACACATATGACATCTGCTTTGAAGCCCTGCTTGTCAATTAAAACAAACAAAAAAATTCTGATGTAGAATCATTTTGAAGAACTTCAGTTTGCAATAAGATCTACCAAATACAGCAAACGTTACTTTGAACATGTTAATTGTAATGGTTTCTGAGGACACTACACTAAACAATATAACTGGTGAGGTCTGGGTTGATGGTTCTTCATTTTAGCAGTCTTCTTAACGCTGGTCCACAGTTTGGAGGTAAGTCATCTAAGATTTAAAGCACTTAAATGGGGATTCAATTTACAAAGTACATGCCCATTTTTGGATGAACCAAATATAATAAGAGTGCTCTCAGCTACAAGTGTTCTGGTGGTGTTTTTCTTAGATTTGTCCCATTTAGATATTACCATTTTATACTGTAACTTTGAGTTTCAGATGTGTCACGCTGCTTGTGAGGGGTGTATCTGCACCACCTTCCTCTAACCGTCAATTTACCTTCAAATCTGATGACTTAATGAAGTAATTACGTCATGCTACATGACGTACAATGCTCATGCAAACAGAGCAAACCATTTTGCAGCTTTCATTCTAGCAGATACCTATTACCTGCCTGAAGAGGTTAATAGCAAAAGAGACTATTTTTATTTAAAACATCTGAAAAGATCAGGAAACTGTTCTCACAGATCCCTTCTCTCCAATAGCTTCACGGCATTATCAGCAGAATAAAAGATTCCTGATCCATGTTTTTCCTCTCATTGTCAGTCAGTGCTATAGATCAGCACCAGTGGTTAGAAGGTGTCTCAGAGTATTACCGTTGCTGGAAATAGGTTATATAATGTGCTTGTGCGCACCAGAGAGGGTTTTGAATCAGCTGACTCAGATTCTAATGACAGTTTGGTTGCTGTCAATCACATCTGATTTCACTTCAACCACGCACACATGATGAGATACATTATTTTGCTTTTATTGTTCCAAGTAAAGAGACAGGAAAGTAGGGCAGAGAGTGAGGAAAAGACACAGCAAAGAGCCACAGAACAAGACTTGAACCTCGGCTGACTTCTGGAGGCCTGAAGTGACCGTAAATGGGGTTATCTTTGTTCTCCAGCACACCTATTTGTATGAAACTGCTAATACAAAACACTCACTATGGTATTCTAACTTACAATTATTATTATCATCATTTTTATTATTATTATTATTGTTGTTGTTATTTTAATCAGTTTTAACATTAGTATGACCTACTTCACATTTCATTTAATAAAGGTAACCTGAAATGATTGGCATAAAATATTCAGTGTGTTTCAAATGTGT
Organism: Arrhamphus sclerolepis; assembly: GCA_037176975.1. NCBI lineage: Eukaryota > Metazoa > Chordata > Actinopteri > Beloniformes > Hemiramphidae > Arrhamphus > Arrhamphus sclerolepis. Next base: position 5,234,909 of record JBAMYA010000001.1, on the reverse strand, counting down.
GTCTTTATATGGCATGTGACAGCATGTGGATGATTGTTTTCTTTTGCACAAAAATGATCATTTTATTCATACAGCATATTTTCTTACACATAAGCGCAATATGCAGACACATTTTCCAAATAAACAGCAAAGAAATTGTTGAATTTTGAACTCAATGAATTAAATTATGAACTGGAATTAATTTGGAATGAACTGGATTATACATGAATTGCAGTTTGGACTTAACTGTGATATTTAACTTCATAAACCCAGAATGCTTTCTGTGTGAAATACCTTGAGATGACTTTGTTGTGAATTGGGATTGTACACATATATTTACCTGAACTGAATATATGCATTTCCAGAGAGATGTTGACAATAACTGTTAGACTTCAAATTCTGCTGCCGCCACCACTTATAGCATTGGAGCCAAATGATCTCCAATTAAACAATTTATGGATTTCATGGTCAGTGTTTAGATGAGGTTCATTGGTACTCAGATACTCATTTAAAGCAAAACCATTTCAGTGAAACAAACCTTAAACAGTGGATTGGTTTGAAATTATACTGACGATTATAATCAGAACACAGGAAAACCTTTTGAGATCCAATGACCCCTTGTCCAGCAACTCTAATTACTCTTTGAGTTTCTCTTTCGAAGTATTCATGACAGCATCTAAAAGTCTAATGAGCTCTCTATAATGTACTATATCCACTGTACTAAACAGTCAAAACGGCCATGTTAACAAGGTCATTGTCTGCAGCACTAAACTGGCAATATTTCCGTTCAAAAGTCAAGAAGTAACAAGATGCATGATAAGTAAATGAAAACTAAAAGAAAGAACAAAAGGGGCTTGCCATTAAAAGACAGATAAATATAAATAAATACCACAAACTAAGTCCTTGTGGCTGTATTGTAAGAGAAAAGTGTTCAACCTACTGTTATATAGGCTCCACCATGTGGCAGACCACTTACACTGCAGTCAGGGCCAACAACCATGTGCTGTTTGATAAGGTTTTATTACACTCTGCCATCCATGCTGCAGCCTTTTACTAAAATCTGTGCCATTTAAAGTATAACAATATTAAAACTGCTTGTGCATATTGAATCAGTTTCACTGACATTTTTTTCTGGTCTAAGATACTAAAGTCCATCATATCTTAGACCTTTAGCTTTAGCTCATGTCAAAAAGGGAAATAAAGATAACTCATACTATTCAATACTATTTCCACCACAGAGTCAAAAATGTTTTTAAACCTGTTTCAACTACAAAGAATATAGGTGGGTTGGGGGGATGCTGTACTACATACCGTACAGGCAACTTGACAAAAAAGAATTACAGTTAGGTACCAATTTGATAGCCAGTACAAATAAAGCATCAACCTCTTAATTACACCATTTATCTCAGAATCATATCATTAATGCTCTTTATCCACATTGATGGTGGACAGGTGTTTTTCCCTCACTCTTTCAGTAACCCATCTGCTGGATCAAACTTGCTACCATCAGGTTGCTAATATTTTTTTTCTTTCATAACAGGTAGTGTAGACATTTGAAAAAGAACTTATAAAATAATAATAAATATAACTAAAAAATACTTTCACCACATCAGTAAAGTATCTGAAGATGATATTTGTTGATAAATGCTTTAACTCAATGAGCCAGCTCAATGAGCTAATGTTAGCATGCTCATGTGTAGCTTCTTTAGCATGAATAGCTAGGCAACTGCAATGATTTTCTAAAAACCAAAAGAATATACTTGAAATCATAAAATCATTTCAACAACAATAGTAGGTAGGAAAGATAAGAAAAGGAAAAAAAACTCATGCATGAAAAAGCTGTATTTCACAGTTTATTAGATATATTTTATTGTTCACATCAAAAGGAAGTTACACTTGGAAAAACCCTGATCATGTAAAAATAAAAAACTCCATATGGTAAACATGTTATGAAACAAGTTTTCTAAATGCTAAAATAATGCTCGTAAAATTGTAAGAGTTAATTAAGAAGCCAAAAATGAATCCCTTATTGTGGAATTTACCCTGTTATTGCTGTGGATCCCCTCAAAACCTGATGAACCATGAAAAGTCAGTTTTACTCAGACAAAAGTAGGATACAACGTCTGAAATAAGACCCAGTTATTATTGTTATTGCAGTTTGGTCAGTACACTTTATTAACATGACTGATAAATTCAATCTCTAACATCACCACAGCAATCGTTTTCTTACCTCTTATGTCCTAACAATCCTTTAAATGGGTAAAAAAAACAACTGAAGATATGTTGTCAAATATTGTCTTCTGTACTCTCAAATGGGACATTTTGCCTCTCTCCCTGCTGTCATCCCATCCTCTTTTTTGATGCTGGTTAATTATCCGTATCACCACATCCTCCTGTCATCAACGTTTTGGAGGTGAGCAGCTGGGTGACCTCTGAGACCTTTGTCAAGGCCTCTAATGGCTGACCAGCATCCTGCCTCATAAGATGGTGTGTGTTCATCCTCATGTACGCTGAGTGTGTGAGTGTGTTCACGTGCTTTCATGTGCGTGACACCCCGTACATCCGCGTGCCCTCTCCGGCCTCACTGGCTGTTTGCGGCTTCAGGCTGTGCGACCAGGGCTGGTGACAGGCTGTGTGCGCTCAGCAGGGGACAGTATTTAGGCGCTGGGAGCTGAAGCCAGGGATCTTTGATTCCATAATAAGCTGTTGTCTGTTGTGGAGCAGCTCGCTGGAGGGGAGGTACAGAGGAGCATTGTATGCCACGCTGCTCTGCTCAGCAGCAGAGACCCGCTGAAGCCGGCTGGGAAACACCACAGGGCAAACCTCTTCTGGGCGTTTCTGTCTGTTTGTGATATATCCCCACCACCACCACCACCATATCCTGTAATTCACTATTGTTCTGTTGAAAATCTAGCCAAGACTTTTTTTTTTTTTCTCACCAACACTCACCTATCAAATTAAAAGAAAATATTTCATTTAACACATTAATTAGTGAATTGTTACCTCTAGACAGCACTATCTTGTTTCTCGTCATAATGAGAGGCAAATGAGATGATATTATCTTGTAATTTAATTCTTTGTAAATTGGATGACTTCTTGCTTGTTAGATAATTTAGCTGTATAACATTTTTTTTCTTCTATTTTTAATGCTATGAGTTTTAATATTCCCGATTACTATTATGCTCAAACATTTACATGCCTTTCGCTGGAAGGCACATAAAACCTTTCCTAATTTAGTCAGATAGTTTTCCTAAGTTTTTGTATTAGTAAAATTTCTGAATAATGTGATAGAGCTTTAGACATTTATTGATTTGTTTATTCTTTGTGACTTTGTTTGAAGTCAAAAGTTTATGCCCTACACAGACTTTGGCCAGAAACAGCTTGGAAAATTCCACATGATGATGGGGTTTTTTTTTTAGCGTAAGAAGCTTCTGATAGGCTACCTGGCATAATTTGAGGTAATTGGTGGCACACCTGTCGATGTATTTTAATTCACACCTTCAAACACAAGTGTCTGTTTCCATGACATCATTGGAAAACCAAAATTCAGGTTCATCCTTGGCTACAGTTTCCAGATGGCTGAAGGTCCAATGTATACCTGTTCAAAATTGGGAAGGAGACAGTTTATCTATCCCATAGATGATGGTGTGCAAATGAACCCCAAGACAACAATAAAAGACTTTTAAAAGATGTAGGCTAAAATCTATAAGAGAGTATAATTATTTACAGTAAAACCTCTAATGTACCAACATGAAAGACCACTAAAAACAGAGGAGGTGACTGCTCCAAAACCGAAAACAAAAAAAGACAGATTACAGTTTGCTGCTTCACACAGGGACCACTAACTGTCAATAACTATGGATGAACTATCCAGTCACGTGATCCATAGAGCCTTTGAAGGCCATTTTTCCTCGAAATGTGCAGCATCATGTTGCAAGGAGGCAGGACAAACCTGTCAAAGCGAATAGCAGAGCTAATGGCTAGCTCTCAGTCAAGCAAGTCAAATGTGGTCCAGGCATCTGATTTGTCAGCTTTATTGCAATTCCAGTAAATTTATCTGATGTGGTACAAAAAAATATGATTACCCCCAAGTTGTCATGGAAGTGAAATTTGTCTATAGAGACCAGCGATTTTTGTACCAGGCGTGTTTAATTCTGCTGCTAAGTTGGCATGCTTAACATGGGAACCCAATGGGCATTTGATCTGTTTTGGAGCCAACACCTAGTTGTCAATGGCAGAACTGCACCAATATGTACTTTCTGGATGAGCTTCAACCAAGAATTGAGATAGTTGCTGTTTGATGGTGACATAGATCTTAATATCTGGAGATGTGTGTTGTGTCAGAATGAGACTAAAATTGAACTGTTTGGTCAGAATGTTCATTTTTACATTTGAAGAAAAAACAGAGAGGCTTGCAGGCTTCAAAACATGATCTCAATTGTGAAGCATGAGGGTGACAGTATCATGTTGTGGGACTGTTTTGCTGGATGATGGACTCAGCAAATAGATGGTGTCATAAGTACTGAAGATTCTTTAGATATGTTGAAGCAACTTCTTAACATGAACAAAAACTTTAACACTTGGGAGTGGATGGATCCTCCAAATGGACAATAACCCAAAGCATTTCGGACCGCATAAAGAAGGCAAAGGAGTGGCCATCACAAAGCCTTGACCTCAGTTCTTTTGAAAAGTTGTGGGTGGTAATGAAAAGGCATGTGTGATCAAGACGCCCACAAACTTCACTCAGCTCCAACAGTTCTGTCCGAAGGAATGAACCAAAATTCCAGCACAACTGTGAGAAGCTTGTTACGGGCCCAAAACAACTGAGACAAATTAAATAATTTGAAGGCAGTTATTACAAATCCTAACAAAGCAGTATGTATATTTTGATATAAATTGTGAAAAAAAATCTAAAAAAATCACTTTTCAGTGTCATTATTCTACATGTCATATGATACAACAAGCCAAACAACAGTTTCCTCATCTTTACCATTAGCCATGGATGAAAAAAAAGGTTATGTATTCCCAAACATTTGAGCACAACTGTATTTCAACAAGACCCGTATCCCCATTGTTGTAAAGGGGACACATCAAAGCTTTGAAATGCACCTTCATGATTAACCAGAGAATATTGTGATTTAGGACTTTGTATATTTAGTAGAATTATACTTTATTCATATCCAAAGAAAAATCATGCTGTTGCAGTATGAATGAATGAGGAAAAAATGTAATCAAATTAAAACCATGTAGCAAGATATTGAAAATTTGGAAGTTGTGGCAAAGAGAGAAGTATGTTTAAAACCTCAAGAGAGCTTCATGGAAGCATCCAGCTTTAGTTTTTGTAGCCTATCAACAACTAAGCTGATGACATCACAGAGTCTACAGTATACAGAAAGCAAAACAAAAAAAAAAGTGCTTTAGCTGTACCTTTAATGTGTGTGAAAAAATAAAGAAGCGAAGAAGGAGAATTACGTTATTTTTTTCTTTAGATTTGCATCAAGTTACATTCATTAATATGTCATTTCATGTTTTTATTGGCCAGTAAATACACAAAGACATAAGTGCTGACACTCATAAAACTATCTCATGCAATCATTGGTCACAAGACCTTAAGAAGACTGTCATCAAACCCAACACGCTGTACAACTACGCCATAAGACTGCTGATTTGGAGCTACAATGAAAGATTATTGTCATCTTTTGTTTGTGACAACCCAAAATGATAAAGTGTAGTTGTAGATTGGGGAAGGTCTTTTTTCTCTGTTTTTGCACTTGTTTGAGTTCTCAAATTCAAGTTAACTTCCCTGTTAGTCCTACTTGCTGTTCACCACCTCCTCTTTATCCAAGTAGCTGACTATTACTACTGACTTACTATTGTTGTACATATATGTACCCCTCAGGTCTCATTGTTCCTGCTTGTGCTCAGTTATGACTCTCAGCCTTTGGGTAAGTCAGCTTACCCCTCAGTTTGAATTTCCTTTACCTGTAGCACCTTCTGACTGTTTCTTATCAAAGATTTGGCACCATGTTCTTTATATCTGCATTTGAATCTTCTGAACACTAGCCAAAAGAAATGTTTTTAACTTTTTCAGCTGCTGGACATTATGATGGAATTTTACCAGTTGATGACCCACATTATAGAAGTTTTCTATTAAAATATCAAAATGAGGCCATATCTATGGCTTTATTTTGACCTATAAGTATTTAAAAAAGTAAATTAAAAAGAAAAGAAAAGTAAAAATGAATGTGTTTCATTAATTTTATTGACATAAAATGTTGTTACAGTGAACTTTTTATATGTTAATACTCCAAACATCTGCAAATTATGTCTATTTCTTTTCATGCTTTAGGAATTAAATGTTATAAGAAACAGGAACACGTTAAAACAACCCCCAAGGCTATTATGAGATGGTAAGGAGTGTAAACTTTTATGACAGAAAATGTATCAAAAGGGGTGTTTTGTGTGGTAACTCCACCTCTGCAGCGGCTGTGATGGCTCCTTTTGAATTGAATGACATTTGGCAGCCAACTTGTACAGACTTATAAAAGCTGGTGGGGACCAGAAGAAGATGTACAAACAGTCCTTTTTATATACTCCCTGTACACTTACAAAGTTAAAATGACTTTGGTTTGTTTGTTAGGTCCCAATCCACACTGCTGCTTTGGTAAAATTACAGTTTACTCAGTCGCCCCAAGTGCTACCATTAACGGTCATTTTGCTGCAAACGCAATTAATTTCTCATTCAAAATTGCTTTGATTCATGTTGTTTTGATCCCGACTGAAAATGTATGCTATTTACTATCTAACAGACTGTTTAAACTCTGGAGGATTCCTTTATTGAGATGAGAGGAAAAATGCTCTGTGAGGTATGGACCACAAAATGAAAGTGTTTCTGTTTATTTTTGGTTTGGAGCATGCAACATTTTAATTCCAATAATTTTGCTTCCAACCACTACATAAATTTGATGTCTTATAGATATAATGAGGTGGTTGCTTACAGGAAAACTTGTATTCACGTAAACTGATACACACAAGAGAACAAAGAATCACCTTTTGCCATGTGAAGTCATATTTTTCAGTTTGCATATTTGGATCATTTTGTGTGCATACAGAAAATATATATAATTTTACTCTTTACAGATTGTTTCACATGCTTTCATTGTCTCAATCCAGTTTAAAGATTTGGAATTTCTTAAAATGTTGTTGTTTTTTTTCAGCTCTGAGCCACTGTTATGAAACCTGTCACACAAGGGAATTACTGAAGTTCATCATGACATTTATCTGCTTCCAAGCCACAGAAACATAGATTTTTAATCCAGCTGAGAAGAAAAAAAAAGAAAAGAAAAGAAAAAAAACAGACAAGGAGCCGAAATGACAGACATGAGGAGTAAATAATAAATCACCATATTTATCACACTCCTCTTCCAAATATCTCATCCATCTTTCTGTCTTGTTGCCTTTTATCTTTCCGTCTGCTCGGACAACAACGGACTCTTTCATGTAGTCATCTTTTCCTCAGAGCCTCGGGCCCTCTCCCTCTTTCTCTTTAGTTCACACAGACTAATTAAATGTTCTGAGGAAGAACTCATGATTGGAAAGTCAAAACTACTTTCCCCACTTTTGCATTTTTGTTTCATCCCCTTTTTCTCACAAAGAAAATTAATTTAAAAATGCACGTTAGAATAATGGTACATATAATGAAATTGAAAACTTCTCATTATAGATGAAGACACATACAGATTGTTTTCTTTCTTTCCTTTTTTTTCAATGTTGCTTTATTTGCAGTTTTAGATCATTTGACATCAGGAAAAAGTGGTACAACATATCAAGGATTATTAACAATTTTCCAGTCATTTTGTGCGTAGAGGAGTCATCGGGATGTGAATCAGATAACAACAGGGTGCATTTAAATGTTTGTTTTGAATCATCCACAGGTTTGCATGTTTTTCTCAAACAACAATATGAAATTAAATGTCACAAAGTGCTTTACAATAGTAAAAAAAAAAGTACATTAAAAGAAGCAAACAAAGGAGCCAAGAAATGAAATGGAAGAGTTTAATCTAGAAGATTTTTTTTTCCTTGAATATAGTTTTTCCCCAAGACTCTCACAACAAAACTCCAACAGCAAAGCTTCAGAAAAGCTTGTTTTTTCATAATTATTACAGATAATGAAGAGATTATGCCTATTAGAATCAGTAAATAAAAATATGTGAAAGTTAAAAACTATTTTAACCCAAAATACAAAGCATCCTACATAAAAGTTGTGCATGGAAGTGTGTGTGTATGTGTGTGTATGTTCTGCTTCTTAAATGAACCTGTCTGCAGCCTCTCATATGCAGAACTATAAGCCCGTGGTTAATTGCTGTGTTCTGATTGAAGAAAGAGATTAACCTGAGAGGTCACCTGGGTTCAGCTGGTCCTGATCTACACTCGGTTTAATTTCACCTGTCTCTGCTTCCACAAACTCCACTTTTATTAAATATAAAAAAAAAAATAGAACCCCATAAAAACAACAACAACAATAACAATGCATTAAAGAGAGGACATTTAAAGCTTTCCATCATTACGTTTACATTTGTATACCAGCACATGTTCATATATTTATAATTGAACAGAACAGGAAGAAAATGCAGAAAAAATGTTATTTTTCATTTAATTTGGACATAAATTAAACATTAATGGGGTAATATTTTAAATATCTTAAATAGGAACACACAGGCAATGACAGCCAGTTTTGTCTTTGCACCCCTGCTAGAAAGAATTTCGCTGTGAATAACAGTCGACATAAATGTATGACTAAACAGCATGTTGGCATGTATGACTGAGGGGCAAACCAGTCATAAAGCTGCAGCATGAATGCCAGCATTGTCCCCGTGAACATCATCCCCATCTTCATCACTGGGACATGCTGAGGTTCAACATCCTCCTGCACCTGAGGCACAAATGCCCCCCTTTTCCTAAACACAGCCTCTAAATCTCTGCTTGTATTTTCTTCATCGCTACAAACAGGTTCAAGTTGGGTTTTTTTTGTTTTGTTTTTAGTTTTTTTTTAAATTTTTTTTTGCTTTATCTCGCTGTTGTTCGTACACTTTTCCTCCTTCACTCCCAGTCGAGCTGAAATTGTGGCAAAAGAGATGTGGACACAGCAAACCACCAAACAATAGACCATTCATGATGCCCTGCAATGCAATGATGATCCTGCTCTGCACCCCACCACCACCACCACACCCCCCCTCCTCCACCCTGCACCAGCCTCCACAGCTGCACAAGAATGCCGTCCAACAAGTTACCCCCCCACCCCTCTTCCCCGCCGCCACCACCACCATTGCTGCCACCACCACCACCTCACCAGCGCTGCCGCCATCGCAACCGAAGCCTCTCTTTCCCAAACAGAAAAGATGAAGAAGGCAAGAAACTATAGAGGAGAAGGGGGGGGAAACTCTGTAGACAGAGCACAAAGAGAGGATTCATGGTCGGTCACATACACTCTCAGAGGGGGGAAAAAAAAAGAGGGGCACCCATTTAAGTGTGGCGCAGCTGCACTAATTCACTGGGTGAAAATGGGCGAAAAGGGAGTGACAGGGGTCAGATAGCGGAATCTTTTTTCATTCATCCCCTTGGATGGCGTGTCACTGCATCATCACAACTTACAAACTCTACATGATGTGCAAATCAAGTGATAAAACCAGAAAACACCTGCAGACATTGACTTGACCCCTTTGTTTTAGGAACATCCTGTCTCATGGGGATGTAGACAAGCTAGGCCATGCATTTGTTAATTCAAGACTGGACCACTGCAATGCCTCATTATCAGGCTGTCCCTAAAATTACTCTGAACAACCTCTGACTGATCCAAAATGCTGCAGCTTCAGTCCTGATGAGGATTAGGATGAGCGATCAAATTTCTCCGATCTCAGCTTCTCTTCATCAGCCTCCACTGGAATCCAGGATAGAATTTAAAATTCTTCTCTTCACTTACTAAACCCTTAAGGGCCTAGCTTCATTATAGGTTGAAGACTTCATAGTTCTGAATTATCCCAACAGTAATCTTAATTCTAAAGGTCCTTGGATACTGACATTCTATATTATTTACACAAAGATGTAAACCCAATTTTATCCCTTCGGCTATAACATACTGGACCCAGCAAGCCCAAAAACTACCAAACACACATATGGATAAACACAGCCCTTAAATTGGAAAGTGTGATTCACCGTTGTCTACGAGTAACGTAACCATTTTCAGTTGATCGTATCCTGACCTGAATGAATGTGGCTCAAGCATATACCTGCTCATTCAAGTGTTTCATCAGTTGGTAAAATTGTGTTGTAGCATCTAATCTCATCTTGTCTTCGAAGGCACAGAAGTTCTCTTTTTTCTGAATCTCCCCTATTCAGCATTGTTAAGTTATTTAGAGCGAGTGAAGAAAAAAATACCTGCAGAGAAATGTGTCCCTTCAGCGACTCGCTGGAGTAATCAGAAAGTTGCTGGAAATTGTCTGATGTCGCACAAATGTCGTACAAAATGGGGAGATGCCCCTTGCATGTACAACTCATCTCATTCTTTTCACCCCTTTTTGTCTACCCCTGGAGATGGGGATGAAAGAGGGTTACGTGTATTTTTGCCTTTCTGGAAAGTAGCAGACACACACTCACCAAGATCAGGAAAAGGTAGAAATATTCTGCAAAGAAAAGCCAGTACTTAAGGGGCTTGAGTCTTAGGCTGCTATAAATGGCATTTTTTTTCAGGAGTACATTCAAACAACGTGTAATGTGTGCATTTTTCTTACATGCACAGCATCAATGGTTGCTGCAGCAATGTAAAAATGACGTGCCCATACTGGAAGTGACAAAGGTGAACTGTTTACCTTCAGCTGTTTCACCAGTGTTCATGCTATCACTAAAGCCTGATTTATGCTTCTACGTAGCATGCTTCGCATGCTCCCTACACTGTCTTTGGCATTTACACTTCTGCATTACTCTTTGCATTGCTCTCTAATTTCATCACCAACCACTAGGTGGTAGTGTGGGTTAATTTTCTGCAGTGCTGTAGCTCAGAGTGCTGAGCTTCCTTTTCTTTACTTCCTGTATGTAGCTTTGACATAGCAACAGAATAAATACAGTATATTTTACAGGAGGTGCAGCTGATAAATGTTGAACATCAGTCAGTTTTCAAACATTTCTAACCAGCTTGAAGAAGACAACAAAGAAGGGGGAGTGGGAAATATGAAGACAAAGAAGAACAAATCTAGCCACACTTCTTGGTATGTATTGATACAACACACAGTCACATCACAACATGGTTTAAAATGTAGGGTATAAATCAGCCTTATTACTTTACTTATTTTATAAACTCTAAGTTCCAAGAGAAATAAAACAGAACTAAAAACAAATTGGGCAAAGGAAACAGATCAGAGGTTGAAAGGCCAGGCTGAACAGGCGAGAGTGTCCAAGGGGCCACGCAGGTCAAAACATGACCAGAACACAGCAGGACGGACCATCAAGGAGGTAGAGAAAGACAAGAATATATATAGGCCAAGGGGCAAATGAGACACAGGTGCACACAATCAGAGTGACAAAACACAGGGAATAAAACATAACCAAAAATAGAATAAGACTGTCAAAATAAAACAGAAAGCAAAGCTATCAGAGACAGAAAAGGACAGAGAAACAAGGACACAAGACAAAAACTCAAGAAAGCCAAAACAAATCCCAAAAACCAAACCCAAATTCTGACAAAGCTCTGTCAACAATATTGGCGACCATTGAGAGTGAAGCATTCCTAGCTCAACTTCACACTATTTTGAGTGCACATTCTGGGTGTGTTTGCACAGTAGTGCTTTTAGTTCCTAGAATTTCCAAAAGTTGACTGGGAGGCAAAGCCTTCAGTTATCTGACTCCTCTCCTGTTGAACAAGCACCAGAACCAGATGCCTATTTACCTTTAAAGCCACTCTATGTAGTAATATTACTTCTGACCACACGGGGCAGCATATCACAAGGAAAGCTTATGTGTGACATTCATAAGTCAGGGGCACAAGACACAGCAAAGTGAAACTCTTATGGGACAAAATGGTATTACAAGATATGGTGAATCATCCGCGCTCATTGTCACAGTATTCCCAAAGGCTCTTTTATCGGGGCAAACTTACAGTATATCAGTATATGCCCCCATGTGGTCAGACTTGGTATTGCTACATCAAGTGGCTTTAAACTTCCATTTTCTTTCTTTCTTTCTTTCTTTCTTTCTTTCTTTCTTTCTTTCTTTCTTTCTTTCTTTCTTTCTTTATTTATTTATTTATTTATTTATTTATTTATTTAAAAAAAAAATAATTAAAGATAAAAATAAACATATCAATTGCATTTTGATTGATTTATTTAAAATCCATTTAGGTGCTGTATGAAGGCAAAAACTTGTCATTGTCCAAATACTTATGGACCTGACTGTACGTCAGACTGTGTAGTACCTCATATTGTATGGATTTATTTCTGGCCTCCTTCACATATTTACCACTCTGTAATTGGACATATAGCCATTTTTCTATTGTAGCTCTTTTCTCAAATCTTTCTGCCCTAAAAGTTTAATGTTTGATGATTCACATCACATCACATCACATCACATCTTCTTCCATTTATCTGGGTCAGGTTGCAGGGGCAGCAGCCTAAGAAGGAAAGCCCAGACCTCCTTCTCCCCGTCCACTTCTTCCAGCTCAACCGGGAGGATCCCAAGGTGTTCCCAGGCCAGCTGAGAGACATAGTCCCTCCAGCGTGTCCTGGGTCTTCCCCGGGGTCTCCTCCCGGTTGGACATGTCTGGAAAACCTCACCAGCGAGACATCCAGGAGGCATCCTGACCAGATGCCTGAACCACCTCATCTCGTTCCTCTCGATGTGGAGGAGCAGCGGTTCTACTCTGAGCCCCTCCTGGAAGACTATCTCTAAGGGAGAGTCCAGCCACCCTGCGGAGGAAACTCATTTCGGCCGCTTGTACTCGTGATCTCGTTCTTTCAGTCACCACCCACAGCTGGTGACCATAGGTGAGGGTAGGAACATAGATCGACCGGTAAATCGAGAGCTTCACCTTCTGACTCAGCTCCTTCTTCACCACAACGGACCGGCAGAGCGTCTGCATCACAGCAGATGCCGCACTGATCCTCCTCCTCCATCCTTCCCTCACTCATGAACAAGAACTCCTTGGGGCAGGACCTCATCCCCAACCTGGAGAGGACATTCCACCCCTTTCCATGATCTTAGATTTGGAGGTGCTGATTCTCATCCCACCCGCTTTACACTCGGCTGCGAATCGTTCCAGTGGGAGCTGGAGGTCCTGGCTCGACAAAGCCAACAGAACCACATCATCTGCAAAAGGGAGAGACCTGATGCTGAGATCACCAACACCTCGGCTATGCCTAGAAATTCTGTTCATAAAAGTAATGACCAGAATCGGTGATAAAGGGCAGCCTTGGCGGAGTCCAACTCTCATTGGAAACACATCTGACCAGGGACTCTGCCAGACGTTCCCAGCAGACCCTCACAAAACGTTTGGACTTCCCAGGTCTCACCGGCATCCTCCCCCACCATCTGAGCCAACTCACCACCAGGTGGTGATCAGTTGACAGCTCCGCCCCTTTCTTCACCCGAGTGTCCAAGACATTCGGTCACAAATCTGAGGAGATGACAGTCAAACACAGCTACCTTTATGAGGCTGCTGGAACAATGTCAGTTGGTTGTATGTGATATCTCCCATTCCCGCTCATTCTCTTCCTTAAAAAAACTTCTCTGCTGCTTTCGCCGAGCTGAAGCTTACATTTTTGCCCTTCCACCTCACTCCCAGTGTTGCTGGAAACGCCAGGGTGTACTTAACATTGTGCTCCTGCAGCTTTCTTTTCACGACAGTGAAAGCCTTCCTCTTCTCCGCCAGCTCTTTGGTCATATCAGGAAACATTGACAGCTTACATCCTTGCCACTCAAACCCGAGTTCCTCCTTAGCTGCCACAATAACTCTATCCCTCGCTGACTACCTCAGGAACCGAACAATTACTGGCCTTGGGGCTCGGTTCGGGTCAGGGAACAAGGGCTGGCTGGGCTCGCTCAATCTCAAACTCGGCACCATCACAAACTCCAAGCCCCTCAGTCAGCATCTTTCAAACGCATCTGTACCGATAGTCTCTTTTAGCCCAATAACCTTAACATTTTTCCTCTTACTGTAGTTTTAAAGAGCCTGCACGCGTTCAAACATAACTTCCATCAGCTTACTTCTCTCGCCATCTGCGGTGTGCTGCCTCTCCATAGTGTCCTCTAAGTGGGAAATACGGGCCTCAGCCTCAGTTAGCCTCTCCTGCATTGCAGCCACTGCTGTATTCAGTTCGGACGTTGTCTACTTTATTGTAGAAACATCAGCAGCTATGTTTTGTAGCATATACAACTTCAGTAAACAGTCTCTAGATTTGGAGGGGGTGTTTCTCCATGTTCTTCCTCATGTGGAAGGCTGCTGCGGGTGGACACTCAACCCTTACCCTCAGAATGCTTAAAATGTTGCCATTGCAGGATTAAAAAACTTAATTTTCCCCAGACAAAAGTCAGCGAACCTATAACACTGCCTCACTGAAGGAGAGTGGCACTGAATAGAAGCCCCTAAATAAAAATATAAGCTAATCAGTTTTAACCACATACAATAAAATTCTGTCCACTAATGAGTTTCATGAGTTTGAATCAGAACTAGGGCGGTTACATGTTTTTATGTCACGGTATGAAAGGAAGAATATGGTATGATTGCGTTTATGTGTCTGTGGACAGCAGTGATGAGTTGCGGGCAAACGAGGCAGCTTGAGCCAGTGTTTTTGCTGACAGGTCTGGTAGGTCATAACCGCGGTGCCTGTTACCATGACGAGGCCTAATCAGAACAGGAACAGGAGCAAAGGGTGTGGAGGAGGTGAAAGTAAAACAGGTGCTAGGGAGAGATGATCAAACGAAGGAAAAAGAGAGCGAGAGAAAAGTGAAAGCAATAAGATGGAAAGAACAAAGAAGGACTTCAGTGAGAGTGTGATAGAAGACTGATAAGCAGCAGAAAATGTGGGGTATAAAAATGAGTACGGCTGAAAGAGAAACTGAGAGCAGAGGTGGGGTGGGAAAAACCATTGTCACCCCACCTGTCTCTGATGACAGGATTTCCGGGGCTGGTGGAACTGTTTTCTCCCCTTTATGTGGTTTTCTGCCCCCAGGATATGGGGAAACACTAGGATATCTTTTCAATCTTCCAGCACAGCCCAAAGTTGCCTGGTGTTGCTCTGCAGATCACAAGATAATCCAGCACAGGCCCAGAAAGAAGAGACCTGAGCAACGCTTCATATCACATCTCATACTACTCTCTGATGGCACATACAACACTTAAATCAGAGCTTCTCACTGAACCATGGCTGTTTACTGTTTGAACGTCAATAATGTGTTTCCTCTACATCTCGTGCTAATTGCGCTGATAATGTAGCCATTGGAAACAATGCAAAGAAATCTCACCATCATTATGATTTTCAGATTTCAGCTGCTTGTGAACTTTATGACCTGCAGTGGAAGTGGAAGAAACTTTTTAAATTATGAAACAAATTATTTTGAGAAAAGAAAGAATGGTTATGGTCCTCTTTTTTAGAAAAAACAAACAAACAAAAAAACAAACAAACAAAAAAAAAATTTAAATTAAACATGTTTGTTACAAACTTGTTATAGAGGAAGGGCCAGGATATTTGTCCTATTAAGGGGAAGTGGGATGAATGGTCTGAGACTGTTCTATACCCACAGCACCCTGTTCAGGGTTGGGGTGGGGGGTTGGAGTCTAGCCCTGTTGTCAGGCCTAGACTCTGAACATGCTGCCAATCCATCAGAGGACCACACAAGTCCAAATGACACTCCTACAACTATCCTTACGCACACTCCTGTAGTTAATTTAGAATAACCAACCCATGTGAATGAGATTACACTAACACTTTTTTTTTTTTTTTAAACTAATCATTGTAACTAACTATATCATTTTTGCATTTGTGGTCCTCTTTCGACTTGATATGTCATGCGCATTATGTTGGTAAGTGAACTCTTTTATATGCAACATTTTACATCGGGGTCTTAGAAATGTCTACCTACAATTATTTGCCTTCTATTAGATCAACAAACTAACTCTGGACCCTCTTTGACAAACATATGTAAGCAAAGATGATACACGTTTGAACAGAAGAAAACAATATAGATTATCAAATAAATAAAATAATTCCAATAGGTTTTATTTCTAAACACACAGAAATGATTGGAAGCATTGCACATTCTTTTCCTAAAACAAAACATGAAGAAATAATGTTCAATTATGCTACTTTTTAGAAAGTGAAAAAAAGAGAAATCTTAGTGATGTCATTCATTCTGTGAAAAAAAAGTTTCCCTTTTTTAAGGACAAATGCTGCAAATGTTTACATGCTGGTTATATTGTTTTTCTCTCAAATCTGAGTAAAATTGGTTGTTCCAGATGTACAAAAGAACAGTGTAGTTTGATTTAAAAGTTGATTGGAGAGGAGAAAACATATAGAAGTGCAGATGATCTCAAATGCTTTCAAATGGCAACCAAAACCAGAAAAAGGAAGAAAACTGAACATTTCCATTCTAATGGATGGAAGAACAGCCAAAATAGCAAAGACTCAGACAATGACAACCAACTCCAGGATGATAAAGTCTAAAGTTACCTGAAACAATCAGCAGTCGTCTGTATGAAGCCAAGCAGTGAAGCATGGTGGAGCAAGCATCATGATATGGGGATGTTTCTCGTACGTGGTGTCAGGTTACTTATCACAGGGATTATGACCAGGGATTCCAGATCATTCTGAGTCTTAGAATGATTTTGCATGTTTAAAATAAAAGAAATTAAAGCTATAATTATTATATTAAGTATTTAGAGTTTTGATTTGAACTGAATTGAAAAAAGTCATGGATGTGCACCTGAAATGGCTGTTTAAGGAAGTTCCCAGTAGATTAGTACAATGGTCAAATTTACCAAGTGGAACTGGACTAATCAACAAACACCAGGGAGACTTAAACTATCATAAAGGTATAATTTGGTTATAGCTATGGATTGTCATTAACATCAACAACGACATACACTGAGAGTGGCACTTGAAAACAGTCTCCAACATATATGACCACACCCACCTCAACCTGCCTTTGGCCTTTTTCACAAGAAGAGAATAGTCTATATTTAGCTAAAATGACATTTCTCAACCAATCTTTGTAAGACTGAATAACAATCCCCATTAGGCTACACAAAAGAAGCTGGTGGCTTTTGTTGCCAATGATGACAAGTAGAATCACCCTTCAGTTGGAACAAAGGAGGGCTGTGTTGATATGGTATTGTATCTGCTTTTTTTTTCGACTCCACTCAGTGTTTTATGAATTGATCTCTCAAGAAGTTCCCAAACAACAAAGAAGCTGAAATAGTGTCTCCATAGCTTCCTTTTCTGCTGGAACTGAGGAGGAT
Source organism: Arrhamphus sclerolepis (assembly GCA_037176975.1). Taxonomy (NCBI): domain Eukaryota; kingdom Metazoa; phylum Chordata; class Actinopteri; order Beloniformes; family Hemiramphidae; genus Arrhamphus; species Arrhamphus sclerolepis. The sequence continues at coordinate 5,217,430 of JBAMYA010000001.1, read as the reverse complement.
GAATGCAAATCAAGTGCACAGGATCATAAAGTTACTTGTTCGTGAAGTGCAGGTCTTACAAAGCTTAAGGAGAAAATCCAACATAAAAAGCAAGACACCTAAAATAGTTGTGTGATCTATACACATAATGATGATCTTCCTCCCTCTGATCTGGGAATTTTGAAACGTGAACACCTCTTTCAAAAAGTTGACAACAACAGAGGGCAGGTCTGTCTGTGATGATGTCACTAAGAAATAAATCCTGCAGCTGCTCCACTGTGAGCAAACTCCTTGCTGGTACTCAGTTTTATATTATATTCTGTACTTTGCAAGCTCAATTGTACAACACCAACTGAAGCTTTTGCAAATAAAACAAAAAAAAAACAAAATTATATATTTTTACTCCTTTGTTGG
>JBAMYA010000001.1:5202887-5213319 GCA_037176975.1 Arrhamphus sclerolepis | reverse complement strand
GGGGGGGGGGGTTTGGGAAAGGGGTTTTTTGTGTGGGGGGTGGTGGGGTTTTTTTTTTTTTTTTTTTTTTTTTTTTCTCCTTTTTTTTTTTTTTTTTTTTTTTTTTTTTTTTTTTTTTTTGTTCTTCCTGAGAGACTCCCGGGGGTTTCGGGGATGGGAGGTGGGGTTGAGGGGGGGTCTCATATCCAGCGGCACAAAAACCCCATGTCCCTCCAGTCCCATACACAGCCTGCACATTTGACACAACAGTCAACATCCTGGCAAGTCCGTGAACACACAAACAAACAAACAAACAAATGCAGATGGACGAATGAATGAATTAAAAACACGCAACTCACTCCACCAGCCTTGAAGGCCGCACGCAGGGGTCCCCTTGTAGAGCAGGTTTGGTCGCTGGGGGTGCAGCAGAGGTGTCATCCCCCCTCTCCACCACCCCCACCCTCCCACACACCTTCCCCTCACACCAACCGCGAGCGTTTCCATCAAGCCAAGCTCGGTGCCCAAAAATCCAGATATTAAGAGACAGAAAAGTGTCGCACGCAGCTTTCTTGCTTTCTTTCTTTTTTTTCTTTGTTTTTTTCAGGGGGTGAAACAGAGAGATCCATGTGTCCCTTCTGCCGCAGAGTATTTTCAATGAGTGCGCGACTTGTGTCTACGCTCGGACATAAGGGGAGAAAGACGCACACATCGCTCTCTGTTATCATTTTTTCCCCATGTTTGTGAGCACAAAACTGCTTTTTGTTCCCCCTCTTTTTTTCATTTACGAGGGTTAATGGATAGAGGCTTGGGCGTTTGATCACATGGCTACAATTCACCTGAGATGGAGACAAAGAAAGCAAAGAGAAGAGCGGGAGAGAGAGAGAGAAAACCGAGAGTCGGGCCCAACATGAGAGGCAACGGACACACAGGGGTCATTGTTGCATTCATTTTCTATCTCTGTGTGTGTGTGTGTCTGTGTGTGTGTGTGATGCTCCCCATCAGGCCACGCTTTAACGGTTTATATCACGGCCTACAAGCGTGTACAAATCTGTCATCTGGCGCGCACGCACAGCAACAAAAGTTGTGGAAATGTTGGCGTTTGTAATAAAGTCTGCTACCTTGTTACCTAACCATGAAAAACAGAAATACAAACACAATATTGTTACCATATTGGGTGTGGTGGGATGACGTTTGTCATGATGTTGTAGCTACTATGTTTGCTTTCTAATGATTGTTCTCTCTTATGTGTTCATGGTGATGTTGCTATTTCTCACAAAAATTGCAGAAATGCTGGAGTTTGACTAAAGACTGTTACCTTGCTACCTGACCACGAGAAAATATATATAAAATCTTAAATAGGCCTATTGTAGCTATACCCTACATCGTGTTTGGTGTGGTCTGGTGTAGTTTCCCATAATGCTCTAGCTAGTAGGCTACGATTGATGTGAGTTTGTAATAGGCCTATTTAATCATAGACTTATCTGCTCTTATTGGTGATGTTTCTATTTCAAACAAACTTTGTGGAAATGTAGGTGTTTATGATAAAGACTGTTACCACGTTACCTGACAACGACAAGAAATCCAAAAAAAAAATTAACTTCAATATTATAGATAGTGTTTAGATATAGTTTGGTGTAGTTTCCCATCATGCTCTAGCTGTGGTAATATGAGTTTATAGCCTAATAAATTTTCATAATCTTTTATTTGTTCTCTTTGGTAATGCTGCATTTTTTAAAGTCTTTATGTTGCCAAAAATTTAGGTAGGCTATGTAAATATAGTTTTGCGAATGAGAATATATGAGAATATATATATAGGCTACAATTTAAAAATTCTCATTTCAAGTTTGCAACAGGTTTGCTGCACATATGTAAATGCAATCAACAGGTATCTATGGATAGTATGGAGGTAATTTTTTAGAAAATATCGTAGATAGCCTATGACTTAACTAGTCGTGAAATATGAATAAAGAACGTATAGTGGATGTGGTATGAAATAACGACATCGGTTTATTTTCTTGTTTTAAGTTGTGTACGTTGCTGGTTTTGAACTTGAGTTCCGTTTTGCGAGAAAGTAGTTCCGGCCCATTTTCAATAAAAGGTGTTTCATTTGTGAACATTAACTTAATAGCCGGTAACACCAAATGACTGAAAGTAGCTACATTCCGTTTTCACGGAAATGTTTGTTTTCTATTTAAGTCACACTCAGTCAAATGAAGGTTTAATGATGGTATAATAACATAAATTGGTATTTTTAAAGCCTTAAAATTACTTGTTGAGATTATTGTAAGGTGGCACCACACCTGTAGCCTATATGACCAGCTTCATGATTTCTGGACAACGTTTTGTCCAAAATTCAAATATAAAGAATTTCTGCAACAGAAAGTAATATGGTTTATAGTAGCTGAACTTGACATTTCGGGGGGGGCGGGTCGGGGTGTCTTCTTTTTCCGCCTTTTTTTTCAGGGACTTGACCACACGGGGCAATAACTTTCCTCACGATTGTTTATTTGTTTGATACATGTTAACACGTTTAACAAAGCCGTCCTTCTCCTGCTTCTAAATGGGCGCTCTGTGGAGTCATTTAAGCCACTCCGAGGTAAAAATCTCACCTCTTCACTGCTGGAAATGCTGCAGCGATGGACGGACTGGCAAAAAACAGGAGGGAGGGGCGGGGACCGCACTCAGCGTCCAATCAGAGGGCAGCGGGATAATTGCAGATCCAATCAAAGCGTGGGTTTGGTGCCCAGCGGGCGGGGCTATACGGCTGTACTGGAATGCTCTCTCTTTGGGAATGTTTTCCAGTTTCAATCACTTTTTTTTTCTCCCAGTCCTTCTCACAAGGCGTTCTTTAAGCTCCGCTGTTGCCACACAGAGCAGCCATTCATCAGCTCTGCAGTCAGCCACACACACTCCCATGCCGAACCACTGGACATCTAAATTGGTAAGTTATGTAATTTTGTAAAACAAAAAAAATTCGGAGATAAACGGGGATATTTAATATCGTTATTTTGATACCATATCTGCTATTGTCATTTACATTTAAATGGGTCTGGCTTATTGATATATATATATAGCTATATATATAGGCCTATATATATAGCTTACATATATATAGCCTATATATATATATATATATATATATATATACACATATAGGCCCTATATATGTATAGGGCATATATATATAGGCCTATACATATAGCTTCTTCTTTTTAAAAAAAAATCCTTTTATCATCGCAATAATATTTTTGGGATTTGAATGTTTGGTCCGAGCAGAATTGTTATTGGCCAGGAATGAAGTCTGGAGAGGACTTTTGGTCACCTATAAAGGCCGAAACGCAACTTTTCAATGTGTGGTCTATTTAAAAACTTTAATGTTTCTCATATTTGTCTCGTTTTTAGGTATAGCTAGCTGCTATTTCTGGAAAAAAGAAAAAGAGAGAGAGAGAGGATTTGGAGCACTTGTGCGCATCATTATGGCTTTTCCAGAGAAGAAGAGCCATCAATAAACGCTGGATGCGTCAGACTTTTATTAAAGTTTGAAATAAATTGGATTCTCTTTAAAATATTCAACTGTATTAAGTTTAATTTAAAAAAATGTCCGGTGAGGAGCACAGCCTGTCCGAGGCGGAGCTGAGTCCCGGGGGTTCAGACGATGGTCACTCGCTGTCACCGACTCAAGCCGGAGCGCCACCCGGCCAGGACTCGCCTCTGGGCGGCCCGCCGCAGCAGCTGACCGCTCTCTGCGTGGCGGACGGCAGCGGTGACGACGGCAGAGCGAGGGCCAAATCCGAGGAGGAGGACGATCGATTCCCGATCGGCATCAGGGAGGCCGTCAGTCAGGTGCTGGACGGATACGACTGGACGCTCGTACCCATGCCGGTGCGCGTCAACAACGGAAACAAAGCCAAACCCCACGTGAAGCGACCCATGAACGCTTTTATGGTCTGGGCGCAAGCAGCGAGGCGAAAGCTGGCCGACCAGTACCCCCATCTGCACAACGCGGAGCTAAGCAAGACCCTGGGGAAACTGTGGAGGTTTGTACAATCCACGTTTACAGTAGTGCTATTTATGATTTAAAATAATTTCCCAAAAATCTGCTTTTCCTATTTACTTAGAAAATCGAATCCTCAGTCCGTCCTCGTTTCTCTCCCTCCAGGCTGCTGAATGAGAACGACAAGAGGCCATTCATTGAGGAGGCAGAGAGGCTGAGGAAGCAACACAAGAAGGACTACCCGGAGTACAAGTACCAGCCTCGGAGACGCAAAAATGGCAAACTGATGCCTTCCAGTGATCCAGACAGCCAAGGCGAGGGGGAGGCCAGCCACTCCCAGTCCCACTACAAGACCCTGCACCTGGATCACAATGGTGGGGCCGGGTCCCCTCTGGGTGACCTGCACCACCACCACCATCACCACCATCATCCTGCTGGTAGGTGGAACCTGGTTCAGATTCTTGACTAGACATTGAATTGTTGTGTCTGAAACAATATTGTTTTAGAAGAGACAAATAAATGTGAGATGTAACTTTTTGTGGTCGAATTTTAAATGAAAATAACATTTAAAGAAAAAGCTCATTTCAACATGCCAAAGCTGACCTGACCATGTCTTTCTTCTCTCTCTTTTAGGTCAGGGTCACAGCCCACCCACGCCCCCCACCACCCCAAAGACAGAGCTCCAGTCTGGGAAACTGTCCGATGCCAAGAGGGATGGGGGAGCAGGAGCAGCTGGAGGATCAGGGGGGTCCAGGGGAACCCTCGGGGTGGGAGCTGACGGGGCATCAGGTGGCCCTTCGTCATCAAGTGCTAAACCCCACATCGACTTTGGCACCATGGACATCGGCGAGATCAGCCACGAGGTGATGTCCAACATTGAGCCGTTTGACGTCAACGAGTTCGACCAGTACCTCCCACCAAACGGCCACCCTCAGAGTGGAGCTGGGGCCCCCTCGGCCGGCTCGTCTGCCTCCTCTTACGCCTATGCTCTGGCTGCTGCGAGCGGCCACTCGGCCTGGCTCTCCAAACAGCAGCAGCAGCCTCAGGCCTCGCCGTCGTCCTCTGATCCCTCCAAGGCTCAGATCAAGAGCGAGTCTGCATCCGGTAGCCACTACGCCGAGGCCTCCTCCTCGCCATCCTCAGGCACCCATGTCACCTACACTCCGCTCAGCCTCCCTCACTATGGCTCCGCGTTCCCCTCCCTGGCCTCCAGGGCTCAGTTTGAGTATGGAGAGCACCAGGCCCCCGGGGCATACTACGCCCACTCCAGCCAAGCCCCGGGGCTGTATTCAGCCTTCTCCTACATGGGCCCGACACAGAGGCCTCTGTACACTACCATAGGAGACCCCTCCAGCGTGGCCCCCTCTCACAGCCCCACACACTGGGAGCAGCCTGTTTACACCACACTCACAAGACCTTGAGGCAGACCATCTGAGCAGAGGGAAATATGGGAAGTGTGTGAGTGAGTGGATCTCTGTGTGGAAAATATGTGAGCATGTGATTGTGTATATATCTTTATGAGAGTATGTATGTGTGTGTCCGTGCCATATTAGAGGTTTTTACTTTTTTAGCCAACATAATGCGAGATGCATCCACGGGACCTAACACAGTTATAAAACAGCCACAAGCTCACACACACACAGACACACAAAAGTGTGAATCATGGGCCAGCAGCCAATCAAAAACACGAGAATCCTAACAAACGTGTGCCATCATGAGTTGTCGGGATGTACATACAGCATTGTGTGTGCAGTTCGTTGAGTGACAGAGACACTGGGAGTGGGCCAACGTTGGGTTTGATGGACCCAAAGGAGACGGGATTTAGACTGACGTAATCAGATTTTATTAACCAAACTAAAGGACTTTGTGTTATTTTATATGAAAGTAAGTAGTAAATTTAACGTCATTGTTGATATCCTAGGGGGTAACATTATTGTGACTGACTGGATATTATACACATACATCTGCACCACTGCTTTTGGGGGAAAACAAAAAAAGCTCTTTTTTTTGCTTCATTTCAGATGTTCCTCAGCGTTGTTTTTTCATGGCCAGAAAAGGATAGCTGCAACCCTTTTTTTCTCTCTCTCTCTTTCTTTCTGTAGATAGCTGCTTCTATGTCCTTTTACTTCACTGAGCTAAACAATTAAGCATTTAAGGGGAAAATAGGAAAAAGAGAGGGAAAAGAGAGCTCGTAAAGATGTATTTTAATTTGTCGCTGAGTCTTGGACTTTTACCTCAACTCTATCTGTTTTGTTGTAATAGCAAAAGCAGGAGCCTGACCCCAGATTCCTGATCAACAAATGTGGAATTCAGTGCAAGATAGCCTCCCCTTTTGTATCATTTTATTTTTATTTTATTTTTTTTTTTATTTTTTGCCTTTTAAGTGCCGAATAGTTTGCTGATTTACTTTTGATTTATCCAGTAAGTGAGTTAAAATCTATAAGTACAAAGTCTGAACCAAATCTCTTGAGATAATTGGCCAGCTCTGGGTTCTACTTAAGGATTAGAATCACATGTACAAATGCTCTACATGTGGGCCGAGACCGTGCCTTCACCTTTAGAGTTTCCTCCTGCGTCGTGCTCAAGCGCCGTTCTCCCTCTGGACCGATAAAAGTGAAGCTGCAGTTAATGACCATTACCACAACTTCATCTTTATTACATGACATGAACTTTTACCTTTTTTTTTTCTTTTATTATTTTTTTTTAACTGACCTCTTTGCCATGTAGTTGTTTTTGTGTATAAGTAATATCGTATTGTGTGTCACATCTTTGCTTATTCCATTTTGTATAATACTGGGTAGTTTTGTAAAATGTTGCTCCACATTCACTTGAGTATTTTGCTTCCTTACAAGAAAAGCAATGTTGAGATATTATTGTTGTCATCTATTAAATCGATTTATTTATAAAAAAAAAACAAAAAACTGTGTAAGACTTATTCTGTGCAGAAATAACTCATGGAGGAGAAGAAACAAGTGGTAAAAAAGAAATTAGAATAAAAAAAACACGGTGCTGACGCGTGAACTGTAATAACGCAATCAGAGCCCCACCAACCTAAGCTGTTTAGTGTGTTTGTGTGTGTGGTGTGGGCTAAAATTGACTACTAATTCCCCATATTTAATCGGCTGGGGACTGCGTGTTACTGAGAGAGACAAAGAGAGCCTTTCACTGAGGGAGAAGGACAGAAAGAGTGCAAAGGGGAGGGCGTAAGGAGCCAGAGGCAAGGCCAATTTCAGCTCCGCAATCAGTGTGTACACTTGGACTTTTGTGCATGGCTTCCCTCTCATTCTACCATCTCCTCTCCACCTGAGCTTCCCTCCCTGCTGCCACATTCAGCTGCAGTTTAAAACCCTCAGGAGGGCATCCACAAATGTCAAATGTCAAGTTCATTACTGGCATCATGTTTAAGGATGATGCAAACAGCATTCTTGGAGATGTATATTTGTAAACTAGCATAAACTTCACATAGTTAAAGGTGCATCCTTTCCTTTATGTCTCAAAAAGTCTTCTTGTTTTAGTTAATGATTAAAAGAAAAAGAGAAAAGTCAAGCATGAAATTGAACTGCTTGAATATTTTATGTTGTTTACAACACCCTGTCACGTCAGGCACACAAAAATGATGCAAAACAAAATAAAACTAAATGATGACACAGATGAAAAGGAAGTTTGTGAGCCAAAATTGGTTTGGAGAGAAAGAGGAAGTTACCAAATGAGAGTAAAAGTTTGCTAATTCCACAGAAAAAGACTGTGGATAATGTTAATCTGTATAACGGCTGCATTCTGGAGAAACTAAATTATTAAAGAATTAATAGTTTAAAAGCTACAAGAGAAGGTTATACATGTTGTATATGTGTTTGCAAAGACATAGGCCTTTATAGGACTTTGAATAAAATGTTAAGTTCTGCATTTCATGGTCTTTGGGCGGCTGTTGTGTTGAAGTGTTATCATTTTGATTTCCTCGCTCTGTCCATTTTTATTTTAACTTTGCTTTTGCTTCAGTGCCATTCTTTGTTTATTTCCTGTTTTGTTTTGTAGAGCCCACTTCCTTATATTTTGTCCCTGTGCTTGGTGTCTGTTCAGTATTGGTCTTTCTGCTCCTTTTTCTCTTTTTTTTTTCATTTTCCCCCTCACCAGATCACTATCTTATCTCTCAATTGGTTAATTTGTAGCTTTTACTTTTTCATTTTACTCAAACTCCAACCCTGCTGCATTTCTTTTTTTTTCATTTGTTAAATTATCAAATATCAGGTTGTGCTTTGTTTTTGTTTTTTGTTTTTTTAAATCCAGGTTCCTCTGATATTTAACTTTCCAAACAGTGACTGTAATATTATGAGCTGGGGGAAAAAAGGTTAATACAGTTCAAAATCAGGAACATAAATGACTGTCTCCAGTCAGTGCCCTTATCTATCTATCTATTTTGGACTTTTACCTGCAAATTAAAACATAATGTGAACACAAATAATACTTAGTGGTACTTATGATTGTTAATTTAGAGAAAATTTGCACAGCACATATTTCTATTTGAGTTTAATGAGGAATTCGGTTATTTCCATTATCACACTGCAAAAATATAGCTTCCATTAGTAAATAAACTGACTTTATTGTCTTAGCCCTTCGGCTTTCTATGTTGGGTGTCCAAACTTTCACCATTTTGATGGACTTTTATTAAAAGAGTACTGCACGTGCAATATTTTCTTTGAGGATGTTGATAGAGAAGTATAAAGAAGGTCAAAGGGAGCTGCGTTGTGTCTTTGTAGATCTGGAGAGCTCCTTCTTGGTTGTTATGGTGATGGACAGGCTGATGGACAAGGTTAGACAAGAATCTCCATGGACTGATGTTTGCAGATGATGATCTGTAGTTAGAGCAGGGAGCAGGTGGAGGAACATCTAGAGAGGTAGAAGTATGCACTGGAAAGGAGAGGAATGAAGATTAGCTGCAGCAAGAAAGAATATATGTGTGTGAATGAGGGGAACCCAAGTGGAACGGTGAGAATACAGGGAACAGAGATAAAGAAGGTGGGGGATTTTAAGTACTTTGGGTCAACAGTCCAGAGCAACGGAGAGTATAGAAAAGAGTTGAAGAAACATGTGTAGGTTGGAAAGAGTGTAGAAAAGTGTCAGGTGTGATATGTGATAAAAGTGTGTCAGCAAGAATGAAAGGAAAGGTGTAGAAGATGGCGGTGAGACTTGCAATGTTTAGAATAGTGGTACTGAAGAAAAGACAGAGGGCAGAGTTGGAGGTAGCAGAGGTTTAAATGTTAACGTTATCTTTGGGAGTGATGATGATAGATATGATCAGGAATGAGGACATCAGAGGAACAGTACATGCTAGGTGTTCTGGAGAGAAAGTCAGAGAGGCCAGACTGAGATGGTTTGGACACGTACAGAGGGGGTATAGTGAATATATCTGTAGGATGATGAGGTTGGAACTGTCAGACAGGAGGTCTAGAAGAAGACCCAGAAGAAGACTTGAAGTTAGTTGTTGGTTTGATGTCACAATCTGAGGCAATGGTGAGGACCAAAATGCAGAGCATCAGGATGCAGAAGTAATCCAAATAAAATGTCCTTTATTAAGGCAAAGACAATGAAACTCAAAACAGGAACAGAATACAAGCAAGATCCAGAATGCAGGAGAACCAGGACAAAACAAGAACCAAAACCAGGAGAAAACAGAGCCAGGGGAAAAACAGTATGGACCAGCAAGAAGGACAAGAAAGACAAGACTGTAAATTATGAACCAGTGAGCAAACAAACTTTAGTAATACAATGTAATATCAATCAAACTCAAATGCACAGGAAGTGGAAGGCAAAAAAAAAAAAAAATCTGACTTATTTATCCAATAGCAGCGAGGCTAGGATGCTACCTGACTAGCAGCTCTGCTTCTCTCAGCTCATGCCAATGAGTATGCTCTGTCTTTTTCTTGCCTCCTCTGAGAAAACCCTCTTCACTGCCTCTGCCTCCGTACATTGTAATGATGTATGTTAGACAGCTTCATCTTATAGTTAGAATCTGGCTGTCCACATAGCAAACACTGTGACCATGGTTGCCATGTCTTACTGTAAATTTGCTTACAAATATTGGTAGTTTGCTTGACTGTTTTAGTCGTGGACGTATTTCACAATTCCCAATTGTAGTTTGAGATACATCACTGATAAAAACTGGAAAAAATGCTTGTCCAGTTGTTTCTCTCCAGGCATTTCGCAACACTTCAACTGGGTCACATCAAGCTAGGTCGAAACCCAACAAAGAAATATGTTTTGTTGCAGTTCCTCCATTGACAAATCAGTGCTGGCTCCAAAACAGAGTAAATACCCATTGACCCCTTTTTTAAAAAGTACCAACTTTGCAGCAGAATTAAACATACTACATTTACAGCCTGGTACAAAGAACGGTTTTGGTCTCTAGTTAGAAATTATATCCAATGACACTGTATGGCATGAATTTGTTTTTGTACCATGTCA
>JBAMYA010000001.1:5188860-5202787 GCA_037176975.1 Arrhamphus sclerolepis | reverse complement strand
TATATATATGTGTACGTGTGTGTGTGTGTGTGTGTATGTGTGTGTGTGTGAGTGTATTTTTTTGTTTAGTTTTTTTACTTAGAACCGAGTCCAGGAAGTACTTCTGACAACATACAACTGGATATTTATCGGACTTACACAAACTATGATGTTTGCATTTTTTCAGAGTGACAAATAAACACTCAGAAATCATGTCCTCTTTAGGAAACAATAAGCATGACAGTGATAGAATACACCAGGTAGTCCTTTTGATGTTGTGTAATGCATTCATAATATGAGATCAAAGCAATTCCTTTGCTAAAAAAGAAATGATCAGGATGTCTACAGATTTCTGCTGATAAACTGCAGATTCATAATGGATGACATGTAAAACTGTTCTAACCTGGGTTACGTCTTCTCTCCCCTCCCTCCATCCCTTATCCCTTTCCTGTATTTTCTTTCTCACCAGAAGGATCTACCTTTGCCCCGAAAAAGCAGCAGGTAAGATAAACTTTAAGTGCATTTTACCTCTCCATGTCCTCCTACGTGGACTATGTGTAACGTCCCTGTAGAGGGGCGACATACACAAGAAAACAGACGCGACGTTTTTGCTTGCTGTTCTTATCTATTATTAGCGCCAGAATCCAGCACGCTCCCTCTACAGGACAAACCCAGAAAGACATGTGCCTGAAGCCCAAACTAATCAAATCAACTGTAGAGCAATCAATCACCAGTAAAATTATATTTGAACTTAAATGTATTAAGAAAAATTTATCTGAAGAGCCAAAATGAACATGTATAACTACAACAATATACTTTCACAATATTTCAAAAATAAAAATAATTCCTGTGTCTTCTTAGACGTCTTAGACTTATCTCAATGCTTATATTGCAAATAATCTACATTATCATATCCACTACATATATGTGTTTTTGTTTTGTTTTTTTAGTTCATTAGTGTATATGAGACCTCCCAAAACATTTAGTGGTTTATTTTTGTTGGTATGGTATATTTATTTATCTATTTTTTTCTGGAGAGTTATCTGACATTTTTGGGAGCCCTAAGAAGGAAACATTTCTGGAGAGTCAATAAGAAATTCCAAAAACATTAGGCTGTTGTGTTGTTGGAAGCACCTTCAAAGACGTTACATTAAAGCCCCTTTGACACATAAATGTGTTTTGAAAGAAAGAGTTAACTAAAACAATCATATGAATCCTTTTGATGAAAAGTAATATAGCCCAAGATGTTAAATGTCGAAACTAAGAGCATTTTGTACTCAGTGACGACATACAGAAAAGAGGCATGTTTGTTGCTGTGTGGTACCACGTCGTCTTTTAACAGCATGCAGAGTGTTTAAATGGTAATTTTTTTCCCAATTCATGCTTGGTAAAGAGCTCTGGGGGATCCATCACTATGTTCACACTATGAGCCATTTTGTCAAGTTCTGATACAGTTGTGATTTCCTAAAGATCTGATTTAACGCTGTCTTGCATCAGTGTTTCATGTGAATATGGCAGCTCTTATACATGCCAGCATGTGTCATTGTATTAAAAAACAACAAAAATATACTGAGTAGGGAGATTTGATGGAAACAGGATAAAAACAGTTCTAAATGGAAGTGATGGCAGCTGTTTATGATGACATTTAGCTCCAGAGGAGAGCAAAGACTTTCCAGCTGTATATGAAAAGATCAAGGAGGAGAAGATAGATTTACTTATTTTTTTGTGCACGCCTACCGAGAAATCCAACCCTCCCCCTGACTGGAACACACACCACAAAAGCAAAAGATTACTGGATATTAAAACGTCACTGCAGAAATTACTTGTTCAAGTGTTTGAAATCTTCTACAGTAAATCTTATCAAGGACCATATAATGAAGTGGCACAATTCAGATCTGAAATTGAAACTGACATCTGATTTTTGCATCCATTCCTGAAAAAAATATCTCAAATGGGTAATTTCAGGCAGGTAGAGGGGGGAAAGCCAGTGATCAGAGCTCTTATGATGGAGCCATGCTGTTGTAATCGGTGCAGAATATTGTCTGATATAATCCTGCTGAAATGGGAAAAACCTTCCCTGAAAGAGACTCTTCTGGGTGGCAAAACTGTGTTACTCCCAGAGTTGCTTGTAAAGTTCAGAAATAATAGTTGCAACCTGAGTACCACCAGAATATGACGTATAAGGGGTCAGTTTGGGGTTGACCAGAAGAACTGCAACGGTTAGGTTGTATATAATGATATATACAGCATGTCAGTTTCAGACATGCCCCTTTCAATGCTCGTGGTTTCCTCCAGTTATTCCAGGTAAAGAAGACAGGATCACCTCTTCTGTAGCTCTCAGTGATGATACATAGCCCTGAATCTTTTCTGAATCTTTTAAGTTATAATTAGTACTGTAGATAATAAACCCCATTTGCTAAACAATGTAATGTTAAGAAACATTTTTGACACGTGTTGCTTACATCAAATAAAATAAACTGACAATGCAAATTCTCAGTGTGAAAACGTGACATATTGCTTTTCCACCATTTTTACGAAATATGAGGCTTAAATGGTTGAACCAAGATATTTTGGGGCTGAAGAGCAGAAGAGGAAATACCTTTTTTTTTCAAACACTTGGAATCTGTCCAGTTTTTTTGTACAAAGTCATGGTCAAGTGGTGTTATCATACAGTGGAAATCTCATCTCTGGACACCATGTTCCAGCTTTACACGAGTCTCTTTCACTCATTGGGCTTCTCTGCTAGCCAATCTTTTGCACCAGTGAGCTATGCAATGAGAGCTCAGCAGTTGGAGGGCTGTGGTGACACCTCGGTGCTCTGTTTGGATCTGGGACGCCGAGAGGTTAAAAAACAGAGCAGTGCATGATGTGTAACACTTGTCTTAGGTCATAGAGTGTGCAGCAAACATACCGAGCAGATTGCATGTTGTTTTGTGCTCTTTGTGTTTTATTAAAGCATTAGACAGCAAAGTGCACCTTATACTGTTGTTTAGCACAATTTGGGAGATAAGAAAATGAACTTTTCTGTCAGACTTTGAGCATAAGAGGAGTTTAGGTCATTTGATTATCATTTGATGAAGTGATTTTAGTTTGATTTTCCAACTAGAAAATGACTGCAGAAAGCGGTTAAAAAAGAAACATGATATATTTGTAATATTAGATATCATTTGATTGTTGTTTGTCTAATAGTTTCCAATGATCTTTATAACTTGACAAAGTTATTCATGTATGAGAAAAGAAAATACATCTACTGTTGTATTAATTCATATGTATGCGTTATATCAATGGACGATGGAGGACGTGACCAACACATGGGGTTGATTGTGTCGTCATGACCAGAATAAAAACAATCAAACTGCTGCTGAAATATCCATGAAGAGGGACATTTGTTGTGTTGACCAGCTAACTGTTAGTAACTATGCTCTATGGAAAAGTAGCCAGTGAACTGAATAGCAAACAGGAAATGAGAGAGGAGCCAGCTCTCTCTCAACGGTAGTTGGCTCATCTGCTACATTCAAAAACATTTTCTCGAGCTGGCTTGTGAGTGAGCGACTCATCACTGTTGTCCACAGCCACACAAATGCAGTCACACCATATTTATCCACTATCTCTGACACTTCATTCCAAACTTCATTTCTGAGACTTTTGTCTCTATGTGACCACAAACTTTGATTAAAAAAAAAAAAGGTCTACCTAACACTGCAGTTACCCACCATATTTCTGTAATGCAAGGTCCAATTACAGACGGATACGTGCTGCTATAGACTTGCCCCCACATTCACTGGATAGGACATAGCTGCGTAGCCGCAATCTGATTAGCCAACTCATCAGAAGTGTTGAAAGTTGAAAATTTCTCAAATTTTGAAGCTGCAACACTTGCAATCCACAGACAATTTCAGCAACGGATGACGCCGCAGCATTCGGAGTCTATGAAAACTGACACAAATGATGTATGCGAATATGTGAATTCACCATCACAAATGCTCCCTCCCTAATAATAGCACCCCCAGAACTCTGACAAAATGTACAGGAAGCTAACCTTTACCCTCGTCACTTTTCTCAACAATCTCAATAACTTTCAGTTTGATTTTTTTTATTTTTAAAAGATGCTGTGCACGGTCGCTTCTTGGATGACAGCTTTTACAACTCTAGTACGTCTTTGATTTAACTTATTACATTGTAGTGTTATGTACCGTACATGTGCTTATTTACATGTTGACTTTGACATACGAAGCAGTGAGGGAAAAAAAGATAAATAGTGTTTTACATGAACAAAGTTACAAATTCATGGAAATTAAGTTGTAATATGATAATAAAGTTATAAGAGCTGTTGCTGATGAGCTCAGAAAACACCAGACAGATGTAGCTAAGTTTGAAAAAGTATTAACTGATATTCAAAAAGGTGTATGAATGGAGATCAAAGATGGAACAGATTGGAAGACGAACACGATCGGAAGTAAGAAATAGTCATTTGTATCGTGTTGGTATTGCTGAACATGGAACGAGGAGCACCGTGAAGACTGCTATTCCTGGTACGAGATGTCGCCCTGAAGGCGAGAAATCCAACGTAGAGGAGGAATGGAAGGAAAAGGGATTAGAAACTTCTGGATGGTTTGTTGGTGCAGGTGAATGAAGCTGGGAATCCTGGCTGCCACAGATCAGGCAAATCCAGACAGGCAATTTTTCAGTTTCTAAGAGTTCCATAGTGATTATGAGATTGTCCATTTCTAACACAAATTCAAAATCCAAAAGTCTAATAATGAGAATCCAAAAACTGATTAAAGAAGGAGAAATACTTTCAAAACAGATGAGTTATCATCCAAATAGCTGGACAGAATCCAAAGCAGAGATCTGAATAATTCAGTGTGAAAACGTGCAGAGCAGGATCAGGGTAGTAAGTGGATCAATCTGGCAGTGAAGTGTTGGCAGCAGACCTGCTAAATCATCCACAGAACAGGTGATGAGAGAAGGGGCACAAACAGAGAGCAGGAACAAAAAGCAGACATGGATGAACCAGGAACCCGGAACTGGAATCATGACAAAATTAGGACTGACCAATAAACTGTTTCAGTTAATTAAATAATAGTTCATGGTTATTGTGGTGGCAGGGTGTGGTTCTGCTCTGCTTTCAGTGATACACCCAGAAGGTCCTTCATTCCTACAGGAACCTCTCTAATCTCTGTTTTCTACAGGAAGTTACTTGTCTAGCTAGCATCGAATGCTAACTAGCAAAGCATGGACATCATTTGAAAAGCAAATTTCTTTCTGTTGGTCAACTATGTAGTTAAATTGTACAGGCTGCAAGTGTAGGCTGTTATAAGTATTGTTTCTGTCCTATAGCAACAATGAGTTGTTGTTAGCAACATTAGCACCGAGTGTTCCGATTTCTAAAGAACTGTTTGTTTTGTTTTTTAAATTCTGCATCAAACAGGGCAAGTGGAAGTGTGTTAGGCACTCCAAGCTACACACCCCTTTACGACACAGCTGATGCTAGCTTCAGCAATTTCACACATTTTCACCCATAATCTGAGGAACCTGTCCAACAGAAGAATGACAACCACTAAAAAAAACAACCAACTGGTTTCTTCCAAATGTTCTCTACAAACAACCCTAGATGTCATACATTTTTGTCCTCTTGTTTATATTAAAATCAATTAAGATGTGAAAGTTAAAAAAATAATATACAAGAAAAATTAAAATTCTATTTTTAGGTCATATGTCACAACCCGTGAATTAAGTCGTAAATTTGTGAAAATAAAGTCACAATTTCACAAAAGTGCTGACATGAGTAGGTGCAATACATTTCTCTTTCTTTCTTTCTTTCTTTCTTTCTTTCTTTCTTTCTTTCTTTCTTTCTTTCTTTCTTTCTTTCTTTCTTTCTTTCTGTCTCTGTCTTTTTTTATTTATTTAACTTTGTTCATGTAAAATGACAACTATTTTCTTGTAAAACAAAAATCTCATAAAAGCACAACTATTCTTCTAATTTACTTACTTTTTGTTTAGAAGATGTTTCATAAAATTTCAATATTAAGGCTTTATTATTTTGTGTTGTTGGATGAACATACATGGTTGAATATCAAGTAGAATCTGGTGGTTTCTAATTTATTCTCAGCTTCAGCGTAACTGATCGGTGCAGCAGCTGACCTCCCTAACCATTAATTATCACCTCCTACTATGCTATTATTTTGTGGGTGACATCATGGAAATGATAACATGACAGAATGTGGGAAGCACCCTCTCATGCTTCATCCGCTCCATCTGAGCTCTAATTGTGCCTTTGAATAAGACGATTAATGGAAAGTCCTTTCAAATGTCAACATTAAAGCCAGACATCAACATAAATAGCAGCTTCACAAAACAAGACTTCGAGGAAACAAATGGGACACTTCTTTCTTTTTAAAGAAATAGATTACTTTAAATGACTGAAATGGAAGCAACTGGAGTTGTTTTGTATGCCATTTAGATCTGAATGGGATTTAATGATGCTGACATATTTGAAAAATTGGAATAAAATGTCTTAATGCTTCATACATGTGTGTAAAAATGTTCTTTTAACAACTAGAGCTGGTAAAAAGTCATTGATGTGTAAAGTGCATTGAAGTGTGTGAGAGTTTCTGTCCATGGTGCTGAAATGCATCAACACTATTTTTTCCCATTCCTATCTTATACTTCTTCATTAAATCAATTGTTATTAAAGATGAGATTATTTTAGTTTGAAGCATCAATCTTTTCATCTTATCTTAACTGTGCATTGGTTTTTGACTGCCCTCCCATTTACTGTCGCGCGGGCTGCTGAAAGAGCTCCATAAATCAGGCAGAACTTGGAAAACTGTCTTGAGAGTGCTCAAAATGCTGTGTGAAATTGCCTTTGAACATCAACGGTTGGTGTGATTTTCCACAAAATTCTTTCACTCTTCCATCATTATTTTAGTTGTTGAGGTCCTTGAACATTTTCAAGACCCACACTTTCTCCACTTCACTGCTGTGAGCTGAATGTAAAACACCTCCAACTCTGTCACAAGTCTTTTTATCATGTAAATAGTTATTGTTGTGCAGCAATGGTATGTCGGGGTGTTGTAAATATGAAGCATGGTGTTAATTCCCCACACAAAACTGAGATTTTATTTAACACTTTTTTCATAAACAAATTTGTCTGCTTTCTATTCCCCCCAATCTTCCCCTGAATGTCAAAATATGATACATCTGTGTATTTTCTTTTCATAAATTTTATGGTAAACATGAAATCATTACATCTATCCCACTATCTTCACTTAATCTATTACTGTCTGTTTGAATCTGTTCTGCTCCCTGTGATCTTTTATACTGCCTTTTGAGAGAGCTGAATTTCCTAAAAAGCTGTTTTTCATTTACATTTTTCCATGTCTATTTTTAGAAAACAGAGAAAGTCTAAAATAGTTACTCATTGTGATGCTGGACTAGAGAACAACTCAAATACATGGATCAGAGCAGGCATGAAGCAACATCCAACAGCTGAACTCAGTGGCTGAGCTGAGTGTAAAAAAAATCATGTAGCCAATAATACAAGAAAAGCTCAGGAACAATTCAGGGGTCAAACATTCAGAAGTGATCAACAGCGAGTGGATGATATTAGATATAAGTATAATTTTGGGATTAGTCCAACTGAAATCATCGTGTTGAACTACACGTATGCATCTTTTCCCAATGAAATCATACTCGCTGATGAAGCTGTTGAAGTTGGGCTACTCCCTGTAAACATTTCACTGGACTGGAACTCTAGACACTTTATTCTGGCCCAGATTTACTGTAATGGAAAAAGCTGATACTGACTGAGATAGAGAAGAGAACAAAAAAAAACAAAACCCAAAGGGTACAATATGTAGTAAGTCTGTTCAATTCACCATTCAGCATTTTTACAGCTAAACCAGAGATTTATCTGTTGTTTTGTTTTGTGATCTAAAAGGTCAACGGGAAAAGCCCAATGCTAATGAGTTGTAAGTGGGAACAGTCTCCAATTACCCTGATGTAGAGTGACTTTAGCTGAAAAAATTGACCCTCTTCACATGCTTGTATAATGGGGCAAAGAAAGGAGTCCAATTAAAAGTCACAGTTGAGCGATACTTGACTACAACTGTGCATGTACGTGTACAAAGTGTCACAGGAAAGGAAAAAAAAACCTACACTGACTTAAAAAATAAATAGTGGAGAACACAGGGAAATAATGCTGGAAAGTAACAACAGACTAAAAAAAACATGTGTATAACAGTGGATAATACTAAGACTTACTACGGTAAGATCATCTTTATTATATTTTGAAACAAAAACAGTTCAAAAGAGAGATCTGACGTTTGCACATGACTACGCAACTAAAAAAGAGTCCATGAGATCGATTGGACTAATGAGCTGTCAGTGAAGAGTGTTGCAAAGTGAGCAGTCACTGACTTCATAACCAAACATTCTTTTCAAATAAACTCAATCGTTATGCACTGATTTACATCATATTTACATGTAAAATGATCACCAGGGAAATCATTTGTTCAGATGTGTAGCTCACAGCTGTGACTGTACAGAGCAGCTCTTCTTATATCTCTTAACAATAGAACGTAGCTACAGTTTATCCAAAAAAGAGTTTTGTTTTTCTCTAGATACCACTTTATAAGCTAATTAATGGATTGTTAAAGGCAATTAATCATAGATTTGCATTAATCGAAGACATGCATCTACTCATATTTGACTAAAGTTCTGTTCCAGTGTCGTAAATATAGCAGCTGCAATTTTCTATTGATTTTTGCCTCTGAAGTCCCTGAGCACTTATGGGATCCATTTTCAAACTGATGTTCAGTCACAATGGACATGAACAGAGAATCGTTAAGAAAACACCACCATGAACTAAGACTGCAGTAAATTAGCTTTAAAAATGCTTCCTTTGATTTTCATGAGTGATGAGACGCACATGCACAAATACATTATTTAATTCACTCTTATAATTTTGACTACTATATATATATTTTTTTGGTACAAGTGATGTGATGGTGGACAAAAAACAGGAAGGCGTGTATGGAGAGGTGAATGACATCTATAATGTTTGCAGTTTGAAACATATTGCATGCACGCATCTCTTCAAGCTCATAGAAAATATTCAAAAAGCATAATTAAAGCGAAATCCAGTTGATATGTGGGTCATTATCAATACAATTAAATTTAAAAATACTTCATTAAACACAGAAGGGAAATTAACTGTTCTTTAACTCTTCTTTTCAGTCCAAGGTTAGTGTGTGTGTTAGGAAAAAATATTTCAGGAAATCACAAAAATAATAGCAATGAACTATATCAGGTGGTCTCTCTAACCTTGTAGTTGCAGTTATTCAAGATGTTGACGTTTCTATTCAGAGTCCTTGAAAGACTTAATCCTCTCTTTCAGTCATCTTGATTTGAGCTTTTTCCAGCATTCCAAAGCTAACAGAGTTTATGTTGGATGTTCATAACCATGAAGAAAAAGGTGCAGTGCCATGATCATTTAATCCTAATGATAATTTCACAATTGTTTTGGAGCCAAAACCAAAAAAACACTGATTTGATTTGACTGCAGAGCCCTGGTGTTACATGTTCATTTGTAACTTTATGGATGTGTAATTAGAATTTAATGGCACTCTTGCCACACGCTTTTGTGTGTGCGTGCTTGTGTGTGCACGCTGTCATCTGAAACCTGTGTGTGTGTGTGTTTCTGAGTGCTGTCGTGGAGTGTGTTTTGTCCATGACCTGTGACCTGCGTGGCGGGGTGGCAGATGTTACAGCATGGTATGAAGACTCGGGGGGGTATGGGAGGATGAAAGTGACCCCCCCCCCCATCCCCCTTTGCTTTTGGATTTCTCTCCTCACGTCCTCATTTGGGTGGAGCCAGAGTATTTAAATGTCGGCACAATTGGGGTGATTGGGTTATTTTAAAAATGAAGGACAGCCAGGTCATCAAATATTTCTCCACACAGAAATACCAGTCTCCTATAAGATATCATCCCTGTGTCTGATCTCCCGCTGTGTTTCAGTGATATCACCACCCCTCCTCCCTCCCTCCATCCGCCTCTTCTTTCCCATGTATATTTTATCCATCCAGACTCCCACATTAGAGACAGCATCCATTATTGAATTACTCCTCTCAGCACTACTGTGCAACTGTCACCCCACGTCAGCTTTAACATTTGGTGGATTTGTTTCAGAGGGAAGGCACATGTGCCCGCGCACACAGTAAAGTGACATCTCTGTTGGCTGGACGTTGCAGAGCAGCTCTCTGATATCTAGGATGAACAGACAATGTGGCATTTCACATCTTAGGACAAAAATAGGCCCATTTCTTTTGTTTTTTTTCCTTCAGAAATCCTATGAAAATCTGAAGATCGTCTCGCTGATTGTATGGCTCCATTGGACATTGGCTACTGGAGATAATTTTGTTAAAAGTTGATCGCGTATATTTTTATTTTACAAGAGACCAATGAATTTAGCACAAAAGATGCTAATGTTCTGTAGTTCTTTCTTTTTGTTAATGTTGCTCAAAAAAGAGAGTAATTGTTGTACATTTGCAGTTATTTTTGAGTTACAGGTGAAACTAATCTGCTGCACTTGCAGTACCACTGGTCCCACTGTTCAAAGCGATCTAGTAATGTGTCACTCACTGGACCTGTTTCGCTCGCTCATATATTTTTAGAGGCAGGTTCTGCTGATATTGTGCTTCAAAGGCCATTTATCACACTACGGACAGATCCTGACTTGTTTCTGTGATTAGGGCTAGGATTCATCATTGCTTAGAAAAACAATACAAACTTGCCCCTGTTTTTATACTATTGGCGTCTGCACTGTACTTTTTTCCCCTTGCTGGTTTTCAAGAATAGGTCCAAACTGTCTTTTATCCCACTAGCCATCATTTTTCTTTTAAAAATATAAAGAGAAAACATATGTATGTAGATGGTTTGTTCTATGTATTTTGCTGGAGTGTAGAAATGTCAAGTGACATCTGTCTGAACATTAAAGGTTTGATGTTGGATTGAATCAAAAATGTGTCATTCAGTGAACCATTCAGATTTGCAGGGTTCTGTGACATCACAGACCCAGAACAAAGTAGAATTATCCTCCTTCCCTGTCTGAATCTCCTCCCAGTTTTGCACCTGAATCAGTGGTCTTCAATACTTCACAAGTCACATTACACATTGTGAATTCATGTTACACTGTGCGATTGAATATACGATCAATCCTGGCTACAGCAAAAAAATCTGGGTGTACTTAAAGTCTAAACGCAGCATCATCATGTCTTTGCCGACATTGTGTCACTGTGTCATTAGCAGGTTTGTTACTAATGTGCTGAAGCACAGATGACAGATTAGTTAGGGTTGCTGTAGTGATGTTGGTGTCTTTGATGAGAAAATAAATAAAGAAGTGTAAAGAAGAAAAAGTGTCTTTCTTCTTTAATCGAGTTGCACATTTTTCTCTGTTGTATCTGGCGCTGTTGTTGCTAGGCTACTGTGCTGTGTAGACCCTCTGATGTTTACATTACTTCATGGTGCGTTCCTATTGGTTGGTTAGCTGATCGTAGAGGTAATGACAGGTCGTCACACTCCGAGCTGATTCCTCCACATTTCTGACACTGCTGATATCTGTGTCATCCCGTCGTTGGGAGCAAGACGGTTCTATCTTTTATCTTTGCGCCTGTCTCATTGTGAGATCTACCACCACTGTTTTTGAGCTAGCATAAAACTCTAGAGCTGGTTCAGTGTTCCTTGACCAGGATGGAAAACCTGGGCTTAAAAAACACTAGGCTAGCTGAGTCTCACATCTTGGAAATTTTCTTTATTGCAAACATATTTAATGCATTACAGGAAAAGCTACAAAGCTGCGAGTCTATAGTGTGAATTAATCAGAGCTGGTGGTAATAGTCAGACGTCCGATAGGAGCAGCTGAGAGCAGGATTAAGAGAACAGTCCTGTTCAGGGCTCTCATCCAGGACTCCTTAAGCATTCTGCTTGTTGAAGTGCCCTTTGGCAAGATACTGAACCCCAAGCTGCCTCTGATGTTTCATTGGTTTGTGTGTAGACAAAGCGCTGTATAATTGATACTATGACTGGTACAACGCCATATTCATGCAGTTAATTTACTTGAGTTTAGTAGGATTTATGGTCAACAGGACAAAGAGAAAATCTTGCCTTTTTGTCTGTTTAGTGTCAGTTTCTCTGTAATGGAGGTCATGTGCTCATCTGTTTGTCTCTCTCTCTCTTTCTCTCTCTGTCTCTCCCTGTGCCCCCCCTCCCCCCTCGCTCTGTCGCTGCACACTTCCTGGCTTGGCACGATACCCTTGAGAGCAGCCCCACAATCCACTCTCCTTTTGAGGGAGATGCTCAGCAGCCGGCTCCATCTGTCTGTCTCTTCTCCCCTTCCGTCTCCCGTTTCCTCACTTAAATTCTAATATTCTGCATCTGTAGCACAGACGGCATCTCCACATCTTTCTTCGTTCTCTTGCACACACTCCTGAAGGCACACTGGTGTGTGCAGAGTCACAGCCAGCCATCAGAGACAAGTGTGTGCGTGTGTGTGTGTTTAGGTGGCCGGGGGAAGCTGACATGCCAGCGTGGAGCGTAATCGCTGCTTCTTGACTGCTCATGTGTGTGCGTGTGTTTATTTCTGTGTGCGTCCGTGCGGAGGCTCAGCGGCTTTCATGTTCCTCTGCCAACGCATCCTTCTGCTGCGAGCGACATGTTTCGACGCACAAAAAGGTAAACTGCAACAATCTGTCAACTCGCGGTCTTTGTGACTGCCGTGGTGCCCTGCTGTTGTTAGTATGTGTTTTTCATCGGAGGAGGCTGTTGTGTTTTCCATGATGTTTCCGTTGTCCCTGCCAGATACCATGCTGTCACACAGTTGTCTCCCTGTCTTCTTTTAGCTCCAGCAATATGGCATGTGCACTTACGTGTGTCTTTACGGTCATATGTATATAAATAATGTGGCTTTTGCATCTTTCAGGCATGCACTTTAGGGTCATTAAGTGCATTCATTTTTTTGTGCCTCAGTAAATTGTGGTATGCTCAGGTAATGTACTTGTTAGACATATATTCATGCCGGGGTTGAGCTTTATTGTGGTGATGCACATGTGCAGAAGGCTTGATTTAGATTTTAATGTGTGCACTGCTCTCTTTTTTTATACCCAGCAGGAGGTGTGTGTGCTTGGTTATTAGCCTGTGTGTCAGAGATAGTATTATGAAGTGAAAGCATTATTTTCAGTGTCCAGGGGGTGCTTGTGTAGCAGAGAGGGCAGCGAGCAGCCCTTCAGCTGTCTGCCAGCCACAACTCCTCGTTCCTCCCCTCCATTCCTCTTCACTTCTTTCCTTTAATGTTTTCATTCTCTTCTGTTCAGCTCTCCTCTCTGTCATGTAATTTCTGTTCAGGGCTTTTCTTCCCCCCTGCTGTTAGCCGCCCTCACCTCATTGGATCTCAGGGGGATTAGTACGAATTTCCAATAATGTTCCCACAGTGCAGGGAATGAACAGCAAGATTCTCTGAATATGTGGACGAGAGTGAAGCCTCCTTGGCTCCGAGTGTTGCATGCTCCTTCTGCTCGTGTGTGAGAGTTTGTTTAAGCATGTGTTTGTTGAGGGAGACAAACGTGTGTGTCCTGTCTGGCAGGACAGTCTATTATATCTATAACTATATGTCCACTTCATTGTGTGTAGGGTTTGAGCTAACGGTGATTTTCATTAGTGCTTAATCTGATATTTGTTTACAGTTCAAAAAATTACATTTTAAGACAATAAGAGGATAAAACATTAGAGGAACAACAGTACATGCTATTTAACAGCATGTCATTATGCTGAAGCTGTATTTTTACAAAAAACTAACCCTAACCCTAATAAAGTTCTATCTATCTATCTGTCTGTCTATCTATCTATCTATCTATCTATCTATCTATCTATCTATCTATCTATCTATCTAT
>JBAMYA010000001.1:5167299-5179941 GCA_037176975.1 Arrhamphus sclerolepis | reverse complement strand
TTGTTTGTTTTGTTTTTTGCATCTTTGCATTAGCTTTTGTTCTCTAAGTCATGGAGAATTATGTTTCACCCTGTCAGACTCTTTTTCATTGTTGTCGTTTCATTTGCCTCTTGGTGTTATTTCTGTTTCTTTAAAAAAAAAAAAAAAAAGAAGGAAAAATGTGGAAAGGAATGAAGCGTATGGTCTTTTAGACAAAATTAATGCCAGAAAAGTGTGCCTTGTGCATTCTCAGTCTTTCTCAGTGTACGGCTGTTTGTTTGGAAATTGCCTTAAAACCTTTTCCAGACTGATTGATGGGTAATAACATTTACTTCTGTAGTGTCTTTACTGGTGTCTTTCCTCCTTGGCATTGTGTTGAGCAAAACCTGCTGTTTATATAGTGGTACTCACATGTACTGATAAGCAGTTAAGTGCATTTAATTGGCAACACCTGGCATTTTTTACCCTCTTCATTTCTGTTGAAGTAGTGAGGATGAACTTAGATTTGAACCCAATGCTGCTGCATTTTGACTTCATTTTTAACAAATTAGACAATGTGATATATCAGCTGCTGTTTGTCCACAGTTCTAGGTTGTTTTTGTTTTTATTTTTACTGTTCCCTAATTTGTAAAAGCTTAGAGGTAAATTATTGTATAATTTCTTTTTCACAGCTGTGTTGCTCCTTTTTCTACTTAATAGAATGAAATCATGGCTTTGAGATGTTTCACAAATGAAATAAAGTAAGAAACTGTGACTGTTAACATTGTTGCTGCTTTCTTCCTGAGAAAGCAGCTGGGTCTTCAGCCTGTTTCCATGGTGCATTGATGAATATTCTGTAGGCTTCTATTAGTGCAGCTCCTCCTACACATCACATTTGTCTGCATGTAGTTACGCTCCATCCAGAATGTGTGCATGTCTTTGTGGATATATTAATGCTCACATGAATGCATGATGAAGTCATGACGGGTGACGCAGTAGGTTGTTTGTTTTGTTCTGTATACATAAAGAAGCTCACTGAATAGATTTTATGTTGATTTAGAAGTGAGAAACGAGACATGGTTGTATTAACAGCAAGACATTGACGACACCTCCCAAAACACTTGGTGTTGACGTTTGCTTATCTCCCATTTTTCATGTTTCAAGCTCAAATTGAAGGAGTTATCATTAAAGAAGCTGGTCCACCCTCGTGCAATTTTAACATCTATAGTGTGCTTAACTAGAGGGGAGCATGAGCCCAATAATTCATCATAAAAATAGCTAATGAACCAAAAAAGGATATTTAATTTGTTTATAACTCAATCCTTACAGTGTGTTTGTCACTGTCGCAAGGCCCTTCAGAGTAGGTAGAAGGTGTTTTTCAGGTTTCTTTCATTAACACGTCCTTTTTAAGCAAAGCAAAATGTAAGAGCAAAATACAAAATGTGGAATGTTTCTTACATGTCCCCTTTAAAGATATCATAAAGGACAGATTCAGACTTTTTTCTACAGCATCAATTCAGAACCTAATGTATTATGAATCAAAACCCAGAATCTGTTACACTTCTCTTTTCTCCCTCCATTTCTAAAACTAATGAGCTACTATCCACTGTATAGTGCAATACTCTATACGTAGATAGAATTAGTGGGCTAAAGTCAGTCACACCTCAACTTTCTTCCAAATAACGCACATCTCATTCATAATATTATAATTTCAGGCCTCCAATTCCTGCATGTTTTTCTGAATTGTGTGAAAAGGCTAACAAAAATAGGTGATACAAAACTATTATATGGTCACCCAGGTGACTGGTTTAGTCTCTTCTGAGGAGGAGATTGTGCACCTTAAAAAGTGTGTTTCCTGTTGTAATTGCAATAGTGAAATAACTGATGTGTATTTTTCAAATGTTCTATTAAAGGTTTTTTCCAATTGAGAAATACAAGTTTGTCTTTTTCACCTATGTTTTAAAACCTAACCTATAATTTAAAAATAAAAATGGCTTCCTCGGTCTATCCTATCCATCAGCTGACCTCCTGCTCTTCATCAAGATCCAGTTCCATGTGAGCATCCTGTCCTGTCATCCATGAGGGTTTTTGTTTGTTTGTTTGTTTGTTTGTTTTTGGGGGGGGGGTAATTTGAGTTCCTGGTTAGAGATTCTGGGTTTTGCTTCCCAGATTTTGTGTTTTGATTTGCAACACACTAGGCTCTGAATTGATACCATATTTTTCCCTCTACAGGTGTACAGCAGCATGGAGCATCTTTCACAGCTGGAGCAGAAGGCTACAACCTCAGTGTCCCGTAGGGAGCACAAGGGCCCACGGGAGGACAAGGTGACCAAGAGAGAGAGCCTGGGCAGTTTCAGCATGAGGGACAAGGGCTGGAGGACTGGATCCCCTGAGATGTGAGTGGTCGGCAGCTTTGTTTTAACAGCATATTCTGCTTTCTTTGACTGGAACAATGAGGTGGAGTGCAGCTCTAATTTGATAAGACTTATGGGTACTAAGAAGAGGGTTTTTTTATGCGCATGGAATTGTCTTTTACCTCACTGGCATCAACAGTTTGAAATGTAGTACCTAAGAACTGGGAAACACATTTATCCATTCATTTTAAATCACAGAAAACCAGTAAGTCATTCGTTTTCAGTCTGTGCCATGAATAATGCAGAAAGCTGCTTTTTGCATTCTGTTTGTTCTCTGTGGAGCCGCTGGTTTCTTTCTGGATGTGGCCTCCATGCTGAAGCTGTGTGCACCTGTGGTCATTTACTGAGACGATGCCAACTAAAAAAGAAAACATCTGGAATAGAATTTGTTGAAAATGGAAGGGACCCGTTTGCATCAAAGGTTAAAATATTTTTCATTGGCAGTGAAAAATCCCCTCTCCACTTTCAAGAGTAATGTTAAAATCTGCTTTTCGTGAAGTGTACTTTCTTTATTGATGTGTTGCTGTTTAGCACATACGGCAGAAGCTGATTTCCATTATTTTACATAACTCTTCGTACTAGGACTGAAATCCCTTTATATTCATTTATAGAATAAAAGCCTGTTTTCATTCATCATTACCACTTTCTGTCTCCATTTTGCAGAACAAAATATGATAAAAGTGATACACACATCTTACATTTTTCTCTTCCATATTAAACAGAGAGCAGCATCACAACTCATTTGTTTTACTTGACACCGAGGCACCAATTGTATTAGAACATTTATTTAGCATCACATGCATCACCTTGCTTCACCTCAGTCATTACTAATCTTTTTTATCCTCGCCAGCTGCTCAACAACTGTCAAATGAGTATCAATGAAATTTGAGTAGCTATCATTGGTGACCTTGAGATGAGCTCTAATCACTTTGATGATCTCTTAGCTTCTTTGTTCAGGTCCATCTACTGGTTGAAAGTAGATGGGTCATAATTGGATTATACAAATAATACAAAAGCATGTCTTTTTTTCCCCTTCACTGTGTTTGCTGCCAATTTCAAAATGCTTTCATGCTGATACACTTGAGTGGTGACGACAGTAGGTACTTCAGTCTGTCAAACTATCATTTATCAGATCTTGTGAATATTACAGGTTTATTTGAAAACACTTGTCGTTGTTTTTTTCTTCTTCTTCGTCCCTCTTTCATGTTTTTCCCTTTGTAAGCGTCCTCGCACATCATTGCATTCTCGAATATTTATTTGGCACAGCTTTTGTTCTGTTTTCCATGTAAGACATTGTTCCTTTTTCTAAAAAAAAACATTCTAAAATCCTAAGAATATGTCAGCAGCATAATTCAATTCAATTCAATTCAATTCAATTCAATTCAATTCAATTAAATGAGTAAGGATAACAACACTAAGGGTAAAACATACATAGATATCAGATCTTAAAAGAAACAAATGTGTTGATACATAAGTTAAGAAATTAAACAAAGTGAGTCAAATTGAATTGAATGAGGGATGTCTTCATTTTGCGCTCCCCCTTCCTCAGATCTTCAGGAGGTTGTTCCGTATGATGAGAAAAGGACTTCTCACTGTGCGGTTTATTTCTTTAAATGGAATCAAATCTGAGAGTTGAGGAGGGTTCATGGACGACAAAACTGGTGAACCTTAAATCCTTCTCGTGCAGGAAGAGGCTGTCTTGCTCAGAGTCTCTCTACACGGACGGAGATGCCAGTCCTCCTCTTGGTGCCAGGCGGCGCTTCTCAGCGTTAATGGACACCCATCGTTTTGCGGCACCTCTAGAAGGCGAGCCTGACTTCTTGTTTCGCCAGAGCCCCGTGAAGGTCCGGGGAACTTCGCTGGACAGCACCACTGTCCCGTCACCGAGTTTCCTGGAACAAAGGGCCAGTCTGAAGGAGATCAACGGAGCAGGTGTGGAGCAAGTAAACGAGAGGATGACAGAAAGCGCCAAGTTGTATCACTTCATTTAGCAGCTATGCTGAAATCTAATGTCACATTTCTCATCATTGTAACTCCTCGCAGACAAGTCCCCCAAACCAGGAGAAACTCCAAGTGTTACCTCAGCCACGTTATCCCCAGGTCCTGCAGCAGCCAGCCGTGATGTGATGACTCCTCTCTATGACCCTCTGGGACCTCGAGCCACCAATGATCTAGTCCTCCGCAGGGCACGCCACCACCATTTATCTGGTGATGGAGAGAAACGGACATCCAGAACGGGCAACAAAGTCATCAAATCAGCGTCTGCCACAACCCTGTCTGTTATCATCCCATCAGGTTAGAGGCACGAGGGGCAGAAGACACGAAAATCACGTTCATGTCAGTAAAATACTGTTATAACTCATCTCCTTCTCTTATCTCTCCCAATCTCCAGTGGAGCAACATGGTGGCTTCTCTCCACTGGCAAGCCCAATGTCCCCCCACTCTTTCTCCTCCAACCCCTCATCACGTGACTCATCACCCAGCAGAGACTTCTTCCCAGCCGTCAGCGTGCTGCGCTCCCCCATTACCATTCATCGCTCCGGAAAGAAGTACGGCTTCACCCTCAGGGCCATCAGGGTTTACATCGGGGACAGTGACATCTACAGTGTGCATCATATTGTTTGGGTAAGAAGCTTGTAATGACGCGTCAGTTCGAGCTTTGTCTTTTTTTTTTCCTTTTGTATCCACTGGCCCCAATTAAGAAAATATACAGCTGACTATGAAAGGTGCTGCTGTGCCCTGAGGTTGAGAGAGTTGTCTGTAGTTTCACAAACAAGATTACATCTCCTGAAAGCACCGATCTGTGGGAAGATAAAAGCAGCATTAAAAGTAAAAAAAATAAATAAAATCCCAGCGGCCTTCATCAGCTGCCCAGCTGAGACGAGCTCTGTGTGTGTGGGGATGGATGAAGTTACTGAAGAACAACTATCCGTGTGGCGTTTAACCATTCAGACCATAAACCCTTCAACCCTTAAACTTTAAGATGCTCTGAGCTTTCATTTATTATATTAAATCTCTTTAGGGGCTTCATGATATTAGGAAAACATGCAACATGCGTCCATAATGCTACTTGTAATTTAGAAGAAGCAATACTTAAGCGTATTCAGCTAATATTGTCCTTTGAGAGAAAATATCCCAGCCAGACACAAAAAAACCTAAATGTATAATTTTTATTTCAGCAACAACACTCATGGTGCTAATTTAGATTCTAATTTTATGTCAATTATGATCTTACTCAGTAAAGTCCCATCTGATTATATATTATTGACTTTTAGAGCAAGAATCCATGGCACTTTTAACAAAACGGAGTGCAATATTAACACACACGTTGATATTGTAAAAAAAAGAAAAACAACTATAAACTTTGATTTTCAAGCTGTAATAGGTGACAAACATTTGAGGAGTTAGTGGTTGAGCAGTCACACAGAATATGATACAGCACCTGAGTGGCTTTCAGACCAAGAGAGATCAAATCCTACAATCTGATGAAACAAAGATTGGATTATTTGGCCGCAAACATAATATGTGGTAGAGAAAAAAAAAGGCACTAAAGGCTAACCTCATAAAACCATCACTTCAGTCAGACACAACAATGGCAGCATCAATCGGTGTTTTTTATTTGTTTGTTTTTTTGTGAGAGGAAGTGGAGGACTAGTCAGCATAAAAGAAAAGATGGATGGAGGAAAATAGAGATCTTGATGATCTCAGTGTTTAGATTTTAACAAGCCTAGTACAAAACAAAGGGCTCTGAATTCCAGTGTAAGTAGGATATGACAATCTTTTATTCTTAAATACAGTCCCAAAACACTCATAATAGCTATGCCTTCCAACGTAGATTGATAAGGAAAAATAACAACTGTATGTAAATAAGGAAAATAAGGAAAACCTGAACTTTTGTGTGTTGGCAGCATGTGGAGGAAGGCGGTCCAGCTCAGGAAGCTGGCCTGTGTGCTGGTGACCTCATCACTCATGTCAACGGAGAGCCCGTCCATGGTCTGGTTCACACTGAAGTCGTGGAGCTCATCCTCAAGGTTGTATTCATTCTTCGTTATGAGTTATTGTTTTTTTTTTTAATTACTTGATTATAAGTGTTTAATGTCAGAAGAAGACTGCATGTAGATATGATTATAGGCATCACAGCAGAACTCATTTGAGTGTAATTGATCTGTGCAGAGTGGTAACAAGGTGACGGTGACAACCACCCCGTTTGAGAACACCTCCATTAAAGTAGGTCCTGCCCGTAAAGCCAGCTACAAGTGTAAGATGGCCCGCCGAAACAAGAGGACGATGGGCAAGGAAGGCCAGGACAGGTACGAGTCCCACACACCTGCATCGCTGCTGTGGTCTCAGCTGAAATGTTGGAGCTGCAAGAAAATATTTGTGGTCTGATCACTCTTAAATGTGGTTAGATCTTCATCCAGGTGCTACAATTAATGACAAACACAATCGAACGTAACAATTAACTTTATCTGTTCCTACAGTAAGCATTTTCACTCCCACTACACATAGAAATGAAGTAAAAGATCAAATGAAGTAAAAGATCTGCCCAGACCTACTGCCTGGATGGATTCAAAAGTTGTATTTCAGTCACATCATACTCCAGGACTTCAGCCAGTCTGCTGTTGATGGTTGCATCCAGCTTGTGCTAATCTTCGGGACCACTGAACAAAATTCTCTTCTAAAATCTAGTGACGCATTTATGACATCATGTAGGTTTGGGAAATCAAGTCATAGGGTCTCATCATCCAGGAGGCGGGACCAGCTGTTGCTCTTGACACTGCCTCTGCACGCAGGTGGTTAGCGCTACAATCAATCATTACGCTGGCTACATCGAATGTCAGTTTTACCTCCTGATTAGCTTCCTTCTCCATTAGAGCAAGTGTCTCTTACCATTTGTAAATAAGATGGACCTCATCCAGCACAATCCATAAGACATTGTCACATAAGTTCAAGTCTTTAATTATCAACATCAAAACCGTTTCAAACTACCGCTGTTAACTATCCAGACTACAGCGTCGCAGCTCTGTTGTCATTAAGCCCTCTCAGAGATGCTCTGCAAGGATAGACTGATCTAATTGGCTCCCCAAGACTTCTGTTCATAATTAATGAGCTTCATTAGAGGATAACTAGACAAACCTGCTGAGCAAATTCAAATTTTCTAGCAGTACGTCTAGATTTGTAGGGTACTACATGACCACTTATCAGAAAAATAATAATAGATCACCGTATAATGTTTCAGCATTTGTTACCCCCAGCTCAACATGTGTATTTTTGTTCTCTTTATTTCTGACAACCTGCAGTAAGAAGCGCAGCTCCTTGTTCCGCAAGATCACAAAACAGTCCAATCTTATCCACACCAGCCGCAGTTTGTCCTCTTTGAATCGCTCTCTGTCCTCCAGCGAGAGTCTTCCTGGCTCACCAACTCACAGCCTGTCAGCCCGGTCCCCAACTCAGGGCTACCGCTCCACCCCTGAGCCCTCCTACCTGGGTAAAGTGCTGGATATGAATGATTAAACAGAAACTACATCCTTTTCTCTCTCTCAAATTAGAAATGTTATCTGGGATACATTTTACTTTTAAATGAAAAGTAGGCACCTTCCTCTGTGCAGCTTCACTCATCTCCTCTTCTCTCTTCAGGGGCTTCCTCCCAGAGCAGCTCTCCAGCCTCCAGCACTCCAAACTCCCCCTCTCCCTCTCAGCACATGAGGCCCAGCTCCCTACATGGCCTCTCCCCAAAACTCCACCGTCAGTATCGTTCTGCTCGCTGCAAGTCTGCTGGTAACATCCCACTATCCCCACTGGCCCACACACCCTCCCCAACCCAGTCCTCCCCTCCACCTTTACCAGGGCACACGATAGGGAGCTCCAACACCACCCAGTCCTTCCCTGTCAAGCTGCACTCCTCTCCTCCTGTGGTCAGACCGAGGCCGAAGAGCGCCGAGCCACCTCGTTCACCTCTCCTCAAACGGGTGCAGTCAGCGGAGAAGCTGGGCTCGCCTCTGACCCAGTCTAGTTCCACGGGGGGTCTTGGAGGTCCGCTTAGGAAGCACAGCCTAGAGGTGCAGCACTCTGAGTACCGCAAGGATGCCTTCCTGTGTGAGCTGGGGCTCCAGAGTCTGATGGAGACAGAAGGTGAAAATTTACCTCCTAATCCTCCCCCTTTGCCCTCATCCTCACACACTCCAGAGACGGGTGTGCTGAAACCTGTGAGGAGACTTGGCAGACAGGAATCACCACTCAGTAGGGAAACACTGCTGGCTGGAAGAGAGAGGGAAGAGAGGGAGAGGGGACGGGACCGAGAGAAAGAAAGGGAAACTGTGCCGGGGACAAGCCAAGTGGGAGGACCAGGATCACAGTTAACAAGAAAACCTCATGGAAGTGATGTGAACTTGAATTCACAAAGCTCCAGACTAACATCTGAACCCTGTAGAGCTAAAACTCCTAGCTCCCCTATCAAAGCCACAGGAAGTTTAGGTGGACAGAAGGGGCCCGAGAAGATCTCTCAGAGTCAGGTTGACATTTGTTCACGGAAATTAGATGCCAAGGCAGCAAACAGTTTATCAAACAGTAATGATCCCCTAGAGAAGCAGCTAGGGAGCAAACCTGAGGCAAAGAAAGAGGGAGACAACAAAGGCAGGTCTGGTTTACCGACTGCTGCCTTCAACAAGAGCTCGTCTGCGTCAGATAAATCCAGCGTCATCACCTCCGCAGTGGGAGGAGCTCATTTGGGCGTAAACAAAACTTTCCAATCATCAGGTATAGGGGACAGCTTGAGGAAAGCTGACAGCAGTGACTCTAGGACTGCAGACCTTGGCTCCAAAAGCCCCAAACTCTCAGCTCGGGTACTTGCTCCTGTCGTTCCTCCACATGGGCAGCCTCTCTCGCTGGGCAAAGTGAGGCAGGGACTGGGTCCTGTCAACTGCTACCGGGGAACACTCGACTGGGAGGACAAATGTCGCCTGGAGGTGGTGGAGGAGCATTCACCTTCTCCCTCCCCCTCCCCAACGGCGGTTACTCCTTCCCTCTGTGGGCCCTCCCTCTGCAAGTCGCGGCCCGTGTCCCCCGGCGACAAGACGAGCTTCGTCAGCCAGCTGACCACGGTGGCCAAAAACGTCCTTGGGCCAATCAAACTCGTGTCCCAGGAGGGGGCCAAGAGCAAAGACCAGCAGACTAAAGCGTCAGAGGAGAAGCAGGGAGGTGCAGTCACAAAGTTTGACGCCGCTGCTGGAGCCAGAGCAGTTGGTGGAGCTGCAGTGGTGACCAAAAGTCCCGCTGGTTCTCCGCTTGAGAAAGGTGGGACAGGTAGCGGTCTCCAGAAAATGTGACCCAGTGGAATCTTTAAATCAGACTTTAGATTAAAAAAAAAAAAAGCCTTTCTTTAGACAAACAGCGAAACAGAAGACAAGCACTTAAAAGCAATGTACATTCCAGTTTCAGAGTATGTAATGTGTTATTTATTAATTCAAATCATTGACTGAATCTAACTTAAAACCAGGATAAAAAAAATCAACTGTAAAGGTGCATTAACTGTTGGTTTTCTATACTGAATAATTTATTGATAAGCCTCTTCATGGTGTAACATTAAACACACTGTATCAGATGTATATGTGTGGGTCGACGTGAACGCATGTCTTATTGTATGTACTGTACATGTATATTAGGTGTAAGGAGGTGAAAAAGTGCTTTACTGATCAAAACATGCTGAATACTGTGAATACCAAATCTCGTCCCTCTGTTTCCAACCAGACTTTGTTTTGTTTTTTTCTCTTTGTACTATTTATCAGCTGGGACAATGAAACAGTCCAGTTGTAACATTTACATGAGGCAGAATACACGACACACAGCAGTACAGAGGAAATGAGATGATTGAGCATATTTACTCATTATTAAGGAGTTTTTTTTGTCTAGACCAGGGATGTCAAACTCTCATTTCATCCCAGGCCACATCATCACCATGGTTACCGTTAAAGGGACGGTTATTCTTTACTTTTCTCAACCAGCTACGTTGTCAGATTTCTCGTTAGTTCCTGGACCTGGTCGTAAAATTTAAAAAAGTCATGAAATTCTATATGTATTTCACAAAACTGAGGGTTTTGTAGTAAAATCACAATTTTTTCTTGTGTAACCAAAAAGTTTATATTAAAAAAAAGAAAAATTTAGTTGTAAAATGTCAAATTTCACGAACACTGTTACCTTTATCATAAAACTGAGACTTTTATATGAAAATCACAAATTTGTTGGTGTAGTTTTTGATGTTAAAGTTGTAAAAATGAAAATTTTGTATAACTGTATAATTTTGTATAATTTCAACTTTTTGTTTTAACAAAAGTTAACAAAAAGTTAAAGTTTTAACAAAAATTAGCATCTTTTTGTTGCAGAATCTTTTGTGAGCATTTGTTAAATCAAGTTATTCCACTTTTTAATGTCAATGCTGAATTGAACAGGAATTGAAATTTTTTTCACAATAATTAGGAACAAATAAAAGCTAAACATTGACTATAAAAATAGTAATCAAACATATAAAAACTAGAGAAATCTTTGAATGAGCAAAACTCAATAGAAGTCCAATAAATAAAAAAATAAAAAAGCGGTAGAAGTCACGTGGTGCTATTATGTGGCAGATAAAATGAAGTGGCAGGCCGGATTTGGCCCGCGGGCCCTGAGTTTGACACCCCTGCTCTAGATGAAATGGTCAGAAGAAGCCAAAGCGGGTGCTCTGTCAGTGGACGTCACATCAGGACCTGTCTAGCAGAGCACGTGCTTGCTTCATCAGTATTTCTGATGATTCTTTAAGGCAGCGTGCAGAGGACAGCGTGAACAACTGAGCTCCAGCTCAGGGCTTATCTCCCCCTCGCAGGGAGGCTTCTGCAGCCCATTTCCTCCCTCCACCTCCAACTGCAGACACGCACACAAACACTCACTTTGCCTCGAGAGGTAGCAACGACAGTAGCTGATTTCCATACATTTTAATCCATAACCCTGTTGCATACCGTGAGCTGGTGCGCTAAGAAGGGTGTGAGCAGTAGTATATCCTTTTAGGAGATGAGCACATTTAGAAACGGGTCATGGCAGAAACCAGCCTGGAAATCAACTCCAACATGGGAAGAAAAAAAAAAAAAATTCTCTGCAGCTGGATCAGCATATCATGCTGGCGCATTACAGTTAGCTTATGTGAGTGTGCTAAGTAAAAGGTACAAGAACTCTCGAGGCCGTTTTCAGCCAAAACTGGAAAGGCAGGCAGTCACAGAAGTAGCATCAACCATCATTTATTTGTTAAAGGGCTCTATAGTTAGAATAAAGTGTTTTATGTAGGCAAGAAATGTCAGAAATGAGCCAGTTATTGTAAAAAGAAAACAAGGTTATCTATGGTATAATCAGAAAGTGTTAGGTTAGCTCCAGTAGGAAATCCAGACTGATTCATGTTACGCTCAGTGTGACCAGTTGAGGAAGGAAATTAAGTCGACAACCTCAGTTATAGTGCTGATAACTGTTCACATGACAACCACTTTATCTTCCTCTTTCACTGGTTGTCAACATGCATTTGTAACTATCCCGTGCACATATTCTTATGCAACTCATTTAGAGCTGTGTGGATATATATACATATATGTATGTGTATATATATACATATACATATACATATGAAAGAACTGTTAATGATTAAACCCAGACCTGATTGTTTATATGCATTGTTACATTTCACATTGTGTAAATGTTGTGATCTATTTTGTTTAGTCCAGGTTCTGCTGATGCAAAAGGCAGCACATAGAAGTTTGAGAAGTGAAATGTATTTCTAAGTCCAAAGAGTTTCACTCACGTGGCTAAGTAGTTAAATAGACGCAGGAAAGTCCAGAGGCATTTGAACAGTGAGTTTTTATGATTTTTTGCATTCATTCACCACCATAATTGAAATTAAATAAATAAGTCAAGATGTAATGAAAGCGTAGACTTTCGACTTTATTTGAAGAGATTTTGTGATATTATGGTTTTTACCTTTTTAGAAATTACAGCCATTTTAAGAAAGTACCCTCAAATACAACCATAATTTTAACACTTGCATGAAAATCCTTTGTGGTCAGCGACTGCCTGAAGTCTGCTGGACATCATCAGATTTGTAATTTCAGTCCTGGAGATGCTTCCCAGACCTTTTTGTTCTGGGTCTTTCAGTAACTCACCATCATTCTCTCTTGGCCTTCAGTAGCTTTGCGGTATGTTTGGCAGCTTTCTCCGTCCATCCTATTAAACACCAACCTCTTGGTTATGTAGCGTT
>JBAMYA010000001.1:5146816-5158375 GCA_037176975.1 Arrhamphus sclerolepis | reverse complement strand
CCTCTAGAGCAGTGATGTTTTGGGGCTGTCGCTGGGCAACACGGACTTTCAACTCCCTCCAAAGATTTTCTATGGGGGTTGAGATTTGGAGTGTGATGGCTTTTAAGTTGTTCTTTTTTGCTGTTGTTGTTTTAATTATTGTTTTTATTATGTAAAGCATTTTATGTTACTTTTGTATGAAAAACTCTTATTAAATAAAATTTGATTGATTGATTGGTTTGTTTGAGGGTCATGCTCTAGGTCTGGGTAAAACATCTAGAGACAGTTTGTATCATAATAGATGCAATATAAATTGCAAAAAAAAAAAAGTAGTCAAGTGGTTGATCACTGGAGTTAAATAGGTTTAACTGGTGATACAGTTTTCTATATAAAGTAACTTATAAATGTAGCTATTTATTACTGTGTATAAACTCTAAAAACAGATTTGTGTGAAGAAAAAAAAAGACTGTGAGATTGGTACAGTTTCCAAGCTTGTTTAGTTGTTAAAACATGACCTTAAAATGTTGTAATTACATGACACATGCACACTATCACCACAACAGCATCTGAAAAAGGAGAAGAGAGGAGAGACCAAAACTACAGAAGATAGACAACGTTGATTAGATTAAATGATTGAGGGCAATCTGAAACTGAGATAAGACAAACAGGATGAAGATGCAGTGTACAATAGGACTCTCCCCAGCAGCCTAGCTCTATAGCTGCATAACTAGGAGGTGGTTTAAGAGACTACAGAGTTAAAAGCTTTATCAAAAAAGAAGGTCTTAACTCTAACTTTCAATGTAGAGAGGAAGTCTTCCTCCCAGACTGAGGATGGGAGTTGAATCCATACTTCATACTAGAAGAGCCTGATAGCTAAAGGCTCCGCCAACCTTTCTAGACCTACAGACTCTTAGAAGAGCAGGTAAATTTACATTTAGGAAGCATGAACAGAGTGTTCTACTACAACAGCATGGAACTATGAGATTTTTCAGATATATTGAAGCTTTGTATGTTTTGTATGCAAGAAGTGACATTTTGAATTCAACTCAGAATTTAACATGGAGCCAGTGTAATGAAGCTAAGACCTGTGAGATATCAGATCTGGTTAGTTCTGGTGGTGCAGCATTCTGGATCAGTTGAAGGTTTTTAACACGTCTGTTAGTACAGCAAGCGAGTGAATGGATTCCTGTGAGGATTGCTATCATCATAAGAATGTACAAAGGGTCCATAACGTGAGTTCAAGTTGCTTACAAACGGCTAAAGATAAAAAAAACGCATCAAAAATATTTAGAACACTAAAAAATGCAAAACTTTACATACTGTATATGATCAGTAATGTGCACAGAAAAAGGATGCAATATGCTAGAAACTGAAATCCAAAAACATAAAAATCTGCTTGGGTGCATCAAATAGTCAGGCAAAATTTTGTTTTTTAATTTCTGCATCAGCTTCAGTTTTATGTTTTTATGTCTTTGTGGATGGTGCTCTGCTGTAGTTGCGCACGCATGCGCAGTGCAGCACAGCAGTGACTAGACATTCGGTCATTGGAGGTGGAGGTGGAGGGGGGCGCTCGAGCCACGTCGGTGAAACAAATCAACGCTTGAAGGCGGATTACAAAGCGGGTGAGTAGACTAATTGCGACAAATGCTGCGTCTTCCTTCGTCGCATCCAAATATGAGCTTCAGAAGCGCAGAGACTCAGCCGAGACTGGCTGTCCTGTAGATGCGGGCCGGTCAGTCACAAGCACAGTCCGCCATTCCTTTTCTTTCTCTCTCTTTTTTTTTTTTTCATATTTAACGAGGCACCCTTTCATCGACTGAGTGAGGAAAATCTCAGCAGCAGGGGTTCATGTGTATAATTTATTGTCTCTCCCCCCGCCCCATGCCCAGTTCATGTTCTGTAGACCCGGAGATTGTAATTGGATATGAGCGGATAAATGTGGTGCAGCACAGCAGGGGAGTGGAGGTTCTACATCTGATGTGCGTTTGACAACATTCTCCACATCCTGCAAAAAAGACATGAAAAGAAAAGAAAAAGAATGTGCATTTACATTATTCAACAGAACACACCTCTGTCACGCCCTCATTTAATACACCCACTTGATTTATTTTTTTTTATTGTGCATATAACTTGTGCACATTGCATTGGAACCCTTGAGAGTTTTGCACAGATAGTTTCCCTCCCCTTTTCTCTCAGGTCCCTGCTGTTCATACTGAAGCAGGAGATCTGGGCCGATGTCAACGCCAGATCCTCCCATGGGGGGCACCCCTCGACCTGGTCCGTCCCCTGGCCCGGGTCCTTCCCCCAGTGCCATGCTGGGCCCCAGCCCTGGGCCTTCTCCGGGCTCCTCTCATAGCATGATGGGCCCCAGCCCCGGCCCTCCTTCCTCAGGACATTCCCAGCCAGGACCCTCTGGATATGGCCCTGACAACATACACGCTCTGCACAAAGTAAGTCCAGTAGGACACAGCTGCGGCCGGACAGCTCTTATTTTGAAACCTTGTTACACTTAATCAGTCTGACTGATGGTTCTGAACAGGTATGAAAATGGTTAGTGCAGGTTTCAACTTTAACAAGTATTCACATACAAATCAGAGAAGGGGTTTAAGAATTGCAGTTTTTTAATACATAGAGCCTTTATTTTCAAGGGTCCTAATTGGTTTGGGTGTCAATGTTAAGTATTAACTTTTATTCATAGAATAATCGTAGAATAATTAGTGCCTACTAGTTCATTCCTTGTCCAGGAACCACTTAAGGTGCTTTTCAATGCAAAACAACTTTCTCTCACTATCACACACCTGTTCAAACATTTATTTGTTTGGTAATATGTTGATGTGCTGGATATAATGATGCAGTTTTTTTTTTTAATAAAACCTTTCACTCTGTAGTCTCTTAGACCACCTCCCACTTATGCTGCTATAGGCCTAGATTGCTGGGGAAACTCCTATTGTGTACTGAACTTCTTCACCCTGTCTCTCTTATCTAAGTTTCAGTCCTGAATCATTTGTTATAATTAATATCGTCTATCTGCTGCAGTCTCTCTTCCGTCTTCTTCTGCAGGTCCTACCATGGTTATGCTGGGACCTACCATGGTGATGCTGTTGGGTCCTATCGTGGTGATGTTGGATCCTACCATGGTAATACTGGATCCTACCATGGCAATGCTGGGTCATACCATGGTGATGCTGTTGGGTCCTATCATGGTGATCTTGGGTCCTATTATGGTGATGCTGAGTCCTACCATGGTGATGCTGAGTCCTACCATGGTGATACTGGGTCCTGCCATGGTGATGGTGTCGGATCCTATCATAGTGATGTTGGATCCTACTGTTGTAATACTGGTTCCTACCATGGTGATGTTGGGTCCTACCATGGTGATGCTGAGTCCTATCATGGTGATACTGGGTCCTGGCATGATGATGCTGTTGGGTTCTATCATGGTGATATTGAGTCCTACCATGGTGATGTTGAGTCCTACCTTGGTGATGTTGGGTCCTACCACGTTGATACTGCGTTCTACCATGGTAATGCTGAGACCTGTCATTGTGATCCTAGGTCCTCCCATGGTAATGCTGAGTCCTATCAAGATGATGTTGAGTCCTACCATGGTGGTATTGAATCCTACCATGGTGATGTCGCACCCTACCATTGTAATGTGTCCTGTAATGGTGATGCTGTGTCCTACCATGGTGATGCTGGGTCCTATCATGGTGCTGCTGAATCCTACCATGATGATATTGGATCCTGCTGTGGTAATACTGGTTCATACCATGGTGATGTTGGGTCCTATCAAAGTGATGCCGAATTGTACCATGGTGATGCTGTGTGATATTTAGTCACTCATGGTGATGTCGAACCCTATCATGGTGATGCTGGGTCCTACCATGTTGATGTTGAGTCCTACCATGATGATGTCGGTCCTACCTTGGTAATGTTGGGTCCTACCATGGTGATGTTGAGTCCTACTTTGACTGGAAGCACCAGAGCACACTTGTACTTTCTTTTTTTACTTAGAATGTATCAAATTATATTTTACACTCGTCTTTCTAGTGCTGCAATGGATCTATTTTTGTTTTTGCTACTGTAGGATGGACTGTTTCATTTGATTTTGACTACATGTTGTGCCACACTTGTGACTGTCAAAACTCCACACCCTGCACCTCCCTAAATGATGAATGAATGGTCTAAGAATAGGCTGCACTTGTTCAGTCAACAGTCAAATCTTATTAGAGCCCCTTGGAGAAAAAAAAGGCTCAATTTGATAGATATTAAGAGATATGGATATATTTAGTAAGTGTTAAACCCACTTCTAGGGTACATTTGGTCATTTGTTTCAGTGTTTGATATTATTTCCCAGATGACATTTCCTCAGTATCTAATTTTT
The DNA here is from genome assembly GCA_037176975.1 of Arrhamphus sclerolepis. NCBI lineage: Eukaryota > Metazoa > Chordata > Actinopteri > Beloniformes > Hemiramphidae > Arrhamphus > Arrhamphus sclerolepis. The sequence goes on along the minus strand of JBAMYA010000001.1, from coordinate 5,154,012 downwards.
GTTTAATTTTAGAAGCCATGCCGTCATTGTCAGATTGAGTGAAAGAGGTTTAATTAAACTTGTAAAGCTGTCTTTACTGTAAACAAACACAGATCCATATTGTGTTTTACTACTTACTTAATTTGTCCTTAGATTTACTTCCCCTCTATATAACAGTTTTCTCCCAGCCACATTTGAAGTATTTAATAGTTGCAGCACTTTGATTTCTTTTTTCCTCAGCCCTTGGAGGGCATGCATGAAAAAACCTTGAATGAGGAAAGCCGCTTCAGCCAGATGAAGGGACTGTCTGTGAGACAGGGCGGGCACAGCGGTATGGGCCCCCCACCCAGTCCTTTGGATCAACACTCACAAGGTACGCATGCAAAACAAATTGATCTTAAGCCATTTCATTCTTTCCAGCATTGTGCAAGAAGAAAAAAAATGATGTGCAACTTCTTGAACAGTGTGGTCATGTGGTTTAGCTGGATCACAGGGAGTGTTACTGTTGTCACAAGCTGTGACTTGGAAGTTTGAAAAGCTGCTTTCAGATTGAAATTATGAAAATCTTATGATGCCTAAGCTGCCTAAGAGTCCAGCTCAACACAGGAAGAGTTTGTACTTTGATGACTAATTTGTGTCTTAGCTGAAAGTAACATAGTCCTTGAAACAAGACAATCACGCCGGCTTAACAACATGAATCTCACAAAAATGTGCACAAAACCTGACAAACCTTTTGAAATGTCAGTCTGGTTTGTTTTAATCAGGGATACGTAATGAGTCATTGTGTGTTTGACTATGCTGCAAGCTTTGCTCACAATGTAAAATACACTTTCTTTTTTGAATAAAAATAATATGCCACTCATGTTTGGATACTCAGTATGAAACTTAAGAGAGCAGCTGGGTTGGAAATAGGGATGTCTGACATTGTCTTAAACTGAAAACACATAGCTGATGCTGACAATATGTTTATTATCAGTGTAATTGGAAATATTAGCTAGCCAGATAGATCAGACCCACATCTAGACAGATGTAGGGTCTGTAAACGAGCCATAGACCCTCCCCATTCAAGAGATGCCACCAGGGGTTGCTTATCAAACGTCCTCTGTGTACAGTTCATTAGTACTACAGGCAAACAAAGCAATGAACAAGGCAATAAATTCAAAGCAACGCAAGCTAGTCAATGCCAGGAGAGCGTTGTGGAGAGATGAAAATGGTATCCAATGATTGTTGCCATTTTTGCAAGAAGAATTTTAGAATAACCGGTTTGCTCAAACACAAACAATATCTTGAAAAAATGCAATTAACTGTTGATGCCAAAGCTGATTCATTTGACCGCTGTTTGCCATCCAGACTACAGCGTCTCAGCTCTGTCGTCATCTCGTTAACCCCTTTATAGTTGCTCTACAAGGACTGACTGATCTGATATGATTACATGGTGGGGGTAAAATTAAAAGTAAAATTAAAGGTATGAGATATACTCCATACCTTTAATTTTACATACCCCCCCCCACCATATAACGATAACGATGTTGGCGCGGCGCCAGCATCCTTTTGTCTAACACCACAATTGATTTCTGAATCCCCTTTGACATATTTTGACAGTGCCACTATTTTTCTACCCATTTTAAGCACCAATCTACTTCTGTGTGATAATTATTAACTGATTACCTTCTCTTCCTGTGTCTCCACCCACTCACTGCTATAAAGGTGTGGGTAGAGCTGGCTGGTTCTTCATTTACTTGTGTTAATGAGCCCAATCTTCCTACAGAATCCCGAGTCTGATGTCTCCACTAACACAGTTTATATGAGTTCGCTGCCTGCTAACGCTAGCAAAATGGCGTGACTGAGAGTGAACAGCAGCGCAGTGGAAATACCACTTTCTGAATATAATGTATACTATATTTTATATATACTATAATTATATTTATTTATATAGTTTATAGTTTTTATATACTTTTGTTTACACCGCAGTGGACTGCATGGGTTTATTTATCTTGCTCAGTTTTGTGATTGCGTGAATATCTTTTTAATTTTTTCAATTCCTATTATTCTTTTGTACTGATGTGGGCATCAGCTACTGTTTAATAAATTATGTTTTTTTTATGTGTTTAAGCAGGATTGACTCCTATCATTCTGACTTCATCTTCCAGGTTATCACTCTCCACTGGGAGCTTCGGACCACTCCAGCCCTGTCGCTTCAAATGGTCCCCCCTCTGGGCCCCTTATGCCACCTTCCTCCTCTTCCTCCTCCGCTGGTCCTGGCTCTTCCTCAGCGCCTTTAGATGGCCCCACTGTAGATCAACACACCTTGACTGTGAATAACCGGCCCGGGCCTCCAGCAAGTTCTGGACCAGGCCCCAGCCCTGGACCCAGTCTTGGCTCCAGTGTTCCCGGTCTTGGTTCTGGACTTGAAACTAGTGGCCCCACTGGTCCTGGTGGTCCTGGAGGCCCTGGAGGTCCTGGAGGTCCTAGTGCCCCAACTCCCTTCAATCAAAACCAGCTTCACCAGCTCAGAGCCCAGATCATGGCATACAAGATGCTGGCCCGTGGACAACCCCTGCCAGACCACCTCCAAATGGCCGTCCAAGGAAAGAGGCCGATGCCGGGAATGCAGCAGCAGCAGCCCATGCCCAGTCTGGTTCCTGGAGCTGGAGGAGGACCAGGAAGTGGTCCAGCAGGACCAGGACCAGGGCCAATGGGCTCAGGCTACAGCCGAGCTCACGGTGAGGAAGCATGGGAAACAACATAAATATATTCTACAGTATTACGAAACATTTATACCTATGTAATTCTGATTTTTCTAAAAAAAAAGTTTACAAAATTCAAAAATAATTTTCTGAAATTTAAAGAAAAAAAATATATAATTTTTTTTATATATTAGGAATGATGGGTCCTAACATGCCTCCACCAGGACCCTCAGGGACTCCAGTTGGGATGCAAGGACCAAATCCTAATGGACCACCCAAGTCTTGGCCTGAAGGTTTGTGGTCCAGCTGTCAGAACTATTACTACGTGAAGTTCTTTTAATAAAACCAAAAATAAACATAACATTGTTTATGAGAAACAAATAGGATTAGTGGGCTAGGAAGAGAGCTACGATTAATGTTTCTACTTCTATCTGTCCTGCTTTAACATCAAAATAACTGCGGTGAAAAAGCCTGCCGCTACACAAATATGTCCGGGTCTCGTGTTTTACTCTCTGCTGTGATTTCAGAAACATGGTGTCACGATTTCCTTCTTTTCCTCATCTCACCATCCCTCAGGCCCCATGGTGAATGCAGCAGCCCCCTCCAATGCACCTCAAAAGCTCATCCCCCCTCAGCCCACCGGAAGGCCCTCTCCTGCTCCCCCGTCAGTTCCCCCAGCTGCCTCCCCAGTAATGCCCCCGCAGACCCAGTCTCCTGGTCAGCCGGCACAGCCTACTCCCATGATGCCTTACCACGCCAAGCAGAACCGCATTACCCCCATTCAGAAGCCCTGCGGCCTCGACCCAGTGGAGATCCTGCAGGAGAGGGAGTACAGGTATACTTTCCTCTATCACAGTTTATTTTATGCTTCAAAATATGACTAAATTATGGTTTAGCCCAGGGGTGTGAAAGACTATTTCATCCCAGGCCACATCATCACCATGGTTACTATTAAAGGGCCTGTTGTTCTTTATTTACTCCACCATCTATGTTGTGAGATTTCCTGCTAGTTCATTGACTCTGTTGTAATAAAACAGAAAGAAAAAGGCAATTTTTGTCATAAAACATCAAATTTCACAAAATTTACAGCTTTTGGGATAAATTTAGGCTTTTGTACTAAAATCACAAAATTTTCTTGTATAATCGCAAATTTCAAACACTTAATTTTGTTGTAAAAATGGTGAATTTTGCAATATCACATCTTTTTTTTTTCGTAAAAAAAAAAAAGTTATTTTTCTCATCATCTCAAATTTGACAAAAATCGTCACTGTCCTGGCAGTGTCCAGGGGAGTGTGGGCAGTTTATTTTGTTCATGTTCATTACAGGATGTCTGTCATCAATGGGGCTCTGCTTTTACTTGGTAACCAGAAGCTTCATAGAGACTCTGCCAGGAATTATGACAGCTGCTTCAGTGTTAGAGAGGCTCTCTCTGCAGCTCCGCCCCCTCAAACACGCCCCTGCAAGTCAAAACAGTGACAGAGAATTGAAACCTTGACAACTTAAAAAATGAAGTGTTACTTGTTAAAAAGTGAATGTTATTTTCACTTCAGTGTTTGCATTTTATGTCTCAGTGAAACCTTTTTCAATTTTAATCTTTTTTTCAGTATCAAAAAATTTTTTTTTTCACTGCAAGTTTTATTTTTCAGTCCTAAATATTGATTTCAGTGCCAAAGTAAGCTGTCATTATTTTAGCCCCATAGATTTGGCCCTGGAGCCTTGAGTTTGACACATGCGCTTTAGCTCACAGTTGACTTGTAAACTGAGAATCTTAAACATTTTTAAATACATAAAGAAAGAAAATAACAACTCATAAATGACTGATTCAGTGCTGTTTCTCCTTCAGGTTACAGGCGCGTATTACTCATCGCATTGCCGAACTGGAGAACCTGCCAGGTTCTCTTGCTGGTGATTTACGTACCAAAGCAACAATAGAACTCAAAGCCCTGCGGCTTCTTAACTTCCAGAGACAGGTAGGCGCTATAACATCTTCAGTTTCAGCTTGAGCAATAATGCATTTTCACATTTATGGTATTTCCAGCGGTGATTTCATGTTTCTCTGCACCCAACTGTACACAGCTGCGTCAGGAGGTGGTGGTGTGCATGCGACGTGACACAGCTCTCGAGACTGCCCTGGACGCGAAAGCCTACAAGCGGAGCAAGCGTCAGTCTCTGCGGGAAGCTCGCATCACAGAGAAACTGGAGAAACAGCAGAAGATTGAGCAAGAGCGCAAACGCAGACAAAAACATCAGGTATAGAAGAAGCTTTGACCATTTCATTATTGTTTCATTACTAGGCAAGGTAAGTTTATTCCTATAGAACATTTCATACACAAAGACAATTCAAAGTGCTTTACAAAGGCATTAAGATGAAAGAACAATGAAAAGAAAGCTGTCTAATTGTGTTTTTGGGAAGACCAGATAAAAGAGCATTACAGTAGTCAAGTCTGCTTGACTACTACTATCTCTGACTCTGGAGATTTGTTTGAGGTGGTAAAAAGCTGTTTTAGCTACAGCCTTGATGTGGCTGCTGAAGTTCAGGTCTGAGACAATTAAAACTCCAAGATTCTTAACCTGGTTTTGTTTTGAGCCCTCTTGGGCAGCAACTCTTATTCTTTCTAGCTTAATAGCTATTACCTTGCTTCAAGCACTGTCAGTCTAACGGACCGGAGTTCATTTGGTGAAAGAGCCAAGTAGATCTGAGTGTCATCTGCATAGCTGTGCTGAGTAAAATTACTAGGGGAATAGTAGTAGTAGTCCAAGAATTGAGCCTTGAGGGACTCAACAGGTCATTTGAATAAGCTCAGATTTATTCTCACCCATGAAAACAACAAATCTCCTGCCTTCGAGATATGATCAGAACCAACTGAGAACTGAATCTAATAACTCCACCCAGTTTTTCAGTTGGTCAAGAGGGATTTTATGGTCCACAGTATCAAAGGCTGAAATAAGAAACAGCAGCACAAGAACAGATGTTTTACCTGCATCAGTGTTCAGATAAATCACACATTTAGTGATATTTTTGTCCAACTCCTCCTTTCTCACATGTTTTCTGTGTCTCACTTTGATCCCAGGAGTACCTCAACAGCATCCTCCAGCACGCCAAAGACTTCAAAGAGTATCACCGTTCAATCACAGGTAAAATTCAGAAACTGACCAAAGCTGTGGCCACCTACCATGCCAACACTGAGCGGGAGCAGAAGAAGGAGAATGAGCGCATAGAGAAAGAGAGGATGAGGAGGCTCATGGTAAGAAGATAAAATGTGTACATAACAAACTGAACAGCATGCAGATCTCTCCACTCACATCTGTCCGTTTGGCATTTCAGGCTGAGGATGAGGAGGGCTACCGTAAACTGATTGACCAGAAGAAGGATAAGCGCCTGGCCTACCTGCTGCAGCAAACTGATGAATATGTTGCCAACCTCACAGAGCTGGTTAGAGCCCACAAAGCTGCACAGGCCCTCAAGGAGAAGAAAAAGAAAAAGAAGAAAAAGAAGAAGGTGCAGAAGACAGGACCGACCCACATTTATTATGTTTCTTTGCCATCAAAGTATCAGTGACCTTTGTGACCTGAGCTGCAGTGTTTGTAAGAACAACTTAGACTTCTGCGAGGCTCTTTGCTACTGAATAACCTCTGCTTGTGTTGCAGTTGGAGAATGCGGAGGGTCAGACTGCAGCGTTGGGACCTGATGGAGAGGTAGGCAGCTGTCAGGCGCACAGATTATTACATCTGGAGCAAGATAGAGGGAGATCACATTTGCTGGCCTTATAAATGCGGCTCATCTTTTAAAACACAGGTCAAACTCAAGGCCCGTGGACTAAATCCAGCCTGCCACTTCATTTTATTTGGCCCGTGAGAGCGTGCAAAGAGAATCATATACTTATAACTAGAACATTTATGTGAAACGTTCAGTACAGCTGCCCGTTTGACTCGGTACTGACATCAAACAGCGGAATAACAGGCGAGGAGAGCAGCTGATTGATGTGAAAAATTCATGATTTACCAAACATTCACAAACGATTTCACAACAAAAATTTGTTAATTTTTGTCAAAACTCGTGATATTTTTTGTGTAATTAATGTGGTTTTTTTTTTTAACAAAAACCTGTGATTTTAAAACAAAAAGTTGAAATTATAGAAAAAAACGCAATTTTATGACATATGTGAAAGTGTTGCAAAAAGTTGATATTTCCCTACAAAACAACTGTAATTTAGTTGAAAAGTCACAATTTTGTGACATTTGTGATCGTGTGATAGAAAGTCCTGGTGGTTGGAAAAAACAAAGTGTATTTCAAAATTTGCAAATTTACAACAAAATGAGCTTTTTAAAAAAACAAAAAAAAAAACATTTTTTTTTGAAAATTTGTGATATTTGAACAAAAGTCAGTTTTAAAAAAAGTAAATTTTGTGAAATATGAGCTTTTATGGCAAATTTTGTGAAATATGAGCTTTTATGGCAATTTTTGACGTATTTTACAAAAAAACTCACTTTTTTGGTAAGAAAAAAAAAAGTGCTATATTAGTATATTTG
>JBAMYA010000001.1:5108635-5146716 GCA_037176975.1 Arrhamphus sclerolepis | reverse complement strand
TATATATATATAAAATTTGTGGGTTTACATGAAAAAAAATAAATAAATTTGAGATTTTATGACAAAAATTCACTTTTTTTTAACGACCAAATCCAGGAACTAGCAGGAAATCTGCCAGCATTGCAGGAAAGAATACAATTTAATGGTAACCATGGTGATGATGTGGAATGGGATGAAATAGAGTAGAGTTTGACACCCCTGCTTTAAAACATCATAGATGAAATTGCAAAATAGTACAGTGCATGCATGTCAGCCATGATAATCTTCAATCGGTGACCAAATGTAAAAGTGTCCAAGGTCTCTTGTCTTAAACTGCTTCCTGTGCAGGATTTTAAATGGATGCATAATTGCTTGATTCTGTGTGGATGTCACATTCTCTGACCTGCAGCAGCATTGCCATCATCAACAGAATAACTATCTGAACTTGCATCCCATTTGCATGGATCACTTTTAGATAATTGGAGTATAAAATGTAACTAACACCACCCAATCCCCGCAGCCTCTGGATGAAACGAGTCAGATGAGCGACTTGCCCGTGAAGGTCATCCACGTGGACAGCGGGAATATCCTGACAGGCGTGGATGCTCCCAAAGCAGGACAACTGGAGACCTGGCTGGAGATGAACCCTGGGTGAGGGTGTTCATCATAATCTTGATGAAACCCAGGATTGAATGTAGGGAGAGAAAAAAAAACAAAAAACTTTTTGTGGCTACATTTTAACACACTGACTGCCAAAATGTAATGCATGCAAGATATAGTGCATTCCCATCATTTTATCAATTTTATTCCATATTTCACATTTCACTTGCGTGCAGAACAAGCACAACAGTCCAGTTTCTTTTAACCAGAAGACATCCCAGAAAACACATTTGACATCTGGCAGCTTTTGCTCAGTTACAACCCTGATAAGTGTTATGTTAGTCAGACACCAGAGGGAGTGGATAGGTCTGACTGGGGTTATTTATCATTAGTTCTTTTTGACGTGAGCTATAACAGGCGTTGTGCCATAAAGCCCAAAGAAAATGTAGATTTGAGTCATAAATGGTGGATATGTTGCTGGGTTTCACCCTGAGATTCATCCTGAGTAAATTAGATCATCAAATCATCAGTCAAGGCCAAGAATGCGGGCTACGTTTGCTCCCAGAATTCTTTTCCATCTTTGATTGTAGAGACAAAATTTTTTTTTTTTTACCAAAACTTATACAAACTAAAAAATCTGGAGTATAAATTGCATTTTGTTGATGTGCACATGTGCACCATGAAATATTGTAAAGTTTCTTTATTGCGTTTGCTTCTATGTCACTTACTGACTGTGTGCATGTTACCATGGTAACATCTCAACACACATTTGAACCCCAGGTCAGAGTGATAAAGATTGAGTTAACAGAGAAAAACATGAAATGTATTTTCTTTTGAGCATTCATGCATTTGTCGGCTTAGGTATGAGGTGGCTCCTCGCTCAGACAGCGAGGACAGCGAGGAGGAGGAAGAGGAGGAGGTGGGTGAAGGCACTTTCATAGTTACTGTTCCGGTGATAAGTAAAGAGACGTCTAACTGATGAGATTTATGTCAGGAGGAAGAAGAGGAGCCTCAGCCTTCAGCTGCTCCTGTAGAGGAGAAGAAGAAGATCACAGACCCCGACAGTGAAGATGTGTCTGAGGTGGATGTCCGGCACATCATCGAGTAAGCTTCTATCTGGAAAACTGCCTGATTACAGTTTCAGTAACTTTCATCAGCATTTATTGAACAAAACTCATGGTGTACTGTATTCTTTATAGGAATGCTAAACAGGATGTGGATGACGAGTACAGCGGCGCAGCGTTTGCTCGAGGACTCCAGTCTTATTACGCTGTGGCTCATGCTGTCACAGAGAAGGTGGAGAAACAGTCCAGTTTGCTGATAAACGGACAGCTCAAACAGTATCAGGTAAACTCAGAGGCAAAGAAACACTGCAATCAACGAGAATATCCCTGGAGAAATGCAGAGATTATTACTTTTTTTCAGTTTAATTTATTTGCAGACAGTATGAAAAACATGGACAAGACATTTGATGATTTTTTTTTTGTTTTTAAGATTTTCTTAGTCTGTTTATAAACACACATTTTTTGCATTTCAGACCAAAATCATCTCAAAAATATATGTTGTGGAATGGTATGGGGTTGTTGCATTTTTATGTTTCATTGGCTACATGTGTAATGGTCCATCCCTGATGCCTCTGAGTCCAGAGATGTCAGTGCAGACTCTGGAATGGGTTCATATGAGGCTGCTTTTTTTTCTTTTTTTTTTTAGAGATGCAGCCGTCCACCATTTCTCTTTGGGACTGACAAGGATGGATAGAATCAGGAAGGAGGACATAAGAGGGACAGTACATGTTAGATGTTTTGGAGAGAAAGTCAGACAGGCCAGACTGAGATGGTTTTGGACATGTGCAGAGGAGAGATTGTGAATATATCAGTAGAAGGATGATGAGGTTGGAACTGCCAGGAAGGAGGTCTAGAGGAAGACCAAAGAGGAGATTTGATCTGATTCTGATATAAACCTGTTGATAACTGATGGTAATTCTGACTTCAGAGCTGTTCAAGGGGGTTCTTGTTGTTTTTAAATTGAAAAAAAACAAAACAAACTAAACATCTACTTTAATTAACCTTTCAAATACGTTAAAAACAACAGTACTTCATTTAAACAGCATAAATCCAGACTGGCAATTACAACAGTAATAATGCAAGGATTTGAATTAGAATTTAATTATTTATTTATTTTTAACCAGTGTTAGATCTAAGGGTTAAATCCATAATTTTCATTACCATGTGATTTGATTTGATTTGATTCAGGTTGATATAAGATGATATCAAAAACTGATTGAGAACAATCAGTTCGATTCATTTAAAATCAAAGTAAGAAACTAAAATTTAGTTTCACAATTTAATTTCTGGGCACGCCTAGACAGTTAAATTGTTTTAATGAAACAAAACTACAAAAGGCCACTGGATAATATGTATTGAGGAATGCATGTGTCGATATTTTCCTTTTGTATTGATAATATTAAGTCATCAATCTTTTAATTTCATTTATATGGAATCTATGGCAAGTAAAAAAAAGCAACCTCCTTTTTTAAGTCATCAGTGGCAAAAAAAACAACAACAAAAAAGTAACTCCTCTTTGGGAAGAAACCTTGAGCAGGACCTGGATCATAACTCCTGTCAAAGGCCAGATAAAGGAAGAAGAGAGGAGGGAGACTGGACAGATGGAGGAGAAAATTGATTTATCGATGTAGATGGATGAATCATTACACCTCTAATTGGAGCTTATATGTACGCTTGACATCATCATTATTTTTTTCATCTTTCATCTCTCTTAATGCTAAAATGTCATTGTCCAAGCTTTTTTTATTGGAAGCCTGAAATGCAAAAATTGATGTATTTTATATATGTATGTATTTCCAACACTGTTTTTTTTTTTTTTTTTTTTTTAAATGTGTGAAGAAACTGTAGCGAGAGTTATTACCAAACACTGGCAAGCATGCAGTTGAACACGTACAAACAGAGGCTCTCTGATTGGTCTTGCAGATTAAAGGTCTAGAGTGGCTGGTTTCTCTTTACAACAACAATCTGAACGGGATCCTGGCTGATGAGATGGGTTTGGGAAAAACCATCCAGACTATCGCCCTCATTACATACCTCATGGAGCACAAACGGCTCAACGGACCCTACCTCATCATTGTACCCCTCTCGTGAGAACTGATCCTTATCAGCGTAGAAAAGATAATCATTTACCTGAAAAATGATGGAGAAAACTGATTTTTTTTTCTTAAAACATACTAAGTTAAAAGTTAAAACTAAATTGTTTCTCTCTGACAGAACTCTCTCTAACTGGGTGTATGAGTTTGATAAGTGGGCACCGTCAGTTGTCAAAGTGTCTTACAAGGTGATTTTTGTTTTTTGGAGATAGAGTTTTTTTTTTGTTTGTTTTTTTTTCCTTTGGTGTAAAACCATCACTTTGTTGTGTCACATAGTCTTAATTTAATCTTCTGTCTCTTAGGGGTCTCCTGCTGCTAGAAGAGCCTTTGTCCCCCAGCTTCGTAGTGGCAAGTTTAACGTTTTACTCACCACTTACGAGTACATCATCAAGGACAAACAAGTGCTGGCGAAGGTAAGATGGGCTGATGGAACAGCGCACTCAAACAAGCTAAAAGCATTCGTAGCATAAACCTCTCCCTCTACACGTGCACACGTGACAGTTTTTTTTTTTTTTGCTACAGTTCATGTTTTATTTGTTCCTTTTCTTTCAGTTTGCTTGTGGTTTTGCTGTGCTTTTGTTGGGTGCCTCCAGCACTCCTTACGCCCTCTGAAAATATTTGAGTCTGGACAATCTGACCTCGCACCTGTGCTGCATCTCAGTGCTCTCTCCTAGGTCCTGCAACACATTGACACGGCCTGTAAACCACGTCTCCACACTGTCCTCTGTGACCATCATGCTGCTATGCACTCATGTTGTCTTGCAGGGTTCCTGACAGTGCTGACAGGTGGGTCAGGCAAGAGCTCTGACTTGGGACTTAGCCAGCTCGAGTCATGAGGACAAAGCGGACGAGAATTCGTCCTTTAGGCACTGGACATAAGCTATAAGGTATGATGGCGACACTGTAGCAATACTGAAATGCGCTCTTCTTCTCTTGTCCAGATCCGTTGGAAGTACATGATAGTGGACGAAGGCCACCGCATGAAGAACCACCACTGTAAACTAACCCAGGTCCTGAACACACACTACCTTGCCCCGAGGCGAGTCTTGCTGACAGGAACTCCCCTCCAGAACAAGCTGCCTGAGCTGTGGGCGCTTCTCAACTTCCTTTTGCCCACGATTTTCAAGAGCTGCAGCACCTTTGAGCAGTGGTTCAACGCCCCGTTCGCTATGACTGGAGAGAAGGTGCGCAGAAGTTGCAGAAAGGGTGTTTGTTTGATATATTGAGAAATGATTTAAAACAGGGGTCTCACACCCAATTTACACCCCCATAAAAAAAATAAAAAAAATCCAATCTTCTCAATTAACAGTTAACATGAACACATGAACGGTTCATCTCAGACACGAGTCTGGAGTTGTGCTGTTCAGTTAACGAGATGTGAGAGTTTGTGGAGGGACTTCTGTTTTTCTTTTCTTGAGGGAGATTTAAGCAGTTTATAATTGTCTGATCTTTCAGTTTTACATTATTGGATTTAACCACAAACATAGCCAACATTAATTAACGTAAGCATTAAACACGCATGAATTATTCTGGTTGGCTCTGAGAGCTCAATTAAACTATTAGTTTGGTCATTTTATTTATTTATTTTGCATGCATGTGTGTGTATGTGTGTGTGTGTAAATGGTATCTTTGTGTTAAAAAGAGACATATTCTTGGTTATCTTATTCAAGCTGCTGTTAAACACAGAAAGAAACTCCCCCAAACAAACATTGCAGTTAGTTAGCAAGTGTTAGTGCAGCACGCACAACAACTCGGCAAAAAGGTGCGTTTGAGAAACACATACGGGCCGCAATAACACTAAACTTTGCTATCAAAGTGGGAGGGGCACAAAATATCATGCTAGGGGCCGCGAATGGCCTGCGGGCTGTGAGTTTGGGACCCCTGATTTATGACAACGTGAGAAATTCCTCTTTTCTTTCCAAGGTGGACCTGAACGAAGAGGAGACGATCTTGATTATTCGGCGCCTTCACAAAGTGCTACGCCCCTTCCTGCTGCGAAGGTTGAAGAAAGAAGTGGAGGCACAGCTTCCAGAAAAGGCATGCACACATGACAGCACGGTTCAAGAGCTCCAGATACAGATGCTGGGGAAACAAAACCTTCCATATTAGCATCTCTGAGTCCATTTTATGAAAACTAGCTTTTGGTCTAAAATGTGAATCTAAATGCTGAAATTGCAGTTTTTTTCCCCTCAAGGAACACCCAAGACATTTAGGAATTTACTTGAATAAAATTGTCAAAAGTGTAAAAGAATTTTTTTTTTCTTTTATTAAATACAATAAGTGCAATAAAATGTCTGTGCTGTATTTGCCATCTCTCCCTTTTAATTATACTGAAGCACAAACACAGAAAGATGCCTCCTTTCACTTAACGGATATGATCTCTTTCTCCTCCCACCAGGTGGAATATGTCATCAAATGTGACATGTCGTCTCTTCAGAGGGTCCTGTACAGGCACATGCAGGCTAAGGGGGTGCTGCTAACCGATGGATCGGAGAAAGATAAAAAGGTGAAATGAAATGCTGGATTTTTGTTTTCCGCGCCACTGTAACTCTACATTAACAAAAGTGATTTGTCCTTACTTTTGATGCTTGAAGCACGAGTCCCTGAGTATGTCAAAACCAGAAGACAGTTTGGATTAATGTTTCATATTTATAAAGAACTCTGAAAAAGTTTTCATGTTGTAAAACTGGCTCATGGTGATGACTCACGTTGCTGTTGGAAGATGAAAATGAAAAGTAAAACTCAAGATTTTCCTTGCATTGACATTCAGACTGATTTGGACAGAAAAGCTTTTAAAGACTCAGTTTTGTTGTGTGTGTGTGGAAAGAATCGAACATACAGCCTGGTATATGCGCTGTTACACCACGTGCCATTTATCTATTTCATCTTTGTCTTATTTACGTGTTCACCAGGGCAAAGGAGGCACAAAGACGCTGATGAACACCATCATGCAGCTGAGGAAGATCTGTAACCATCCTTACATGTTCCAGCAGATTGAGGTAACATCAACATGACTGAAAACACACTTTCTTTACTTTTTTTTTGGGTTGTTGCAGCTCTGAGCAATGTCTAAAAGTTCTAATTAAACACCATATTGGTATGTTTTTCTAGGAGTCCTTCTCTGAACATTTAGGGTTCTCTGGTGGGATAGTCCAGGGGTAAGTACATGGTAGATTATGATCCCACACACACACACACACACACACACACACACAAAGTGTTTCTCTTGAACCACGTCCTCCTGTCTGTCCATCAGTCCTGACCTGTATCGAGCATCGGGAAAGTTTGAGGTGTTAGATCGAATCCTGCCCAAGCTGAGAGCCACAAACCACAAAGTGCTGCTCTTCTGTCAGATGACCTCACTCATGACCATCATGGAGGACTACTTTGCTTACAGGAATTTCAAGTATTTGCGTCTGGATGGTAAGACGGCTGCTTGTATGTGTGTGTGTGTGTGTGTGTGTTCATGCATCTGTTCAGGATTCTCTTTCATGGCGCTTTTTCTTTCCCTTCTGCGTGTCCTCTTTTCCCATCTGTCTTCTCTTTTCAAACATTTTACTCACGTCAGGCACCACAAAGGCCGAGGACAGAGGAATGTTACTGAAGACATTCAACGACCCAGAGTCCGAGTACTTTATCTTCCTCCTGAGCACGAGAGCGGGTGGCCTCGGTCTCAACCTGCAGTCTGCCGACACCGTCGTTATTTTTGACTCTGATTGGAACCCTCACCAGGTGTGAAACTCAGTTTAGTTTTGAACACTGCAAATTATCCTCTCCATGCTGAGATTTTACATCTTATATCTGGAAATATTAGGTTAATTATTTTGTTTTATATAAGTTTTACTTATGGAGTCTGTGGTATACTCTTAAATTGTCCATTATTTTGTCTTTTATGCCTTAAATAACCAAGATATCTTAAACATAGTAATTTATAGTCAAAACAAGCATCATTACCAGCTTTTAGCTTTCACTTTCACTGGGAAATATTGTTTCATATAACCACATAAACATAGTCTGCTAACATAAAATAATATCCTTTTTGATTCCTGAGTTTATTTTCTTGTTACAGCACTGCATAAAATGCTAAAATAGAAGAAATAAACCCTAAATTCTAGGGGAAAATACTCAGTTCTGGTGAAGTATTTGTTAGTATTTGTTTTTTAAATGTATATTTTGTTTTCATTTCTTTTTCTTTTTATTAATTCTATTTTTACTCATTTCTTTTTTTAAATTGATTTGTTATTATTCTTTTTATTTATTTTATTTGTACTCACTTCTTTTTTAATGTTTTTATTTTATTCTTTATTTTTATCCATTTTTTACTCATTTTATTTCCAGGATTCCAGGATTCTTTTCTTTTTTTATCATATTTATTTTATTATTATTATTTATTTATTTACTTATACATTCATTTTTTATTAAGTAAAGAATTAATTTATTTTATATATGTGTGTGTATATATATATATATATATATATATGTACATATGTATCTTTCTTTCAAACTCTACCAGCTCCTAAACTGCAAACAAGATTTCCTGTCAAGTAAAACCATCTTGCTGCATGGACCGCACATCAGTAGCACAAAGCTGTAGCAAGGATTTACAAACAGGCACATTGTTCAGAGGAGAAAGATGAAGTGGAATTGAGTGCATGACTTCATCTCCTAAAACTGTGGTACTTTAATCAAAATTCAAGACCTCAGAGAAGTCTGTTAATATCTTTTAAAAGGAAAAAAAGTCATAATATGTCTCCTTTTAACTTTTTTGGAAAAAAAAACTTCTGTCTTGTGTTCTGAATGACTACATATGAGATTGACTGAAAAGCTTGTGCGACATGTTGACACCTTTGAAAAATTATTTGAGCATGGAATATTCACCTTTTCTTTTTTTTTTTTTCTTTCTTTTTTTCAGTTTGATAAATGTAATATGTTTCATAATCATGATTATTTATTCCATAACTGAACAGCCCTAGTGTGCAGTGCCCTGCCTCTATCCTGATGACATCCAGGATCTGCTTCACATCTCCTTGTACTCCTCTGCAGGATGAAGTGGGTATTGAAAAACGTTGAAACGCTGTGGTCTTTCACCTCCTCCAGGACAGAGCAAACACACTCACTTAAAGTAAAGCCAGAAATGTTTGGTTTAGTGTAATCTCTTTGACTCATGTAGGTAGTCCTCTGCAGATTGCAGACTCAAGTGACTACAATACTTTTCATGACAACCTGAGCAGCATAAATGACATGAAAGGTGCCTCCTTTCATATTTGGTGCTAAATTGGACACAGGTGACTTTCAATGCAAACTCCAACAGTTGCACCACGAGTCATCTGACTTCCATGTCACCTGGATCGACTGAGATAAGTATCTGCATGAGCTTTGGCTCAGCTTCCACATGCGTGTCTGTGCAGAGGCAGCGGCCGTTACCCTGCACACCTCTGCTCACTCTTCATCATTTGGCTTCCACTCCTCAACATCTTCAAAATGAATTTGCTACTTTTGGCTCTTCTGCAGTGAGTTCACACTGCAGTCTGATATGCAGTGTATGCCTCATTTTAGTAATAATGTGAACAGTTACACGTTACAAATGTGGGTTCGAACAAAAAAAAAAGAAAAAAAAGTCAATTGTGCACAAAGACCTGGGTTCTGAACGTCACCTAATCGGTCTTTTCCACTAGCACCTACTCATTTCAGCACAGCTCAGCTCCGCTAAGTTAAAGTGTCTCTTTGTACCTCTTATTTTAGCACCTCCTCAGCCGGGGTTCCAGCTGAACTGAGTCGAAAATGCAACGTCACCAGACTGTAGCCATCCACTGATGGCCAGAGAGTGATGTCGCTGATGAGTCTTGGGAACAACTCCTTCATACCCGCCATATTTAAAACCAGGCAACAGTGATCGCGTATTTTACTTTTCCGTTAACACTTGAAATGAAAAACAACCGAGACCGAGGAGAAAACGGTGTAATGGAGAAGCACAACTAGTCGCAGCATAGCAGCTCTCAGATGTATCACGGCAGCTTCCATAACTACAGACGCCTCACATCCAGCCAGCCCCTTGGTTGATCACGGCGCCCTCTACACAGTACTCAGGACTCAAAAACAGCTTTTTCCACAGGTTAAAAGAACTGCTAACAAATACGAACAATGTTGCTCCTCCCACACCTACACACACATCTGAGCACCTTAATTTCACCACATGTTGCTGTGTAATGACAATTACGTCCTTTTTAAAATTCTATTCTATAGCTTTTACTGTTTTGCTGAATCTCTCAGGACCTGCAGGCTCAGGACCGAGCCCACCGCATTGGCCAGCAGAACGAGGTGCGAGTCCTTCGTCTCTGCACGGTCAACAGCGTGGAAGAGAAAATCCTGGCTGCTGCCAAATACAAACTAAATGTGGACCAGAAAGTCATCCAGGCTGGCATGTTTGACCAAAAGTCTTCCAGCCACGAGCGCAGGGCCTTTCTGCAGGCCATCCTGGAGCACGAGGAACAAGATGAGGTCTGGGGTCAAGAAGTGTGCCTACGCATGAATGTGTGTGCGTGCACCAGCAACACACGATTTCAAGGGTATTTTCTTATACACTCTGCTTGCCAATCTGTGTGTGCTGTATTCAGGAGGAGGACGAGGTGCCAGATGACGAGACAGTCAACCAGATGATCGCCAGGAGTGAGGAAGAGTTTGAGCAGTTTATGGTACGTGAATGTGATTTAAAGGAAATTCCAGCTACGTCTCTATTCTAGTTTCCTTCTGTCCTCTAGTTCTTTCATCTGTTGTGCCCCGTTCCTTCTGCCAGCGCATGGACCTGGACCGGCGTCGCGAGGAGGCCCGTAACCCCCGGCGAAAACCTCGCCTGATGGAGGAGGACGAGCTCCCCACCTGGATCATGAAGGATGACGCCGAAGTTGAGCGACTCACCTGTGAGGAAGAGGAGGAGAAAATGTTTGGACGAGGTTCCCGGCAGCGTAAGGAGGTGGACTACAGCGATTCGCTGACCGAAAAGCAGTGGCTCAAGGTTGTTAATGAGATTGCAGAGTGTAAATGCCTTTAATATGATGTCTTATAGAGTAAAGTGATAATCCCACATTTGGGATTTGAATGCATGAATTTTAATCATTCCCGCCTTTGCTGCAGGCGATTGAGGAAGGTACACTCGAGGAGATGGAGGAAGAAGTACGTCACAAAAAGACGACCCGTAAAAGGAAGAGGGACCGCGACCTGGACCTCCCCGGTCCCTCCTCCTCTTGCGGGAGCCGTGGACGAGGAGACAAAGACGATGACGGAAAACGGCAGAGGAAGAGAGGACGGCCGCCTGTTGAGAAACTCTCCCCCAATCCTCCCACCCTCACCAAGAAGATGAAGAAAATTGTGGACGCTGTCATCAAATACAAAGACAGGTAGTAGAAATAAGATAGATCTGCTGGTTGACTGGTCTTGTCCTCTTATTTATTCATAAAATAAGTTTGCAGCTAAAATCTTGTGGACTCCTGTAGTGAGCAGACAAAATACTACAATAATCGTAATAATCACTACAGTATTTGTAGTACTATACTTTCTTTCTTGATGCTTCTGTAGTCGCTGTAGTTTTAATTTCAGGCCAAGTTAAGGTCAGAAAAGAAAAATGGTCAAAGTGACATTAAAGGAAAAAGAAAGTCATAAATAACCTAACTGTTTACGTTTTATGACTAAAGCAGAAATGTGGACATGCACTCTTACAGCTAGACTGAATAAGCGGTGCGTACATAAACTTTTACATAAATATTAGTTGTTGTTCACCCGAGCACGAGTCTCCTACAACGATTTGTTACCATAAAAGGATGCAGACACTTTCTTGGTTGTTGATTTGCATGTAAAAACATAGTTTTTTCCACAACTAAATTGAGATAGAAAGCAGCAGCAAAGAATAACAGCACTTTAGTTGTTTGACTAATTTGAATTATTCTTTGAATTATTTATTTACAGTGTTATAGAGGGGAAAGTGGTGCAGAGAGAGGATAGATAGTGTGCATATCAGACACAGATCTGTATATACAGAGCAAGATATGTTTTTGAACAGATTTGGAAACATAGAAGATAGATAGATATACAGTATCAGCCCACGGTCTTCTTTTATCTCTAAACATTTGTTCTCTCCTTGCAATCTCGTTAGCCTTCCAAAGCAGCCATCCTGGTGCACACCTCGACTTTTTACAACACACTATAATGCACATCACAGTTAAATAGGAGCATATTCTAAAAACCTAAAATCACAACCTACCTTTTGTTGTTTCGTATTATATTATCAAATACTTTAAACGTGTAAATCTCCCTTTGTGTGTCGGAAAAGTCATTGAAAGACAATATTTTGCCATGAAAATAATCTGTCAGTGACTCTAAACAGCTTTTATAATCTGGATATTTCATGACACAGTAGCTGCAAAGTGGAAATAGTCCATTGCTGTCCTGAATGTTTTGTTTCGTCATCTTCAAGTTTAAAAAAACAACAAAAAACAACTAATACTTTGACATTCAAGCAAAGCTAAATGTGATATTTTAGCTTTTGAAAACATGTTTTTTTGTAGAAAATCTCTTTTAGATTTTTAAACTAAAGCTTGACCCCTTTTTAGCCCCAGCCGAGAGGAGACCTGACATTATACAAATACAAAGTAATTTAATGTTTGTTTTTTCTGGTTCTCATTTTCTTAAGAACTGTTCATTTTAGATGCATTGCAGAGGTTGATGAACGTGTTTTGTCGCTTTCTGATGATGTAATCTCCCGCAGTGCCAGCGGGCGCCAGTTGAGCGAGGTGTTCATTCAGCTGCCGTCTCGAAAAGAGCTGCCGGAGTACTACGAACTGATTCGCAAGCCGGTGGACTTCAGGAAGATCAAGGTGAACCCGTTTTTTTTTTTTTTTTTTTTTTTTTAAATCACTGTTGCAGAAAAACAACAACATAGAAACAACTGTGCAGGTTAAATCCAACATTCAGATATGTGTTACTGTCTCTTATTGCATACATGCAAATCATCCAGTAATTAGCATTACTGCTTCAATTTATAAACTTCATATGTGCACCTCAACTGTTATACAAACTGATATCTGTATCTACCTCACTACGTACAGGCCACTTTTCTTTCATCTTAATATTGTAGTGTACTGATTATTATTCTTATTTTTACTATAAAGTGCAGTACTTGTTTGGTTGTAGTGTTTGTTTGTGAAATGTTTCTGCCACATCCATGTATGTAGCAGAACGGCAATAAAGTTGAGTCTGAGTCTCACTTATTTAATGAAAATCATTGCATGCTCACTGCAGGAGAGGATTCGGAGTCATCGCTACCGCAGCCTGGGTGATCTAGAAAGAGATGTCATGCTGCTCTTCCAAAACGCTCAGACCTTCAACCTTGAAGGTTCACTGGTGAGACGCTTCCTGTTTATGTTACTACACATGAAAAGAAAATCAGAATCATTTTATTTAACTATGTATAGCACGAACACACCTGGCACTAACACACGTTTGCACATGTAGCTCAAGTGACAACTTCTGATCAGATCTATGTGAAGGAACAGGTCCATGACCTCCACCAGCAGATGTGTTGCTGTTTTTTTTAGCCATGTAAGGCAGCAAATGTGTCCTAGGTGCATTTATATTTCAGTTCCTGAGTGAACTTGATCATTTACTGAGGACAGATTTTGGTATCGGGTATGAGCAGGGCCTTTTAAAGGCTGGATTCATGTTCTCTCTGTCCTGTCTTTAGCATCTTTCATTCACACTTTTTTCCAGCTACCAGTGATGCTGCTGATAATGATGATGAGAAGGTGCTTTTTTTTATCTGAGCAGATATATGAAGACTCCATCGTCCTCCAGTCGGTGTTCACCAGTTTGAGGCAGAAGATCGAGAAGGAGGAGGAAAGTGAGGGAGAGGAGAGTGAGGAGGATGAGGACGAGCAAGAAGAAGGATCAGAGTCCGAATGTAAGCATGTCTGCTTATGAAGTTCTCTCTCCGCTGAAACTCCTCTTCACCGTTAGATTTATTTCCCGTGTGAACATCCTCTGTGTACGTGTGTTTTATGTGCAGCCCGCTCAGTGAAGGTGAAAATTCGTCTGAGTCGGAAGGATAAAGGTGGAGAGCGCGGGAAGGGTCGTAGCAGACGAATGGGACGCACCAGAGCCAAACCGGTCGTCAGTGACGATGACTCCGAGGATGAGCCGGAGGAGGTAGCTCGGTCTGCGTGTGTGTATGAGTGTGTGTAGCTCAAAACTTGACAGAATGTTTATGGTGGAAACTGAAGAGGAGAGTTGATTCAACAAAAGGAGGTTTGAAGATGGACAAAATGTACAGCAAATTCTTCTGTAAAATGTGATTATTTATCTTGTTTTAAATACAGCTTTCTTATTGAGTTCACTGTTTACTCTTAAATGGATTATAAATGTCTTTTGTGCCTTAATTAGCCAGGAAATCTAAAGTACACCAACTTACTGTCATAACAAGCATCAATACCCAGAATTCCAGGTTTTAGCTTTAAATAACAACATAAACATACTCTGCTAACAATAAGGGATATCCACTTTGATTTGTGAAATTATTTTGTTGTTGCTTCACTGCAAAAAATTCAAGCTACAATACAAGAAATAAACACTAATTTTTAACTGAAAATATATCTATTACTTGGCTAATATTTTCTGTTTATTTATTTTTCTTTTCATTTACTTTTACTCATTTTATTTTTCAATTGTTTCCTTTTTAAATGTATTGATTTTTTTTCTTTTTATTCATTTTCATTTATTTTATTTTTAAATTTTATTTAATTTCTTTTTCTTGATTTTTGTTTTATTTCCTTTTTTAAAAATGTATTTATTGATTTATTTATTATTGATTTATTTATTATTGATTTACACATGTTCCTGTTTTGTTTTTTGTTTTGTTTTTTTTGTTTGTTTTGTCTTGCAGTGTCAAACAGACAAAGCTTTCGTTTTCATCAATTTTATCAATCGTATATTGAAATTTGCGCACACGATCCAGATGTTGCTTTTTAGAAATATTTGTCTTTCATCTGTTTCTTGCTTTCCAGGAGCGCTCCCCCAGCGGCACTGATGAAGAATCTTGAGCTACGGTGTGACGTCCAAGAGAAGAAGGGACTAAAGGGATGTTCCACTAAATCTAGCAGCGCATATTCAGAAGTAGATGAAGCCTCCGTCAGCCCCATCCATCCTCAGTCAAAGGTTGTAGGAAGATGTGGAAGAAGGGAGTTTGCAGGTTATCAGTTCAGGTGTCTGTTTCCCTGCCAAACCAAGCTGCTTTGAGATTCTGGATCTGATTTGATTGTATCTATTTAAACTAACCACTATTTACCTGCGAGGGGCTAAATGCAGGATGCAGCTGTGGTTTCAAGTGGAAACATGGTTTAATATTTAGATATACATGTGAGAAAGTCCCTTAATGCAGCTGTACTCTCCAAAAAGTCTTTTAGTTGTTCACCGGAAGAGCCAAGCAGGGCTGCCTCATTGTGTGATCCTAAATGATGCCGTTTTTTTAAATTTTTTTTTTATTATGAAGGTTACCGCTACAGTTTGAGGGGCATTTTCAAAGTAATACACAGTGGCAAGAAGCATTACATTACATTTAGCAGACGCTTTTATCCAGTCTTTTTTCCCTGGATTCAACCTCAACTTCCAGTGGACAGCAGCAGCGGATGCAGAAGAAACTACCTCTGGACACCGTTGGACAAAAATAAAACCAATCAGAGAAAGAGAGAGTGTTTCGTAGCCAGACTAGTATCAAACAAACATCAAAGTGGTGTTGGCTGGAGCAGGAACACTGGTGAATGTCGGATGTTAGTTTTGCGGTAAAAACTTGTTGATGAAAGGTGTCATCAGTAGTTTCTTTAGCCATCTCAGTTGTCTTGGATAGCGGCTCCTGGGCGCTCCTGTAAAGCCTGCTCTGGGCCCAGTTGTGATTGGTTCGGTGTGTTTTGTACCAGTGGAAATTACTGTGAATAGGAGAAGTACCAGACCACATTCCAGTGAGTCAGATTATACGTTACAAATAATATACGGTGATGTTAACAGTATATGACACATCTGTAATAATCTTTTAAAAGCTTTACCTGCTTACGCTTTAAAAAGAAGTCATAGGATGAAGCATTAATAAAAGAGTTTGTTGCGATAACTAAGAAAAAATATACTGCCCTTTTAAAATAGCAAGACGATAGTTAGGGAACAGGATATTGAACTACTAAAAGTGATTTTTACATCCAAATTACAATCAAATAAAGATCTTCCTAGGGTAATGTAATGTTGATAATCCTTTTCAATATATTTTAATGCCATTTCAATGGACAAAAACATTACAGTGGGCTGAAAATGTGTAGACAAGATTGTTGTGATTTTGGCATTGTTGGTGTTAGCTTTAGTAGCATTTCTTTACTTATGGGGAGTGTCCGCCTAACTTAAAATCTCTTTAATTGAGCCACGCATGATTCAAATTTAAAAAAGTCACAAATTTATCATTTATAAGCTGTATACAGATGTTTATTGAATCATTTATAAAGTAATATAATGTAAATGTAGTCTTGCACATGTGTAATGCATTTTACTGAAACACCAGCATGGCCAGTGCACACCTTACAGACTTAAATTAAATAGTTATTTTGTGTTAAGAACTGCTCACTAAATGTTAAAAAAAAAAAAAAGAAAGCAAAATGCTGTATTCTAATATGACTCCTGACAGACTGTTAAAAGATTTAATTAACTGTGCAGATGAATTTCCAGAATGATTCTGATCTACCAGGTGGAAGGAAAACAAAACTGTCTGTAAACAATGATTGACAGCTGTTTTCACCAGCTTACCTGACATGTTGTTAATAGTGAGCCTCTGAATGTGACTTGTGAGTACATGAAGTGCGTTTTTTTTCTTTTGTTTGTTTTTTTTTTTCAGTTGGAAATCCACCGAGGGTGTTTCCAGACTGCTCTAAAGCTGTTTAGCAACTCGTAATTTGACTGTGGTTTAATGGAGCTGAGGCCTCTCCAATCCTTTACACAGATTCTGCGCTAAAAAAACAACCTTCATGCTGCTTAACTGTTCCACTTCCAGCGTAAAGCACTTATACCTGCTGATTGTAGGCTTGAAGAACCACCAGGTTGTAATTCGTTCATGAGCATCGTAGCTTTAATTTCTCTACTATCAGATATCATGTGGTGATTTTAGTATTTAAGAACTTTTTTTCTTCTAACTTCTGCACTTTTTATGTTTTTGCTTCCAAGACAAAGGACCAGAGGGACGGTGGCTCCTCTCTGCTTGTGACCGCCTCATGGCTGTGTGGTGTTGGATATACTGTGAAGTGTATTTATAGAGTATCATGTCAATGCACGTGTGTGTACAGCTCATAAGCTGAGTACTGCTCTCCTCTCGTTACAGTAGGTTTACCGGAGTGAACCAAAGCATCAAGTGTTTTTCTCCACTCTGTTTTTGCTGTGTTGTATCATTGTCGCTTGAACAATAAAATTGCTGACGTTGTGTGATGTTGCTCTTGGTTAACCAGAAAGCATTTTGGCAAGCTTTGAAAAAATTTGAGACACCTTTTCTGCAGTAGACCTGGATTTTGGACTTCGATCTGAAATTGACAAACATCCCTGATGGCAAAAAGTTGTCACTATTCATCATTTATGAAAAAATTGTGTTGCAGTTATCGTTGCTCTGGATTAAATGGGGTACATTGGCCATTTAAAAAAAGAAAGAAAGAAAGAAAAAAACTTTAAAGCCAGTAAATGAAAGCTCTTAAAAGTCTCAGCATTATCTGTGTCTGCTGACGTTATAAATAAGTGTAATGACTAAATCTCACCACTAGGAGGAACTCTTCAACGAGGACAGAGCTATCTTCCACCACAGAGTCTTTACATCATATTTCCTTTGTTTAGTTCTTGATTTTACTTTTATGTTTTTAAAACCTTTTAATTTATTTTTACGATATAATAAAATACATATGCATGCTAATTTTGGTCACATGGACTCTTTATGATAAATGCAAACAAAGTCTTGATCCAAGTGAAAATCAGAATTGACGGGACTCTTGTGGTTTTGTTTATGCAAGAAGGAGGTTGAAGGTTTCAGGGGACATTAGTGCTGAATATAGAGAAGGACATGTATATACTGGGATTCCTGGGTGAGTACAGTTATAGACAGAATGTCAGCAGCACAGAGACCAGCTCTGGAGGTTGAAGTATTTACGGCAAATACTGAGAGGGAGACTGGCTCATTTTCCTGATTCCTTAGAATCCAGATTCAATTCTCTTCTTTCAGCAACACATACAAACTAGTTTGAGATTTGCAAACGGAGCATGCGCAGAGCAGAAGAGCCTTAACGTCCCCCAAAAATAAACATTTAGTGAGGCTGCAACTGGTGAGGGTTTTTACTGGAAATCAGGAGTGTGAGTCAGGAATTCCCAGGAATAGGAAGAAGCAGAAGTGAATAGTCCAGTCTGCGGTCCGACATGATGTGTGCTGTCAGCAGTGTGTTGAAAACCTAAGTAAGACTTTCCTGCTTCCACAGGTAAAAATCAGCCAGAGGGTGCTAATAAGATACACTTTAACTGATCACCAGCATGTGTGAGCACCTCTACAAAAGCAGATGTGTGACAGAAAAGGAGATAAGACATCAAAAAATGATCTTAGAGAAGTGGTTGTTGCTGATCACAAATATATTAAGAGATATAAGGTCATTTATAAAGCTCCATCCATCCAAGTTTACCTCAGGATCAGACTGTTCAGTGCTCAGAGAAACTGCAAATAATAATAATGATAATGAATAAGTGGCCAAACAAGACTTACATCTAACAGTCGGGTATAGATAACCTATTTGGGATTTAGTTTTCATTCTATTAAAAAAAATTAGGTTTTATTTTTATTTCAGTTAATGGAATTAACCACACATTAATTTTATTTAACTCTGTTAAATAAAGATGTAACATAACAAAATACTACACTGTATGTAGTACTTTTTACATACAATAAAATGGAACACGAACAGTTTTACAAGGAAAGAACAAAGTAAAAATGGATTCACCTGATACTCATCAATGATAATGAAAGATAAAAAGAAGGTATAACGTTCAGCTTGATTAATATTAAACTTCATGACATCACAAGTGGAAAAGGTCCTGTTAGAACTGTTTGTCAGTGTACCATCTTGTGCTCTTTGTTCTTCTGAGGATGTATTTCTTTACTTTTAGGACAGGATAAGGACAAGATGATTTTTTTAAAATGTTCTCATGTGTTAAAGCTTGGTGTACTTTCATCAGTTACATTTTAATCATTTGTTAATGGGTTAAGAACCACTTATCGCTTATCAACAAAGCTTAATATTTAGTGTTTGGCAAATCCTTCACCAAGGTAAATTCCCTGTAAAACATTTAATAGGCGCTTATTTTCCTCATGTGTCACCACTTTTCATGAAATTCAGATTTATAGTATTTTTCCATAAAGGTAAAACAACTACAACTCTGTGGCTTTGAAAGAGGAACAAATCTGTAAACTAAATACCCTATACCAACATTAAACTAACCTTCATACTCCTGTGTTTCATAAATAAACATGCAAACTTGCGAGACAGACCTTGAATCATTTTAAGACCATCAACCCTTAAATATCAGCATGTGTGTTTGTGTTTGTGTGCCAACTGCTGATTCGTTGTCATTAATGTTATCAAATCTTCTTACACATCCTACACACACACATCCTGTTGCCATCACTACCACCTCAACCATCCCTCTGAGTGAGCCTCAGTGTTTTTGTGCGTGCACGTACGTGCGCATGTGCACACTTATCAGATTTGCTGGAGTTGAGATGCGACATGATTTTCACATGACTGAGCACAAACCATACAATGGCCCAGTGTAGTTCCCACCGAGAATGTATTTTCTGGACTGACTGTTGAGCTGTTGGAAATATTTTACAGATGTAAATAAAGATAGGAAAGTATGAAAAATATATTTTTTTAAAGCAATGAGTATAAATGGCAACATTACAAAATTAGGAAAATATATAGGTCTACCATTCAATTTGTCTGTTTGCAATATATTACAGGCTTGAAGACTATTTATTTATTCTGATTTGTATTTTCCATATTCATTGCAACCTTTTAATTTTACAGTTTAACATAAAAAGGATAAGGAAATCAACTGAAAGTGAAAACCAGTATATTGCTGTTGTACTTGCTTGTTCTTGTCCAGATTATTCAATTGAGTAAATTAAATCTTCCAAAATAAGATGAAGTGCTCATCATTGGGTTTTAATGTAATTGGGTTTTAGCCAGAAATGCATCATATGTAGCAAATGCCAAAATAAAATCTACAGGAGTCTCTGTAGGCGAAACTGAATACTCCTTCTTCAGATGGAACGACTCAGAGTAGTAAAGTGAAAAGAAGTAGAGCAGGTTGATTATCAGGCTGCTGATTGATTGGTGATACTGTAGCTTGAGGCACATACAGTATGGACACAATGTCTCCACAGACAAGAAGACTTGAACAGATAATCGTCAAGAAGAATGAAACTGATTGTGATTTTAAAAGCTTCTGCTTTATTCAGATTAAAAGCCATCAGATAAATTGTTGTATTTAAAGATCATGTTGTTCTTAACTACAAAAAACACATACTGTTTTCAGTATGTGTTTTTCATTTGTTGTGCTGTATTATCCAAAACATTTACAAAGAATTCACCTCCTCCCTAAAAAATAGATGGCAACTTCTTTCACCTTTTTCCAAGTATAGAGGTTGCATATTTAATTGGCAAAGGTTTTACGCTGCATGACCTTCCTGACGTTTTTCCAAGCTGGAAATCCGCAGCCTGGAGTTTTTGGTTTCAGGGTCCTGCTCAGGGACACTTGAGCACATGATGGAGCTGGGGTTTCATCTGGAAAACTGGAATCGGTTGGAGGGCAGCCATGTGGGAACCATCAGGTTTAAAAGTGGGCTATGTTGGTACAGGGAAATCTTGGGTTTGAAATGGACAATTTTATGAGTAGGATTATTGATTTATACTACACGTCAAAGCTACTCCGTAAGTGTGAACACAACGGTGTAGGCTACCGCATAGTCTGATGTGCACCTCTCTCCAAATATAACTACGCATCACGTCAACAAGGACCACAAGCAATGTGACAATGGTCAATTTGTTCTTCGTTTTCAAATTTCCCACCTCTAATTATTTCTTTGTTGTTTTCAAGTCAGGTAGAACAATAGTTTGCTGCGATGTCTGTAAAAAGCGACTGGAGTTCAGCATTTATCAGCTCCAATTCATGTAAAATGTATTTTATTTGCTCCATTGCTGTGTTGCTATGTATGTCACTGGAAGCTACAGCGCTGCAGAAAAAGAACTCACACTGCCACCTAGTCGTTGGTAGTGGAATTACATAGTGACATCGAGTTACTATGCAGAAGTTTAAATCCACCTTAAATGTGCATGGGTTAAGGAAAGGGCAAACTGAGTGGGTCCCGTATACTTTTACTAACACATTCCCCTCATTAGAAAATTAAGCAGTTGGACCCCCATACAAAACCCACATAGATCCCATTAAGTCCACATTGTGCAAACACGGGTAGGACCACAATGGAACCTGTGGATAACCCACAGACTTTAACTCATATGATGCTCAACTATAAATGGTAGCATAAAAAGCAGCTAATTCAGTTTCTTTGTTCAGTACCCATTTACAGCAAAAATCATCTCAATGAACTTTAAAAAGAAAGCACAAAAAGGTTCAGTGGAGTCAAAGTAAACAATGCAAAAACAGCCCTTCTAGATATAAGCCAGTGCTAAATTTAGTGGAACGTATTTGTTTATGCAAATAAATCAGTTTTCTTTTTATTGAGACAATTTTTAATTCTTGAAAATATTATTTTTTTATTTAGACAAAAATTAAACTAATTTTGCTGAAACAAGGCTTTTACCCTCCTTCATTAAAAAAAACTTTCTTAGAAATCAGTTTTTGTCATGACAACAGCCCAGTTCATTCTTGGCAGCCTCACAGATCAGTGTCCTTGAGTCTTTCGAGTATAAAACTCTTCACAGTCCTTCAAAGAGGAGTGAATTCTCTACTGTATATTGTTTGCAGTTTACTTAACGGCGGGCACAGTTCGGCCTGGAAATCATTAAAGAGGTTTTGATATGAATGACTATCATGTGACTCACAGTTTTTATCACAAGTCAGTTAAGTTGATGTTTTACTAAATGTTATAAAGGTGATAGGTGTATTTACAAATACAGCACTCACACATTCACAATGCACCTATGTGTCATCTGTGGGTGTGTTAGGGCTTTGACGGCGAGTGTAGAAAAGTATGCAATCCAGCCGCTTTTTTGGCATTCCAGGAATACCTCCCACAGCTCACTCCATGCCAGTGGTACTCAATAGAGGAGGTCCATCCCTCCAGTCAGAGGAAGAGGAATGGAAGTATTAATGCAGGGAACATTATAAAATTAAACCTGGATCCTGTTACTTCTATTGTGACTTTTAATGATTTATAAGTATAGTGTGTTTAGGTGGGTCTAACAAAGAAATATATCTGATCCATTCAACTCTGACTAAAACTGAACAAGTAAGCATCCAGTCTGTCTGTTTTCAATGACGTATTAAGTACCACGTGTGGGACGGGAAAGACTGTAACTGGATCCTCTGTGTGTCTCTTGGGAATTATGCAATTCAGCCCAAGAAAGGAAAGTCGTGAAGACCAAAACATTCATTTTCCCATATAAACCACTTACAGGGAAAGCCATGAATGCTGCTTCCCAAATTAATCTGTGTTCCAGGAAACAATGGTTCCTCCTGCAGTGTGCTCTAAGATGCATTTTGCGTCAGTATTAATGGGGGTATTTTGCTTTGCAAATGGTCTGCTTGCTTTTGGATTGAAACAGCAGTGACATGACACAAATAAACCAAAGGTTTTACATTCAGATTGGATTAGTTTAGACGCTCTGGTGACCAACAAAAGCAGAGAATGACTTTTAACTTTTCAGTGTGAGTAGATTTAAGGAAAAAAGGCTGTTACATTAAGCATAGAATTATAAACAAACGTTTCTTTTTCTTTTTATGTCAGTTTATTTATTTTCTGGTTGTCCGAAAATTGGAAAACTCCTTGGTCCCCAGGTATTTGCAGATACATAAGATGTACGTGCACCTATCCTTACATCCATTAATCACTATTTTTATTTCCTATTTACATTTTTGCCTGGGCAAATGTATCCAAATATAATTTTCAGCACATTTAATGTGAATTTTGAAACATGTGTCAAAAGAGAGAAACAACACCAAATTAAATGACAGCTCAACAGTCTTCCTATTTATTTAAACAGACAGTCTTTACTCATAAGTACTATTCATTATAAGGCTTGCATGTTTGATAGACAATGATAATAATAATGATGATGATAATGATGGATTTGACGATGGTGATGCAGCACTGTGAGACTCCTCCCACCGTCGCTGTCACGTCTAAATTTCAAACATCACACCACTACCCTAGTCCCGCCCCTCTGTCAGCCTCATAAAACTGGTCAGAGGCTTCTCTGACCACATTTCACTTTGCCGGCTCTCGTCTTTTGCTTGTCTTTTTTACACCATCAGACCTCCTGGTCTCCTCCAAACCTGCTCTCACAGCTGACTTGTGTTTCTACCTGAAGAAGAGGACATGTTGGGGACGTGGAGGGGACTCGTTCTGTCCTGCTGCTGTCTGCTGATGCTGATTCATTGCTTGGCTGTAACAGGTAACAAACTCTACTTCCGGCATTTGTATCCCACTTCTCATTTTCCGCACGTGAGAGGAAATATTGTTTTTAGTAATTAGGGGTTCGTTTGGTTTATTTTGGGTTACGGGCATGAAGTTTGACGCTTGTTTGTGTCGCTTGTCCCTGTGATAATACCTTTAACTTGGTTCGTGCAGCTGTGACATCCTTCCCTCGACACAATTTAGGAGTCTAGATTTAAAATTTTTGAGTTTTATTTCGCTTTTTAACCGTTAAATAGCTCGTTGTTTAACGTGGTGATTGATAATGAATGGAGATAAGTGGAATTTTCGCACAACGCTCTGATTGGTTCGTCGTGCGGCAGGCAGGGAACCAGCCAATCACGTTCGTCAACTTGCGGTCGGGTTTCGAATTTCAAGTGGGGCCGGACCAATGCGCACACAGACGGTTGTCATGGGAGCGGCCTCCTCCCTGCAGCAACAAGCTGCTGGTTTAAGGGATGCAGGAAAGTACGCATTTCATAGTTTCCGAAGTGTGACGCCTCACGCCCGAGAGAAGATTATGAAGATCCCCCCCCCAGAATAAATGAATAATCATCTGAGCCTTAAAGGCATTTAAACCCAACAATTGTTGATAGTAACGAGTGTTAATGGTCACATGGCCAGGCCTCATTACTTCCTTGCTGCGCCTCAGGAAGCAGATGTCTGCCCCAAACATGTACAAGGAAATTAGTAAAATATCTACAGATTTGACTTAAATATTTTGTACAGATATATTTTAAACGGGTCTACTACTGATATATAATTAGACTTATATGCCTGCATGCATCTTTTGGTCACAAGAAGAGTAAAATGTAAGCATAACAACAATTGTTACCGCAAGCATAACACATAGTCATAGTGTCAAAGGTTTTAGCTGTTTATCCTATTTAAAATACAGCTTTAAACAATCAGAAATTTGAGATTTTCCTGACTTAAAAGAACCCCAGAGTCAGTTATTTCTACAGTTGAAAAAGGTGCATTTGAAACTGACTGTGATGTTAGTGTTATTTTTATTTTATTTTTATAGGTGTAAATAGGTCAAGTTGAAGGACTGGTGTACATTTAGACTATGTGGTAAAACCTACATTTTCACTAACATAACCTACATGAAATTAAATAATTATTATATATTATGGGTTAGGAAGGTCTAAGGATTGAAATGCATGCACTTATTTTGCAGCAGAAAATTGGGATTAAATGGGTGAAAGCGGGACAGAACCATGAGAACACATACACATTACATATTATATAGAGATGAAACCTTTGCAAAATAATAATAATAATGATAATGATAATAATGATGATGATAATTACAGAAAAAGAGAATATAGCAGAAAGAAAAACAGAATTAACAGTAGTACCAGACATCCCCAAGTACATCATAGTATGATATTATAAAGCAAATGCTTTCCACACCTTTAGCTTTCTTTTTTTCTGATTGAGACAATATTTTAAAAAAAAAAAGCTGAACAAACAGTTTCCATGTATTTCTTTATTACAAAATGCCATTATTGTTAAAAGAAAGTACAGTTAGTGAATGAGTGCACTTTAATGTCTTCAAAGGCCAACAATTTGCTGCCGTCCCATTCTGCCTCCTGCTACAGTAATCCTCCAATAATCTGCATTCTCCTCTTGGAGCTTTTCACATTCAGATTGTTAATGATTTTCGCTAATGGGCATGAAAAGAACTACATACTGTTCGGTATCAGTCTCAAAAAGACTGTTGCACTATTTTTAACAGACAAGAGAGTCCATATTCAGATCTGGCATCAAAATGCATCCTACGAAGACCAAGCACAAATGGCCAACACTAATACCAGGCCTGAACACATTCCAAGGCGGATTCAGGTCCGGTCTCTCAGCATGCACTTGAAGTTGGCCTGGGTCACTTGTGTGTGGATATGGAAGCATCCTGGGACGTATTCTGGGAATACCAAATGAACTAACATTATTGTCTCATTTAGGGTCATTTTGCGTGGAAATGATACAATAAAGCTAGTTGTGATTCCTTTTCTTCGCATATATTGGAAGCCTATACAGCCTGCTTTATTGTGTGTAAATCCTTCACTGAATAAACTTTGGGTACACCTTTTAATGCGCGTGGCTGCTAGTGATCAGATTTCTAATGATGCATATTAATGCAAGACCTGAATGAGGCCATAGTTTCTTATTTAAGCTCTGTTGTTTGAAGGTTACCTTATCCTCAAATCTCACTTCTGAATTCAGAGTCAAAAATTGCGCTATCACTACATAATTCTTGCTCTACTTACTTTTGCAAATATGGAGATACAGTTTGTGCATCGCTATGTAACTACATAATCATGATGCAATCACACACATTGTTTCGTGATGAAATGTACTTTCAAGAAGTGGAAACATTTCGTTTCAGGAGGTTGTCATTTGTGACATTTATGGAAATGCCAGTTGGGCCACATTTGCATTTCAGCCTCTGTTAAAATGCTGAAACTGAACATCTTGTGACCAAATGTTCAGTTTCAGCAACAAAGTAAAACAAAGTAGATGCTATGAGTCGATCGGCATTTCACGGTCATCTCTTGTGCATGGCTATGCAGGTGAGGGGAGATGCACGACAAAGTTGACAGAACCAGCCTCAAAACGTATCCAACAGACTTAATTTGGCAAACATCAGCGTCAGCCAGTGGACCCAGGTGGACCTAAATTAAAATACTCAATAATTGTCATGACACACACATCCTGGTTATCGATTAACTGCAGGGTGTATGATTGAATACATAAATGCACCTCTTTGGGAGGTCAGTCATTGTGTGTATAGTACATGCCGGTGTCATAAAAAGACCAGAGTACATTGTGAGTGAACATGTATGAACTGCAGGATCGCAGTCATACCACTCTATGACAACATGTTTAATCTCCTGAGAGAATCTGTCAGTTTCTGCTAAATACCGGCTTGGAGGTGTCACTCAAATTACCTTATATGGTGGTGTTACACTAGTAAAGTCTGTGGTTATGGTTACTGTCTGAAATATGTACTTTTCTTGTGGAAGCAACATCTTGCAGAAACCACAGTGGTGCATAAGTTGAATATTAGGGGTTTATGTCAACTCCAGTTTTACTTTACCTGGTGCTTCAGGGGTTTTTCCACATGAAACCATAACTGAAAACACACACTTGAAAGAACAATAAGTGACAAAAGTTTGAAAGTGAATATGCTGAAGTTGTATTAGAAACTGCAATCCTGATAGAGTCAAAAGCTAGATACAGAAAAAAACAAACAGTTGGGATAAACTGTGTATATTATAGTTGACCATCCACCAAGACAAAGTCAGGAATTCGAAATGTGGAAGTGCAAACATTTGACCTACTAATGCCCCCCTTCGTTAGGATGTAATAAATGGGTCATTCCTAAAAAGGAAAGCGAACATGGGGTCTTTCAAAACTTTTGGGAAATTTATTACTGTACACTTCTGGGAACAGCTGGTGCCGACTTTGGAAACTCCATTCCTGGAATCCCTTCTTTTGGCCTCCCCTCCACATGTGCGGCTGTTTTTGTGGTTTCTCTGGAAGCGTAATTGAATGGGGGTACACAGGAAAAGAATAGCAGAAAATGAGATATATTAAAGCTGCTCAGTTATAGTAAAAAGGAGAGAGGCGTCTTTTGATGGCAAGCCCAGAATTGAGAAAGACATGATATTTAGCAACCTGCTGACACTCATCTCTTATTGGAATCAGTTAAACCCGTTCAGTCTTCTTTTTTTTTTCTGTTGGAAATGTCACCACTCCCTGACACTCTACAGTTGACAGACTTCCTTGTGTTTACGGTGTCACTGTTGGGACATTGTCATGAGGGCTGTCACCGTGGGGCCAATCAGCAGCTGGTGGTGTGATTGTTCAACTCCTCCCATGCCTTTGTCTTTAAAGAGATAGTTTAACAATGTCACCAGCCTCCAGGTCACAAGTGAAGGAGCACGACAACACACTCATTGAGGAGTGCGTTGGTTTCACATGCACTTTGGTGCTGCTTTTGACTGATGGTGTCACATGGGTGTGATCAGCACCTCTGAGCCTGAAATAAGCCACAGCCAGTGTTACCGCTTTGTAGTTTTAAGCCTTAAACATTTGCACCGGCATGACAGAAACTCCACTTCTGTACCTGTTAAACTAAACTGTAGTTTTATTCTACATCGAATTTCCTCTTTTATAATCTTTATTATCTGCTTTTCTAATATCTGGAATTGCACATGTCTGTCATGTAGACAGATATGACTCCTGTTCTTCCCTTTTTTGTAATAAAAAAACAAAAAAACAACTTTATTTCACTGCATATCTTGCTCAAACATAAGTTAAGGAACCACTTAATGTTGACTTCATTTTGGCGTCCTCTTCCTCTGAGTTAAGCAACAATTCAAAAACGTCGTTTTCACACTGTCTCTTATCTGAACTTCAATGGCCTTTGACTGTAATTTGTGTCCTGTATTTAGTTTTCAGTCAAACATTAACTTCTCAAGGATGTTAGTTTTGTGTGTGTGTGTGTGTGTGTGTGTGTGTCAGGTGTACACTAGACTGTGAATGCTGATAAAGTCAGAGGTTGTAAAAGTAAATGTGTGTGAGTTGGTCCTCGTGTGACTTCTCTCCTATCATCCACAGACGCAGCGCTCACATGCAGCTCCAGTCAGTTCAAGTGTGGAAATGGCAGGTGCATCACCCGCAGGTGGATCTGCGATGGGACTGACGACTGTGGAGATAACAGTGATGAACTCAATTCCACTTGTGGTACGTTATCCTAATCCAGACTAAATCATGACAAAAAAAAAGAAAAGAAAAGCTTTTGAATTAAGGCTGCTCAATGTTACTTTAAATAACATACAAGTATCACCTTAAAGGGTCTTTCAGATTTGACGTGGTGGGCGCTGCATTCTGCTCTGGAACCCATTCATTTATAAAACATGCAGGGGGCTCGCAGCAGCGTGGAGCTCAGGGACGGCCCATGCTGCTCTGTCTGTCAGCCTGGTGTCGTGGCTGGGGGTGTCCAAGAACATCAGCACTAAACAAAACCCAGATCCTAAAAGAACACCAGTCTAAATCCAAATCCTGAAATTTTTAAAGGGCTTGAAGACAATCTGTGACATAAAGAGGAACGCTTTGGTGTAGAGAGAAAATACTCCAACAACTTGAGTTTGACAGGTGTATTTGAATGTGGTAGAAACCTGATTTTTTTTTTTCTACTTCCACAGTAGAATGCTCTTTTGGGGTGGTCAGCTGTTCCAGCACCTGATCACAACGTGTCCCTAGTTTATTGAAGCAGACTCGTTCTGAAGTACTCCTGGAAACTATGAGTGTGTAGTCCAAACTCTCCCAACTCTCGTCTGTTTTTGCACCCTTGTCTTCTTTAATGAAGCTTGTCGCTTCATCAAAGCCAGAGCTGTTCGCTGACATGTAGAAAGCAGCCTGCATCGATAGTCTACTGCTCAAAAACTATCTAACCACTACCCGGAAAGCCTTTTGGTTGCCCAGCAACTGCCCCCCTACATTGATGTGATTTATGTGCATGCATCCTCCTCTCTTGCTGCAGCCAATAAACCACATCCTACCTGAAAACCCTTTAAGTTTGCTGAAAGTGAAGCTGATTCTGCAAAACGTATTGGTCTTTTCCACTAGCAACCACTGGGCTCGGCTCTACTCTGTTTAAGGGTTTTCCACAAGATGACACTACATGTTTGAACCTCTTTTTTTGTTTTTGTTTTGCACATACTGGGCTGGGGCTTCAGCTGAGCTGAGAGCAACGTTGCTGATGAATCCAGAATCAACTCCTTCAAGCCTGCCATATTTAAAACCAGGCAACAGCGACCGTGCATTTTATTATTTCTATGTTGCATACAAAGACACGAGGGCAGCCTTACTATGACGACCCCACCCACACTGGAGTGGTTCTCAACTTTAAGAGCTTTCTCTTTAGCGGGATATTTTACTTCACATCAATGAATTAGTGCATTCTGCACTTAAATTTCACAAGTCGTGTCTTTATTTAACTGCTGTAACTAAATATTTCTTCCTGTTTCTCACTTCAGCTGCCAAAACCTGCCTAGAGTCACAGTTCAACTGCGGCCCCCCCATAAACCAGTGCGTACACAGGAGCTGGCACTGTGACGGCAAACCTGACTGCAGCAATGGAGCTGATGAGAAAAACTGCAGTAAGTTACACATGGGAGGGGGTTTGTTCACCTTATCAGTGACCGGAAATATTTACAACAAATGTAAACATTACAATCAGTAAAACGTTAATAATTAAAAGATTGAAGCTGCCATGGAAGAATTGTTCCTGTTTCAGGTAAGGCTGAGGGAAGTGCATAAAAAGATGTAGACGACTTAGCATAACGATATGGATTCCAGAAAGGGTGTCAAACTCAAGGCCCGAGGGCCAAATCCAACTTAACCCGCTTAATTTTATCTGGCTGACGAGCGCATACAAGGACAAGATTTCAGCATGACTGCCTGTCTGGTACTCACATCATGTCATGATGTCAAAATGTCATGATTTAGCAAACATTTGAATAAGATTTTTACAACAAAAAGTTAGTAAGTTTTGTCTAAATTCAGGATTTTTGTAATATTAACTTTTTACAAACAAACATTTGTGATTTTAGGATAAAAATGTTCAAATTATTACAAATTCTGTGTTTTACAACTGTTGTAATTTTTTGTCAGAAGGATGATATTTTCCAATATAAAAAATGTAATTACAACAAAATTTACAGCAGAGTTTTGACACCCCCTGGATTACAGTATATATACATATATATATATTGTTATAAAAAAGGCACAGGTGTTTGCTGATCAAAGAAGAGAATCAAATACCTGAATATGATCTGACTTTAGTGTCTCAGAGATGTTCATTCATTAAAGTCTGCCTGCCTTTCTTGTTCCACCGCAGCTATGAAACAATGCAAAGACGGCGAGTTCCGTTGCACCAACGGCTACTGCATAGCCTCCTCCTTTGTTTGCGACAAAGACAACGACTGTGCTGACGGCTCAGATGAGTTGACCTGTCCCAAACCCACCTGTAGCACTCGGTCCTTCCAGTGCAACAACTCGGTGTGCGTACCGGCCCTCTGGCTCTGTGACGGGGACAGCGACTGTGCCGACGGGTCCGATGAGTGGGAGCAGAACTGTGCAGGCAGGCTGGCGGACAAGAAGCAGTGTGGTGCCCACGAGTTCCAGTGCTCAAATGGGGAGTGCATCCACAGCCGCTGGAGGTGTGACGGAGGTGCAGACTGCCAGGATCAGTCGGACGAGTTCAACTGCAGTGAGTAGGCCTGAAGACCACGTCCCGTTTTGTAGATCGATATGATAAAAAATGTTTCACAAAAGAACTTAAACCACAATTTCCATATTTAACCAGTCAAAGTACTGTTAGTGTCAGTCAATATTTTATACTCATTCTATCGTCCGTGTCGCCTTTCTTCATTCTCAGTCTCTTTTTTTCATGTCCTCATGTTTTTATTTCTTGCTCTAGCTCGCCCTGCTTGTGGCCAGGATCAGTTCCAGTGTTCAGACGGCACATGCATCAGCTCCAGATTTCGTTGTAACTCGGTGCAGGATTGCAGAGACGGCAGTGATGAGACTGGCTGCCCCACAGGTGACCCATCTACTCCACTATATCAAATGAGATATATGACTGTCATCAGTCTCACATGATTGAGTTCAAAATCCTCTTCTTTTTTTTTTTTCTTTTTTCAGCAGATGCATGTGAAGGCCCAACCAAGTTCAAGTGTCGCAACGGAGAGTGCATCAGCATGGACCTGGTGTGTGACAAGAAGAGAGACTGCAGTGACTGGTCTGATGAGCCCCTCACCATGTGCAGTAGGTTTTGTCCTTTTGTCATTCGGACCAGCTAATAGAAACTGACCCCTGTGAGTGCAGGTTGAGAACCCTCTGCATTCTCGTTTCCACAGACAGAAATGAGTGTTCGGCAGCAAATGGCGGCTGCTCCCATTACTGCAATGATCTGAAGGTCGGCTACAACTGCTCTTGTCCTGCTGGATACAGACTCAAGGCAGACAGTAAAAACTGTGAAGGTGAGAGGAAGGAGTTGGTTTTTTTTCCATTCATTTATTGATGTTTCCAACAAGTTTACAACTTTACTTTCCGGTTCTCCCCAGACATCAATGAGTGTGCTGAGCCTGACACTTGCAGCCAGATCTGCATCAACCTTCTGGGCAGCTACAGGTGTGACTGTGAGGACGGCTTTGAGATCGACCCTGCGACCAACGCATGCAAGGCTGTATCAGGTAACATTACTTCACGAACTACACGACCTCTTGATGTTTCTCCATGAAACCCGAAACTGATCTATCCTCTTCTTCTCCTTCCTGCAGGAACAGCACCCACCCTGTACTTTACCAACAGGCACGAGGTGAGGAAGATGACGGTGGACCGCAGCGAGTACGTCCCACTGATCTCAGAGCTGAAAAACGCAGTGGCTCTGGACATGGATATTCCAAACATGCTCCTCTTCTGGTCTGACCTGTCTCTGAAGAAAATCCTGAGGTTAGAAAGAGTCTGAAAATATTTCCGACTGAATATTTGGGCATCACACGATTACCTTTTTTTGTATGATGTCACAATTGAATTCAAAATGATTCTTGATTCAATATTAGGTCATAATATGCAAAGTAGGCAGGAGAAACATAAGACTTAGAAGAAGATATTACAGTGAAAATAATGTTTGAAAAATGAACTTATTAGCCAGAAAAATCGTACGTGTGTTACAGGAATATGGAGGAAATGAAAACAATGATCCAAGCGGTAGTTTCTGAGACCACTGAAACAAAGTCACGTCATAAATTCTCTCAAATTTTGTTCAGGCAAAAAAAATTGATGATGAATGTTATTTTGAATATTTTTGAATGCCTGCGGCAGCATTTGACAGTGTACCGCATACACTTTCACTCAAGCCCGCAAAGCTGCTCTTCACTATTTTGTTAAAAATTTCTTCCTTTTCATTTTCTTGTATTTGATTAATATTTGACTCTAAACTCACCACTGCTCCCACAACTCCCAGTCGCATTGCTTTGGTTCATCCATAATATTAAGCATCAAGGGAGAGTATAAGTGGGTCTTTAGGCAGATTCTGGTATTTCTTCAATAATGTTTAAACAAGAAGAGACTCCCACGTGCAAAAAAAAAGTGTCTGAAAATTAATTTTAATTTTATTTGTGAACTGATTCTGAACTGTAGAAAATAAGAATCTCAACGATAGCATGAATCAGCACTTCTCCCTCATATGGCTGTTGGCTGTAAAATGGGCCCCACGTGGATTTGTTCTCTATTTCTATGGTGACCCTACCTGGGTTTGCCCAAATGGACTCTGAGAGGGATCTACCTCATCATTTGGTGAGGCCAAACTGTTGAATTTTCTATTATGGGACATGCTAAAACTATATGAGACCCACACAAAGGGGATTAATAGTCCATGTCTATTTAGTCTATTTAAATCCGTAATGAGTCCCACATATTCGGCCAACATAGGCTCTCCATTTGAGGCCCATAATACTGAAACCATATGGTAAATGTGCCATTTGTCCATTTCAAACCCAAACCCTGTCAAGTAGCCCACCTCTAATCCAGATCCGGACCTGCATCAACGCACTGGTGGGGATGCTGTTTAATCAATTAGAGTCCTCTGGTTCAAGCAGGTTATTCTTCACTTGTGTATCTAATCTTGCTTGGGTGCCAGTGAGGACAGTGAAACTGAGAGAGAGAGAGACGATTGTGTGTTCGATCAAATCTTTTCCTCTTCCCCACAGCTCCAGGATAGATGTGGCCGGGAACTCCTCTTACCACAGCGTGGTTATCAGCAGCGGTCTTGAGGCCCCAGAGGGCATCGCAGTGGACTGGATTCATGGCAACATTTACTGGACGGATAGCAGTTTGAAGACTATCTCCGTGGCAACAACAGATGGCAGTAAGAGGAAGACCCTCATCACAGAGAACCTGGAGAAACCAAGAGCCATCACAGTAGACCCGATAAATAAGTAAGAAAACCTTGAAATAGATATCCCGCAACTTATCAGCTTGGGATAAACTGCCTTTGTAACTAATGTCACTGTGTCCTCATAAGCTTCATGTACTGGACCGACTGGGGAGAGGAAGCTAAGATTGAGAAGTGTGGGATGAATGGAGCCGATCGCGTCGCCTTGGTAACAGATAACATTGTGTGGCCCAATGGCATCACCATCGGTAAGTAGAGCTCCAGGTATGTTTTAATTTTAACAATAGATTAATAAGCCACGGCAACCCACCTCCATCTCTCCCTCTCTGTCTCTGGACAGACATGATCAACCAGCGTCTCTACTGGGTGGACTCCAAACTGCACTCACTCTCCAGCATTGATGTGAACGGAGGGACCAGACACAACATCATTTTTAGTGACGAAAAGCTCCCCCACCCTCTCTCACTGACTGTTTTTCAGGTTAGTGATGATAGCAGTGTTTTTGTTATCAGAAAAATGTAATTTAATGGTCTTTATTTATGAAAGTGCTGCTTAGAATTAATAAAATGGTGAAAGAAATTAATATATCACTGTTTAAATTCCAGTTGTGTTTCCGCTTAGCCTCTGATTAATTTTATTGGTTGTTCTCCAATAAATCGTTTGTTTTTTTTCTTTCTTTCTTCTTTTTGGAACAGGAGAAAGTGTTTTGGACGGATGCCAGCAGTGGGGCTGTTTACAGTGCCAACCGCCTGACAGGACAGGACATTACTGAGTTGGCATCTGACCTGGTGCAGCCTGAGGACATTGTGGTCTACCATGACCTGAAGCAGCCAACTGGTAAAGGCACATGTCTATGTTAGAGAGCTAAGACAAAATGAGATTTGGGAGGATCGCATTTTATCTATTTTTTTTTTTTTAAATGTTTCTTTTATTTTGTTTCTAGGTATTAACTGGTGCAGAGAGGGCAACAGCGTGAATGGAGGTTGTGAGTTTCTGTGCCTTCCTGCTCCTCTGATCAATGAACACTCTGCTAAATACACCTGCGCCTGTCCTGACAACATGAACATGGGTCCTGATATGAGGAAATGTGTGGCAGGTAAATACACATTGCACAAATATATGAAAAAAAAAAAAAAGACAAAAAAAAAGTGACCCAAAAACCAGTCAGCTCATGAGTTAACGGTCACATTTTCATCTCCTAAAAGGTGAAGCATCCATTCCAGCCAATAACAACACTGATTCGTCAGTTCAGTCAAAGGTTTCCACCACCAAGGCTGCCCCTACATCTACAACTACTGCAACAACAACCACCACGGTGGCTACCAGGAGGCCCACAGCTACCTCACCTG
This sequence comes from Arrhamphus sclerolepis, assembly GCA_037176975.1. Classification (NCBI taxonomy): domain Eukaryota; kingdom Metazoa; phylum Chordata; class Actinopteri; order Beloniformes; family Hemiramphidae; genus Arrhamphus; species Arrhamphus sclerolepis. Next base: position 5,111,908 of record JBAMYA010000001.1, on the reverse strand, counting down.
TCCAGCCCACAGAGGGCATCCAGGAGCCTGCCGCCACTGGTCAAGGTAATGGAAGCTGTTCTCATCGCGTGCAGGGATATGACAACGTTATTTATGACGCTATTGTTTTATTTTTTTTAGTATGAAGAAAACATTTTATTCTTTACATTTTCAGGAAGCAGACTGGCAGTGATGCCTAAGGAAGCTCCTTCCCATTCGGTTGCTCTCTATATTGTGTTGCCACTCGGTAAGTTCCCCTTTATAGCCACTCAGCACTTATCTTGTTCTCTCTTATATATAATGCATAGGTGGCTGTTTCTCTGCTTCCCCTGATCTCAATAAAACAACCTCTTACTCGTCTCTTCCTCTGCAGTGGTCATAGCCCTGCTGGTGTTTGGTGCAGTGTTGGTATGGCGACACTGGCGCGTGAAGAACACCAACAGCATCCACTTTGACAATCCGGTGTACCAGAAAACCACAGAGGACGAGGTGCACATCTGCAGAAATAGCTCTGATGGCTACGTTTATCCTCAGGTAGCACCGCTGTCTCACTAAACATCCTTTCTGGTGTAGTTTTACAATTTTGCTCATTCACTGTTACTTTTTTTTTCTTTCAGAGGCAAATGGTGAGCATGGAGGACATGGATGTCGCGTGACCTGAAAATGAAGAAAAAGCTAACTTTCTCTGGAGAAACGTGACCTGCTGTTCAACAACCGCTTCCCTTCCCCCTGAGTGACTTCATTTTGTGGTTTTTGTTTCCACCCTCAGAGCTGTACCGTCCAAGCCTGCTACAGTAATGTCTTTGAAAATTTAGCATGGCAAAATGAAGCAACAAACCATTAGCCCGACCACATAATTGTTTCAGAATGAAGAACTAGTGTAGTTTCAGAGGATGGTGCTCCTGATTCTTTTGATGCTATCCAACTATTTAAATGCCTATTTAAACGTCCTGGCTGAGATGCACATGCTTCTTGCAACCAGCACATTGATACCTTTTTTTTTTTTGGTGTTGATTATCACATGTTTTGGTACTGAAGGTTTATCCTTGAAATCCTGCACTGTACGGTCTTAGCAATCTGTGCCTTCCAGCCACGCTCTTAAATTGGATGCACTTACAGAAAATGCCTTATTGATCCATCCGCCTTCGTAGTGATGGCCTTAGTAATGGCCTTCGTGGCTTCATACTGTGGCCTTTTCTCATTCGGGAAACAGGGTTGCACATTTAGTTCACTCCCACGTTAGAGACCTTTTTTTTTTTCCTTCGCTCTCATCTTTGTCTTAAAAACATGTTGCATAAATAATGTTACTGTCCTCCCTGTAACCGAACTCCATTCAAGGGACAAGCGTGTGGAATCACAGATGGTTTACATTTAAAATGAAGAAGCTGCTGAGTTTTTCTGATGTCAACCAAAATGAAGAAAATGTTCGCTGAAATAAAGATAGCTTGTCTTATTGAAGCTGATTTATCACACTGTAAATAGATATGTGTAAATATTTTTGTAAGAAAAAAGAGAGAGAAAATCTGCTCTAATCACTTTTATTTTGCTTTTTTATGTTTACATGTGTAAAATTAATCAAGACAAGTGTAAATATTTCATAGAATCTATTATTTATTGGAGGGAGGCTTGTGATTGCTGTCAGCTGACTGTAAACAGATGACCTGCTTTGTAGATACATGCTTTGTCTGTGCAGAGCCAGTCAAAGCGTTGTGCAGCTGTTATTTTAACTTAACGTCAATCAAATCTTTGAATACCTGCTCAGTGTCCCATCAGGGTTGTGCTTTACTTTTGTAAGAGTTTGCTGCTGTTCATGGTGTTCCAGTCTGACTTGTTTTGTGTTTTTTTTTTTTTTTGTTTTTGTTTTCTAGTCTTCATATAATTTATTTTGCCTGCATTGTTCTGTTACTGTGATGTTCATGATTACGGCACGTATCATGATGTTCTCCTTCACTACAGAATGTATGTTCAAGTTCACAGGGTTTCATCCTCTGGTAGTTAATGTACATCATTTTATTTATGTTTGAGCGGATTCTTGTCTTTCTAAATAAAATACTTTGAATGTTTATCTGTCTCTCCCTTCAATCAAAGTGAGATTAGGTTAATTCCATCAGCATTAACCCTTTATTAGATACTCACTGAAAGAAAGTGCAGAAGTCTCTTCTGAAGTGACCAAGTATGGTCATAGAAGTTAAATTAAGTCAGTAGAAAAGAGCCAAATGGAAAAGTGCTGCTCATGTTTCAGCTTCAAGAAGTCGTTCTTGAGGCCTCTCTGATGCAGGGAGGATGATCTCATCCCTTGAAGCAGCACAAGAGTTTTTCAAAATATATGTTTCAATTTCATTTGAAGGAATATTTAATTACTTTTAGGGAGTGTCGTATCCGACTCCCATCCCAGTAGTCCTGTGCAACAACCATGTTGCATATCACCAATGATGAAAGTACTTGGCAGAGCTACAGTGGACATAATGGCAGAGGCACACTTACAGACTAAAGAAACTGATGACCAGGTGGCAACCGTAAAGCTGACTGGTCAGATACTGCACCCGGACATCATTTGACGTGCTTGACTGACAGCTAGCTTTCCTGCCTCTTTGCAATTTGGTGCTGCAAGAGAAATGAGCTTCAAAGGCTCTTTGTACAAGTGGGTCAAGTGACTGGAAAGTTCAGCCAGAATTTACAAGGGTGGTGACAGAGGAAAAAACAAAAGACTAAATCTCGGACGATGTCTAAAAGGTGACCGACTGAAAGGTGACCTACTGTAACCTCCATACCAATCGCAGGGCCCTCTGAGCTACACATTGCAAAAGTTCTAGTATGCCAGTTTAAATGAGATGGGTCTGGTGATAGATCCTGGGGGACTTCAGCCCTGCTGTGGTCATGTGTTTCTTCATTTCAATTAGAAAGAATTACTTGGACATCCTTCTAATAACACATTACAATAATCACAAGCAACAAACGCGCTGATTAGTTTTTCTGTGCCACACTGGGAGAGGATGCTTCTAATCTTGATGATATTATGCAGGTGAAAAACACCTGCCCTACAAACCTGATTGGTATGCTGTTTAAATGACATCCTGGTTGAAAATGTCCTTATGGTTCTATGGGAGGACAGCATAAAAAAATGCTGCAGCACCAGTACTAACCAGAACTGGGTATAGAAACCACATCTCACCAGTTCTAGCTTCATTACATTGGCTCCCTGTTAAATTTAGAATTTAATTTAAAATATTACTTCTTACATACAAAGCTCTGAATGATAGAGCTCCAATTTATGTGAAAAATCTCATAGTTCCT
>JBAMYA010000001.1:5090723-5108535 GCA_037176975.1 Arrhamphus sclerolepis | reverse complement strand
GAGAGCATTCAGGACAATTTTGTGGTTGTTTATGAGCTTCTGGATGAACTCATGGACTTTGGATTCCCACAGACCACTGACGGCAAGATCCTACAAGAGTGAGAGTCTTTGACAAATACACAGATGAATGAACATCTTTTTAAGTATTTAAGAAAAAAAAATGGCCAAGTCTGACTTTGCTTGACAGAAGGCCATGTCTTGGTCTCTGGCAGATACATTACTCAGGAAGGAGCCAAGCTGGAGGTGGCAAAGTCGAAGGTACCTACCACCGTCACCAACGCTGTGTCCTGGCGGTCAGAGGGCATCAAATACAAAAAGAACGAGGTCTTTATTGACGTCATTGAGTCCATCAATGTACTGGTAAGATGAGAAAAGAAAGCCGATTCCCCTTTAAAGTACCAGTGTGTTGAAAACAGTGGTATCTAATAACATAAAATAAAAAAATGTGCAGCTAGAACGTCCAAACCAGCAGGGTCCTCTGGAGCCATTGTTTGATTTTTCCCTTTGGGTTTCTGAAGTGAAATTGGAGGAATTGAGTGCATCATCAGAGTGAATCATATTTGAGTTTAACTTGTTCAGTAAGGAAATATATTAATGAAAATTAGTTTGCATTCCTTGCCAAAATATGGCCCTAAATGTTTTACATGGAGACTTTAACAAATCTGCTATTAATGTAGCCCTGTCTAAACTAGATATCTGCTGCATTTTTTTTCTTTTTCTTTCTTTTTTTTTTATAATCTGTAGGTCTCTGTGTAGTTTGGAAAAGATGCCTGTACAATAGGGCATCATCATTCTATTTGTTACACTTTATATACTTATTTGAATTAATAATTTATTGTATTTGTGGGTATATTTGTAACTTTACGACCATAGTTTAGCAAATACTGTGACTTTAAGTTTGGGCACCTCTACTCAAAATGTTGTTTATGTGAACGTCTGAAGGAAGATTAGTATATTATTATTGGTGCAATTGAGCTGCCTTTGAAAAATTAACGGTGCTTATGGAAAAATCTTAGATACAAGAAATTTTATTGTTATCCAGCCCAGTGTCCAGCCATTTGTCTCTTGTCAAATTTGCCTGGTATCGCAACCATTCACAGCCATTTCCACCAGTACATAATGTCCCGAACCAGTCAGAAGGCAGGCTTTATGTAATTATTCATACGAGTGCATCCAAGAGACAAAACAACCAAGATGGAAGCAGAATTATGAGCAACACATTGGATGGAGAAATTTTACCTGTAAAACAGACAGCAGCCGTTCACCATTCACCCTCTGGGATGTCTTTGTTTATACGCTGATGCTTTGCTTCTCTGATTGGTTGTCCAGAGGCAGTTTCTTCAGTGGCCCTTGATGTTACCTCATGAACATTAAAGTTAAATCCAGAAGAACCAGAATAATTATTTTTATCGAAAAAAGAAAAGAATTGGAATAGCTGGCCAGGTTGTGCTTTGGGTTATCATACCTTTGAACTGGGTTCTAACTGGGTTCTCTTTGAGAGACCTCAACTAGAGTCACTAGCTTCTTTAGGACTTTGGCTTATTTACAACTGCTGAAAGTTTACAGCTTTTTAGATATTATATCTTTGAAAATCTTGTAAATAATCTAAAGTCAGTTGCTCTTCTAGGAAGCTGCTTATCTTATAATTATAGTAATTGATACCCACAAAGAGGCAATGGGCTGTGAAAAAGATGGCAAAGCATTTCCAAATAATAATTTGTTCTAGTTTGGATCCTTTTGTGTTCCTTTAGGGGAGAAGAAAAAAGTGAAAATGAAACAGAGGTAGCTTTTGCAACAGTTCAGTGACCTCAAAACATATTCTGTAAAACCTCAGCAGCCAAGAGTCCAAGTGTTTACCAGAGCTCTGACTGCTCACCATCTTCAGTATCATTGAAAACATTGAGGTGGAACCCAAATAATATTACTGCATAAGAACTGTTCTGCAGAAAAAAAGATATGTAAAAACTCCTTGCTGGTTTACTACATGTTATAATTCTCATTAGCCATTTTTCTAAAAACTTTTTTTTAAACTGGAAAAAAATGTTCCATCTTTATCTTTGCGCCTTTCTAATCTTCCTTTGCTATTCGCTTAAATGCAGTTGAACCAGAGGTGCAAAAAACGTTTACATCCTGTTCTTAAATGTTTTTTTTCTTCCTATTTAATATTTTCTTGAACTAACCACACACCTATTTGATTATTAGTTCTAATCCATATTATCAACACTGTTGTTCTCCAGGTGAATGCCAATGGCAGTGTGATGAGCAGCGACATCGTGGGCAGCATCAAACTAAAGACCTTGCTCTCTGGGATGCCTGAACTGCGTTTGGGCCTCAATGATCGTGTGCTCTTTTCCCTGACTGGACGTACGTCCGTGTTAGTGTTTGTTTGATCTCAGGACTTGTAGGAATTGTAGGAATTGATTGTGTGTTTCGTGTTCAGGTGACAAAGGAAAGTCTGTGACGATGGAGGATGTGAAGTTCCATCAGTGTGTCCGTCTCTCACGCTTCGAGAGTGATCGTACAATCTCGTTCATTCCTCCAGATGGAGAGTCTGAACTGATGTCCTACCGCATCAATACTCATGTATGACCCACATCATCATCATCGTCCTGTATTTCTTGCGAATGACATTTGTGCTATGGATGTAAATCACAAGTGAAATCTGTTTGCCTTGTCTTACAGGTGAAACCTCTGATATGGATTGAATCGATCATAGAGAAATTCTCTCACAGTAGAGTGGAAATCATGGTTAAGGTACTTTTTTGTGGATTTTACACACATCAAATCCATTTCTTATGAATGGATGCCACTGAAGATGTATGCTTGGGAAACTGTTAAAGCATATTAATTAGTCTTGTCTTCAGCTTTTGTTGACATAAGCAGCAAGTTATGCACACTGCCTTTGTAGTAACATTTGAAGCTGCTTTTTTTTCTGCAGTTCCTTTTCAACAAAATCATAGAGGATATTTAAGTCGCACTTTTGTGTTTTTTTTTTTGCCAATTTCAGGCAAAGGGTCAGTTTAAAAAGCAGTCTGTGGCAAATAATGTGGAGGTGAGGGTCCCTGTCCCCAGCGATGCCGACTCACCCAAGTTCAAAACCAGCACAGGCCATGCCAAATATGTGCCTGAGAAGAACCTGGTGGTGTGGACCATCAAGTCTTTCCCTGTAAGAGCTTAAAAACACAGTCCACTCATGTTCGATTTTTCTGTGTGGCTGCATAATGGATTTGTCTCTACCCATGCAGGGAGGGAAAGAGTTTCTCATGAGAGCTCACTTTGGCTTGCCCAGTGTTGAGAACGATGAGATGGAAGGCAAGCCTCCCATTACAGTCAAATTTGAAATCCCCTACTTCACAGTTTCAGGAATTCAGGTAATGTGTGCAAACAGATTAGTGTGTCTTATAGTGCAGTAACTGAAGAGTACAGTGCTGGTAGACTTCAGGTACATTTGAAAGTAAAGCATGTTTATTCTGGATTCAGAGTCTGTCAGGGTGTAGCAAATTTTTATAAATTATCCTGCTCTGTTAGCTCTATTGAGTTTCTTCATAGTTGAGTCTGTGTATAGTCAAGTCAGGTCCTGCAAGAGATGATGCAACCTCTGTAAGAAACTGGATTTAATATGATGATGCATGATCTTGTTTAAACAAGCTGCAACTCTATCTTACTTTTTTTTTTTTCTTCCAGGTTCGGTATATGAAAATCATAGAAAAAAGTGGATACCAGGCTTTACCCTGGGTCCGCTATATCACACAAAGTGGAGGTACATTTCTAATACCATTAATTTGCTGTTTAAACAAGTGCTCATCTGCTTGTTGATGTAAAAAGCTGAAATCAAATTTCTTTTTCTTAGATTACCAGCTGAGGACCAGTGCATAAAGCTTGATGGATGCTTCCACTTGTATTTCTCACCTACAGGACTTTAAGAACATAAATATAATTTTAAATGCACTGAAGAATGCCTGTAACATGTCACCTGCTCTAATGTTATCTCATTTAATGAAATTTGTTTGCAACTTTATTTTAATGTACCTTCTGTAAGACATTATCAATATTTAAATCAAATTATTTGTCATCCATTATTTTTGTTTGTATTTCTTGTTCAGTTTTTTGCTGTTTATTTACATGAGTTTCAATGCCATAAAAGGAGGTATTTTGACATCACATTGTAGTTACACAAATGTGAAATCACAGACGCGAAATTCCGCCTAAAATTAAAAACTTGCACCCGCCTTTTTTCCCACTCATCTCTGCAGAAACACAAACACAGGACAGAAATCTGAATGAACTGCCTTTTGAACACACAAAACGTATACGAATCGCCCGCTTTCTTCGCTTCGTGCTCTGATTGGCTGACGCTCACTGTAACCACAGAGACAGCGTAGTAACCGAGCCGCAACACCGCCTCTTTTTCCATATTTAGAAGGGCAACGCCCACAGGGCGACCTATGATTGGACGATCGTGTGTCCTCTTCAATGTTTGTAAATTTGTAGTCTGCAGACGCCGCTGTTTGATCTCAGCGCGCAAATGTATTTTTTCAGTGTTGATAAACTTTTCTTGTTTGAATCGTATTTCAAAAATACAAGTGCTAGAATAGCGGGATAGAAAAATACTGGCGACGCTTCGGAGCTCGACGAAACTTAAACAAGGTACGTTAAAAACCGCGACGGCTGTTTTATTTTATTATTTTAAGTGTTAGCTTTTAGCCTGCGTGCTAACTGTTGTTAACATTCAATTGATGTGACTTGTTCTGCATCAGAGACAAAATATTTGTGTCCAGTTGTGTTGTTCAACTGTTTCCTTGGTTGAAACGACCCTATGCAACGGTATGCTTATAGTAACAAAACATGGCGTCAGCGGGGGAACTACAAGTTACGTTATCCGGATGCTGCAGTAACGTTAGCTCGGTGTAGCCGTCAATAATCTTCCTGACTCTTCAGCCTTTTGTCTTCTTTTGAGGTCGAGTTTCTTTCTTTCTTGTAACTGGGGTACGTATCTCACAAAAGCAGGCAGCGATAGAAACTATAATGGTACTGAGTCAGATGGACGCCGGTAAAGCACTGACGGCGGCGGCAGCCAAAGGGAACACCGGCGAAGTGCAGCGGATCCTGGAGGAATGCAGGGTGCACCCCGATACCCGGAATGAGTTCGGAAAGACTGCACTGCAGGTGAGGATGGACTCTGTTTCACACTAGCTCCAAAATTTCATTATATCCAGGTCAAGTCGGCTTCATTTGTATAGCGTAATTTAAACCAAATAGCGTCACAGAACTTACATTATACATAATAAAATCCACGGCCGTGCTCGGACATTTTTCAGGACAGGTGCTCAAGTCAAGAGAAAAGGGCACGATCAGTTAAATGACACTGTCTTCCTGTAGGATACCAAAAATCTTTAAATTGTTTTTAAATACATGTCCCATTTTATGTGAATGGCAGACTTCAGGCAGACTAAGGCCAGAAGATCAAACGCTTTTAGTTTTGCCAAACAACTAAGAAGACACACCGTCCAATTTTATTTATTTATTTTTCCAGGTTTGAAATTAGATTAAGTACAACTTTATTAGTCTCCTGTAGAGATTCCCACAGGAAATTAGGATTCCAGCAGCACAGCACCAATCAGGAGATACAGTAATACCATAGATAGTAAAAGTAATGAAGTATAATGTAGAAATAATAAAGCAGCAATAGAACATAAATTTACATGCACATCCAGGTTTTGACATGGTGCACACTAGGTGTCATGATATTGCACTTTAGCACATCAATGTCCAGCCTTATTAATCCAGGGATGATAGCAAATGAAATTAAGTTAATGAGGACAAAACGAGGAAATATCTTAAATTCACATGTGCAACACAAAGAAGTGAAATAATGTATAACTTTGTCTTATTTGTGGTTGTAATGCATGCATGTTTAAATTTGATTTTTTTAAATGAGACACTGAGACTCAAAGATTTTTTTCAACCGCAAATTTTGAAGTGAAGAATCTCACTTTAGTCTTAAAAGCATTTATATAAATAACATTTCAATAAATCACAAGAATATTTAGTCCTAAACCAACAAGAGTAAATTCAAAGTTTAAAATCATCTAGTTAAGTAAAAAAAAAAACAACCATTTATGCAATCAGGGTGCGTCATATCAAGTTTTGTAATTTAAAAGGGAACATTCAAATGTACTAGCTGATACAATTCTTACACAATAGAAATGTTAAAATCCAAAACAAAAAAAAGATTTTTTTTATTTTTTATGACTGATTGAAGAGCTGAATCCGAAATCTGATACGTATCTGATATTTTCCATGTCGACGTCAGTCACATTTCATCCATCTTTTATGTCACTGTCATGTGACCCATGTCACAATTCTGCGTTGAACTCTGAAATCTGCCTCAGTAAAGCCAGTTACGTCATGGTCCAACCTGGCTCCGATTGCTCACCGTCAACATCTGTGCAGATGTTGCAGTCATCGCTCCATCGTCATCGTTGCGAATAGTTTTGTTCTCCTTTTCCCCGGTCTTCTCTTCTTCATAATTTTTTGTTCATTAATTTGACGGCTTCCACTGCACAAAAACTTTGAAAGTAAATCACACAGGCTCACTGCTGCTGCATGCGTGTTTACTACACCTGACGTGCTGCATTTGACTTCACATAATCTTTCTGCATGTCTCAGAGCTCACTGAGCTTTTTCAGTCGCAGCTCCCAAACTTTGGAAGGAGTTGCTTCTTGATAACAGACGGCTTCTTTACTTTTTTTCACTTTTATTCTTTAGAATATAAGCCAGCATTTATTCCACAATGTTTTGGTGGTTTATGTAATGTCTTTATTTGAACTGTACAGCACTTTGGTTGACAGCTGTCTTTTTTTTTTTTAAGAGCTTTAAAAATTAATTGATTAGATGTTATGATATATCAACAGTACTGCTTGTTTTAATTACACATTTATTTTTATTCATTAGAATGGGGGGAGGGTAATTTTGACATGAAATAGCTATTTTCTTTTTTTCAAGATGGTGATATTTTACTGTAAAACATGAGTTTTGTCATGTAATCCTGACATTTTTCTGTTCTTTTTGTTGTGAAGTTTTAGCTTTTATTAAATTGTTTGTTTTTATAGTTAAAAACCACAAACTGTTGTTGTAAAATTGCAACTTTTGCAAGACCTCAACTTTTTAACTTAACATTTTTTCAAATTTGTGACATTTTGAAAAAAAAAGCTCTTGAAAAAATTCTGAATTTTGTATAAACATTTATGTCCTATAATCAGATGTTTTTGTTGTGAAATAAAATACATGATGTTACATGTATTTTGTAACTTTTTGTGGTAAAAAAGGGAATTTTCAGATTTGGCTGAATCAAATCAGACTTTTAGATGTAAAATCTTTATTTCTGTGTAATTTAAAAAAAAAAAATTTTTTTTTTTTTTTTAGAGAACTTCAATTTTCTGACCAAATAAATCAAAACTGCACTTTTTTCAGTTGTACAGAAATAGCACCACCTGGAGTCTACCTGTGCACGTGCCTGATAAAGTCGAATGTTGGGCTAAAAAGGTCAACTTGAAACAAAAGCTGAGTAGAAATTATGTGATTTCAAAAACAATTCAAGAAGTCCTAAAATGTTATAGTGGTGGAAGGGAGCTCCAGATCTGGACCCAATGACCTCAAATTAATAATTATTCCCCAGCTCAAGGCTGCTGCATAATTTAGATTCAGTAAAACCCAAAAACCTGGTCACCCTTTGTTTTTCTGTAAACATGCCAGCCCAGTCACCTTTAAAAGCCAATAATAAAATGTAAAAATTAACTCTAAATTGAACAGCGAGCCAGTGAAAAGACCTCAATACTGGTGTGATTTCTTTTTTGATTTTATAGATGTCAGAATTAAATGTTTTTGTGCCTCAGATCATCTGGAGTATTTTATTCGCATAACTTAAAGGAAAACAATGAAAAGAAGACAATTACTTGGTTATCACAGACCAGAAATGAGTCGCTGGTTCATAAGAGTTATTATATTTCACCAACTTTATTTACAAAGTGCTTTAAAACAACCACAGTGACCCAAAGTGCTGCACAGAAGAATGAATTAAAAATGCAAATAAATATATGAAAATTGTATGAAACATAAAAATTATAAATTAATTAATTAATTAAAAACATGTATGAAATGAAAATAATGCGACCATCTAAATAATCACAATCTAAATAAAACTGACATTTTGGTTTAATTAGTGTAATAGACTCAAAATTTCTGAATGCTCAAACCAAGATAATTAAAGCGTCATAGTCAGGAAAATCAAATATAAATTTAGTTTCAAATAATATTAATGAGTCAATGTGTGGCATTTCCATTCCGTATATTAATGAAAGTAGTAATTAACATATTTCAGCCACAGGCATTTCATGACTACGTATGTCGGGTTAATACACCATAGAGGTATAACAGTAAATGTTCTTGATAAACTATACAAAACTAAGAAATTGTAGGGACTTCATATTTGTTAACAGTTAAGATATTTCTGAGCTGAGGTTTTATGTTGGATTTGTTCTTTATCTCGTTTGTGGGTTCTGAGATGTTTGACATGAAAGTGATAAAATGTCTGAGTCAGAAGTTTTTCATTTACACTGAGGTGCTGAATACTGACGCCTCCCCCTCACATCGTCTCTAATGTCTCCAACAGGTGATGATGATGGGGAACTCCAAAATAGCAAGTTTGCTGTTGGAGAAAGGAGCGGACCCCAACATCCAGGACAAACACGGGATAGCGCCCGCCCACGACGCAGCGCGGACGGGATTCCTCGACACGCTGCAGGTTCTGGTGGAGTACGGCGCTTCGGTGAATGTGCCGGACCAGAACGGCGCCCTCCCCATCCACATCGCCATCCGGGAGGGCTACCGGGACGTGGTCGAGTTCCTGGCACCTCGGTCCGACCTCAAGCACGCCAACATCAGTGGCCAGACGGCGATAGACGTGGCCCGAGCTTCGTGCGTGCCAGATATAATGGACTCGCTCTTCGCTCATACTCGGAGTTAGTTAGACGGGTCTCCTGTGTAACATAAAACATTTGTCTTGCTTTTTATTTATTATGTTTTTGCTTACCTGTTAACTTGAATTCATTGCTGTGTAAAAGATTCATTTTTTTTGTTGTCGGTGGCTCAGCATTAATGTGACACAGGACATATTGTCTTGGCAGCTTATTTTTGGTGGTGTCTATATACTGTAGATACCTCTTTTGCACAGTGCGATTTAGGCACCTTATACACACATTTATCTGTTTTTCCCTATTAATTGGGAGTGCACATTTGTAGATAGTTTCCCCCAATTTTTTTTTAACTTATTACATTATTTCTATTGTGTAAGAATTGTGCCAGTTTTTTTTTTTTTTTTAATTACAAGACTTGACGTGGTGCATCCTGATTGCTTTGCATAGTTGTGTTCTTTTCTTAACTAGATGTACTTAGATTTTGAATTTACTCTTATTTATTGTTGGAATAGGAATGCATATTCCCATGAGTTTGTAAATAGTAACATTTATTGTGATTTGTTAAAATGTTATTTATATAAATACTTTTAAGACTGAAGTGAGATTCTTCACTTTAATATTCGGGGGAAAAAAAACACAAAATAAAGTGTTGAACTTTGAGTTCCACTGTGTCTTCTTTATTTTTATGTTCAAACAATCAGATTTAAATTGTATTTCTATTGTATTCAGAATGAACTGAAGATATGTCATGTTTTTTCTCATAAACTTAATTTGCTATTATGTGTCTGTTCATGCATTTCAGGACTGACAATGATCCAAAAATAATTTTTTCGGACAGTTTTCCATTTGGTAATGCTGCCATTCCTTCTCACAATGCTAACAGTTTTTCCTTAGTTGCTAAAAAAGTTTCTGAAACCTTTCTCAATTCTCTTAAAACACTGAACTCACAACCTCATCTTCGAGCAGCATCTACGAAACACTTCTCTTGCGAAATCAAACTTTTGCCTCAAAACAGATTTACTTAAGTTCAAAACCAAACACTGCTCTCAAATCATAAACAAAGCCATCAAAAATTATATACGCAATCAAACTGTCAGTAAACAATGCACCAAAAAACAGAAAACACTGTTCAAAACTGCTCGGAGAGACGTAAATTTTTAATCTATTGAGCAGTCAGTGCTGTAAACAAATGGAAAGAACAATGTTCAGGGTCATATGATTTGTTTACAGTATATGACTTATACTGCAGTATACAATACATATATACAAAGGGACACAAATCAAAGGACTAAACAGGTGATCAATGTGCTTCCTCTTTCTTTCCCTCTACCTCTTGATCCTCGTATCCCACCTCATATACACTCGTCCTCTCACATAGTTTCTTCAGTCCATTCTCAGACTTTCTCATTCCCACCTTCAGCCACCTGTTTGCTCTCTGACTTATACTGGTTGTAACACGTCATTAGAAACAAGTGAAATCAATTTTTAGTGGTTGCGTTTAATCAATGACGAGCGTCTCATTTTGTTGCCAGTTGTGTTTAGCAGTATGGCTAACGTGCGCATCAGAGTGCAGAATGTGTTTAGAGCTTTGCTGAAAAATGTAAGTGAGATGTTTTACGACCGAACAATTAACTAAATGAGTTTAGGCAACTGGGAACTCTGTTCAGCCAATGGGATTCAGTGTTTCAGCAACTGAGGAAAAACTGTGAAATACATTCTTATATTGAAGATGTGAAGTGATTAAATATTTTAGCTGTTATTTTGATCCATTAGTCCTCAAAATACATTTTAAGGTGTACAACTGGACAGGTTAAGACGTGTGATACAATTTTCATTTCAAAGCTTTCAGTGTGTTCTTTTATCTGCATCAGGGCAGGATTGCAAGCGTTACCAGTCCAATCACTGTGCTCTTTGTAATGTATGCAGAATGTGTTTTTGCATCGTCTTTACAAAAAATAAAAAAATAAAAGCAAAAGTTAAATGACCTCTGCCAAGGGCGCTGATACAACACACTACCACACCTGGATCAAACTCAAGAGCCACAGCAAAATCCACGCAAGAATGTGCAAAGACAATTATATAATTATAACCAGAACATTTCTGAGGAAATTTTCAACACGACTGCCCATTTGATTTGACTAAGAGTATTAGAGCCACTGAAGAAAGAAAAAAAAAAAGAATTCTGAGATTAAAGTCAGGATTCTGGCTTTTTTCTCGTTCTCATTTTTTTCCTTCAGTAGCTCTAATACTCTTCTGAAAAATTTTGTTTGGCAAACATTTGCAAAAGATTTTTCCAATGAAAAGTTACTATTTCTTGCAAAACAAACCAACCAACAAACCAAAAAAAAAATCATGATTTTAAGACAAAAAGTAATTTTACAACTTGTAATTTCATGTCAAAATATTGCAAAAAGTTTGCAGGAAAAAAAAGAAATTTGTGATTAAACAATAAAAGATTTGATCTTTCAAATTTTTCAATTTTCAGTTTTTTCAATTTGAGATTTTATGATAAAAATGACCTTTTTTGAAGAAAAAAATGTGACTGCAAAATTTTCCGTTTTCCAACAAAATTTACTTTTTTCACAAAAAAATTCATTTGTTTTTACATTTGTGATTTTAAAAGAAAAAGAACTGGGATTTTAGTACAAGAGCTTCAGTTTTGTGATAAAATTCACAGATTTTTGTGAAATCTTTCTTTCTTTTTCTTTTTTTTTCTTTTACATATAGAAGGTCTCTTTAACGGTAACCATGGTGATGACGTGGCCCTGGATGAAATAGAGTTACACCCCTGCCTTACCGTCACAGGCGCTGGCTTTTTGAACTTGATACTTGTAACACTTAATAAGCCTGAAATTCAGTAATGTATGCACTGTATATTAACAGAGGAAATACAGTTGAACGCACAAAAGAAATATACAGGGTTTAATTTAAATGCAAGATTTGTTTTTCATTTCTGGGTGTATTCCTGCCTTTGGCTCCAACAGGCCCTTGTGACTCAATATAAGAAGAAACAGGTGTGATAATGGACAGATGGATGGTTTTTGTTGTTTTCGTTGTTCTGGTGTTTGTAAATTGGGGTTGTAGTTGCTGTGAACTGATATTAACACACCTGAGTTTTAGCTCTGTAGCTTATTATATTTTTTTTATAGTAGAATAGGCTTTATTGCCACCATTATAGGCTTTATTGCCTCATCTGACTGCACTCAAAGAATCAGATAAGCATGAGTAAACAAGTTTATTTTCATACATCTCTATTTTATGGAAATAAACAATCTTATTAACAAAAGTAATCAACTTCATTAAACCATTTGCATCTTTCCGACATCATGCAAGCGATTGAGGCCACTTTTGTTTTTCATACTTTAAAACCTTCGCGATGATCTCAGCTTTATTAGATAGATTTTTCAGGGCCAAGCACCCTCCCTCAAGGTGATTCATCAAGGACAAAGCTAATGACTCCATGCTGGAATGCACAACACGGGTGAAACCCTTTCAAAGGTCACAAAGATAACAGCAGTGAAACTGAAAATGAATGAGGGCCCTGTTTTGTCAGAGTTTGTAGGTAACTGGGACACTTCCCTGATGTTTGTGCTCGGGACACAATAGGCATTTTGTTTGCCTGTGCACCACTGGCCAACTTCACCGGCCCAGAAAGAAGATATAGTTGCCTGGAAGCCTGTGACGTCATCAGAATGATCATGTCTCACTTTTGTTTAACTTTGTTAAACAATTTCAGACAAGAAAAACTCTGGAAATGGAGTATTTTTAGATACTGCAAAAATACTGCAATGTACTACAGTCCATGCACAATACTGGATTTTCATGCAAACTCTACTCCACTATTTTAAATGAAGACCCATTCTTCACCCTGATCTTATTGTGAAATTATTGTCTTTTTCAATAAAAACACACAACAGTAGAAACAAGATAGTGAAGAAAGCAGTCTCAGACACACACCCACCACTAGGTAGAGCTCAGTGACTCTTCTGAAAGCAGCCTGGGTGTGTTGTCATGTGTGGTAATAACTTCCTGAGTAAACACAGCAGCCAGCTTGTCTTACAGGCTGAGATATACAACCGCAGTGTGCATGCTCTCACAACTGACAGACAGGAAAAACCGGAGTACGCCTGCAGTCACATGTGCAAACGTACAGATATGTGTGATTATGCGATAGTGACAACACATGTTTCAAGGGAGTGGCCTATTTTTTTTTTCTTTCTTCTAACATACAAACACATCTAAATGCATGAAAGAATTAATATGCTGTTCTTTTTTTCTCTGTTTAGGTGTTTTAGAGGCAAATAATAGCAAATGTTTAGTTTTCATCATTAAATTAGGAATTTTCTTTTTATTTTGTGTATGTGTTGATTTTGGAGAGTTGGTGACACAAAACAACACTAAGATATAGAAATTTTATTCACTTTTCAAGCACAAACTGTACAAAAAATTTAGAAAGTACTCTGCAAAATAATAATTAATGATAGCAGTGAACAAAAAGATTAAAATCTTCCTGTAGCCATCAGCCTGGTGAACAATGCACGCTAACAGTTGCTGTATAGTAATTGTATTTATTTCTTTACATTTGTTCGCTGATGTTTTCAAGAACAATGCTGCTCATGGTGGCAGCTCGCTGCAATAGCACCATCTTATTTTTGCTAGTCTTTGAGATATTTTTGAGTTTTTTAAACATTATCCGATTCATTGATCACATTTACTGAATAACTTCCCTACTGGGATGATTAAAGCATTTTTGAACTGAACTGAATCAATATCCCGTTTTGGATAATAAAGATATCAAAGTGTTGACTTTTAGCTTTAATTTAAAAGGTTACAGCCATTTTAAACAAAATACCTCCACCAAGGGCTCAAATGTATCTGGATGACGTGAGTCACCAACTGCCTGACATCCTAAACCCGACTAAGAGTATTAGTCATCAGATTCTGGGTTTGATTCAAAGAGTTTTCATTCTGTTATGACAAAATAAGTTTTAAGTTCCTCTGTTGTTCTGAGATCAGGTTACTGACTTAGTCATGAAATAAAATTCAATATTTTTAACTTCAAACCATTTTTTAAATCAGGCTATAGCAGTATGAGGAAAACCCAAACTTATGCTTTTCAATTGCACAAATCCTTCAATAGAACATTTCAGTCTTTTCCACCTTCAAGTTTTAGCTCTGGAGCAAGTTTCAGTCTTCAAAAGTTAGGAAACTTTAAGTTAAGTCCTCTTCAGACTTCATGAGAAGTTGAACTGAGTCCTCCTGAACCACAAAGCAGATCTTTAACTCTCTGAGCTATTCTCTGACAACATTAACTCACAGAGAAACACACTGATGTTTATTTTAATTTAATGAGCTTTGAAGGTCCAACAACCAAAGTTAAATCAGATCAGAACATCTTCATCTTTGGAATAGTTCAGGCTGTCAGAGTGCTGGTTCAGCAAGCAGAAGACCTGCGTTCAGTTCTTTGTGAGGACCTAGAACATTGTGACAGAAGACTAAAAGGATGTGTTTTAGACAAATTTTGAAGTTCAACCACAAAAACAGAATGATAAAATCAACTACCAGAGAAGAGCTGAATGTGAAGGGTCTCAATGGTGTGAAAGGTTCATGGCTGTAAAACACCATTAAAAGGGTGGTGCGTACTGGTTCAAGTCCTCCACATTACCTGGACCATGGAGGGAAGATCAGGAGGGAGGTCAGGAAATCAGGAGGTGAAGCAGTGTTAGAAGGAATGAGGAGTTTGAGGAAAGGTAGTGCTAGATGATCAGGAGTAGTAGAGGGAAGTAAGGTGAGAAGGGAAGGTAGAAAACCAGGTCAGAGAAGGTGGAAGTGTGAATGAAGAAGATCAGGAGGAGGGATGTCAGAGAAGGAGTGAAATAGGGTTAGAAGATCAGGAGGAGGGGGGACTTGTGAAGGAGATACTCCATAGAAAGAGTGATTCTACTGAGAGGGTGGTGTTGGCTGGAGCAGCTCCTTCATATCACCAGGAACAGGATGGTAGGACAGATGCGAAGGTTAGGAGGGAGATGGTAGCAGAGGCGGGCGCTGGCCCCCCATGGTGGTAGATGGGCAGCATCAGGAGAGATTTTCATCTCCCTTTTTCTGAACTGCTCTTCACATTAAAATGTTTTAGAACAGTCCATCTCCTTCCTTTGCATCCTGTCTCATAACCCCCACCATCTACCTCTGTGGACCTCAGCTACCATCTCCCTCCTTACCCTCTCACCTGTCCTACCACCCTGTGCCTAATGTGAAGGAGCTGCTCCAGCCAACACCATCCACTCAGTAGAATTACTTTTTCAATGGAGTCTTACAGTTGGAGCATCTTCTTACCCTACTTCACTACTTCTCTGACATCCCCCCCTCCTGATCTTCTCCCACTACTTCACCTCTTTCCTGGCTTTCTGACCTCCCTCATCTCCTCCTGAGCTTCCCCACATGGTCCAGGTAATGTGGAGGACTTGAACCAGCATGCACCACCCTTTCATTGGTGTCTTACAGCCATGAACTCTTCCTCCACACCATCGAGAGCCTTCACACTCAGCTCTGCTGTGGTAGTGCATTTAACTTTCTACTTTTGTTGTTTGGACTTCAACATTTTCCAACAGGTTCTGATGTGCAGCAAAAATCAAAATTCTGACTGGATTAGACCAGAAAAAACAAACTTATTCTTCCATGTCTCTACTGAGGGCCAAGCAGACTTGAACTCAGGTTTTCCAGAAGCTTCAACACCATTTTATCTTCCTGATCTACTTCCTCAGGGCCAAGGACCACCTCTTGAGCAGATTTCAGTCTTCACTTTCACTGTTGAGAGTTAAAAGTCATTAAATGAACATCTTTCTTGAACCAGATGTTCTGGGGAGGAGTTGAACACAGTCCTCCTGCACCATGAAGCAGAGCTTTAACTCCCTCAGCTATTCTCTGACAACATCAACTTACCCCAAAGATTTTGTAATTTTTTATTTTTAGTTTCTTTTTTTTTTAAAGCAGATGTATATCATTCTATTATTTTAGTTTGATTTTATTTTGTTTATATATTTTTATGAATGCCTTTATTTATTTACTTTTGTTAAAAATATTGTTTTTTTCACTTTAGTTTTATTTTATATATGCATTAATTCATGTATTTTATTTTATTATATATGTATTTTATCATATTATTATTCTTGATTGCAGCTTAATGATCAACTTTATTGTCATATCATCTGACCTGCGGTCGTATGTTCAGGACACTCGAGTGAAGAGACGAGCTGCGCTGTCAACTGATCACTACCTGGTGGTTTATTGGATCAGGTGGCGGGAAAATGATGGTCAGACCAGGTAGACCCAAACATATCGTGAGGGTCTGCTGGGAATGTCTGGCAGAAGAACCTGTCAGACAGATCTTTAGCTCCCACCTCCGGCAGAGCTTTGAACACATGCCGAGGGAGGTGGGGGACATCGAGTCATAATGGGCCATGTTCCAAACCTCCATTGCTGAAGCGGCTGACCAGAGCTGTGGATGCAAAGTCGTTGATGACTGTCATGGCAGCAATCCCCAAACCCAGTGGTGGACACCTCGGGTGAGGGAGGCCGTCAGGCTGAAGAAGGAGTTCACCAGGGCTTGGTTAGCCTGTCGGACTCTGGAGGCAGCAGACAGGTACCCACAGGCCAAGTGGACTTCGGCCTCAGTGGTCTCTGAGGCAAAAACTTGAGTGTGGGAGGAGTTTGGAGAGACCATGGAGAGTGACTTTTGACTGGCTCCAAGAAGATTCTGGCAAACCATCACCTCAGGAAGGGAAAGCAGTGCTCCACCATCACAGTGTACAGCGCTGGTGACCTCAACTGGGGATGTTGTCGGACGGTGGAAGGAATACTTCAAAGATCTTCTCAATCCCACCAACACATCTTCCATGGAGGAAGTGGAGTCTGGGGACTCTGAAGTGGGGTCATCCATGACTGGGGCTGAGGTCGCCGAAGTAGAAACTGTACGGTGGCAGGGTTCCAGGGGTGGATGAGAACCGCCCTGAGTTCCTTAAGGCTTTGGATGTTGTAGGGCTGTCCTGGTTGAAATGTCTCTGCAACATAGCAAGGACATTTGGGGGAAGTACCTTTGGATTGGCAGACTGGGATGGTGATTCCCCTTTTTAAGAAGGGGGACCGGAGGGTGTGCTGCAATTATGACCTTTTTCTGATTTATCGCAGTTACTTGCAAAAATACGGACAGGCGTGTGCAAAATCCAATAATTACTTCAAAAGTGGTCATTACATTACATGTAACTGTAGTGGGTGCTGTGGGAAAGAGGAATAACGTGGGAGAGTGTCCAGATTCTGAGAGGAACGGACTTTCAAAGTAAAAGTAAAAAAAAACAACAAAAAAAGTGTGTTAACGCTCATAAAAATAATTATTGCCCAGCCCTAACTATTAGGAATGAGATGTACGTTATTTGGAGGAAAGTCGAGGTATGACTGCCTTCAGCTCTCTAATTCTATATATCTGCACAGTATTGTAGTTTATGGGGCAGACGTTTAGCGTGGAAACATGTCAGGTATGTTTTGACAAATTATGTGTCTGATAACAAAATAACCTAGATTATAGGGGTGCGCAAAGCAGCCGGTATTTGTATTTGTATTTGTATTTGTTGAGGGGGGAAAGTATTTGTATTTGGGTAAAATTCAAAATAAGTGTAAAAATACTTTTTTTTGTGTGTTACACTTCTAATTTACATTATAGTGTAAGTATTCTTTATTTATATCCATTATAATAATTATCGATATGCGATATTGGTTGATGTTTTTCCATAAATCCAGCAATGAACATGTAACAAGGAACATCACTGAAAATAAATGAACATAAC
>JBAMYA010000001.1:5048078-5083281 GCA_037176975.1 Arrhamphus sclerolepis | reverse complement strand
GAGAACAATAAACGACAAATGTTTATTGAAATTTTTGGTTTTCTTTTTTTTTTTTTGTTTTCTTTTTTTTTCTTTTTTTTTTGGGGGGGGAGGGGGGTATGTCACTAGGAGACAATATGACAATAACATTTTAGTTAATATTGTCACACAAATAATTACAATTAAAGAGCAAATTTTCCTTCTGGTAATTCTAATATTTTAGATAAACAGGACTGATATAACAATATTACAATTCAATTTTTTTCCCCCCACTTTTACTAAAAGGTCTTTCCTGGTACAACAAACAAAAAGGGACATCTAGCAGGACTGAAAACATTTGCATGCTTTATGTGGAGGGCATCTTTTATCTGACGGTGACAACAGGGAAGCCTGATTAGAGAGGTGTATCTGTCCTTTCAGAAGTAAAGACCTAAACTTGCTCAACCAGTGTAGCAACTTTCCCAGCTGAACATTCCACTTTCTGTTCATCATTACATACCTGCTCCGGACCGCACAGTGTTCATGGGGGCCAGGGTCCCCCACTCATCCCTCTCCGGGTTGTAGCACTCGCAGGAGCTCAGCCGGTTGGCTCCGTCAAACCCCCCCACGGCGTAAAGCAGCCTGTTGATGACCGCCACACCCACACCAATGCGCCGCGTTAACATCGGGGCTACCAGCTGCCACTGGTCCCTCTCTGGATCATACCTGCAGAGCAAATGCAGACACAGAGGTTGAGATTTTTGACTTGAATCTTGTCTTTACACTTGTCCTACTCCGAGGAGGAAGGTACTGCTTTTTTGTTTTTGGTCATATATTCTGATTTAAAGGTCTCCATTTCCAAACAGCAATATTACAGCTCTAAAAATCATGAAGGTCACCATATAATGTGATCTTTTCTGTTTTTGTTCAATAAAATAAGAAAATAATAAAAAATTTTAAAAAAAGATCCACATCCACGCTAGCATTTTCCATCCACATAATACCACTGTAAGCAGGTATCACACCATCATCCATGTTTACTGGGAATGCGTACGCAAGGGTAAACTGACAGAAAAAATGCCAGAAATCACCTTTGCTGCAAACTGTTCTTAAAATAACTAAATATAAAATTTCTCATACACATGCAGTGTTATTAAATACAGATGCTTGACGCATAAACAAAGTCAGAAGCGCCTGCTGTTTATTCCGTTGTTAAGGTGCACCTGTAGCACAATCTCTTCCTACATCCTGGGTGAACAACAGAACTTTTTGAGTACAGAAACATGCATTTTCCAAGTACATATATTATTATATTTTGAAATTTTTTTCTTTTCAAGCAAACAATACTGAGCAAACTACTAAAACAAGTCTGTCACAGCTTTCATCAAGAACCATCTCCGCCAGCACAGAACGTACCAAACCAACTGTGACGGGGCGGCTTCATGACTCATGTGATGATGTGCATATGCCTGTATGATGACTCATACAGGCGTATGCAAGAGTCACTATTCAAAACAAAAATAAGTGCTAATAATAACTCGGATCTAAAAGTTTTTACTGCAAACTGATAAGTATTCATTGGCGACTCCACAGCACGCCATTTTGCATATCTTTTGTTGATACTAGTCTGGCTTTACTCGGCACATTTCACGCCCATTTCTCTGACTGAGTGAAATGGGTGTTTATGCCTCTCCAATGGCATTAAGAGTTGTTATTTTGTCCTGGGAAATAAAAAAAAAAAATCAAGGTTGAATCCACAGAAAACTATTCTTTGTATAACAGAGAAAAATAATTTAGATGGCTGGCCATGCCAGTCTATATGTGCTTGAATAATAAGATTTTTCTGTACTCTGTCCGCTCAGGATTTAACTGCAGATCTCAGAAGAGCAAATCGTGGAGCAAACAGGTGACCTACTGACAGTAAATAATTATGGACGAATTATCTGTTCACATGACCCACAGATTTGTACAGAGGGGCCTTTGAAGCCCAGTTTTCCTTGAACTGCACGGCATCATGTTGCAAAGAGGCGACTTTATTGCTTAATATAAATGTATCTGATATGTTAAAAAAGAATTCACCCATCATACAGTTATCATGGCTGTAAAATCTAACTATAGACACCAAAACCGAATTATGCACCAGTAAATATGTTAAATTCTGCTGGAAAGTTGGTACTTTTAACATGGTAAACAATGGAGATTCGCCGTTTTGAAGCCAGCACCTAGTGGTCAATGGAGGAACTGCAACAAAACGTACTTCCTGGATGAGCTTCAACCTGGAAGTGAGATGGTTGCCACTTGGAGCTACCACACTGCAGAGAAAAGAACCCTCACTGCCGCCAAGTGGTTGGTGGCGTAACTACAGAGCAATGCAGACAATAATGCAGAAGTAGAAACAGCAGAGACGGAGAAGGACCCGTGTGTAACGCAGAAGCTATATTCAGGCTTTACATGGGTGTAATATGATTCAGTCTGTTGGGTTTCTTTGCCGTTTCATCAATCACACTTCAAGAAATTCTGGACTCTGTTAAAATGAATCGGATTATTACCAAACTGCAATAAACCGGCCTGAATTTAACCATGTATACTTTTGTGTGCTTTCTGTGTCTTTTTTCTAAAATGTTTTGAGATTACTTTGGTTCTAAATTGGCTCTATACAAGTGAAGTGAATCAAATCAAACAAAACTCCCTTGGCTGGTCCATTTTCATTAATTTTCCAAAACGAATATCAGTTTATTTCCTCAATAATTATGCCCTCCTTCCTCCTCCCATTTTGTTGTAACGCACAAAACCGAGTTTGTTTTAAAATTCAACAGGAACCTTAAGGGCATAAACGTGTAATTAATCTTCTATTAATAGTGAATATAAATTGTATCCTTCTGCCTTGATTTTGCTTTTCACCTTTAATAACCTTTCACAATTTTGCAAATACTCAAAGAAAAATCTAGCTTTTCTCATAGTTACTCTTTTAGTTCCCTGTTTTCTCAGCCAGGAGGTTGACTCTGCTGCATGAAAGACAAGAGCTGTTATTGAGTTTCTCACTCATTGAGTTTCTCAGACAAAAAGTCATTGACGATGCCTCATCAGGTTGAAATGCATGAAAGCCGTAACTGTGCAGCACAGATTCATTTCTCAGTAACTGTAGCTTTCCATTGTGGTGTATCTGACAATGAATCACACTTTTTTTCTCTCTCTCTCTTTGTTGTCATTACACAGAAAGGCTTGGTATGTTCCTCTTTCAGCGAGACTGCCTGGTTAATAATTCTCATTTCAGGATCAATGCCAGAGGCCGGGTAAATTTTCAGCCTTGTATAAATATTTTACACAAAATTCACTGCTCAATTTATGACCGGAGTAGTTGAAGTTTGTACTTCAGGTCTAATCCTGGGTTTAACTCGTACATACACTGAAAGAAACACATTCAGATGGCTTAATACCCTCATTAATATTACTGTCAAGCCAGTGGCTGAATGAACAATGTTAGAACTATAAACTGTTGATCGCAGTAGGAATCAGGTCAGGATTTATGTGATGACAGAAAAAAAAAAAAAGACATGCTGTTTTGGTTTTAATGATGCAAGGGGAAATGTAAAAGACAAAATAGATCAAAAATATTTCATTGCACCTTAAAACAGGACTCACACCAGCTTTGTTCAAAGCAAAAATAAATTGCAGGAAGTGGAACTTCACCACATAATTTCCAGGAAGTTACTCGATTTTTTTTTCCTCAGGGCACAAACTTACTTCATAGAGTCAACAGAATAAAACTTAAGTCTGTACTATAAATATCCTCATCTGGACCGAAGCAAACCACAGAATCACCAACACACGACATTCAAATCCTGCTACATCAACTGCCTATAAAATAAAGCGTACTCGTGGAGCTCGGAGGCAGATGTACTTGTTGTCATAACTACCAACAACCCAGCTGTCGTCAGAGAGATGACACAGGGAGGCAGGAAATCATTTAGCTATTATTTAAAATATAAGAAATATTTAAAACTTAATACATCAGCATCTTCCTTTATATCAGAGGTGTCAAACTCTACTTCATCCAGGGATACATCATCGCCATGGTTACCCTTAAAGGGCCGGTTGTTCTTTACTTTCTCAACCAGCTACGTTGACAATTTCCTGCTAGTTCCTGGACTCAAAAAAAAAAAGTTTCATTACAACATTTTAAATTTAACAAATTTCACTATTTTTAATCATCAAATTGAGGGTTTTGTACTAAAATTCACACATTTTTCTTGTATAATCGTAAATGAAAAAGAAAACAAAACTAACTTTGCTTGAAAATGGTGAAATTCACAATATCATCTTGTTTGTAAAAAAAAAAAAAAAATTGTCATTTAAATCTCAAATATAAAAATAAAACCTTTATCATAAAATTGAAACTTAAAAATGTTTACCTTTTTGTAAAAAAAAAAAGAAGCAAATTTTGTTGTTAAATTGCAAATTTTGCGAGAATTGGTTTGAGATCTGATTTGTTTGAGACTTTTTATCGAACAATCAAAAAAATTTCTTAAAATTACAATTATTTGTTGGAAAATATGAACTTTTTGCAATATTTTGACGTAAAATTGCAATTTTAAAAAATAAAATCATTTCAACTTTTTGTCCTGCAACCAAGAATTTTTGTTATTTAAAAAAGGAAATTTAATTTTGTTGTCAAATATTTTTAAAATGTTTGCTAAATCATGACTTTTTAACATAAACCCACAACTCAACGGTCTACTGGCTGCTCTCCTCACCTGTTTATTCCACTTTTTCATGTCATTTCTGAATCAAATGGGCTGGATTTGAGTGTGACACATGCTTTAAATGCTTATTTAACTTACCTTTCCACGCTATTATGATGAATGCACCCGTGCGAACCACCGACCGCATATATCATGCCATCAATAACACCAACGCCGATACGGTTCCTGGGAACACTCATGGGGGCGCACGGAAGCCAGCAGTTGTTCATAGGGTTGTAGCAGTCCAAAGCATTTGAGTCCATGTTGCCGTCGGGGGCATTGTTTCTACCACCAACAGCATAAAAAAGCCCACTGATAACACAGGCTGCCAGACCGCTGCGGGGCACCTGGAGGTCCGCCAACCTCTGCCAGGCTCCCGTACAGGGGTTGTAGGCCTCAAGGTAGCTGAGAGACTGGCGGAAATAACCCCCTGCTGTGTAGATGAGCTGTGGCACCTTGGGAGTTCTGCAAGGAATGACTTTAGTGGGTTTGTGGAGGGTGAGGTCCTGGAAGATCTGGGCCAAGTAGTCTTTACACTGCGGGTCCCAGTCCAGAGACTGGAGCTGGGTCTGCAGGAAATTGGGGGTGAGGGAATGGCAGCGGACAGCCTGGAGTAAAGCCTGGACGTACGGCCGCCGGTTCTCCCGGTCATACCGCACCCAGGCCACGCACGCCTGGAAGACTTCGGACTCACATCGCACGTTGAGCTCGTCACGGCTGATGAGGGTAACCAGCTGGCAGTGGGACAAGTTGAAGAACTCCTCCTGGGTTGCGACCTGAAATCAGAGACAGGGATACGTTTGTGAAAATCTTCTCTCTAAGCCCTCAACAAATGAACTGGAATATAGCCGTGAATACTTATGAAATTACCTGGCGATAAATAATAGAAAGCTGAAATTTTTCAAGTATGTTTTGAGGCTATGACAATCCGGTGGAGAATGCTTTATAGGAATCAATTTTTCTTGACCCGATAATAAATTGTGAACTAATCAGTTGGTAAAAGAAAAATCCATAAATCCATCCAAAAATACATAAAATTAGGCATATTTTCAGCATTTTGTGATTCAGATTAGCTGATGAATTATGTGAAAACAAATCAGTTTTAGTTGTGTTTACTATAGTCAACAACTAAGGCTGAATGATTTGTTTCTTCACTGTAAACGACATCCCAGAAAATGTAAATCAGCCCCAAAAATCCAGTTTTCATTAAGGCTCAAATGATTAAGATCAAAAAACATACCAGTCACAAAGTAACATTAAAATCTTCCGCCATTCCTTAACAGTCGCAATAAATCTAGGACCAAATCTCTGGATAGAAATATACACATCAAACATTTGACTGGTTTCGCATTATATGAACTTACTGAGGAAAGGAGATGCAAAAAGGATACGTGACTCACCACTAACTTTGTGTCTGATGTGCATTTGCTACCTAATCTTATCAGGGATCAAATGGCCTTTCAGTTAGCCTGTTCTGCTTCATTTGGATTTTTTTTTTTCCCTTTTGCTGCCAAGTTTGTTCAAACCACAAACTCAGATACTGGATTCTCACAGCTCGAATTCCTACAGCACACAGGTTTAAAGCAGAAAAGGAAGCCAAAAAAAAAAAAAAGTACCATATACCTGGAAGACAAAATAGGTTGAATCATAAATCCTGACTTGGCCTCACCTGACTGAAGTTCATGTAGATGTATTCTCTGGCCTTCTGGTGGAGCTCAGTGCAGCCGATCTGTTCGGCAAAGCTGGCGATGCCGATGGCGTTGCTGGGGTCAAGCTGCTGAACGAGGAAATCACAGCAGGCCTTGACCACGCTGTCTATCTGGTACATGACGGCGCCGTTCATCACATGGATGACACACTTCTCTCCCACAGAGATGCTGGCTGTGTAGGCAAACTCTATCAATCTGTCCATAACCTGGAAAAGAACAAGGTGAGGAGGGAGGGGATTGCAGGGGAGAGAGAAAGTTAATAGGAGGAAAAGAATAAAGCCTTTTCATTTTTTTCACAAAGGCATATCCTCAACAAAACATCCAGCACATGCAGGAGAGCTCTCCGATCCAAGTCACTTTGCGCTCCTGTTTAAATTGTTCTATTTCTCAGTGTGATCTTACTAATAAACTCATTAAAATCTTAAATGGAAGATTTGAAGTTACATATTCATCATGCTCCACCTGTACTTGTACACATTGTACCATGACAACCACCCCAAATCAAACGTTACTGTCCAAACACTAGGTCCCATTTTTGCTCTTTCCTCAACTTCAGACTCCTCAGAAGTGCTTTTTGTTTTTATTAAAAAAAACAACAACACACATCTAAAGATCAGAAGTGTTTCCACAGACCACTTCCAAGTCCTGTCTGTTTGGTTGGATTCATGAGATTGCCTGGAGGTGCATTAATCATGACATCATGGTGTAAGCTGTTTAAAACTTTATTTTAAGGTAATACCCATGTTTCACTACAAAAACTGCAGCTATTACATGTCATGTTTATTAAACCCTATAAAAAGGGATAGGTGTTGTTAAATAAAATGTAGTGTTTTTGGAAAGCCAAAATTCTGCTTGTCCAGGGATGAAATCAGTTTATTATTCTTTTTAAATTTTATATCTGTGGCCTTCCCCCAGAGGTTATTACACAACGTCAATGCATAAGTCAGAATCCTCTTGTGGTGTTTTATTTTGAAAATCAGCTGGATTTTCTACGTCCCTTTTCAGTCCCTCCAGGATTTTTATAAATTCTTTTAAATTTACTGCAATATCTCCACAATTCTTGGAGTGGCCATTATTAACGAACTGTAATAAAGTAAAGATAACTACAATTCCCAGAGTTCTGGAGGCAAAACTGCATATGCTAGCTCTGCCGGTTATCAGATGCGGCTTTTAATAATCTGTGAAATTATGAAAGCAAACAAAAATAACAGCGAAAGACCGTGCAAAAGCAATTTCAAAATGTTCTACATGAAAGTAGATATTATTTACTTTATACACTATTCAGTATTTTTGTTGGATCACAACTGAAAATCTTTGGTCAACTATTTAAAATATCCATCAATGACCTCAACAGAGAAAGTTCAGAATGAGCAAGATGTGTAAGAGTTTGTGGTTTGAATTTCTATTATACACTCAGGTATATTTACATACATACAAAATGGCACCTCTATACCCCGCCCCCCACCCCCACCCCGCTTTTCCTGAGGGAGATTCAAGCAATTTAGAATGGTCTGACTTTTCAGTTTTAGATTATTGGATTTAACTCCAAACATAGCCAGCGCATAAAGTAAACACACACAAGAGATATTCTGTTTAGCAGAGTCTTGACTCTCGAGCTCAATTAAACAATTAGATTTAGTGATTTTTTTTTTTTTTTTGTGTGTGTGTAAATGGGATCTTTGTGTTATCACAAAGAAGAGGCATCTTGTTGGACGTCTCATCCAAGCGTTCAACACATCTGCTATTACACAGAAAGAAAGAAACCTCCTCCAAACAACATTACAGTTAGCCGGTTAGCTTTTAGGAATTGCAGCAATAACGGAATAAGTTTTGTCTTCAATAAATTCTACGGAAACTGAGTTACTTGTATAAAATTAAAGTTGAAAGAATTCAGTTTGCTCTTGATATTTAGTTGCATCTTACTGTTGTAAGAAATTGCATTCAAATTTTTAAAAATTTTAAATCATTTGAATAGCGTGCATTTTATATGTACTCTACGGTTACAGTTTTGCAACAGATTTTCAAGTCAATTATGTTAAAATGGAAACCTCATCTTGTTTTTGTCTTTGATAAGAGGAATGTTTCGATTTTTGCCTGACTTTGCAAAGATGCATATGGTGCTCCACAAACTGCACCGCAATTTTTGTGAAAAGTCACTGTAAAATCTAGAAGTTTTGTTTTTGGAAAAAGAAAAAAGAAAAAAAAAAATCAAAAAGCCCCTGGAGAGACTGACTGTTGTAAGAGGTTTTTAATCTCAATGGGATATTCCTGGTTAAAAAAAAAGGATGAAAAAATAAATTAACTTCCTGCCACCTTAATCTACTGAGACTGAATGCCAAAATATTATAGAATTATTCTTTCTATTATTGGGACCCAGGGTAAAACCTAGGACAGTGGGATTGTAAGAGAGAAGACTTCTTTGGTCCTTTCAGCGTTGTGTCTTCATTTACAGTTATGAAACTGTTGTGATCTACTGATCAAACAGTTTGATAACAGCCGTGCGGCGGTAGTGCACCACTTTCACATAATCTGTTTTCGAGCTTAAATGCAACCTGTTAAATATAGAAAAAGAAACTGAGATGGTTCTGACTTACCCTGGGATGAATCCCTTCAATGGGAACCAGCTCCATCCCGCACTCTTTCAGCCCGTTGGTGAACATGGCCCGGAAGACGGGGGACGAGGAAGCCAGAACCACCTTGTGGGCAACAAAGTCCACCGCCTCCAAGTCCTTGTAGCGTACACGCAGTGTGACGTCGCAAAGCTGGCGCTCCAGACGCAGCTCGTTCATGATGGCGAAGGCGGCTGATGTGTGGCTCTCCAGCGTGTAGCTGAAGACGCGGTGACCGTTGCGCGTGGATGGAGTCACCAGCGCCTTGCATTCTGTCAAGCACTCTGTCATTTCCTATATACTCGTTCTCCTCCTCCTTAATCTCCTTCTCAAGAATGGCAGACGGCGTTACGAGGCATCCTTGCTCCTCATGCAGGCATCGGTAAATGAAAAGAGTTTAAACTGAGGTAATCGGTGTGTGGCTACATCAACCCCTGTAGACTGTCCTAGGTGTATCTGAACTTTTTGTTTCTTTTTTCTTTAGTGAAAGTCTTGTAAAGGAAGATGCTTCGATTTCTCCGCTCCTATCAGTACTTAAGTCCAGCCATTCTACTTGTGATAGCATCCCTAGAGGTGGTGTGTGATCTGCCACTCATGGCTGGGTGTGTTGCTACACGTTGCAGTTCCCACATGATGAAAAGGAGTTACAAATATCTTTGGTTTCATCCAAGCTTTGACATTCATAAAAGTAAGGAATCTCTTTTACTTCAACTAGATTGGACACACAACTGTTTTCCTTTCCGCTCCTCAGTGATGTCGACACAAGCTTGTTAATCATCCCTGATGGTCAAAGAAAAATTAAATTGTGGCAGTGTGTGTCTGTTTTCTAATGAATCATCCTGTGACGTTTTTTTTCCCAGTCAAACTTATTCGAGATCTCAGTGTCCTACATGAAGCAAACATCTGACGCTGCCAAAGCAATAAAGAAATCAAGAGAGCATTGCAACAGATTTCTCCCAAGGAGGCGGGGGAGGGGGAGTATAATTTACAACTTCCAACACATTTGCTGGGGTCTCTGGAGTCATGTGCTGAAGATGAGGCAGTTGACAGCTTGTTTACTCTGAATGGCATGAAGACATTTAGGTGTCAGGGTGGCACAGGCGTGATCGAGAGTAGGTGGAGTTCTCCGGAGACGGCTTCCTAGGAGTTTCTCGGTGCTGGAATTTGTTTTGCTCCACTGTGTTTACAAACATGCAGTTGGTTTGGCTGACAGCTGTAAAAAGAAGGACAGTTTTTTTTTAATTTTTATATGCATTACACAAAACTATAAATTCTGTAAACACACATAAGTGCTAAAGCAAATGTAGTACGCTACACATGTGGATTTGATAGTTGCGCTGTCAGTATTCATGACAGCGCAAACAGACAACTATGTTTCTCAACCAGAGAGAGGCGCTAAAGAGCACAATATTAGGCGGTGCTGCTTTAAATTAATTGACTTAAATTTAGCTGGCCTGTCCTGTCCTGTGATCCCAGCTGGGCAGCTGCAACACATGGAACAGTTAATAACAACAACCCACACAAACATCATCAACAGCCTAAAAATATAACCTTAAAAATCAACATCCATTTGTTTTAAGATCTGGAGAAATCTTTTCATTTAATGCCACTAGTACTGCTTTCAGACACAAGAACCTGCTTAACCATTACAGCACAGCAGGAAGGAGAAGATGCGACCACTGAGATAGACTTTTAAATACTCTCCCTGTCCCCACTGCTGCCTAACGACAATCACTGACGTCTAAGTGATTTCAAATGATTTAATCGCTTGTTCATTTGCTTGTGTAGATGCCTCTGTGGAGAATTTCAATTTCAGAGCAGATGACTGCATCGGCGTCACTAACTTTCCTCGGAACAAAGCAGCCGACAGTTCATTGATTTTTGTCATTACCGTTTCCCGTCAGCTCTTTTTTTCCCCCCCTTTCAAATTTGCTGTATTCCTAGTTGCTGAATGAACTGTGGTTATTATGCATCATTGACCATCAACATTTATTGTTCATTTAAGTTATTATACCATCGCATAGTATGGTGTCGTAATTGCACATTGTTTCTAAATCAGTTTGATCTCTGTATTTACCTCCTGTGTATTTTAATAAAGCATTTTGAATTCCCTATGGGTATAAACAGTTCTATACAATTTAAATCTGCCTTTTAAAAGATAAGTCTGGCTTTGACCCAGGATCAGTCCACAGACCTGTGGGTGCTGGAAAATGAGGTGAGCAGGTCTCACTCTCCTCTTTATAGATCACCTTCGAGTAAAATCAGTGGGCATGCCAACAGGCACAGCAACCGTACGTTCAGACCGAAAGCGATACAAGTGGCAAGAACGACTGAAGTAATTCACTTTGTATTGACAAGAGCAACAAAAGAAACAAGAGCCGCAGGCAACGAAACATGGGAATCTTAGCGGTAAAAGAAAGTTAAACCTCAGTCAACTTTACGGAAATGAGCTACGACACGGTTTGGCAACAACCAAACGGAATGTCGACATCCGGAATATAGAATGTTCGACTGTTTTCACATCACGGGCACCTTTGCCGATTTTGCTGCTGTGTCCAGCGAGGCTTTTTGGGACTCTTCTGAGACATTTAGCGCTTTCCGTCTGAATGTACATTAACATTATATAACGCTGACCCAATTAAAACCAAACTCTGAGTAAAATGCGTCACCTTAATCTGAATAGGCCCAGGGTCATATCCAGTGAGAGCAATTATCAGATTGAACTATGGTGATTAGGTAGACACATAAACCTTAATTATACTACCATATCTGCTGGAAGTTTCTCAGGTTCTTGCGACACAATGTGTGTTTACAACATGCTCTAAACTCCAGCTGAGTCATTACTCAATGGGATGCCAGCTGTAAAAAATAAGACGTGGAAGAAACCCAATTAATGTCTCCATATTTTGAGAGATATGGGCGTAATTAAGGCTTTGGACGTACATGGACATTGAAAAAGGGGGAGGGTGTCATGTGTAAGCGCATTAATTACAATAAGAATTTGCTCTGTCAACACCAGAAGACATTCAAAACAAAAGGGTCATGTCCATGAACTTCCTGCATTGCTACATCAGCTATGATAATCACTTTTTTTTCCCTCCGAACAGATTTTGACTCATTTGCTGCTGCAGATGCTTCTTTAACAGAGCGTTTCAACAATGTGATCATAGATGACTGCATGATGTACAGTGTGACTACTCTGCAGAGAAATTTCTTCCTTGGCATGAGCAACCAACAGTTTCCTGTCATATCTTTATTCGTTTTCTTTTTTTCCCCCCTGCATTCCTGAACGAAAGCGCTGATGGGCTGCAGCACTCATCTGTGTCGGAGATACGACACGCAGCTTTGTTTCAGACTCGGTGTGCTTCAGAGTAGCATGGTTCATCATACTTGGTGGCCTACCATGCTATGAGTCACGCTTTGTTAGTGGTTTTTATGCATTCAAACTAGAGATGCGCCAATCGACTGGCTGGTGATCAGAGTCCTAACCCTAACTGGTATCAAATGGTTCCAGAAATCTGCTGAAACTGAGATTTTTCATATTTTTGTTTAGTATGTGAATTGTACGCACAGCCTTGAACACTTTTTAATATTACTTATTCACTGGGTGAGGCAATACATTCAAAAACGCAGAAGCTTAGAATGTTGAAGATTTTTGTACCAGGCTGTCAATATGGTTAATTCTGTTGCAGAGTTGGCATGTTTAACGTGGGGATTTGCTCTGTTTTGAAGCCAGCACCTAGTGATCAGTCGAGGAACTGCAACAAAACATACTTCCTGGATGTACTTCAACCTGGAAGTAGGATGGTTGCTGTTTGGTAAGAATGTCATGATGACATGGTCATGGGGCACATGAGGCAGTTGGACACCTTTATGAAATGGTGAATATCATGTGGAATCAATTACCATTACATCAACTATTTCCAATCATGTAAATAATTGGAAATGAGATCAGGCCTAAACTAAATGTGACATTTCTATGCTGCTCTTATAAAGAATACCATCCAGCTCAAACAACTGAGATCAAGCAAGTATGTGCTAATTGTGGCTTCTCTATGCAAGGGGTGATAAAAACAAGCACAAAATTCTGCTGCAGACTTGTTTTGAAATTAATACCTCAACAGGGATCATGTGGGCACAGGTCCACAGGGGGGGTTTGTCTTAGTTTGTCTTTATCTGTTGCACAGCATTAAACTCACCGGGATGGATGCAGCATTAATTTTTAATGCCTCATCCAACTTCTTCTTTTCTGATCACGAACTGCCTGTGAAAGAGTACAAAGAACAGACTGACTGACCGGCAGTTTCTGAGGAGTCAGAGTTACTCAGCAACAATACTGCTGCGAGTGCTCAGTTATATAACAGAGAACATACGTTCCTCTCTCTCACACACACTAATCATTACCTGAGGAGATAATAGGACACGATGAACATGCCATACAACATGGCCTTGTTGCTTCTCAATTGATGATCACTTTAAGGTCAGCGAAGGATAAAATAAGGGAAAAAAAATGCATATTATGTTTGAAACTATATTGTAATCAATAGATGGGGATGCATACAAGGCCACAGAGGTGTCATAAGTTAGTCATCCAGTTAAACGTACTGTACTATGAAACACATTATGATAGCTATTTATTGCAGTGCTTTTCTCCCTCCGGGATTCTCAGTAAAATAGCTTCACAGCAGAACATATTGCTCAACTCGTTCGCTCGCCACGGGTTACAAACCGCTCACTGACAAACAGGCTACTCAAGTATCACTCTGTAGCTGCTGCATATCTCTGATATTTTATCAATAACTAAATATAGGATATATTCTGGGTACAAAACCTTTTTACAATTCTGCAATCCTGCTTGTAAGGCTGAGGTTGACATGACTGGAGTAAAAAAAACAAACAAACAAACAAAAAAAGAAACCTGCCCCGAAGGGTAGAAATATTTACCACAGACAGAAATCCCATTATTGTAAAGTAAATAGTGGGCTGATCAAGCATGTATTTTTCAAATGCTTTATTGTATCCTACTCACTGTTTTTCAGCGCCTAATCCTACAGTATACAGACTTGCAGACGCAAGCTTTGAAAAGACATATAGCTTCAAAATAAAAGCAGTAAATCCTCTTTAATAAATCAATGTGGAAATCTACTGGGTAAATGACTTTATTTCAGGCACAGCAGCAACGGTAAATTGTAAAACTTACATAAATGTAAGTTTAAAACGTACAAAGTAACACTGAGGCTGATGTCAAAACCATGCTCCCTAAATTCACCATCACAGCGTCATGTTTTATGATCTGTTTGCTGAGATTTTATATAAACTGTCAATGACACATTTTGGTCAAAATCCCACTGAGATATAGTATAACAGCTCATGTTGAGCCATGTCTTTACAATTCTGTTCACAGCAGCTGGTTTTAAGCCCATTTCACCACATCTATTTTGCAGGTTTGTCTGTTTTGAAATCAGGTTTACAGCTTTGTGATAAGATGTTGAATTTGGAAGAGAAAAAGATGGGAAAGCTGGATAATTTAATAGAGCCAGCCCAAGGAGGGTATAAGTGCTATTTTCATCTGCTAGGTGGCAGTACTGGCTTCTTGCAGACACGGCCACTTTCAGTAAAGGAAGCAACAAGCAATACAGATCATTTTACGCAACTGTCTAGCTTTAAACAACCATTGTTTTCTACTGCGACGCTGCGGAGTGTACATCACATAAGCTGTGTTTCCACTAGCGGGGCTTCTGAGTAGTTTTTCAGCGCCGGATCGTTCATGTTACCAGGAACAGCCCCACTAAAAAGGCTTTCAGGAACCTTTATGGGGCTGAAAAACTCAGGGTGGCCTTGATAAACTTCAGGATTGGGGGAGTGGGGGTTGGGGTGGTACTGGCTCATTTTAGTTGATTTAACCTCTTTTCTTTTTTTTGCCAGTTGTCATAGAACGAAAGCGCTGTGCTTCCGCCACCATGTGCTTTAGAATGGTAGTTTACATGCAACCAGCACTGTCACCATAAGTGGAGACACGACGGCTAAAAGGACTAAAGAGGAGGAGGTTGGCCCTGTTAAAATTCCAGTTTACAAGCTTTACCCAAGAACCCCCGCTAGTGGAAAGTAACACACCCATAGATCCAGGATGTGTAGGAAGGACGCTACACATCTAAAACTGACGTGGGTAAAGTGGCCGAAAGCTGTCTCTGCACAGAGATGATAGAAGGTACTGATTCGCTGTGAGAGGAAGGACAGGACGGGAAAGAATGTCAACGTGCTGAACCTCAAATAAACTTCAGGCTACGTTCCTGTCGTTTCAATAAGGAAAAGATCAGTCCTGAAGGCCAGGCGAGAGGTGAACCTGTTCACTTTGCCTGGATTAACTCCAGGAAGCCACTAACGTGGGGAAGACACAGCTCCGCAAAGCGTCAGATGAATGCAACTGTTCCCCCCCTCAGGCCTATAATATAGTTGCTGTTAACAAGGCGTATGTGTCATGGATAACATGCGTATCCTGCGCTCGTTCGATAGGTTGGTTGTGCACGTCCTCTGAAAAAACACACCGGGTGTGTGCGAGATGAAATCTCCACTTGAACACTGGACGCATTTGTGCAGATCAGTGTGACAGTTAACCACAAATGAACTGTCACAAAGCTCTCCTGCAGTGATGCTCTTGATATACAACCGCTAGCTGTGTGTGTTGTTGATTGTGTTGATCTAGGATGGTAGCTTGACGCAACAAGTCACCAAAGGTTGCAGTGGTGGGGGTGTCAGTTTTTCTCCTCAATTTCCCACATCAGTAAAATGATACAAACTCCTATCGACATTAATTTTATGGTCTAACTTTTTTTTTCTTTTTGCAAACAGAAAATGAACACAAATGCAAAGTAACACCGAAAGTGTATCCCAGGCCTTACAAATGCTGTTCAGCAGTATTCTTGTGGTCTGTATTCTACTCTGAACCAGGTCTGTGAGGTCACAATACCCTGCAAATCTGAACAGCTCACTGGACGACAGACTTGCAGAATCTGATGGCTCCAAACAAAGCAGCAGGGTCATGTTAGAGTTGAACTTGTGAGCTGTCTCACTAAATTTTCAATTATATCCCCCCCCCCTTTAATTGCTCCACGCTGCGTTTAAGGACCCCTGCACCCCAGTTTTTCAGAGGCACTCTTCAGGCCTGTAATCCTCGGGTACCAGTCAGCAACTGGAGAATCACTCACAAGTTAAATGGGTGACTAAACCACGTTTTTTTTAAATGTCACAAAGTAACTAGGACGAAGCAGTACCGAAACAAATGCCAGCGTTCAACGTGTTCCGTCGGCATTTTTTGGCAAAGATCTTCCCTCCTCTGTGAGTCATCCTGAACTACTCCCCGAGAAAACAGTGGAACTGGATGTACGAAAGCACGACCCAGAAGTGGAGCTGGTCCTTACATAAGCTCCAAGTGGAATTAAGATTTCCGCGCCATCTACCTACCTGACACACAAAGCGCTGTTTCGCTTTCGGTCCAGGAACTGTAAGGTCATCATTTCTGAGCTTGTTTTCATCAAAAATAAGCCAGACAGCTGGCGTGCAAAAGGCAAAACACGGGGGGAGCACGATATGCTATGAGTTTGCAACCGGACTACATAGAGTAGCCGCAAAAATAAAACGCCTGGAGACAGCTCAAATGACAAGTTAAACGTTTCGGAAACAGAGCCGACATCAGAACAGCCTTGTAATAATAATAGCCGAGTAACGGCTGAGAGCCGATATCCGCACAAACACGCTAACAAAGCTGCTTCCACTGCCACTAGCCATCACTTGGTTATCAAATCTGCCCACGCAGTCGCGTTAATCGCCTCTGACGACGTTATATCTAAAATAAAAGAAACTTACGTAGTTTAGATCAAGTCTTCCATCGCGATCTGCTGAGGTCTGTGCCACATAGGAAGGAGGGGGGGCAAAGCTGTAACTCACCGTGACTAAGCATTGTACAGGCGTCCCTTCGCCTTCACAACAAGAGCCTGCCTGAAAAGCGCCAAATCCACCTCCGTTGACGTGTAATGGAAGATAACGACGTCAGGAGGGAGGCAGCTTTTATTGTGAAGGAATTCCCAGAACGAGGGGAAAAAAGCTCGGCCAAAAGGTTAACACCGTGCCAAAATTGTGGCTTATTATCAATCAGGTCTGTTACAAATAATACAAAAACAGCCAGATAATGCATTTGTTTCTGCATTACTTTGTAACAGCTGGTTAAGAACATCCCGCCAAGAAAGGGAGCTTTTAAACTCTTTACAAGAAAATAGCCAAAAAAATTTAAATAATAATAATAATAAGAAGAAGAATATTCAATGCAAATTACTTGACAAGGAAAAAAACATGTTTAATTCTGCTTTTGCTATATGCAAGCATAATAATTATTTGAAAACGCCCTATAGTTACCTCATAACCCACATAGTTTCCAATTTGAAAGTGCAGCTCACCCTGCTTGTCAAGAATATTTCCTCTCAGAAAACATGTTTGTGAACCCTCCAACAGTAAATAGCAGCTTGAGAGACTGTCTGTCCCAGCCAGGTGCTGACACACTAGTTTTTCCCTCTTGAAAAATATGTAATCCAGGTCAGCACGGGTAGCCTGTACAGTTTGATGCTTCTTTTAAATAGTCACAAGATGGCACTAAAAGCCAACCATACCACTGTTATTGTTCGCCTTTGGACAAAACTGCATCAGTCTGCTGCTATAACACCAGCTGCGTCATGAAGAGAAAGTATAGTGCCCATCTGTGCACATGCACCTCAGCAATCAGGACAGATGACTGATGACTTATACCTGTACAGTTAATTGTATAAGTTCAACAGCTGGAAGGAAGCCCTGACTGACTGACCTCTGTCAGCAGGCACATTGTTGACAGAGGTGGTTGCAGTCAGCATCTGGGGGGAACATATATATCCCTACTTTTTTTTCAATGCACCACTGGATGTCTGAGAGTTCAATCAAAAGTGAAACAGTTAGATTTGGTCTTGGATGAAGATAATGTGTGTATTGAAATTGTGGCCTGATGGATATCAGTCCAACACCACTCTATGCAAAGCAGCTTTTTTTATTTTTTTTATTTTTTTTATTTAATTTATTATTGTTGCAATAATGGTCTTTACTGAAGCCAGTGAGATGGAGGATGGGGTCAGACACACTGCAAACTCGGACCTGAGTCAGCTGCACAAGGACTACATAATACCTAAATGGGGCACCCACTCAGATAAGTTTTTTTTTAAATGGGGCGCCCACTCAAAGAAGTTAGTCCTTTTTCTTTTCATGACTTTGTGGGCCTTCTGGTAATCAGACTGTTGTTGTAAAATGTTGTAAAATCTTTTACAAACCTTTGCTAAATCATGACTTTTTGACATTAACACTTCAGCAGTCTCATGGCTGTTTTCCATACCTGTCATTCCTCTTTTTGATGTCAGTACCAAATCAGACAAGCAGTCGCATTGAAATCATGTCCTTGTTATCTCTTGAGGGCCAGATGAGATGAAGTGGTGGGCTGGATTTGGGCCGCGAGCCTTGAGTTTCACACATGTGATATAAGAAGAGAACAATGCAGTAGCCTGTCTGTTATCTTTTAAGAGCTTCTGATAAGCTTGCTTTGCAACCGAGATGAAGTCACGACCATATTTAAAATCTGATGCTGAATTAAAAACCTGTAGAATATATCACTGTATGTCTACAGATGGTGCTTCTCCTTGACGACAAATTTAAGACCAGCTGTGGGTGATTTTTCTTAGTCTAGCCCCCGCCAAAAAAAGAAAAAAAAAGTACTAGATCTGTGTGAGATGATTGCTGGTAACAGGTTAACAGGGGAAAGAAAATTGTGCTCACAGTTCAATAAAAGGTATACTGTGTGCTGAAACAAGAAAAGTGTAATGCATATAGGGCAATGCCATTACCAGATGTGAAACAAGGAGGTGGGGGCTGGGGGCTTCCTGTGGTACTTCTTCACACAACCAACTACACAAGAAAAAATACACACACAGACCCACTCATGAATGTTTCATAGCAGGAAAATAAATCCAAGCGTCTTTGAAATCACTTGAGAAAATATTTTATTTCTTTTATGAAAAGAAAGGTAATGTTTCTCTTGCTTGTAACAAAATAGAAATAATTTACAATACACATGTTCGAAAAAAAAAAAAAGTCTTCAGAAGTACAGAAAGTTCATTGCATGGATTTCAGTACAAGAGAAAATACCATCTTATTCCTCGGCTGAGGCTCAGAAAGGCTTAACTAAAAATATATAGAGCTGTCAACCTAAATACATGATAAGAATAGCATTCATTACATTCATACTATAAGCAGAAATGTTAATGATGATTAATTAGAAAGAATAGTGGAGTAATTTTGCAGTGCATCTGCACTGAATCTACACGTTTAAAACTAAAAAGTGTGGACACAGACTTGTCCTTTCAACTCTTTATGCAGATAATGAATGACTTCTACATCGTTTTCAGTCTGCTGATTAGTCACATCACTGATATGTTGACGTGTTTATGCTTTGTTTCTGGCGCAGTGTTCCTGCAAATGTCAGACTGACACTGGTAACGAAAAGAAAAAAAAAAAAGACCCCGACCTTAAAAAACACTCCACTTTCATCCACATCAAATACGTCTGCCGTCTGTTATTTAAAAGGAGCGGAGGAGGGTTTCATTTTGCAGGTTCCCTCCCACATCAATACCCCTGCGCTCCTTACCCGAGTTATGTTTTTAAAAAGCAAGCGCCAACTCCCTCTTTCCTGTTATCTGTCTGTCTCCTTGCAGCTACCCTGCACCACGTACGCAGGCATATGCAAGGGGGAGCTAGAAGGCTTTTATCTGAGCAAATGTGGTGCACCAATGGGACTTCGGACCAGCGAAGTTCAGGTGGCTGCAGATTCACAGATAACAGACTCCAAGCGCTGTATTGAAGGCGCTTCAAAAACAACAAACAACAACAAAGAAAACTATTCTTTATATTTGATTTAGGAAATCTGCAGGAGTATGTTCTGTTGACCCTTTTAGTATCAATTAGTGTCACTTTCAGTGCAAATTAGACAAGATTACTAGTCATTAACATCATACTATATATGCATGTTACGCTTTTCTTGTTCACATTTAAGTGGTAGCCTTGTGACCCTTTGGTAAAGTAAGGATGTAAGAAGGTTTATTTACATTGTTATATTGCTTTGACTACGCCACTTTTCACATGTCAAAGGCAAGACATTTGTCTGAGCATGTTTCTATTGTGTGTCCCACTATTATTCCTGCAAATTCTGTTTCTGGCTTTGATTCGTTTCCAAGAATACCACAGAGATTTTATGAATGTCCTGTGTTCAGTGGTGAACCCTCTCACACCTTTTTTTTTTTTTTAACTTTATGTACAAGAGTTTAAGTCCTCATTGCTTGAAGAGTTTTGGATAAAGAGTTTTGATTGGAGACGGAGTGGTGATCACATTCCCAGATGAAATAGTCGTCTCCTGTCCGGCCTCTAACTTCTGTGAGGCAACCTCAGACTTACTGAAGCTGCACTCCAAGAATGGCATCCCAATCTTGTTCACCTGTCCGTCTCTGCTCATCAGACACGGCATACACAGCAGCCTCAGGATGGCTCTCCTCATGTCCTTACTAGTAAGAGTGTAGATGATTGGGTTGAGGAGTGAGTTGACTATGGCTACTCCCAGGAAGTAGTTAGCCTTGTGGAGCAATGGACGCAACTGGCAAGTGCGGGTGGGGCAGAAAAAATCCACAAGAAGTAGAATGAAGAGGGGCAGCCAGCAAGCAATGAAGACACCCAACACGATGGTAACCGTCTTCAGAAGAGCGATGTACTTCTCGGACTTCCGAGCTAAGCCCTTCCTCATGCTGCCTGATAGGCCCACCCGCTGGCGCTGGGTGTTAATGCGGACAATACGGAAAACCCGAGCATAAAGGATCACAATGGCCAAAAGCACCAAACTAAACACACTCACACAAGCAAGAATGTAGCTTTTAGCATAAAGTGGGAGTACCGTTGAACACTGGTCCAGTCTGTAGATGCAGTTCCACCCCAGGACTGGGAGGACCCCCAAAAACCCTGACAGGGCCCAACTCGCTCCAATTAGTGCCATCATCCGTCCCCGCTTTGCCCCATGGTACGGACGCATAGTCATCATAGTGACGTGGCGTTCAATTGCAATAGCCAGCAAACTTATAATAGATGCAGCCAGCGTGATGAAGACCCCTCCCTCTCTGAGGAACCATAACAAAGGTGTCAGTTTCAGAGTATTAGGTCCCGACATGATGATGTTGGCCATGTAGGTAATCCCGGCCAGAAGGTCTGACAGAGTCAGGTTTCCCAGTAGGTAGTACATGGGCAGATGAAACTTCTTGTTCTTCCAAATGGCAATAAGAACCACGGCGTTCTCCAGGATGATGAGGATGCACACCACCAGGACTGCAACATTCTCAGGTTTCAGCCCTTCGAGGTACCGGTCTTTCTGCAGCTTACCAGTAAAGTTGTAATGCTCCAAAATGACAGAGTTATTCTGGTACTCTGAAAAGAACTGGAAGCATCCAGGAGATGAGGGATTAACGGAGGGGGAGGACTCTGGTGTAGAAGGGGGAGTCTCAGCGTAAGCAGAACTTAAAGCCTCCATGGTGGTTGTTGTGTTTCTATTCTACCTGGAGTCAGTGTCTTTAGTCATTTTGTTGGTGTGTTACTGGCAGTAGTAGCCATGAAGAGTTTACAGAAATGACACACAAAATGTGGCCAGAGGTCCTCCTGCATGAAGTTGCAATCCACCAGAATCGCTACTGATATTTTCTTTTTCACCAGAGGAAGGTGCTCTTGAGTTCAGTGTGGTTTGAAGGTCCAGATACTGTGGAAAGATGAGGAAAGCACAAAAGTTATGGAGAGAAAGGGTGCAGAACCACTGCTAGCTGAAATAAGGGTCTTTGAATAATTACTTGAAAATGCAATCCCCTTAAAACGAACGTTCATGCATTCTGGAAAAGTAATATCACTGACAAACTGACACTGGCTGGATGATTGCTGAGTAGGTTGACATGTAACGTATACTGGTTTAAAGACAAATACATGCATTCCTTGAGAAAACAGATGAGTGACAACTGTCATTTGCATCTGTGAGGCAGAATATCCTACCGAAACATCTAGTTTTTTTTCTCACAGTTTTCTTTAAAAATGAGTGTCAGCCACTGTAAAGTTGTTAGACAAGAACCACCACCACATGTGCACTTAATTTGGCTCAAATGCAGCTGATTCTCACGGTGTAGATGTCCCCCATCCCATCCCACCCCCAATCACACACACACACTTTAAACCTGCAATCTTTAAGACAGAAACAGATGCTATAAAATGTCACAGCATTTAGCAACTATTACCATAAAAAGCAGTGACAGGTTTGCATAGTTCAGTGCAGGTTAACAGTTAGTTGTAATTAGGGTTATGTTCCTCTGGGATTCTATGGAATGTTTTCCTCTACTTGAGTCATGTGTTAATGTTTAATAATTGGTCCGAACACTTTAGGGGATTCAATCAGCTGTTGCACATATGGAAAATTTATGTAACCTGCGCACAGCTGAATGAATGGATCTGCATCTCTGTTAAAAATATGAACATCTCAGTTTGTCACTGAGAGATTTTCAGAAGGTAAATGCATCCACAATTTTCTTTTTAAGACTTCAACTTACGCATATTGTTTATTTAGATCAAAGGTTTTATCAGTCTTTTCCTGGTTAATTATTTTTTTATTTCTTGTCTTTTTTTTTCTTCTACAAGGTCTTTGTAATTAAAATCTATAAAATTAACCACTTACTGGTAATCAAAACAACATTATACCTTCTTCTTCTTCTTTTTTTTTAAAGAAAATGTCAACAATTTTAAACTCTTACAATGATTATGATTTTCATCCACAGTTATGGGCTGAACAAGCATGATTGTAATCATACAAAACATATCTAAATTAAATGGTGCTAATAATAACAACCTCTTTAATGCATTGCATCAGTTTTGGGAATCTTAAAAGAAATTACCTCCGAACTGATGTGGCGTTGCTCCTATCATCCACTTCATCTGCTTTTCAACCAGGAGAATCCAAGCGCGAGCTGCAACTGAGTCACTGTCAAACTGACAAAGCAGAGGGAGTCGAGACGTTAGTTGAAACATGCAGCAGCTCAGGGGGCTGGTCTTTACCCAAAGTCTCTCTCCTCCTCACATTCTCTTGAATTTCCTCTCTCACACGGTTGCATGCGTTTCCACACAGAAGTCAGCGCTTCTAAACGTCTCAATGTCACTTTAATTATAAAAACTCAACATGAAAACCTTGTAAATGACAGCTATGCATAATACAACACAGTATATTCATATCTGATATAATGCAATGTTAGACATGAAGATTCCATATGTTTGTTTAGAAAAAGAATCATACCGTAAAACCATAAAAATATCATGTGCGCATACACAATCTTAATCAAGTGCTGTTTATTCTCAAGTGATATTTTATTAGAGCTTCACATAGAAAGGACTTTTAAAATACTTTGTGGCTATTTTGGTGGAAGAACCAGTTTCAAACAGAAACAGCTCTGTTGAGACTTTCATAAACGTCCCACGCAAAGTGAAATGCAGGCAGTGAG
The DNA here is from genome assembly GCA_037176975.1 of Arrhamphus sclerolepis. Classification (NCBI taxonomy): domain Eukaryota; kingdom Metazoa; phylum Chordata; class Actinopteri; order Beloniformes; family Hemiramphidae; genus Arrhamphus; species Arrhamphus sclerolepis. The sequence goes on along the minus strand of JBAMYA010000001.1, from coordinate 5,059,636 downwards.
CTTTTATGTTTCCTTGGAATTCCTCATTCCCACAATTCTGTAAGTAAATTAAATCAGACAACCTATCTATGAGGCAGCATGCTTTGACGCCCTCCGTAGGTTTGCCTGTGAAACTTCTCCTGTAAAACCAGAGAGAAATAAAAATGAAACTTGTTATGGTTGGTGGTAGGTTTTGAAGTCAGGGCTTGGTATGATGCATTTGCTTTTCTTATCATTCAGCAAGATGCTATAAGAACAAAGACACGAGAAACACCTGTGACTACAAACCCACAGTGTTTCAACCGTTGGTAATCCTGCTCTTAATCCGGGTGCTTCTCTGACACATTATACAGTAGCGCTACACTCTTCAAACAGCAGCTTCCTTCTCCTAAACCTGTCTGCTGAGGTATCACCTGGTTTATGAGCAGGATCCTCTGGGTCCTGTTTTCTTTCTTTGTCATCATACCTTCTCTGTCTTTGACACTGACTCAACTGCATCTCACATGCTCTTCATCAGCGTTCATGCTTGTATCTTGACAGGGTCAAGCGTCTGCTTTCCAAGCTTCTGATAATGTCCTTTAAATGCGACTGCTGACATACTGACACATAACAGTGTGTAAACAATCATCCTGAGGCGACCTACTGGAAATGACATTCTGCTCAGCAGCTGGAATGTGTTTAAGCCATCAGCAACATGGCAAAGCACGAGGGAAGAAAAACTAGAGACGTTGAAAGTTTCTCTGCTGCTTTCATGCTTTTGTGTGCATTTGGAGTTTTTGTGTAAATGTTACATGTTTCAGCCGCACTCCCTGCTGTGTGCAGTGTAGTGTGTAGGAGGGAATTCCTATCAGGAGATCATTAGAGAGTCATATCCTGTCGGGATGAATGCAGTGGCCTCACATCAAAGCATAGGAACATGGGTCTGATGCTGAGGATGAGTACTCTAACAGACAGAGAACACTTACTGCTGCGCACAGGAAGGAAAGCCTGTCGTCTTTCATCTCCTTTTTTAAAAAAGGCGTTTTGATCATTTCGGAGTTACTTGGTTATGTCTGTGTTTTCTTGAGATTCTTGACTCTCATATGGTTCTGTTTTTGTACATCAACACTTGAAATCCTCTCTACAAGAGTCTCCCACTCTGGTATTCAGACGTATGTTTTTGCCCACACACACACACACTGCTGTAATACTAGCTGCTTTCAGCTGAGCCAGCTTCTCTCAAGTGTGGATGTAATGTGGACCTTGTGGGACTATATCTGACACACTATATGTGTTTGTGAGGCGCAAAGGTTTATTTCTGGGGGTACTACAGCAGTTATGTTAATGGGACTCTACCAAGGGAATGATACTTTCCCTTAACTGGCATTGTCGGCTATGTTCCAGCTGTAGTTTGAATATTTTTACATACATGATGTCTAACGACCCGTGTGGAGAGACGTGGCCTTCAAAGGAAGGTGTGCCCTTCCACTGGAGGCTCACCATGAACAGTTCAAGTTAGAAATATAACCCTTATGGCAACATTGTACAGCATACCTTTTTTGAAGATTAATTTTGGCCTGTACGTGAACCTGCCCCATACATCTTCTCAGTTGAAAAAGAGGTCAGAATATTCCAGATGGTATGTCACATCTGAACCTTTTACCTGTTTGACATTTATTACAGTTTTAGCCACTTAAGAGGCAAAGATGTGAACATAAGGCTCTAGAAAGCCGACTGTCTTCAGGCTGGGGTTTCCCTGAGACAATCTCACCACTGACCACCTCCCTCCCCCTCAACTCCAAGCTATCACCAGTCAGCCCTACTCCACTGATAAGGCCCCCTAAATCAAACCAGCCAGACTACCTCTAAGATGATAAGAAAACATTCAAGGCAGTTCTTTCTCTCCACTGTCCCTTGTCCTGTTAAGCTATGTATACACTATTATTAGACAAAATGTGACCAACATGGTAGGAATGAGGAAATATCTGTGGTTTTCGCTCCAAAACAATGGTACTATGTGAGAGCACAGTTTAGTTGTGTTAATGCTATAGAAGCTCGACTAGGCTGTTTGATGTGCAATTGACTGTAAATACTTTACAAACCATCCGATCACGCTACCCATAGATTTGTACAGAAATTTTGAAGCTCGTCTTTCCTTCAACCGTGAGGCGACATATTGCAAAGCTGTCAAAGCTAGTGGCAGAGCAAAGGGCTTGCTGTCAGTCAAGCACATCAAATGATGTTTGGGCATTTGATTGGTCACCTTTATTGCTTCATATAACTTTATCTGATGTGGTACTAGAAAATTCACCCCCCTGTCATAGATGTAATATGTCACCACAAATGAAAAAAAGAGGATTTTTGTATAAGGCACTTTTAACATGGAGGTTAAAGGGATTTGATCTGTTCTGGAGCCAGCACCTAGTGGTGGTTGAGCAATTGCAACAAAATTTACTTCCTGGATGAGCTTCAACCCTTGAGTGGGATGATTGCTGCTTGGTTTATGCACAGTAAGGGAATCATAACAGGTGGCAATAGTGCCCGCTTTCAACTTGCTAGCACTGGGCTTTTTCCAGTTGACCTCTCACACCACACAGCAAAATAGCAGATTAATATTTGGTTTTACTGGTGGGAGCAAATCTGAGAAATGGTGACTGGTAAGATGGACAAACTTATGGTCGGTGTCCATTACATGGGATGGATCCCATTCATTGTCTATGGAAAGTGAGGAGGTGTGTTTTTATTTTCCTCTTTGTATCGGCTCTGTATCAGCTCGTTCCCATTCTTCCAGGTTAAAGCCCGAGGTGGGAAAAGTGGAGTCTGTGTAGGCCAGTTCCAGTCCCACTCACTATCTCGTTCATTGCCCAGGGAATGTTGTCATGTGGGGGCATTTAATTTGGGCATGTGCAAACACATCAAATGTATTTCAAATGAAATCAACCAGGCTGAGATTGCTCTCCGTCTCAAGAGTTTGTTTGCAGTGAGAACATAAGTTCCCCACAAACCAATACAACTGCCCTGTAGTGTTGCAAGCATGACCATGAAACTCATTTTATAACATTAGCTAGTTTTTTTGTATTACATAATGCAACAAAATGCTGTTTTCCTCTGGGTGTAGCCTAGATTCCTGCTCATACTGGCTGCATACAGAACACTGACAGACACCACATAACACTAATAAATCCCAGTATTGCCAACACCTGTTATTACATCATTTTTGATTGAAAAAAAATCCAAGGGAATTGATGCAAATTTTCTCACAAACCTCTGACCAGTCACAAAACTGTTTGCATAGTGCTGAGGGCCTGTTAGAATTAACCTTTAGTTGCTCAAGAATAAACAAGAATCAAAACATTATTTTCAGCACTGTAACTCCTTGTATGATTTCAGTCCCTGAACTGGAACAAAATATAGAGATTAGCTCAACTTCAACTGCATTTTCTGGGCGTATTAGTGCAACTATGAAAAGTTTGGCCTATTTCAATTTCAGCCAGACAAAATATGTTTACATGTGTTTTAAAGCAGCAAAGATGAACCGTTGCCATTTTTAATGGGCAGGTTCACGTACAGGCCAAAATTAAATGCCATTTTTAACCATCCATCAGATCCCGCGATGGATGGTAGAGATTAAGACACTTAAGTGTACTTTTCATTGGTTTGTTCTGATGGGTTGTAATGAGGACACAGACACAGGAAGGCAAGCAGGAGTCATCCTCATTTCCTTTAATTGTAAAACTAAACAAATACAGACCAGCAAACACACAGGGAAACTCAAGACCTTAAATATACACATGGTCTAACGAGACACAGGTGAAACAGATCAGGGGCAGACGAGAGCAGGGAAGTCAAATAGAACATAGCAGGGCACAGGCAGAATTTCAAAATAAAACAGGAAACCAAGCCAAAGAAACAAGAACACCAAACTGAGCACAAATCTTGACAAGTCCTCAGTCCATCTCTCAATTTCTCTTCCATCACAGCTTTGTTGAGCATCTAATGGTGCAGCATTGTGTGCAGCGTCTGCATCCATCTGCCTGGAATCAATCAGATCTTGCATTACAGGAATATGGAGGAAAAAATACTAATAGCAGTGTTTGTCACACAAAGACACAAGTCTCAGAAATAAAGCTTGGGAGGAAGTAGTAGAGTCGGTGAATCTGGTATGACTGCAGTTTTGTGGCTGCGGACAGAAGTGATGTGTCACTGGCAAACAAGCTGTCTCAAGCTGAAGTTTTTACATTTAGCCAACTACATGCATTGCTGCAAGGTGTATGTGTGAATGCACCATTAGTTGACTCTACCATGATGTCAGCTGAAGCTCTGTGAGCTAGATTCTTTGTTCTTCATCTGTGACATAGTAACATAAGTGATACACAGCTGTCCGACCAGGACGGAGCAGGAAGCTACTTTGTTCAGTTTTTGCTGATAGCAGGAATGGGTGATTGCTGCATGATTGACGCTGCATATTTCAAACAAATATTCTACATTCTATTATCAACACTGGCTTATCCCAACTCTCTTTATGCAAAAGGCAGAGAAAGACCATGGTCAAGTCACCAGTCCATCCCAGGGTGCGTACTTACATACACACTTATATGGGAAATTTAGAATCATCAATCAACCCAGTGTAGACAAGCATGGGGAAAACATGAAAGCACATAAGGGATTCGAACCAGAAACCCTCCTGCTGTGAAGCACCAATGCTAACCACCAAGTCGCCATACTACTCCAGCAAATATTCCTTGAAATGAAATTGAAACTAATGTGTTAACTTGAACAAAATTACTAATTTATTCTGTATTCTGCTTTATAACTACAATTTCAGTAAGACTAATGCAATAACTCAATGTTTTGTTTTGTTTTTGTATGGTCATGTAAATGCACTGTACTGTAAAACAGGTCCAAAGGTGCCCATTGCAGCAGCTTCTACAACCAAAGAAAGCCTGGGACGATGGGGTATCCTGACTTAGAGACATTACCTGCACTACCACCCCACACATTACCAGGTGTTATGGTGGACTGTTAGGACTAATGAGACACTCAATAGAGAAGTAGTGAATTAATAACCAATGACTTGTAAGTTGAGTTCGGGTACAACAAAAGTCAAGATGCCTGTGAGTGACATAATCCTTTGTGATATAAGTTATCACAGACAGAAATCCTTCATTTGACCTCAGTGCAATCGGACTGCTTCTTCTATCTTTTCCAAATAACCTACCAAAAAAAAAAAACAACAACCAAAAACTAAAACTAACAAATGACACACTGATCATTGCAGTGATAGTGCCACTGCCAATGCTAACCAAAACATAGTAGACAAAGGAAACAAACTGCTTGGGATTGCACATAAGAAGAAAATCTCATAGAGCTGTGTCAGCAAAGACATTGTTAGACATGTCCTATGGCTGTCATCATCACCATGGTAGAGAGAACGTTGCTTTGAAAAAAATGCAAGAAATGCAGTCATGGGTAGCAGCTCAATCAAAGGGTATTATTGTCACAGAGTCTAAGATATCTTAAACATGATGTCACTGCCAAGTTGTAAAATGTGGCTGGCAATAAACTTAAAAGACTGACCAAATCTCTAGAGGCTCCTTTAAGCTCTTTATTCTCTTCTCTGCACTTTCTCATGTGCCGTCGACTTGAAGATGTTTTCTTCCAAGTATCCAATCACTTGACGGTCTCTTTGCATGACCTAAGACATTCCAGCTCACTCACGAGCGTATTGTTTATTTGGATTTTCCAGCCAACTTGCATCAGTTTGGGGTCCACACAAGGGTGATCTATGAAGGTCCGTGTTCTTTTGAAGTGCTGGAGGACCACAGTGACCTCAGAAGACGGGATGAGTTGTGGGAAATGGGTGGATGTAATTTGGGCTTCCTTTGACAATGGTTAAATGGTTTCTTTGAGATGCAGTGAAGCGCAATGAGTCGTCACAGCTGAGTTCAGGAAATGGCCACCTATAGCTCTAATTATGGTGATAGCAGCAGATAAAACCTTGACAAGGGAAGTTAGTGATGATCCCTGTGTGTGTTCAGACATTCATGTGGGTGTTCGTGTGCATGCACTGCATTCACATCTGTTTTCAGTGTAGAGTTCTTCTTTTTTCTTTTCTTTAAATCCTAGACATCAGACATTAGATACCATCTGTACTTTTCTTCCAGTGGTTTCTATTTTCAACTTTATGGATAGTTCAGATCTTTGAGCACTCAATTGGCAAACTGATATTTAACTCTTGGCTTGTTTCAGTGCCGACGATTTGTTAGGTGTGTGTGGCTGCCGTCTGGATGTGTTCATTGGAGCACAGACAGACTGAGGGCCTAATGAGATCCAGGTTTGAGGGAACATTCAGTGTTTAAAGTGCGATACTGACACCCCTCTTGGCTCCACAGGGCTGTAACCATGTAACTCAACCATCAAGACGATGTGTTCATTCCTTCAATTTCAAAATTAACTCTCAGCCCAAAATGAGGTCTGCTCCTTTAGGGTATTTGTGAACATGTCTCTGCCTTTGTCAGAGAGTCTTTGCAAACAAACTCACAATTTCACACGAGTATACAAACATATATCTTTATGTGGAAGGATACTGACTCTGGGGTAATTTTAACACTTATAAATTGTTATTGAAATCAAAGTATGCTTAACTTTTTAACCAAGAACAGACTTAAAGAGACAATTTTCAGCTCAGAGGCTCTGCCTATAGACCTGAAAATTAAATAACTCTGAAATCTACTCTTCTTCTGTTTCAGGTGCTCGGTTGCTTTCTCATTTCTTCTGCCACTATTACTTAATCACCACTATGCCATGTCCGCTGTAGTTCTTTGAACCAGTTTCATTGATGTTGATGTGTGGCATAGTAATATGCTGTCATCACAAGAGGCAAAGGGATGGAAGTCTGGAGTTACTATGTGTAGTTTTTGCTGGTGATACAGAGTGATGACCATAAAAGATAGACAAAACTTTTAAAAATTGAAATCAAAATTATATTTAAAAATGAAAAAGTAAAGTTGTTTTTTTTTTAGCACTCAGAAGAATAGAATAAAAATGATCCACTGTGGGTTTTAGAGGACTTAAATACAGTATTATGGTCAGACTGTGGATGTAATGTGAAATACTGGAGTTGTTATGCTGAGTTAGCCTGATAGATCAGACCCACATCTAGACAGATGCAGGGTCCTACAATTGTTGCTTTTTTTGAAAGCAGAATTTGAGAAAAACTGGTGTGCTCAAACACTCAACCAATATCTTGGAAAAACATAGCCATTTGTTCCGTCAAACATTAGCCGGTTGCAGCTAACGTTAGACAGATATACATAACCATGTTCAGATCAGTTACCTCTTGAATAGCTTCATTTATCATAATAGCAAGTTAACCAGATGTCTCTTATCATTCATTAAATGAGATGGACCACATTCTCCACATCTGTAAGAGATTGTCATGGTAGTTCAAGTCTGTAATTAACTGTTGATGTCAAAGCTGATTCAAACTACTGCTGTTTATCATCCAGACTGCAAGGTTGAATCTCCACTGTCATCACATTGTTAAAGCCTCTCAGAGATGGAAAAAAAACAAAACGATGAATGCACATGTACTATTTTCACACAGAGCACTAACATGCCTATAGATAACAGTAAGACAGTGTTGTGGATATGGATTACTATACCTGACACAGAAAAAAAAGACCAAAGTGAAGAAAAAGTATTAAACCACAACTTTTTTTTTTTTTTTTTAAATCAAAAGCAATGCTCTTGGCAGCCATCTAGTTTACTGAACTGAAGTGGAATGCTGATGCTTTCAATTCACTACTTCTGCTTTCGAGCGCATATAGAACAGTTAAAATGCTGAGTTTGATGAATCAGGGAATTCTTATAAAATCTTACAGAGCACTAACAGTAGCTGCCAGCCGAGTGCTGCCACAGAGTTGTTGTTTGTTTCCATCTGAAATAACTAAAACCTTGTAAATTTCACAGACGTTCAAGTGAATTCTGTATTAGACATGTACTATGTTTCTTTGGGAACTGAAAGTTTACTTACATTATCACTGAGTTGACTTTAGAACAGAACAGGTTGCATAATAGTGCATAGTCTACACAGACCAAGTCCATCCAAATCCATCCCAGTCAACATTTGTGCATTTGGGCCCTCTGAGATATGAAAAATGAGGCCTCATATGGGATTATCCATGAGTTCTATTGACCCCATGTGAATTGGTGGCAAGATTACTCAGTACATGTGTGATGAATCGACACGGGCCCAAAATGAGTATTCCTACTTCGGTCAACCACCTCAGCAAACTCAGCTGGGTATTTCACATGGGACCAAGATGGAACCAGTGGATGATCCCCTCTGGAATCCTTCCCTGATTCTCAGAAATGAGAGTGCTGTGACTGTTATTTTTTTTTACCTGCTGTCCAGTGCAAAACAAGATAAGTATAACGTTTTTAAAAAAAACATTTTTGTTCCACTACTGAGGATAATGCAAAAATGAGAATTTTGCATGCTGTTATATCAGCATTATCAGAGGTGACCTTAAATGATCACCTCCAGTAATTTGAATATCTAACATAGATTACTTGTCCCATGCAGAGTTGGCGGTTTAATCCCTGAGTTTGGGATGTGGCGCAGACTTAACACCCAGCTTTACTCTGGATATGCACATGGTGTTGGAAGAATATCATTAGCTTTGTAATATTTGTTTTGCTAAGATATTTAACAAGTTTGGTTATTGCTTGAGTGCATGTACTAAAATAAGAAATTACACATTTAAAGGGTTCATGTATGAGTGATTCTTGCAATTACATCCCAGTTGGAGTTTTGTTAAAGAAAAAAAAAAAGTCCCTCAAACTGGTGACTAAAGAAAGGAGGAGTCAAACATGGCTTTAGAGGAATTCATTTGAGACTGTTTACACAGCTTACTGGCCATTCCCCCAGGAGCCAAAATATTCAGTCAGTAGAATTTTATGCAAATCTTACACTTTACAAATAGGTTTAATAGTCATTCCAAAACGTGATATATTATTTAATTTATATCTTTTAAACTTACACAGACTCTACCCTCACAGATGTCTTCTGAGACATGATGGTAATCACACAAGATGAGCAGACAAAGACTTTCCAAACACACAGCAGCTGTGGGAGACTCACTTTTGTTGCTTGAATGAGTTCTGCTCTGTTTCTCTTAGGCCCATTGAAATTCCACCTTTCTCGCTCCTCCTGGAAAAAAGAAAGAAAGAAAGAGGAGGGGAGGCATAAACCAGTAAGAATGTAAATGAATGCCAGATCTCAAAGTTTTGGCTTCTTTCTGTGTCCGGGAGTAATTATTTAAAAAAGAAACGAAAATAAACGTCAGACAAGACTGTGACAAGGTGAGAGTAAAAAGAATGGCCCAAGACAAGTTCAGACCTGAAACCTCTTTTTCTACACTACTCCTGCCCCCCCTCTTTTTTTTTCTAGTTTTATGTGCCTTTTCATAAACTATTTGTATTTCTTCGTTCAAAAAGTGTTTTACAAAGTGAATAGCTAAGATGCAATGGGCACAGTCCCAACTCAGCCAACCAGAAAGTAAGGTTAGCGTGACTGAAAGTGATTTGAAATAAGTTTAGTTTACTCCTGAAATGCATTTTACTTGAAAACTTTCCTTAGTCAGCACAACAATTAGAACCTAATGTTTTCATTAGAAATAAACAAACCAAATGGACACAGTCAGCATTGTGCTAACAGGCTGAATTTGAAGCAGGTTTTTACCAGTGCCACTTCAAACAGGTAAAATTCATTTAAAGGAATAATTGAACATTTTGGGGAAACAGGATTATTCAATTTCCAGAGTAAGACGAGACGGTTGATGCCACTCTAACAGAACTAAGACCAGGAAGAGATTAGTTCAACTTTGCATCATGACTGCAAACAGGGCTCTCGCTGTGGTTACCGTGGAAATGTCACAGCAAATGACTTTATGTAACGTAGTGCAACTTGTATTTCTTTGCTTTTGCATATGAAATTAACAGACAAGTTACACCATGGTTAAGAAATTCAGAGTTGCTGGTGGGATTACGTTTGAATTTTAGACAGAGACAGGCTATCACATTTAAAAATTTATTTTTTAAAATGAATTTTTACTTTCAGCTTCAAGGATGTGATCACTTACTCAAATGAAAGACCAGATAACTCAAACACAGCATGCATTTGTAGATCTGCAGGGAGTTCAAGATGTGAGAAAAAGTCTCAAAATTCCACGTGTACATGCAAGTTGATCCAAGCTCAAATGTAATACGATCGGTGCACATCAGGTCACGTGCACATATTTGATACAGGTAGCTTTTGAGTGTAAAAATGATTTTATCTGTGGGTTTGAGGGTAAAAATATGTAAATAAATTACCATTATTATTTGTTCAGTCTGTAGAAATTGTCTGTCTGCTGAAATTGTTGCAGAAATTGTACATATTTGTGAAAAGTCTAGTTCCTCTGCTGCGCTACAGCGGTTCTCTAAAGTCGTACATTAAACAGTTGGTCCAAGAGTCCTGATCAAATATCTGTGCTGTAATGAGCTGATGCAAGAACATGAGACACACTCTGGCCTGCTGATGTTAAACAAAAACAAAAAACAAAAAACTGAAAGTGGCTAAACGCTCATCACTACTGAGGCAGAACTCACAATGGCAACCATAAAAGTAGATGAACAGCTTTTTTCAAATTCAAATTCTAACCAAATATTTTGGGTGCCTAAATTCAACTAAACAGTCCTTTGTGTTTTATTCATAATGCTCTCTTCCAGAAAGAGGATGATCATGATCATGAACATGCACATTAAAAAAGATGCTTAAGGTGGTTCAAAATGTGATCATTTATCAGGATGCAACAAGTTGAGGCTGAGACTGTATTGCTGAAACGGAATGTATTACTATTAAAAAAACAAATAAAACAAACAAACAAACAAACTTGAGTGCATATATTTGGGTGTTTGAAGTGACTACCAGTCATGGGATAATACAACCCCGTCACTTTGTTTGGAGCAGTCTGGACCTGAAGATCCCTCATCACTGAGCTGCTCAGGTCAGATCAGAGATACAATGTCCAAATTCTGCATCTCCTCCTAATTTCCCATCTTGCTGTATTTGATGCACTTCAGAATCCAAGAGACACACAAGACATCTAGCCTGGGTCGCCATACCCTTTCACTCTGCAAAAATTCTGTGGTTAAACAGGTCTCATACACCTCCCATTCACTGCCATTTCCACCGGTACAGAATCCACCAAACCAATCACAATAGGACAGCGAAGGACTTTGATGCAATGACTCCTACAGGAGCGTCTGAGAGCCATTATTCAAAACAACCGAGATAACCGCAGACCTGTTAATAACATCTCAAACTGTCATTTTATGTGGGTCAAGAGAGGTTGAAGGGAGAATGATTGTCTTTAAATAAAAGCATACGCTGCTTTATAGCATACATTGAAATTCACAAATTTTTGACATAAAGTCATAATTTTATGTCAGAAAGCGGCATGTTAGAGACTGATATGTAACAACAACCTGAAATGTAACAACGACCTGAAAAATGTAATAAAACCCAAAATATAATAAGTGGTTGATAATGTAAC
>JBAMYA010000001.1:5013025-5047978 GCA_037176975.1 Arrhamphus sclerolepis | reverse complement strand
CCCCCCCCCCCCCCCCCCCCCCCCCCCCCCCCCCCCCCCCCCCCCCCCCCCCCCCCCCCCCCCCCCCCCTCTCCCCCAGGAGATCAGAAAGAAAATCATAGAGAAGCATGTTAAAGGTATAAAGGCTATAAAACCATCTCAAAGCAGCTGGATGTCCCTTTAACTTCAGGTCCACAGTACTAGCCAACCTCCCTGGATGTGGCCGCAAGAGGAAAATCAATGACAAATTGAAGTGACTGATCATACGAATGGTCACCAAAGAGCCCAGGACCATTTCTGTAGAGGTCAGAGGTCAAGATACATCAGTATCAGATCACACCAAACAGCCCATCATCCATCACTGTTCGAGCCAAAATGGACGTCATGGAAGATGACAGACACCACTGTTGACAGCTAAGCAGAAAAACGAGATTGGAATTTTTCACAATTCATGTTGACGAGCCAAAAAGCTTCCGGGAGAATGTCCTTTGGACAGATGAGACAAAACTGGAGCTTTCTAGCAAGTAACATCAGCTCTACATTGCGACTGTGAAACATGGAGGCACAACTAAAAACACCTAAGAATGGCTAAGAGAAAAACATTGGACTATTCTGAAGTGGCCTTCGATGATCATTGATTTACCTCCCATTGAACATCTGCAGAGAGCTGGAGCAGTCTGGAGAAGGGACCCTTCAAACGCAAGACAGCCGGAGCACTTTGCTCGTGAGGACTGAATTAAAATACCTGTGGACACGCGCAGACTTCTCATTGGGAGTTACAGAAATCATTTGATTTGCAAACGATTGCAACGATTACCTCAAAAGGTGGTACCCTCAACCTAATACAATGTGGCACTAACATTTTGCTCCAGACCAGTTTAGTTTCTTTTCAAGAGATACATGATTCTATAGAACCAAAATTCAAAAGCGATGTCACATTTTCATTAGTTATTAAAAATAAATAAATAAATAAAAAACTGAAAATCATTACTTCTTTTGTCGGTTTATTTCTGACCATTTGGGGTTTTTCTTTCTTTAATGAAAGGATACCAAAAATTTTGTCCACATGTGTAGAGTTAATTTTAAGAAGTTGGACATAATTGAAATGATCAGAAATGTTTCAAAACTGATCATTCCCAGGTGTTACTGTTGGTATTTAGATGAGGTAAAATGAGTTTGTTCATAGTGGAAGGGATCCTGTAGTGGTCAAAGAAACCAGTTACTCCAGTCACTGTGTCCATTTTTCTTTTTCTGTTTCCACCCAAAAAACAAAAACTTTTGTGAAAATATAACATACAATGTTCAAGTAGTCTGCAAATGAGTGATTTATCAACAGACAAAAACACCTGTGTAAACATTTATACGCAAATAATGTGTTTATTAAATTACTTGTGGTTCTCAAGTCTCAGTCATATAATTCAAAATATTTTACAGCACTTATCCAGGACAATCAGAGGGGATAAACTGCAAACAGGAACAGATATATTTTGAATTAGCAGTGAAAAGTGAGGGGAATGTGGAAAAGTGATTCTGTGTTTCCTATTATTGCAGGACGAGGGCTGACAACAGGGCCGAGACCCTCCGCCACGCTGGGAACACATCAGTGGAATTTGGACGGCTGCAGTGCTGATGATGAGTAATATGAGAGAGGAAGGCACAATATGTTGTTGTTCCGCACATTATGATCATAACACACACACACACACGCACACAGTATGGTCAGAGACAATCGTAAACTTAGCCTTTCACATGTGCCAGTAAGCAAAAAACATGTTTATTTCTCATGCAAAAATAATCGATCAGAAGCACACACACGCACACACACACGCCCACACACAAACATGGAGCTATGGTGGAGACTCTTCTCAGAGGGAAATATTTGTAACTGTGGTGCCAAGAACTGGAAGTGGATGTGAGCTTGTTTTAAAAGCCACAAAGCTCTCGTTAAGTTCTGCACGTAATGCCGCTCTGGTCATCAACTGCATCGTCCAGTCTGCCATCTGTCGTTCTCACCTCTCGCCTGAGCTGATATTCTGCTGGGCAGAATTCAGGACAGCATTAATAAAACAACTTAATCTAACCACTACTGTCAATCATCAAAAATCAAGTTAGATAATACACAAAAGTCCATTTACGTTCTACAATTGAACAACAGGGGGGAAAAAAAAACCAAAATAGAATGCATCAGTTTAGGGTTTTAAAGCAACACAAAGGAACTTTTAGTGCCCTGAAAAAAATATTACTGGTAGTTCAACATCTAAAAAGACAAAGAGCATGGGAAAAAGAGGGGATATGAATTTACGCCTTTCTGAAAAATGGCAGTTACATACATGCAGACACCAGGAAAAGGTGGATATACACAGAAAAGCCAGTATGTAAGGTCCTTTTGCCAGCAGCCTAAAGTCTGATAAGTAGAACAACAATCTACTTATAAAGACAAGCTTTTTCCAGCTTCATCTTTTGACCAAAGTTGAGCTGTTCATTTTATTAGCTCAAGCCTCAGTTATTGTAAAGTCCATTATGTTGGTCTCAGTCATTGTCTGTCTGCTGCTGCCTGCTTTTTAACAAATACCTGCTCGCATCTTCACGTTTCAACTATCCTTTATATATTTATTTCAATTTTTGTTTTTAACATTGAAACCTTGAAATAAATGGCCTGGCTTTAGCTTATCTGTCTGACATTTTCAAGCTCTGAAACCATCAACCAACCAACAGATTTTCAACGTTCCAATGTCAAAAATCCAAATAGTAACCTGCTTTTCTTAAAAAATAAATAAAATAAAATAAAAAATAATCCAATGAGGAGTTTTGGAAATTTATGAACCTAAAATCAAAATATGATTTTGTTCTTGGACACAATGTTTTAACTGACTTTGTTTACAGTTTAGAGACGCAGCGATGTTTTGTGTTAAGAGGCAATAAAAGTTCAAAAATTCAGTGTCTTGGGAAGGAGGCGGATCACCAAAATTTTAATCCGACATTCACAAGCTCATATTTCATCTGGATCAGCGCTTAAAACATCCTGGTTAGGATTAGGAAAATAACTGCTTGACACTTATTAAACCTTCTCACAACAAAGACTGATAGATTTATGAGAAATCTCTCAGAGGGTGAACTTATATTTATTTTTGTTTTCCATGTGCTTGTACACCTCAGTCATATTAAATGAAACTGACATTTTGAGATCAGAAACTCTGTGTTGCTGCCTCAAAGTGGTCATTTATTTTTGTCTTTATTATAAATATACACCGTTTATCCACCACTGTAGACAGCTGGCAACGCAAAATCCCCTCTACACACCCCTTAATCAAAACGTCATGGATTGTAAAAGTAAAGCGTTATAGTGGATGTACTGCAGACTTTGTAGTTTTCTTTACCTCATGAATAAGAGGTGTTCTGCTCCTTTTCTGGCTTTTGTACTATGTTGACTTGGAATGTAAAGTATGTGGGCAATCAAGGAAGCTCTTGATTGAGCCCATTATGCTCTGATTAGGTCACAGACGACGCTCGCCTCCCAGCTGAGCGAGTCTATTCTGAAACTGGATGCAATAAAGGAAGGCTTTCTCCCACCTCTTCACATCTCTGTAGGCTATTCTTAACTTCTTATTCTTTGCAGTTTTCCCTTGTATTTCTCTCCCATCTCCCTAAAACATATCTATATGATTACATCGACCGGGAGGGTCCTGAATTCTTCTCACTAAAGTGTAGTTAGCTGCATGCTATGCGAGTGAGGAGCTCCTGTACTTTCACACCTGTGGCCATGGCAGATATTTCCTGTTTGGAAAAGGGCTCACCCAACAGCATAATCCACCCTTCTGCCCAGCCTCCTATTACTCCCAGCCCCCCCACCCCCCCCACAAACCCCCCTCACAAACCCCCCTTTTCGCTTGCCAAACCAGGAAGTGTGCACAGGAAACAGCTGTCCCTCACATCCGCCTGCTCGCCCCTGGCCAGGTGCATCCTGGGAACGGAGCGATGTGTGACCGTCGGCATGCGTTTGACACTGCATGAAATGCAGTTACAGTAATCTTGATCACCATGAACTTTATACAGGCAGAGGATTAAAGAACAATAATAATAATAATAATAATAAATGCCTCTCTGGTGATCTCAACTGTTGTTGAACAAGAAAAAATATGACAAAAAAGACAAAAAAAAATGTGCATCACTTTCATAGAACATCAGTGAAGATTACCAAATTAATTTCTGATGTAGATCCAAATTACTCATCGCAGGTCTGATAACAGGTGCTGGAGAGCATAATCGCATATTTATATTACTGTAAAGAAAAGCCTCAAAGATTACACCCATCACAGGTCTGAAATATGAGAATGTTATCCTCTTATAGTCTGAAATTTGGACTGTAGGTTGTTACATTCACTCATATCAGGCTAGAATAATACTAGTGTCCAAAATTAGCTACATTACACTGAATTTGATGTCAAAGGAGAGATTAAACAAAAATATGCAGTCAAATCTTTAAACAGGAAAAGCATATTAGGATTTAAAATCTCTTTTACAAGTGCATCCTGGCCAAGACGCAGAAGTTAAAACATGGTTGCAAAGGAAAATACATAAAAACACACTAAATATTAAAAACATTAACATATATATTGAAACAACATGACAGAAGTGAGACCAGTGCATAACACAAGTAAACTAAGCATCTACACACAAATGAGTCCACCTACAAGGCACCCAGAGCTGCCGTAGAATTCTCCAATGAAAGCAGCTCAGCTGATTTCAGGATTTTTTTTTTGTTCTTCCAATCATATAGAGCTGCATATTTAAAAACCTTTTCAGTCCGCACCTCAGGCACAGAAAATGAAATAAATTCCAGGTCTGAAGGTTGTATTGGGCTGTAAGATTTCTGCAGATGTTGTACTGGAGATAAAAGGGAACAGACCAAGAACGGATTTATGAATAAAAAGAAAAGAAAATATGCACACAAACATGAAGTTGGCCTCAACCGGCCCTTTTTTTGGCTTTAAAAGAAAGACAAGATTTAATTCTGAAATAAAAACCTAACTTCAGTCTCAATCTTTTAAAAGGTAGACACTATTTCCTGAGGTCTTAATCAAATGTCTGTGACATGCCTTGTTGAAAATACCACAGAGGGATACAGTAGAAGAGCTCCATCTCCACCTTCCCTGTTCTGACAGCTCTTCATACGGATCTATCATAGACTAGAAATTCAGACAAATTTGAATTCATCTACCCTCTGTTGATGGTCTTAGGAAGCCAAATCAGATCGGTTTATCCTTGTAGCGAATCTCTAGGTGAGTTTAACGTGATGACAACAGAGCTGTAGTAATTTGGATGGTAAACAAATAAGTTGACTGCAGGAAATGCAGTCGCTTAAACTCTTTTTATCATGAACAGTTAATGACTTGGACTTCTGCAACAATCTCTTAGGGATTGTGGTGGATGAGCTCATTTATTTTACAAATGATAAGAGACATCTGGTAAACTTGCTGTAACAATAAAGGAAGTTATTCAAGAAGTAATCTGAACATGACAACAATCGTTGGATCATCTATCAAACTCTTCTCCACAACACTCTCAAAATACATCACCTTGTTCATTACTCTGATTGGTTGTAGTGCTAACCAACTGCATGCAGAGGCAGTTTGAGAAGCACCACTTGGTCCCGCCTCCTGGATGAGGAGGTCCTATGGTTCACTTTCAGACCTTGTGTTTGTCTAGATATGGCTCTGATCTATCAGGATAGATCTGTTGTATAGTTTTTCACTACTCACTGTCAAAATACAGAAAATGCATGATGATGTTCAGCTCTGAGGGAATGAAGATGGGCATGCTGGATTATCTGACTCTGATCTGGGTCTGTGATGTCACTGAGCCCTGCAAATCTGGGTCGTATTCTCAAAAGCTCATTTTTCCTTTTGTCGAACTTCTTTGTAAATGAATAGTAACTTTTTCAGATAATCTCACCAGAAGTTTGCATAAGTCCAGGCTGAAAAAACACTGCAGACAGGAATGCTAATCTGACATAATTTCTAACTGAAAATAGACAAGTAAAAATAATGCAGTTCCATAAAAACAGCACACAGCCTGACCAGTCATGCCCACTTACATTGATGGATCTGGTACCTATTTGCAACCATGTCCACTGGTACAAAACCATATTATTTATTTTAAAGCAGCCAACATTGCCATAGGTTGTGCATAGTTGTGTGTAAATGGGTTTGACTTGAGTATGTGAAGGCCTCATCAGTCATGGGTGGGGAAATAGAAGTAGTAAGGTCAGAATGTTCTTTTTTTATGAAAGGTCATGCTGCCACAACAATTCATTTTAGTCTGACAGCTAAGCTGTCCCAACTCTGTAATCAGTCTCCTCCATCTTCAAGACTGTCGTCTTATTAACAGAGAGGGTGCAGTGTGTTATAACCCCCGAGGGGGTGTAACATACCAACAACCAAGGAATGAAGACAACATGATGTAAAATCATGTTTGACTGAATTGGAAAATGGACCCCAGGGAAGACCCAGGACACGCTGGAGGGACTATGTCTCTCAGGTGGCCTAGGAACGCCTTGGGATCCCCCCGGTTGAGCTGGAAGAAGTGGCTCCCTTCTTAGGCTGCTGCTAGGCTGGATATCAACTGCTCTTACTTGTGGGGGAGGAAGGGGCAGATGGTTGTGCCAAACAAATGAAACAAATATAACAAGACCAAGCCTAACTTTCCACTAAATCTAAAAGGTCAAATCAAACAACAAAAGACCTAACTAACATATCTAAGAAAGGGTTTACCAGAACAGATACAGAGGGTGGTACCAACCGCTACAACTAGCGTGCTAGACATAGTATAACCTTTGGGCAAGAATGTAAAGGGTCTTCCAGATTATCTAGTCCACATAACCTGATGTAGCAGAATCCAGTTCCACAGTCAATGAGCCAGGCAGAGAACGGCAACAAGATGTGTGAGTGAGGAGGGCAGCCTCCATGTGATTTCAGTGAGATGCTTTTAAAGGGGGGCTCCAACGCATCCAGGTAATCAAATGGAGAGCCAATGGCAGTCAATAGCTGAGCCACTCCCTAATCAGCTCCCATCAAGCAAATGACACCTAAGGAGAACTGCAGTGTCCACACATAACAAGTGTGTTTAACATTGTTGCATCACAGCAGTGGTTTTTCTGTGGGTGCTCCACATTTATGAATGTTTTTTTGTGTTTCTGTGATAAAGTGGTAACAGTATGATTGATGGATGGAAGATTATGACCTGCTACTTTGATATCTCGCAAAACATTTAGTATAAACCTGTTTATACATTTCTACAGTGTTGTACTAATATTTCCTGCTGTGTTTTCCAGTAGCTAAATACCTCCGACATCTGTGGTTAAATCAAGCACCTGCCGAGTCCTTATTAATCAGGAGTGTGTCAAGCCCACGTAGATCAGTGCTAATTATTGTCCTGCATCTCAACATAAACCAAAACTCTCCATGTTGATTGTGCTGCAGCTGGATGGCCGATCTCCAGGACATTCAGGAAAAATAAACAGAGTCGACATCTGTGGCAGCAGAGGAGGAGAGGGAGCGCCTGTCCCGGCCAGTGCTCGCAGCATTGTTTGTCACTTTCTCCATGAAATTCACTGCGAATATTGCCTCAGACAATTAGGTTCCAGTGATCCCTATCACCAGGCACACAATAGTGTTTACATGACACGGAGGAAATGTGGCCATGGAGCCCACTTTAGGGAGTGTGTATGTGTTTTCTTGTCCTCGCTTTATGGTCATTTGGTTTTTTAAGAATCTAATCTTACACAGTATTGTGTTAGGGTGAATTATATTGTGCGGTAATCCTGCTCTTTAAAACTTCAACCATCTTTCTGTGGTCAATACAGTCAATTTTTGGCTTGTGTTTAGGGAAAAAAAAAAACAAACATTACTCCAATTTTCCTTTCAAGAACATTAAAGGGAAAGTTGAATTTACTGGGTAAATAATCTCACTCCCTAAAACCGGGGTGCCCAACTCAAGCCAGGCCTCCAGGAGTTGGCGCCTATGTGCCCATGCTACAAAGGTTTCTTTTTTTTAAAGAACCTTTTTATTGAATAAATGCCTCTGAAACATACATACAACAAAAAACAACATTAATAATTCTTATACTGAATAATACTAAAATAACAAAACCAAGAAGACCATCACATGCCCAAAAAAAAAGACCCATTTCTTATGAAAATTGTCCAAGGGCTTATCTTTTCTAATTTAGGGAATGACATAACTTCCTTTTGCCATAGAGAAACTGAATCTACTTTAGGGGAAAAGAAAGAAAAAGAAAAAATATTGTCTGGCCACAACAAATGTGAAGGCTAAAACTTTGAGGAAGTAGGGTCTGTTATTGGAGAATTGACCGGAAGTCCACTTAAAGTAGTTTTCAGATAATAAATCCGGCAGTGTTGATATTTTACTTTCCAGGAAGGAACACAACTGGATTTATCAAGTTAAAAAAAAAGAAAGAATGTTAAATTAGGAGAATCAAGTTGAGCTTATATGTGAAAAGGTTACATCATCACCACCATCCATTAAACCATTACACGCTTCTTCCTATTCAGGGTCACAAGGGGTCTCTGCAGCTTTTTTCAGATGAAAGTCACCTTGGACTGGTCACCACTCCACTGCAGGACCACATCTAAACAAACAACCACAAAGGTTCATACTTGCTCCTATGAGCATCTTAGAATAATCAATTCTGAATGTTTTTGGTCTGTTGAAGCAAGTACGCGTGGAAAACTCCCACAAGCAAGAACATGGAAACTCCACACAAAGACTCCAGCCAGGATGTGAACCACAAAACTTCTAGCTCTGAGAATTTATGAACAGAAAGACCACATTTGAAAGTTACAAATTTAGGAGAACAAAGATATCATTTAAAAAGAGGTACATGAAGCAACTTGTTCAGCTGTACTTCAGTTTAGGACTTGCAAAGGGAGAAGTTCTACATCTTTGACACGTCAGCATCATTATAAATATCAAGACCAAAAAAAGAATACGTAAGAACCTGAGGTTTCACACAAGTATTGTACTGGATGACATTTACAAGTTGTTTCACCTTTTACCTTATGATAACACAGCTGTATGGGCTGCTGGATAGTTCAGCTTACTGTCGATAAAGACCTCTAGAGCCAAAACCAAAATAAAATAAAAAATAAATACATTTAAAAAATTAACATAAGTCTCACAAATGTATTCCATTGTCATAATCTAAAGCAGAGTGATCCCAGCTTCATCATGCACCCTTGAAGAGGACACTGAATCCCACATTGCCCACGTGCTGATCCCAAACCAGTAGAAACGGGAAGGATCGTGTGATATATAATCCATTCATCCATGTTATTTGGATTTAAAGAGAATATTTGCCTCTCTAGCACTGCAATCTATTCCTTGTTTTAGTCTGTCATTAAAGTTTTTGTGATTTTATACTGTGATAGTTTTTACCATATTGGGTTCAAACTGCACCATCTTTTCTTTAAATAAATTTGAGAAGTGAAAAATTGTCCTCAATCTGGGTTGAGGCTCGTTATTAAGGGGGTGATGGTGGGTCCGGAAGCCAGGCCAGTTGAGATCTACTGGTCTAGATAACATACCTGAGCCCTCTTTTCACACCTCTTTTCTGTTTCCAATGATCAACACCGAAAAATTATCCTTTGAGTGCTCTTTTCTGTTGGCTCTTTTTTCCCCCCTTTACTAACAGCAAATGGAAGCAGCCAGTCAATAAATATGTAACTGGCACGCCATCGTCAAGTCTGAGCCTTTTAGCTCTGGTTTGTCATATAATTGAAAATAAGTTCAAATTTTTGAGAAATTTAAATCAATTCTTGATGTGGCATTAATGTGCTTAAAATACAGGAGTCCAAAAAATGGCTCAGCTAAATTCACTTGCATGTCTCCAAAAACTACAACCCCTCTATATTGTGTCTTCTTCATCATGGTACTCCAAAAAGATAACAGCAATTCATCAAAAGCCTACTGAAGAGCCTCTTGTGTCAGGTTTTTGCTCGGTTTTCACTCTCTGCTTTCTTAGATTTAGGCTCCACACAGAAAGCTGAAGTTCACTTTTCTATGTTGCCATGGGGACAAATCCACCAGAGACTCACACCAACAGAAGTTGCTTGATTTAGCAACAAATACTTAGGTTGTAGAGATGCACATGCAAATGGTTTGTGTTGTAACTTATTAGGGCATGATTCTTTGAAAGATGAACAAAAAAGAAAAAAAAAAGATTCCAGAAAAACGTTGAAGCCTTCGCTTCAGTGTACTGCAGTGCATCAATCCATAGCTTCTAGCCACTACCAGGAAACCACCTCAGAAATGACTCTCCTTCCCATTAGGACCAGGCTTTGGTCACTGGAAGGACTACTGATCCCAGCAAGACTTCTAATTTTACCAGAAACGATCCTAATGAGGTAACAAAAGCCAGAACAGACGCAGGCTTGGCCCACAGACGGCTCCGCTAACACTCGTGTCGGGGGGAACAGCTCTGCTCTGAGATTAAAACAATCCTCTCTTGATTTCTTCCTCACTCAGGGGAGAAGCGGAAGCTGTCTGTTATCATTTGTTTCTATTATTATTCCCCATTCTGAGTGTTCAAACGGCGCCTTAATGAGAGAGTCAATAATTTATCTTGTGTCTTGTAGAATAAATTAGGGGTTTTACTCTCAGAAGGGGAAATCCAAAATTTAAACCTGAGTTTCACTAGATTTACTTTGCTGCAGCCACTTTATAACTTCTTACATTTACAGCAATTTATTGTACATCTAAAGCTGCATTCTTAGTCAAACTTCAATTTTATTAATTTTTATTATTTTCAGTGTATGACAAACTGACTTTACCCTTATGCATATTATTCATAGTTCAAGCACAAACTTAAAGATGTGAAACTGCCAGACAACAAGGACAGAAAAAAAGGAACCTTTAAAAGTGTTCATATGCCATAAACGTTGCACAAGACATTACTATTGAACAATTCAAGTTTGTGTCTTCCTTTTACATCTTCAGCTGCACATAAATGTGTGACAACACCAATAGATAACAAAATTGAACAACTCATACCCTGAGCAAAACTCAGAAAGGAACAAATGAACACCTTTAAAAAGACCAAAGTAGTGCAGCACTGTGACATTTAGATAAAGTCACGTATAACGGGAGGATATACTGTAAAGCACAGGAAAAGGTAAGCCCAGAGGATTTCTTTCTGTCCCTCGAGTGGCTTTTTTTAAATCTTACAGGCAAATTTGTGCTGCATCTGCAAGCACAACGGTGCCACTACAACGTTAGTATTAAGCACAGAGGGTGACCAACCAGAACCGCAGCTGTCAGATGCTTAAGAAAAAAAAAAAAGAAAAAAAGTGTGATTATCAAAAGATAACGCCGTTTGCATTCTGATTCTACTGATGGTTTTCGTTATGATGATGATGGCAAAGAGGACCACAATGACAATAAATTTTTTAAAAAAAGATGATAATGATGATGATGATGAATGTGACAACAGATTTGCTGCTCAACCGGCCGCTTTCTTTCCCAGGACCTTGAAGGTCAGGTGACTGTAAAGGCTTTATAATGTTTGTGTTTCAGTCTGTCTAAGAAGGAAATGACTGAGGGAATGTAAAAGAAGCGCTGACCCTGAGGGCCAAAGAGAGAGACAAACAGAGCGACGGACTGGGAAGTAGTGAACAGGAATGGGCGAGCGCAGAGGAGAACGGGCGAGGGACAGATCCAAGGAAGGAAGTTCAGAGTTTTTGGAAAGTTACCACGACGATGACTCGTGTAGTGGTCATTAGTGACACAGGTTTGGTCTGATGTCATAGCAGCAACAAGAGTCCAAAACTTTTCTTTGGTTCCACTGGGAGATGAACAAAACAATACAATGTGTGTATAAATATAGCAGCGAGGATTAGAGCTGCGACTTTCACAATCAAACACCATGATTGTTTTGTTGTTTGGGGTTTTTTCTTCCAATCAAGCACAATATTGTTTTGTCTAACTTGTAGTAGAAGTTGTCCATTTTAATTTAACAGATCCCAAAATGACTAATTAACTCTATAGTTATGTGGAGTTAACGGTTTAAAACCACACATAAATTCAATCCGCTCTCACATACATATATATATATATATATATATATATGTCACTTTTAAGTGTATGAAACCGTCAAATATACATATATAAATACCAGATGGACTTTCTGTAACTTTATACATTAACTGCATTTGAAAATGCAAAACTTCACTGTCTGACAGGAAATGAAATACCATGATCATGATTTATTACAAGTATTTGAGAGCATCAACAGCAGTGGCCTCAAGTCATGAATTTGATGACTTTAGACTCGACAAAAAGCTTCCCCGGTGGCTTAGTGGTAGTACTTAGGCCTACCATGCAGGAGGTGTTTGATTGTGAAAGTCGCAAGATAAGAGCAGCTGAAAAGAGAGTCTTGTCAAAATGTAAGAAGACTTGCAGCTCGACTTGGACGTTTGAGCCCGTTGACCCTTGATATTCAACCCAAAACCCAGCGATTAAAATGTGTAGGAAGCACACGGACCCAAAAGACTGAAGACGAAACAACAAGACTGTTTACGTAGTCCAAGACAAAAAGCTGGAAACAGATGGAAACTTGATCTTGGGATTGGACAACAGTCTGGTAGGTCTGAGGCAACATACCATAAGCGATCGGCAGGGAGACGGAACGATCTGGCGGAGAATGGACGAATGATGGAAGGCTCGTTTGCAGTAGATGAGGATCAGGTGTGCTAACTCACATTTACAAGGACGAGCCAGGCAGCACCCGGAAGGGATCCTGACAGTTATTTAAAAAGTGTGCACGAATCAATTCAAATGCAGACCGTCTCTTCCTCTCAAGCAAAAACAGCTCTTTGGAAATATGTTCCCAACAACAATCTAATTTGGACACAAAACTATGAAATAGTCAACACAAAATCACAATATGTAAAACATGTAGATCGAGGATCAC
Organism: Arrhamphus sclerolepis; assembly: GCA_037176975.1. Classification (NCBI taxonomy): domain Eukaryota; kingdom Metazoa; phylum Chordata; class Actinopteri; order Beloniformes; family Hemiramphidae; genus Arrhamphus; species Arrhamphus sclerolepis. Next base: position 5,035,014 of record JBAMYA010000001.1, on the reverse strand, counting down.
AGACAGATGGGAAAACCTTCATCATATGACGTTGCCCAGAGAATGGTAGGAGGTGCTCTTGTGCTTTGGGTTGCACCATTGTTGAAAGGCTTTGAAACTTCTTACTTGGGACTTGTCTCAAGACTTGACTCGGGAGTTGAGACTTACTGAAGACATGTAAAACAATGACTTGGTCCCACCTCTAGTCGATAGTCTCTCACCCACAGAAGTGTCTGGACTTTCACACAAAGATCCACAAATCATTTGCTGGTGGCCATTTGTGGGGCCCACACTCAAATACAGAGCCTCATCTGTGGAAAGCTCTTCCAGATAAAGAGCTCCCTGGACAGTTGATTCTGAAACACTGCTGGAAACATTTTTTTCTCTCTGGTCGAGGAGGATATTTTAGCTTTTATTGCACAAACAAAGCTTGTTAATTTATTTACTGTATTTTTATTCCATTGGTTGGCGTGCTATCACTCATTAGTTCTATTTGTTGCTGGTTTTAGTGATTGTTGTGCATATATGTACATTGCTTGTGCAGCTCTTTGGTCAGCCGAGGTCATTTTAAAAGGGATATTGACATTTTGAGAGTTAGCTCTTTGGTGTCCGTCCCCCGAGTTTGCTAAGAGAGTCTGTGCATCCAATAAAGAAGCCTGACAAAGCCCCTCCCCCACCTAGCTTTGCATAGCCTCTTGTAGTGGATTGCTACACCTAATCCAAGTGATAAAACAAGCTTCATAATAACTCTAAAATGATCCACTGGTTAGTCACACAGCTGACGGAAGTTAGAGCATGGTTTTCGGGGTGCTGAGCATGCACTTTACCAAAATGAGAAAATATTTCCTTGCATGTGCCTACTTATAAGATTATTGCATCTCGTTTTACATAAATATTTCTACTCAAGGTAAATGCATAAGTCATAACATGTAAATAAAAACATTTTGGAGTCAGTAAGACAGAGTTATTGGATGCTCAGAGAGAAGTGTATACCCTCTCATGGGGAAACTCCGGGGTAAATACTGCAATTCCCTGAATGTTGTAATATCCATTTAAATATGCTATAGGAATCAAGTTTGAATTGATTTTTTTGATTGTTTGTTTTAACTTGATAGAAGCAATCATTTTAAACAAAGAGTGACAATATGTATCTGTGGCTTTGCATTTGTATGAGCATGCACTCTGAATGTGTCCAGATATCTTTGTGCATGAGTGAACAGTACATCGTCTGTTTAATACACTGTGATGTTAGTGCAATGGCACATATTTGCTTGGAAACTGTCCAAGTCCCTTCAAAGTCTGGGACTGACCAGTCTAGCGCCATGTTTGTGCGAGTGTGTGTAGGCATGAACCTGTTCGTGTGTGTGTGTGTGTGTGTGTGTATGATGGGGGTAGGAGAGGGGTGGTGGAGGTTCCTTATCTGCAGACCACAGGCAGCTTTTGAGGCTCTTATCAGCAGCCACCACATTGTACTAGCACATCCTCTTGTCCAGCAGGGAGCGGAAAACTCTCCTTACAACATGGCTCCCTTTCTCTCCCCCTCTTCTCTCGCCCACCGCTCATTTACCAGAACCAGAACTCTGGCACCCAACTAGAGCATTGTGTCTTCTTGGTAAAGATGGGGGATAGGGAAAGACAGAACGGTGAAAGACAAGAGAGATGAGGATGACATATGACGATGGGGACGCAGCAGAGACCTCCACACCATCTACATCCAAACTTTGAAAGTATCTTCCTTTAAAGGAGCAACTTCCCAACAAAAATGATTTGTTTGCGTCCACTGTTTGAGCCTCACTCTTACCTCGTCTAAGTAATTTTTAAAATTTCTTTTTAATAATAACTTGTAATTTCCAAAGGTTTCATCTCAGTACAAGGATTTTGTTGAGCCGTTCCAGGCTGCTAGGCTCCCATTCTTACGTCAGACGTTGACAGACAGCGGCTGACGGGCTGCAGAGGAATGCGAGTGACCTGAAGGAGCACGAGACGACGTACGCAGAAACAACATGTGCGTTCACAGATCATTTCAACTCTGACAGATTTCGCATGCAGTCGAGACGAGCCCTTCTGTTCCTGTAAGTATTCCACTTACTATTTCATATTTTCACGTCTTATGCCTAATTAGAAGTGAATAGGAGCGGTCTGCAGGAAACAGTTAGTTGAAATAATACTAAAATCGACTGTGTGACAGACATTTGTGTTCGGCGTAACATATGGCACATGCAGGACATCTGTAGGGACATTTAGTAAAATGTAATTATGATGTAAATAAATCTGTTCACGATAATACATTAAATTATTTAGTTGTAACGAAGTCAAGACACAAATTTAATATTCCAGATTTCATTGGAAGGAAAATGTCCATATTAAAAATTAATATCCATTTTTTATGACAACCTGCTGCATACTTTTAAACAATATACAGTATGTTTGGCTTAAATAATAATGCAAACCAAAGACATGTAAATATTGGAAAGCTGCACAATGGACAAATATAAATATCATGCATTAATGTTTGAATATTCATATTTTAGATATGCAATGTGAAATCCAAAAAAGAGACACTTGCTAGATTCTTTTTTCTTTTTGGTTTGCAAAAATTCTTTAAAAAAAACAAAACAAAACTGTGCAGTTGCTTTCACTATATGAGACCTTTATTGTTGTTTAAAAAGTCACTTCGATATTTATCAGTGTCCGTGCAGCTTCTCCAAAGGTTTTTGGTTTTCTTTTTTCAGTCCTAAAAGATCTTTAACATTAAGTCAAATCTAACGGCTGTTGTAAAATGTAAAACAACACTATTTATAGACGGCCTGCATCAGTCGTCCCTGGACATCTCTGTGGAACACAGAATTGTCCAAAATAAAAGTTCTGATGACCAGAAAAGAACAAAAGAGGAACAACTTCGACTGCAAAAGCTGATCATAAGAGTGTTCCAATTTCACAGTGCAGTGTGTAAAAATTTGTATTAAAAAAAAGTTCAGCTGCTAATTTCTTCAGTATCCAAAATTTGAATGTCAAATTTCAGTTGAATTGTGAAATAAGCCTATTAATTTCAGTGTGATTTCTTTTTGTGTGGTATATTAAGGACAGCTCATCAACTATTACATTTTCCAAAAGAATTGTTGTTTAGGTGTGAACATAACTTTCCAGCACATTTCTTAATATTCTGCCTTTACTAAATATACTTCAAAAATATTGTGCATCCTGAGTGATTTTTTTTTTCTTTTGTTTAACAGACTCTTTGATATCAGCCCACTCTTCAAGGATCTGGGGCGTTTTGAATCCTGAAAAGAATTTTGAGTCACATCCTCAAAGAACACAAAGACGCAGACAGATAAACGGACGGGCTCATAAAGGTCAGCCGCAGGAGGCTCATTCAGATCCCAAAATTTGACACGCAGGATGCACTGTGAGGAAAACCCAGACGCCCACCTCTGCTGCACGCTGGAGCTGGAGTCAAAGAAGTAGCTATTCACTGGAGACTGCGATGATTGCAACGCATCTTTTCTACTGAAATCTCTCCATGTTAAAAGTGATCAGAAGTGGGATAAACTGAAACTTTTGGAGGCTCTGCGTCCATGTGTGGCACAAGGATGTAGTGGCAGACCGCGTCATGTGCTTTGTAGACTGTACAGCTCTCCGATAAATCTGTGATACTGCGCTACAAGAGCAAAGCTGACTGAACCTGGATCAAGGGAGATCCATCAAAGGCAAAAACAAAAGACTTGCATGCTGACCTTGGCAAGACAAAGTGATGAAAAAAATGCGTATTTTGGAAGGAAGGAATGCAAAAATAGTGCAAATTCTGCAAAAACGCTAAATAAAGAAAGAGGAAATAAAGGAAGAGAGAATAAAGAACCCACACATGTGGCTAAGAGAGGTTTAAATGCATCTAGAGGAGTAGCTGCTGGTGGGGGACATGAGCTAATTACTTGATCTCAAACCCATCCAAAAAAATAATGAATGAATGAATTAATTAATTAAAGGACAGCTCAGAGGAACAAGAGCCAGACATTGAAAGAATTTCCTCCAGAAACTTCACCACCATGATGGAGAAGCTGAACCCCACTGCTCCACCTGCCTCACCTCATGAATTACCTCGTCCCTCCCCTTCTACTTCTTCATCCTCCTCTGCCTCCTCCCCCTCTTGTGCATCCCTGGAGCAGCCCAGTCCACTCCAGAACCAGCTTTCAGGATCGCTGGATGTTATCAAAGGCTCACATCCTGCTGAGAAAACTGGACACAACAATGTCCCTACTAACACCTCAACTCATTCTCCCATCACCTCAACAACAGTGTTAATGAATCACAAAATGGATGCAACTGCTGCACCTGACCCTCCCATCTTGGATGCTGAGAATGAGGAGGAAGAAAAACTACAGGAGTCAAAGAACTTGCCCATCGCTTCAACAAACGGGTCGCCGACTCTTTCCTCTCCGCCTCCACTCCTCCCAGCACCAGCAAAGACTTCCCCTTGCCCCCTACCCACGTCGACATCTACCGCCGCCTTCCCTTCATCCTCATCCTCAAGCCTTCTTCAGCACGTCCCAGTCATCAGCCTCAGTCACAGCAAGCCTCCCCTCCCGCTGCCCAACACCCCTTTGACTGCCCTGCACCCAATTCCCAACCTCATACACGGGGACATTCGTCGCAGCCAGCAGACCTGTTTACCCATGGTCAGCCCGGGTGCTCCTGGATTATCTGGAAGGCCTGGAGGCCCCTCAGGTGCTTCTCCTGGGCCCCTTTTGGCACAGCAATACATGCCTGCACACCCCTTCCTCCCCAGGTGAGAGTCAGCTACTTTGAATTCATCCATATGCATGGTGACTCCTCATCACACCATTCATACATCTCCTCTGAATGTTTCAATTCAATTTATTTAGAGGCCTAAAAATGTGACGATTGAGTGAAGTCATATTATTTAACAGATGGAATAGTTAGATCACATATTAGAATATCACAAATCACAGAATGGCACAAGGCGCATATCACCATATTCATTTCACCAAGGCTGCCAACAGCCATGTACAGAGCTTTGCTATAAAATCTATTATAACTTCCTGAAATGTTTTTTGTTATGATGACGCTGCTTCGCTGGAAACAATGCCAAGTTTCTGTTGTACATGAAACCTCAACTGTTGGTATTTCCCAATTTGATTAATATTGACTGCATTGTGATGTGAAAAAGAGACGTGGTATTTCTAATGCCAAATTTACTCAACAGAACATTTGGTTACAAAAACACGGGTTTGGTCGGTTTTTTTGTGCATGCATAGCACTAAAATTCCTAAAGAAGTCCCTTCATTAAGGTATGCATTATATGTTTTTCCTACAGCTAAATTTCTCCATGAAACTGACAAAAGGCAACAAAACAGAACTCTTAAAGGTCTTCTCTGTTAAAAAGTGGAAGCATTTACAAAGAGGACACAGCTATTCCTTTGGCATCTGTCATGGAGACCTGGGAATGAGATTCTCAGCCCCCACCCCCCATAAAAAAGGATCCACTGGTACCCGTACTTTGCAGGACTAAATTTTCAATCAACACAAAGCATAATAATGAAATCCCAATAACTGGCATCAACCATCATCTTCTTGTACCTTCCATCAACTTGACTTAATACTACAGCCTATAATCGTTGAGATCGTTTTTCCTTCGCAGATTTACCGTATATTGTTTGTTCCAGATTCCTGGTAACATGCATGTTCTATCTCTAGCTCTTACCTGGGACCCTCAGGAGGTAGCTATGGTGTCATCAGCGGCAGCCGCATCAAGAGGAGGCCATCATCGCACTTTGAGATGGAGCTCAACGACTGTAAGTTTCTGCAAGAGTAAATAAAGAATATCACTATAGATGCAGCCATAGTTTCTGTTTACATTTTTCAAAGTGCCCTGTAGATATGTACAGCAGGTAACTGAAGGTTAATGGGAAATTTGCAATTATGCCTTCTTCATTTCAAACAATGACTAAGTTTTCTGAGGTACGTCTGTGACGACTGTTCCTGTTTTGGAAGAAATACCACAAGGAATACTGTACAAAAACATGCTTTTTTAATTCTGTTTTTTAATTATTCCTGTGTTTGAGGGGATGGAGTCAGTCAGGGCACTCCATCCCATCCTCTGTTCTGCGGGCTGTGCCTTTGGCCACAGTTTCACAGCTAGATGCAGCAAAGTACTGTTCTCAGATCTGGGTATGTGATGTCACAAACCTTCCAAGTCTGAAGCACTCACTAGATTATGTGTTCAGACAAGTGGCCCCAAACAAAGTGATTGGATTGCACTCTGATTGGGGGTTTCATTTGGTATTCACTTCAGACACCCAAATGTATGCTGTAAAGCACAGAAGATTTAATTTGTAATTGGTTCGCCCACCTGGAGTTTTGTTTGATTGATCCCCAGCCTTGTCAGGTCTCTGAATGTCTCTGGGCAGGACTCTGAACCCCCGACAGCACCAGCTACTCATAGTGCCATGTTGGTCTCAAGTCCAAATAAATGGTAAAGGCATCCAACGTACTGCCATTGTCAAATCAATATGTGGAAAATAGCATATTGTAGCTGTGGCAACCCCTACAAAGGAAAAAGCCAGGAGGAGTGGATAACTCTTTTGTTGTAATTCTCATTTGTTCCTGGTGAAGAAGTAAACATAAGAAAATGTTTTCAGTGTTGTTTTAAATGCTGATTATGGCAGCACCCTGCTAATATGCGATTTACTCAAAATGAACAACATGGTCCACGTTTATAGAAATATTAGTACCTAATGACAGTGAGTGATTTATAGGACTTTACATAGACATACACAGAGTGAGGTCAAGTTAACATTCAGCTGCAAGTTAACAACAGTTCAACAGGGTTTAAATGGACATGTGACCAGTCATATGGGTTAGATTCCAACCTCAACTAAGATGGACAACTGGGTTTGGCCAAGAGGACCCCATCCCACTTCTGGTCTTGAAACTCATCCAGAAAGTATGTTTTGTTGCAGTTCCTCAACTAACCACTAGGTGCTGGCTTCAAAACAGACCAAAACGCCAATGACCACCATGCTAAAAGTTTGCAGCAAAATGAAACATATTTAAAGTCTGGTATGAAAATCGGTTTTTTTTTCCATCTTTGGTTGTACATTACATCCATGACAACTGTGAGAGAGTGAAATCTTTTGTACAACATCAGATAAATTTAGATTAAGCAATTAAACTGACCAATCGGATGCCCAGATGTCATTTGACATGCTTGACTGACAGCTAGCCTTTGGCTCTGCCCTTGGCTTTGGTAGGTTTTCCCCTGCCTTTTTGCAACATGGAACCACACAGTTCAAGGAAAAATGGGCTTCAAAGGTTCTCTGTACAAGTCTATGGGTCATGTGACCGTACGCTCTGTCCGGTATTTACAGGCAATAATTTTGGCTGCATGTTAGGGCTGAAAAGTTCACTCATTACTAGTGTTTTTGTGACATTTATAGATGTTCCCCCTTTGTGCTAGCATTGCAAGAGTCCTTGTACAGTGTGTGGGTTTAACCCTCCTGCATTTTTTTATTGGCTGCACATAAAGTACAGCTTGCAGGAGACTATCACTACTCTTGCTGCCATTGATCATGTGGTTGTTACAATTTTACAAGTTTTATAATTAAACCTTTACTGTTCCCAACTAATGTGCTCTGCTAGCTGAATTAATGTGTGTGCTTGTCTGTGTATGAACTTCTAAGTTGGGATCTTGCACATTTACATAGTGTGTTTCTACCAGGCCCTCCTCAGAAACTGGCCCGCCGTGTCTTCACCAACAGCCGTGAGCGCTGGCGACAGCAGAATGTGAACGGCGCCTTCTCTGAGCTGAGAAAACTAATCCCCACACACCCACCTGACAAGAAGCTCAGCAAAAATGAAATCCTGCGTCTGGCTGTGAAGTACATTAACTTCCTGGTCACTCTACTCAATGACCAAGCCCAGGACAAGGTGGGGGACTCAGCGGAGGATGACACTGAGGATGAGAGCGCCGCCACTGGGCTGGACGGCAACAAACAGAAGCCTCTCTTTCAGTGTGACACTCCATCCGCAACGCCCCGTCCCACCACGGCATCAGCACACAGAGACTCAACTGACTCAGTCATCGCCCTGGCATCCCCGGCAACCTCCAGTTGCTATGGAGACACAGACAGTGAGGAGAGCTTTGGGGCCAAGACCTCTTTGGTGGCCCATAGCATTTTGGGAAAGGTTAAAGGTCAGATAAGGATGCTGGCAGCCACTAATGATGAGCGGTGACAAAGAGTACCTGGCGTGTTAAAGTCAAATTAACAGAATGGACTCACGAGATGCCAAAAGTGTGAGAAGCACATGGGGTCAGAATTTGAAGAGTATTTTCTAACTGTATGTTATAAAATGTTATTTTCATGTTTTAACTCTATGTTTTTCCAGAAATGCGCAAATCTTTTGGTGAGCGTCTGTGCTTGAATGTAACGCCTGTCTGTGCTGAGAGGCAAGCTGAGGTATGACAATGAAATTAAACATTTCAGTCTACTCAACCTGTCTATATTTTATATTCAAACATGAAAACAATAACCCTCATTTTTGAGTTTCCATGGTTAAAATATATTTTTGTCAAAGAAAAAAACAAAATAATTGAGGATTGTGAATTCCACTTTTGTTGGTCCATAGAAATAATTTCTTGGTAGTTGTAAATGATCTGCATTTCATCAGTATACTTATGGGTAACCAGCATTACCGCATACTTTTACTATATGAACGTGGCTACCAGCAATGATTTGTAGTGTGTGATGTCCGTGTTTATCGTTAAGCAGAGACAATGATCCCACCCTGAAATTGTGACACACTCACACCAGACAGAAATAAAAGCGTGTTTTAGTTTGCTTGTTCCTTATTTGACATCCTCTTACTGCGCTCCAGAGACTGCTCATTGTCAGCATGATTTCTCAACACATCCAAACGTTTTTTTTTAGCACTCAGTTAAGGGAACAGTTTTGTATCCATAAAGACCTCTGAGAGGAGACATCTCACATGTGAAATAATTACAATCTGTTAAAGATAAATTTTCACTATGAGAGAAGCAACCCCCCCCCCCGTTTTTCAGTTTAATTTGAATATTCATTTTGAGCATGCATAAAACTCGGTTCAGGACTCACCATGATAAACTTGTCAGCACACTTTATACAGCTTGAGAAGCCAACATCAACTGTATGTTGGTTGTTTGTTCAATTCACCACAATGACAGATTGATGATGGTGCTTTTAACAATGAAGTCATAAAAAAAAGACAAAGCACCAACAGTAAAAAGAAAAATGTGAGTGATCTGACACGAAGGAGCCTGTTAACTGCTCGCTGGCATTTCTGTGACAATAGAAAACAATCATTACCATTATCATTTTTCCACATAGTGCTGGGGTACTTCCAGGGAGCAAAAGAGGCATTTAGTGCTTTTGTTTGTATAGCAGATTTCAAAAAGACGACCAGGTTTAGACTTGAAATGTATAATTCCAAACAATATTTCTTGTGAGAATTAGTTGATAACTCCAAAATGTCGTGGATGTTTCTGCATACTGTATGGGTGTGTGTAAGCGAGGAAATGTATGTACAGCAGATCCAGCAAAAGATTTATGTGACAGCAACAGTTTTGGCTGTGCGGTTGAGCTTGAGGAAGGTGAGGATGGATGTGGGATGTGGTTACATGTGGGGTTCAGCATGGTGGGGGAAAGTGAAAAATTGGATAGTGAAGTTGCAGCTGTGCCAATGCAGTCTCTCAGCATGTGTGCTCGGCTCTATCAAGCGGCCAGGAAATGGCTTCAGTTAGTGCTGTCTCATTGATGGCCAATGAGTTTCCTGAAGTTGGGAGGGGGTGACGGCAGTGTATGTACGCGTGTTTGGGCTTGTGGGGTAGCAACGACTACGTGGAAGAAGGGAGAAAGGCGGGGGAAGGGTGTGGAGGGAGAGAGAGAGAGAAAACAGCCACCAGGATGCTCAGGGAACCAGTGTACAGCCGGTTTCAGGATCACAGAACAGGAAGAGCTGCTTTCACAACACTGCTACGGCTGCATTTGCCCACTCGGATGTGCCAAGCTGGTCTGACCCCTCCCTGCTTCTCCAGTCTGAGGAGGGCGTCACATGTGGCCATTTTATAATTCAACCTTTACCCAAAGTACAATTAATTTGTAGGCTTGATACACACGTCTTTGCTGTTGGCTGGTGCCATCAAAAAGAGCACAAATGCAAGTGACGGCACTTATTAATTTTATATCCCTCTAGTTGCATCAGCTTCAGAATTCTGATCCCATGTATACTGGACCACATAAAGAAGGAACTGAGTTCATAACAAAATACAAGTTCTGTTTTAGCAGCGATGTGCATTATTGTTTAAGAAAATGAAGGCTTAAAATGTCGATTTTGACATCTGGTGTGTTAACTTTCTCTACTGCTGATACAGGGGGCCAAGCAGGGTCATACTTGCCAACCTGGGACCCTGAGATAATGTTGTTGCCTCCACCCCATCCCTTCCAAGCCAGAAAAATACTGTCCTACTAGTTGTACTTCACAGTTCAAGCAGAAACTAATTTGCATGCCGCATGTTAGTGGAACTTTTTTAGTTTGTGGCTATAAAGTAACTTGAACTTGCAGATGACGACGCTGCCGCTTTTCAATTGTTGCGCAAGCACACAAGCAATGTCAGTGTGACGAATCAATGGAAAGTCACTTGAAACAAAAAGATATGACCGCCCATCGTTGCCACATTCTTTTCACACATTTTTAAAATGTTACAATGCAGAAAACAAAGATGCATTCACTTCATTAAGCACAGGTTTAATGGATCATAACATTACAATGCAAAGAGAACGAGCTGAGCCACCAAAGTGCTCTGCTTATATAACTTACTGAACATCCTTTCTTTAAATTTACATCTTAAACTAGAAACATAAGTAGAGATTAACACTTGGTTACAAAAATAAGAATAGTATTTTCTCAAACCTGGACACTCCTTGACAGCAATATACAAACTTTAATTCAATTTATTTTCTCAAACAATGTGCCTTTTGCTTAGAAACATTAATGGGTGCACACAAACCCAGGATCAAAGCCACCTTTAACAGTAATAAGAATTTAATAATTTAATGGTAAATTCTATTTCTTTCCATGAAATGATTTTATTGTAAAATGCTATTTTATATCTCAGAGTTTTAGTACACAGTGTATTTGTGGAAAATGTAAGCCATCAATATCACTGATTGAGCTTAAATTGTTTTTGGGCTATACTGATTCTATTAATACATTTGTCAAATGAATAATATGTAGAGAAATTATCCAGTCCTGATACCTGACAACACTTGGACATTTCTGAGCAGGTAACTATACGGCCTAAAGTATATTTCACAGAAAGAATGATTGTAAAGGGAATCTTCAGTGCGTTATGTTTTCTGTGCAGTTAGAAAGAGATCGAGTCTTTGGACACAGGACCAGTGTTTTATATTTCGACACACGCTGTGTCTGCACAGTGATGTCTTTGAGAGTTGGGGGAAACCAGTCAGCAGATCCACGATTATCTTCTTCCCTTTACAAAAAACAAAAAAAAACTGTGATTCCCTTTGAATATTGATATTTTTGGTGACTGGTACAAATAACTGCTGACGAGTATGAGCCCTGGTTTCTGTCTGGGCTGAAACTATTATGTATGAACAAATCTTAAAAGATAAACTGATGCTGACGGTGCTCTCCCTTGAGCTATGTTTTGACATTTGTTGACTATTTTACACACAGCCCATTCAGTCTTTCATTCAGTTTTCAAACTTTTCCCTCCTCTTTTCATCACTGCATCAATACTGTTGTTCACTGTTCTCTCTGCATTTCCTTCAGCTTCCGACATCTTGTCTGATGTGCTTTTCTTCCTGAATTTTCTCCTGCCGACCTCAGTAGCTGCAGATCCAGCCACTGCCCCGACAGCTCCACCAATTAACCCCCCAAAAACCACACCGAGCACCAGACCCAGAAGCGCAGCCACAATGACCACCTTGGGCACCTGTTTAGCAGCAGTTCCCATTTTCTCCCACGCTGAACTTTCAGTCACCATTTTGGCCCCCACTTTTGCCCCAGAGCCCACCTTCCCCCACACAGGACTTTGCGCCACCTTCTTTGCCCCAGCACCAATCCCAGCTCCAACTCTCACTGAACTGTCTGCCACCAGTTTAGCACCAGTTTTGGCACTGGTACCTACTTTCCTCCACATAGGACTCTGAGCCAAATTCTTTGCTCCGGCTCCAATCCCAGTCCCAACGCGCATGGAGCCATCTGCCATCAGTCTGGCCCCAATACCAACTTTCTCCCACACTGGACTTGCTGCCACTGCTTTCGCACCGGATCCCACCCAAGCAGAACCATCCACAACCACCTGAGGAACCCTGCCTCCCACTGCTTTGGAGGCATGTGATGCCGTATCTCCCACCTTTCCCCACATGGCACTGTCAACCACCATCTTTTGGACATTTTGAGCACCACTGCCAACTTTTCCCCACACTTGACTGCTTTTCACCTTCTTTGCTCTCTCTCCAACCCACACTGAACTATCGGCTAACAGTTTGGGCAACAATTTTGTGCTAGACTCCATTTTCTCCATAATGGAATGGAGAAGTGAAGGGGACATGGTGTAAAGAGTAATAGGAGGGATGCTCTCGATATTTGTGGCACTTACACTCATCTCTGCCTCATCCCTCATTTCCTCAATCTCATCGTCTCCCATGTTCATTTCTGACTCAGCATCAGGCTGCATGTATGCATGGGAAGCCTGCCTTTCAGAGCCAAGTTTTCTGCGCTGTCTGTCCCTGGCTATCTCTAGCTGCCTCTGTTTCACTTTGTTCTCCGCCTCCTGAAAAGCAGAACAAGAATAATACTGTCCTCCAGCCTCCTCCACAGTTTGCTCCACCTTCTCTAGTAGCTCAACCACATCACTCCTCCCATCTCCCCTCTCCATCACATGAAACCTGTCCCTACATTTTTCCACAAGCTTTAACAAATCCCCCCTTTGCCCAGCGATGTATGCCTCCACGCTATTGTTTCCTGCCTTCCCGCTTTCTCTCAGTCGATCTGCATAAGTAAAGAGGACCAGAGTGTGTCTCTTGACTGCATCTGATCCAAAAACCGTCTCCAGAGCCCCAAGAGTCTGCAGCTCAGTCTTCGCGGGCTGGTCTAAGGGGACACACAAGAGGAAGGCGTGAGGGCCAGGGCTGGACAAAGCAATGCAGGAGGAGATCTGTGCTCGCACTTCATCTGGAGTCCGTTCGGAATTAAACCAATCAGGAGTATCCACTACCGCCACCTGTAGGTGCAGGAAAACATGCAGCATTAAGAACAGCTGGTTCTGAGTAAATTTCAGTTTGCTTTTCTTTCCTTTTTAAATAAAAAAAAAAATACTGTGGATGAAAGGATAACAATATCATCTTAGAAGACTCACCCTTCTCCCTTTGACCAGTGCCTTCTTTTTCTCACATGTCTGAGTGATTGCTGTGAAGCTGTCTGAATGGGACTCAAACACCTCCTGTCCCAGTATGACGTTGCTAGCCAAACTCTTCCCAGCTCCAGATCGCCCAACCAGCACCAAACGTAACTCCGGAGAGGATGTGGATGAAGGGGGTGGGGAGGATGGGGGGGAAACTGAGGTGGTTGGTGAGGAGGGGTAGAAGACTGGTGAATGAAGGGAGGAAGTAGATGCTTCAGGTGTCGTCTCCTCAAAGCTGTTGATTCTGTGATGAACTGAAAATTATCCGGCATGTTAAGAGTTAGAACGTCTAAATCTTAAGAAATTAAGTTCATTTATACAACACTAATATAGGACTTACTGGCTAGTTAAATGGCAAATAATGAGGTCTAGTAACTTACCAGTAGAAATCACCTTTGGTGATTTGGCTTCATGAATCGGTGAGAGAATGGCTCCATCTGCAGGACAAAAACTGTATGATGAGCTTGAATCATTTGATCGCTCCCCTTCACATTTTCACCACTTCCCAAGGGTTTAAATGTGATTTTTTTTTCTTCATTTGTTTCTGTTTGGTTACTTAATCTGTCTGATAGCACAATGAATATCGACGCAGATTTGGAGCCTGGGATTTATTTACATATTTTTTAAGTCTTGGGAGAAGTCTCGGATTGTACTGAGATGTATGCTAGATTATGTTCAAAAATGGGCCATAAGGCCAATTACACATCCACATTTACCTGTATTCAGTTTGAAACTGGGCGTCCTGTTCAACTGCCTGTCAATCTGTGGCTCTGAATACTCTTGAGCTGGTGCCGGAGCTGAATGAAGCCCATTAGACACTTGGACCTCACCAATTCTTCCTTCTCTTTCATCTCTTCCTTCTACTCTCCACTTGTCCAAAGTGTGGATGGATTCCCCCCTCGCAACCTTTTCAGTGATTGAGGTGTTATTCAGTGAAAATCTTTTTTCCTCTTCCTTTTGAGCTCTGTAATTTTCCATGAGTTCTTGCTTTTGTTCTCTCATCTGTCTCTCCAGCGCTCTCTCCTCTGCTGTTTTCATTAAATAGACTCCGTTTTTCTGCACCATGGTGTCCACCTAACAACAAATAAATTAACATTCACTGGAAAAATTCAAAATGGGATCATCTTAAAATAAGGTAAATGCAACCTAAGGTGAACAATACATGGCATATTAAATCATGCTGCTGTATATTTAACAAATTCTATTTCAAAACATCTTTAACAAAAGCCAAAATGCAGAACGGGTGCATGTCAAACCAAGTATACTTTTACTGCATCCAAAAAGAAAATTAAAAAGATAAGTAGAAGCCGGGTGCTAGAAAAGGTGTGAGCATAGAGTTTGCTGGTCTCGAGTGTTAAGGTGTGTGTGTAAATTTAGAGATAATCTTTCTGCATCTTTGAATTGGAAAACACACAAGATTAATGTCAATCTCAATAAAAGTGGACATTCCAGGTAGTTCATCCTAAAACCTGACCGTAAAATGCTCACAGAAATATAAAAAGCAGAAAAAAAAATCAATATTAAATTTCAGCCAACAAGCCTCAGTTTCCACTGAATGGCGTGCATGTCCTGACAGTACGATCAGAAAAAGAGCAATAAAGCTTGTTTGGACTAGTTTCCAGCTGGAAGCCTTCTCTCAAAAATGAACATGTCAGCACTGCTTTTATATTACTGCATCTGCAACAATCCCCTTTAGACAGATGAGTCAAAACAAGCGGGTATGTTAAGTCATAATGCACAG
The DNA here is from genome assembly GCA_037176975.1 of Arrhamphus sclerolepis. NCBI lineage: Eukaryota > Metazoa > Chordata > Actinopteri > Beloniformes > Hemiramphidae > Arrhamphus > Arrhamphus sclerolepis. The sequence continues at coordinate 5,019,814 of JBAMYA010000001.1, read as the reverse complement.
CGACATGTTTGGTTTAAAGAAATACAGCACATCATGACACCTCAACTGTCAAACGAGTAAGTCATAATAAATGAAAGAAAATGAACACATTAAGCATGAAATATTGGAACCATAAAAACCAAGATTATTAATACAAAAACTAAAAGAAATTCATTAATTATTTTATCATGCCCGCCTTTGACATAAATTCTCTTCAAATATGGACATGGACAGTCCCAAGGTTTATGAGCAGATGTCTGTGCCTCTGAAAAGTTTAAAATGTGTTTGAATTCACTTAGTGACACTAAGCTTTCTAAGATTCAGATGTTTTTAGAAAGAACAGCATATCTAATACAATTTCCATAATTCTTTATGTGCCTGAGTATCAATGGAAGGAATATGTCCTTAAGAAAAACAGCAACTTTTTAAAAACATTTTAAAAAATTTGCTGTAGGTGTGTAAATAAACTGGGGGACTTTTCAACTAAGAATGAGCCATTTATTTCATTAAATGCTTAAAATGCTTCAAATGAGGCTCAGAGAATAAATAATCATCAAATTCCCTCATCCACTGGTTTTGGATTCAAAGACTTGAACAACAACGGATGGGAAATTCAGAAGCTTTGACTTTGTTGGAATAATTTTAAGGCAAAGTTACAATGTAACTTAAGAACATCTTATGACATGACATGATGCCCTTCAAAATACTCATTTTCCATCCAAAATGTGTTCAATAATTTATCAAATCACATGTATTTTCAGATTCTTTCTATAAGGTTTTATCAGAACTCCCACCAGAGAATTCAGACCTGCTTCAGTTATGCGGTTTTTAAAAGACAGATTGTGACACAGACTGATTTTCAAAGTGAAAACAACACTTACTGTGCAACTGCAGCTGGTAAATAATGTAATTAATAACCAAACCAGTCCTGTTTGAGTTTTAGGTATGTAAAGCAGCTCGGTGCACAGCAGATCAAAAAAGAAAAGCAAGAAAAACATGCACACTCAGCAGCTGACTGGCTGAGTTTTAAGGAAGAGTGACCACAATGGCAAAGTGCCTGAGCAATTCTGCACTGACAAAATTCCCTTAGTGGTTTCCTGCTTCAGCAGCTTACCTTCTCCAACAGCTCGTAGACCTGCTCTCTGTCATGTGGCTGACGATTATTCATAACATGGTACCTTCCCCCGCAGCGATCTATTATCTTCCTTAAACCTGCATGTTCTCTCTGAAGGTATTCCTGCAGGAAAACAATAGATTTGAGTGACTAAGCTTTGATTCTCCTATCCAACTTTTTTTTTTTTTTTTAAAGCCTTAATTGCTCCAAACTGTGCAGTATGAAAGTTGAGAAAATGCTGGAAGAAACACCTTTTTAATGAAAGTGTAAAAAACAAAACATCAAGCTCGTTTCCAACATAAAAAGGCCTTATGTCATTTAGACTTTAATCTTCTGCATACTTCACTGAAAAAGTGACAATATATTAAATACATATAAAGATAGTTTTCTGACAACATGTCATTCTGCCTTAAAAACTCACTGTGGCTGAGTAAAACATAGCAGCAGTCAGTTTTACTTATAAGGGTTTTAATTTCACTAATGTAATTTGATTATTTGTTGCAAGTATGGAAACCATCTTCAGTCACTGCTGTTTGAGAGATGAAACCCCACCTCCTCACAAAACTCTGTCAGTGGTTTTAGAGTTAGTTTTCTCACATGAGTATGTCATTTTAAAAATACATATATCAAGCCAAGAAGCATGCTGCAATGTATTAAATCAGCAGTGGATGGTATGGGTTAAAATAATGAAAATGTAACCAAAAAGAAAAAGAAAAATTAGGCAGAGAGCACAACTGCAGCTGCATTGCAAATGTCATTATGCATAATTTAGCTTGTTCATTCAGATTAAAGACAAGAAAAAAAAAACTAGTGTGTAAAACCATGAATAATTCAATTAAGTTTCTATTGAATTCTGTTTAGTACTTTACAGAGAAAGCAGAGATGTAATTCAAAGTGTTTTTATAATCAAATTCATTCTAATTCAGTCAATTTATAAACAAGTGCAGCGCAGCACAATGTGCTTTTGCATTTTTCGGCTTAGAGGTTCGGTCAGTCTCTTAAGATTTACTGGTTTATTCTCTTGTTCAGTCATTCAACTTCTCTTCCATCATTAGTTTCTTGAATCTCTTAGTTACCTCAACAAGATGCTTCCTAAAAAGGCAAATATTCCCAAACAATGAAATGAAAACTGATATGTCCCAAAGAGGTTAGATGGAAACGAATGATTCGTTGTGGCAACCCTGAACGGAACAGCTGAGAGGGAAAGACGACCTGAAAGAATGGGCCTTGAGTAAATCTGTAGTACCTCCACTGTACTCCCCATCAAGTAGTCTCCACAGGTCAGTAGTACCAGAGTGTGATCCAGCACTTTCTTCCCAAACAGCTCCTCCAACTCGGCAGGCACACGAGTCTCCACCTGAGAGCAATGAGGTCAAAGGAAAAGGGTGAAGAAAAGGAAGTCAGTTTCTTCATTGCTGTTTGGAAAAACATCTTTAATACAACAAAGCAAAATACAACTGGAGGGGCAATGCCAACTAACCTCTGTGAACTGGCTAATGGGTACCAGCAGAAGAACAGCATGTGGGCCAGGTTCCACCAGAGTAATAGCCCTCTTGGTCTCTTTTCTGACACTGTCTTCCATCTTCTCGCCGTTCCAGTACCATCGTGGAGCTTCCACCAGGGTCATATTCCTGCCCTCACTGTAATGCCGGCGCAGCTGACAGTTTCTGGAGGGACTGGGAGAGACGGGGGAGGGCTGGCCAAGGATATTGTCCGCTGAGGATGTCTTCCCACATCCAATGTTCCCCAAAAGAATCAATCTCAAGTCTGAGAGTAAGGACCCAGAGAGAGAGTCTCTTACGCGTTCACTCATGCCTGGTTTGGAAGGAGGAATGAATGGATCAAATGCACGACTGTCAACTCAGAGCCATGACTTACCAGTGGTAACTAACAAAAACAAAGAGTCAATACAAATGAAAGAGGGACAACAGGAGACATGAGCACTTTATGGTTTTAAGATAATGTACAATAAATGTGAAATTATCAAGCACATTTTACAATATCTGAGGTGTACAACTTGTTTCCTTTATCTTTGATTCTTTCAGCTGTAGCCTGACTTAACAGGAACTACAAAAGAAGCTCTGGGTCATTTCATTTGAACACTTAGGTTTCCAGATGCTTGATAAGTCACAACCTTGCCAGTCCAGTCCAGCTACATTCTCTGCATTGACCCTCGTAATTATTGATAAGCTTCTAATCACAAAAGTAAGAACTGACTATACGTTTTGCTAATTCACTGTGATCCACAAAGTTGCAGGAAGTCATTATCGTGTTTAGCTATAAATGGAATCACAAAGTAAGTATTAAACAATTACTGAGCCTGCTGTAGGTGACAAGATGACAATCTGCATGCTGCTTGTTAAATGCTGGTGCAATAATAAAAACCACTTCCCCAGAGCGCATTACACAATACCAGAAATGCTATTAATAAAGGTGGAGAAACTTTGTGTGATTCTCACTGATCAACAACTAGCTGCTGAGGTTAACAACCAAACATTACAAAACCCTGTTTTTTTGCAAGCAGATGTGTTGTTTAAACAACATACTTACTTATATGTTTGAGGTCTATGAAGCTTCGTTCATGTACTGTCTCAGTTTCTCAGATGGCACAAAATTACGTCTCCCATCCAGACAGCTTCAGGACTTGTTGGCTCTCGGTCAGCGACTAAACGCTGCCTGCTTAGGTGAGGCTCACATTCTCACAGAGTTATCTGTCTCACCACTCCCAAACACTTGAAAGCTGTTTTTCTTCTTCCTGGTACACAACAGGTTTCTCCATATGCTCTGCACTGAACATTCCAAGATGAGGTGGAGGTGCAACCAGTGGGACCTATGAATCATTCCCTTTGTTTTCTCTGTCGCACCCATGAATCTTGGTGTCCAGTTGGGACTGACATCAATCTGACACACATGAAATGTTAAAATATAGGAGACAACAAATAAAAAAGGCAGGGTTTTTACAAGTTAACATAAGCTAAATTTAAGATTTTCTAAACCTTTTAAATTCATACGCAAGTACGTAAAAAAAAACACACCTTCACAGAAATACAAATGACATAATGAATAATTCAATGAAACCAATTATCCAGAAGTTCAGTGAAGCAAATATTTTCATACAAGAGGGTGTTACCCACTAATTTTACGCTAAGGTGGTCTATCTGAATGTGTTCAACATGGTAAAGTGAGCACAGCTCCTCTGGCATGACCACAGCTATGCATTTAGCGTGTTGTGACCACATGGTGCAGTAACTTAAATTTAATTATAAAAGTTGTTGTGCAACATATCACAGTGCTGTTACCCGCAATGTTCTGTTGTCCAAACTTTCAAAGTTTAACTTCTCTTCTAATGCTGTGACATGGATGGAAGCATTGTACCAGAATTAATGACACATTCCCTTTCTAATAGCATTATCGGAGTACCCCAGGGATCAATTTTAGAACCAGTTTTATATAGTTTCTATATTAATGAATTGCCTCTGATTTGCCCGTAAGTCCACATTGTAATGTATGCAGATGACATAGTTATGTTTACACAAGACAAGACTAGAAAACAAACTGCTTCAAAACTCACTGCAGCATTAAACAAAGTATCAGAATGGTTGACTTACAGTTGTCTTACTTTTAATATGAGTACAACAGTAGCCATGTATTTCTCCATCAAGAGTTGTGACATAAAACGGCAGCCCGGTATTTTTGCTAAGGGAGAGGTGATAAATACTGTTGATAATTTAAAGTATCAGGGTGTAATTGTTGATTCTAATTTACCTTTTAAAAAGCACATAAAAACATATCCAAAAGTGTAAGCGCTAGTTTAGCTAATTTTGGACATACCACACATCGATTGCCACTACCTGCTGCTAAATTGTTCTTACACTCAAATTATCTTTTCACATCCATCTTACTGCTCTACAAGCTGGTCCCACGCAGGTGGGGTTATCTTACAACCGCTAAGCACCCTCTACAAACAGGCTATAAAAGTTCTTGACCACCATCGTACTATCATAACAAAACAACTTAACTTTTGAAAGTTATTTGTTTTACTGACATGTGCTTTATGGATAAACTCACTCATGATCTTGTACCAACACCACCACTCGAGCAAGGTGTATCATTATGCAGAAAATCTAGGGATCTCTAGGCCCTCTGTGAGAGGTGACTGTTTCTGGCCAATCACCCTTCTGTTTAAAATATCTTTGAAGACATGGCTGAAAGCTAATCAAAGATGTGATCATTAATCCCTTGTACATACAGAAATGTATATGGTAGTTGTGAACTTTTTATTCTATGCAATCTGTGTTGATAGTAGCGTATTTGTGTATATGTCCAAATGTGATGATGAGGTTGCTGTTGTTTCTTACATGTACTGATTGCGGTTGTTGTTTGTCATAGTATGCTGCTAAAAAGCAGCAACATCAGTTGTACTGGCAACAGTAGTAGTGTATGTATTGTTCATACTGTTTTAATTTAGCTTTTTTTTTTGTTTTAGTTACTTTTTAAGAACCACAGAAGCAAATTAACTGTATAGCTAACTCTGGTTAGGACTTGTTCTGTACATGGCCCCTGTTACATAAACTAAAAAACTGAACTAACATTCATTTATCAGAGCACTCACCAAGGAACACAAGAAATTTGGAAAAAAGGGACGAAAGAAAACTGTAATGACAACAAAATCAAGGAACTGCTGTCTGCTTGTGCCAAGGAAGAGATCTGTCTGCATATCAGTCACACACAAAACAGTTGAAACTCTACAGAAGCAAACAGCAAGAGATTAATAAATTCAAGTCACTTCAATGATCATCATCGCTTAAGTAGTAGTGAACGAGAGAGTTTTGAAGCCGTCATGTTCTGCTGCAGGAAGAGCTGTTGGGTGTGCACCGTGGGAATGGTGCAGGTTCTGCTGGTTATCATAGACAGAAAGAACAGTCTGTCTCAGAATCTCTTGATTAAGAGGAAGGTAGATTGCAGATAATGAGAGAGCTGGATATTTTTCAGTAAGTGTAGTTCCACGCCAGTCAAGACTTGACCAATGTCTGATCCAACCTACTCACAGTCCTGCAGCTCTGCGAGAAGCTTGGAACAAGAATTAATACTTAAGAGACAGGTGACAGGAGTAGCAGTTTAAATACCTAAAATTACTTGGGTGTGGGTTTTTTTTCATGTTAAAATATCAGTTTCAATTTTATTTGAAGCAATATTTTATTTCAAGAAGTGTCATTCACAGTCTCTCATCCATTCTTTAAGCAAAGACTATCCAAATAACTCATCATGATCATTTCTAGCTACAATTGCACATTGTTTTACGTCAATTGTATCACACATCAAAAACAATGACATTAACTCAGAGAGCTACAATGAAAGTATTAAGAGAAGAGAAAATAAAGAGAGTAACACCCAGCAAGAGTCCAACAGGAGTTAATCTTGGTCAGCGTTCTAACATCAACAAAGCATCTACATCTACAGGATGACAGTCTGAGCCAAATTAAATAATTGGTGTCATTTGCAGCTGAAATGTTGTAAATCCAGAGCTGACTTCCCAGTGTCTGGGATATAGCTATTTTTTTTTTTTTAACTCTGAAGTAGACAACCAGACCCTGCCATTTCATATTGGACTTTAAATTATAAAAAAAAAAAAAAAAAAAAAAAAGAAAAAGTCCACCCCCCAACACCCAAAAAGAAAGGTTGTTTCAAAAGGGCAA
>JBAMYA010000001.1:4997049-5012925 GCA_037176975.1 Arrhamphus sclerolepis | reverse complement strand
AAGAGAAGTAACTTTTTTTCCTTTGGGTTTTTTTTCCTGAAAAATTCTTGGTCCTCTCCAAAAAAAAAAAAAAAAAAAAAAAAAAAAAAAGTCAACTCATAGACATCAACAAGGATAGGTTGTTTTAAAGGGGCCAAATTAAAATTTGTGATGTGAGATGATTCCTTTTTACTACATGGAAGCTTCTTCACTACTTTAGAGCTGGGGACCACTGTGTGGAATATGAGTCATACAGATTTGTTTATGCTGTATGGCTGCTGTTTTGTTAGTGTGCACACAGAATATACATCTGCTGCAAGTGATGTCTAATGTGAACCAACCCACCGTATTTAAATTTTTTTAAGTGACAGACTAATGTCACTGTTCAAGTGACAAATAAAAGTGGCATAAACTACACTTCATATGCATTGTTTAATCAAATAAGGGAACAGACATTCTTTTTTGATATATGTTTTGATTTATTTACAGAGGTCTGTGTAAATATATTAGATTTTCTAACGGTTAACTAGCTATAATCCATCTTTGCTGTGTATAACTAGTAGGGTCTTCCGTCTCCACTTACAGCCCAGGCATCACATAAGAAATATTTTCCAGAGTGGAGGCCTTGAAAAAGGAATCGAAGCAGGAGTTTTGACAAAAGTAAAAGCATAGTTCTTCTTATCTGAACCATGCACATAGTTTATAGCCGCATGTAAAGTATATGAGGTGCACGTATGTTTAGGTGGCTGTATTCCTCACCAGTGTGCGTTCTGTGCAGGTTGACAGCTCGGGTATCTGCGTGGTGAGGCACATGAGCGGGGCCATCGCACACAGCAGAGAATCCAAGAGTAAAGAGAAGCTACTTGACATGCACACCATTTTCTGCAGGAGCACAGAGAGGCCAGCGTGAGCAAAGTATACCTCTTTTCAGGCATTACATACGCAGCATTAATGGTTTCATCAGCCTGTAAAGAAGCAGCATGTAGTTATTCAGTCATTGGTAACTTGATGTTAATCACATTTCAATCAAACAACTGAACAGACAAAAATGGATTATACATGATATCCTGCTCCTTGGTTCTGACCTATTTTCCATATTGTGTGAAAAAGTATGGATTGCTGGAAAAACAGGTATAGACATGGTAATTACATTACAAAAAAGTGGTATTAGAATAACTAATAATGCCAGATGCTGTGAATCAACTGATAAATTATTTATTCATACTAACACTGTACAATAGGATATTGTGTATAAAAAATATTGGAAATCCCATTCAGAATATCAGATAAGGGCTTTCCAGTTTGCATTCAGCAATTCTTTAAAGAAGAAGACAGAGAATCAAAATCCATTTGTACCTTGTCTTTGTTGATTACCAATAGTCTACCAGCATTCAAAAATATACAAAAAAATCCTAGACATTCTGAACATCTCCATTTCATTGAAATTTTTATTTTAGAAATGTTGGCCAGAAATTGGGCCGATCTGAACAATGGATACAAATAACGTAAAATGTATCTCACTCTCTCCCTCCCATTCTGTGTAAACCTGACCCAGCCCACCTCGAGTTTGGGCCGGGTATCGGCTGTGATTTCCCACCACTTTTATCGGGCCAGGTCAACTTTTTTTTTTTTTTTTAAATAGTATTATTTTATATAAAGCTATTGCGTAATGATCACAACATAGTAAATAGAATTTGAATTCTCTGCCTAAGCCCGAGCATGGCCCGATGCCTGACCAGAACTGGGCCGGGCCACATTTTTTGGGCCTAATCTAAACTCTTTGCGTTGGCCAAAGCTGTAGAAAGTTGCAGTCTGTTTTCCAATGCCGGCTAAGTCTCTTTTGAGTGGCAGCAAAGGCAGTCAAATCAGCATCAAGTGCTTGCATTTCGTATTGAAGTTTCCAGTTAAACCCAAAAGGATGCCAAATAGGTGCAAAACCACACATTTAAAATCCCCCCACCCTAGAACAGCTTTCTGAGAGAGGTTTTAAGGAAACTTCTGAGGCATAACAGACCCAACCAAAATTTTGATGTTTATATATCACATCAAAGAACAAGGATAAAATACCCTGTTCAACCTATGTCACCTCTAAGCAGGTCACTGTAAATTGAGAAGTCTACTTTTGATAAAGTTAAAATAAGAATTAAAGTGAAATCAAGATGTGTTTCAATTCTGGAAGTGAAATTGAATGAATTAAGTGATTGGTTTAAAGGTCTAGTTTCAAAAGTTTTAATAAAGAAGAGATATTTTGCTTTTTCTGAAGTTTTCCACCCATTGAAAACAAATAGGAATCTCTTCAAATGTATTTTTACTACTTCCGCCTATTTTATACTATTTCAGCCATTCTGCTATCAAAATGTTCATCTCCTTCTAGAGATTTCTGCTCTGACTTTTTTGGTTAGCAATTAGCTTCAGTTCGCATGCAGCTAGCCAGTGGTTTGCATTTAAATAACATTTTGCGTGGCAACATTTCCTCTAGCATTCCGGTCACTTTGCAGTATTTAGTATTTGGCCGACCTTGCTGCATGTAACTTTATTTCCTTTCTTGTCGTTAGTGTTCAGACAATTTTACTACACATAACTTTCTGCTTATTAGCTTTTAGAATTTAGCTGACTTAGATGCATTTAGTATTTTGCTAATTTAGGAGTTGCTGACATGTTTAAACTGTTATATATTTTTTTTACATTTTCAAATCTTTCATTTTCAATTTCTCTGACTCTACACATTTTACCAGTTGCAGTCACTTCAGCATTCCTTGTGCTATTTCAATAGTTCTGGTATCAAAACATTGAGCTCCTTCTGGAATTTTATGCTCATTGGTTCTGCTTTTTCAAACTTTTATGGTTATTAAGATATTAAACTTCAGTGTAACAAAATTATTGGCCTCTTTATAATTAGCATGTTGCCATCTTAGCAGTATTTATAATGCTCCTAACTTCATTCCACATTTTTCCTTCTCTCTCTCTGTCATTAGATTTCAGCTAACATATTCTACTAATTTAGCTCTGGTTCAAATGTTTCAGCTAATCAGTTTATTCTTCTACAACTTTTTGCTATATCTGAAGACTTTTTCAAATATCCAAATATCTTTTAAACTGATGTTTTTTGAAATTCTTAGCAGATTTCAGGGACAGTATTCAGTTTACAGCGTTTGCACCTGCATTTACAGAAATGCAGAATCTCTTTTTTGACCGATTTATTTTTTTAATTGACCAAAAGAAACATTTATCAAATAGGAGAGAGCCATGATCCAAATGCCATATTTAACAGTAATTCAAGTATAAGAAAGTTCTGATATAGCCTCTGTTTTCTCGTGCCATGACATATTACCTTAATTCAGGGGTATCCAAACCCAATCCTTTACGGTTGCTTTTCTGAATGTCTTAGATGTTTCCCTGCCACAACACACCAGATTCAAACGAATAGATCACCATCAGCTTGTCAGCACTAGTCTGTTAATGAGCCATTCATTTGATTCAGGTGCACTGAAGCAGAGAAACATCTAAAACGCACAGGATGCGAACCTCGAGGGCTGGTGTTGGACATCCCCGCCTTCATTTATGTGAGCATCCAATACATGCAGTTTTAATAAGCAACATAGTTATGGTGGATGGAAGCAACAGAAAAACAAAAACCCTCATTCAAAATTGGGTGTTTTAAATGAAAAAATAAATAAAACAAGTAACTTATTGGTGCTTTATTCCTGAGATTTATTTGGACTACAGCAGAAGCTCTGTTCTTATCAGCACAAGAAAAAGTGCTGATCAACATAAAACCACAATGAAAAAGGCACACAGTGAGGCAGACAACACTGTGCTGCACTGAAGGGGGCGCTCATGATCCCAGTGCTTGTTCCAGCTTTTCTTCATAGTCTCTCCATTGAGGACTTAAAATGAAAGTAAAATAAGGAGGACTTTTTTTTTTTCTTTTTTCAAAATTCCTGTTAAAAAGTCAGATTTCTATCAACATATTCTCCTTTTCTGGAAATTAATATTTAATCACATTTTTCCTGCCCATCGGCCTGCTCTATGGAACAACAGACTTATCAAATAGGAAATCTATGTTTTGGAATGACTGGTTTGAAAAGAGTATTATTTTGTTACAGATCTGTTAGAGCACAGTGGCAAACTAAACAAATATAATCTGCACTGTTATTCAGTTCAGCGAGGTTTGCAGAGCAATTCCTCTGCCACTGATTCACTTCATCAAGTTTAGTTTATTAGTGACTATCACAGAGGGCTAATTATCTCTCCAGAACTGATGGACACAGATATATCCAGACCTGGAAAAGCTCACCTAGATTCATTAAGTGGCTGATTCTTCCTAAGGTCAAAGATACCCCATTACAAAATTTAACATAGGATTTATCCAACATAATAAGAAAACTCTCAAAGTGGAAACCTATAATTTTGTATTTAATACCTTAATATTTTTTGTGAAAACACAAAACTCAGCAATGAGAAGAAATTACTCAAAACTGACAGAAAATAATTGTTGATATTTCAGATTTACTGCTATGTTGATAAACTGTCTCATGTTGTTTACATCAATATTGCTCTTTTTTCCTATTTTACCTATGGCGGTTATGAATAAATAAATAAATGTTCCTAATCTCTTTCTTGTTGCACTTTAAACTATTTCTTTGTTCCTCGCTACACACATTGTGATAAATGTTTTATTCTCAACAAGATATTGTATTTTTGAATTGTTTCAATATCAAAAAATAAATAAATAAAGGTAACTTTTACAATTCAGTGACAGAGACTTCTGTGGAGAAGGATAGGCGCATTGAGTTCCTTTACCAAAACATGCATACAATGTTTTTCTTCTGTATTAAAACTGATTAAAGCATCAGAATTAAACACTTTTAAAAACAACAAATTTTTTGTGTACATTACTCCATACATTGTCTTAAATGAGTATGAACTGTAGTATTGTAATGGCCAATTTAGATCAAATGGAGGGTGCAGAGCAAAAGTGATCTCTCTTGCCCTCTAGCTGTAACCTGTATTAGTCAAATTTGCACCTTACCTATGTGTGTTAAGAAAAGAAAGATGCGAAACATAACCAGTATTCAATGTGCATGCTGATGTTGCCAGTGGAACAGTGAATCAGCGGCTATTTTGGGTTAATATATTTGTAAATCTGACTCTGAAGGAGCCCTGAACTTCACCGCATGTCACTGACATGAACAATAGGGCCACTTTATAAGAAAAAAAATCACCAGGAGTAAATCATCTACATAAAAATTAAGAGCATATTTTATTTATTGAAGATATATGATGTTGTTTTCTGTTTTGTTTTTTAAAACACAATCCACTTACATTGGTTTCCTGAAGATGGTGTCCAATCAGAAACAAGGATTCCCCCAGGAGGTGCAGGTGAGCCGCAGCACTGACAGGATCCTGATCAGAGCAGATACTGCTGGATGAGCACCTGAGACCTTCCCAGGCTGAACCGGTTGTCATGCTGAATGGGGAACCAGTAGGACTCCCAGCATCACAGATGAAGCTGGATACCTCTGGATCAGCAGCAGCTGCGACTGAACTCTGAACGGATGCAGACAGATGAGCCTTGTCCAGAACTAAAGAGTCAGACGGGTTGACAGGTTCTTCAACATGACAGTCTCCCATTCTGTGCTGCTTATCGAGACAGACCCAATATTCCAACGCTGGACTTATCTGGTGGAAGCAAAGAGGTAGAAAAATATGTGATGAACTGTGGTAAACTCAGACAATATACTTGGCTACAGAAAAAGCTCCAGATAATTACCTGAATGATGCTGCCCTCTGCTGTGCACCAGGAATGCAACAAGTTGTCTTGGATGTCCTGCAAAAAGAGTTGCTTAACAGTCTGTAAGTTAGAATAAGTGTAAGTACTTGAAATATTTGTAAAACATATTTTACATCATTTTCTTTTACCCCATGTTCTTTCACCTCCTCTTCTTGTCTCATGGTCCAGACTGAAGATGTAGGGGGAGGACAGGAGGACCCCCAAAGAAGCTCAGGATCAGATTCACTGCAGCCTGTGATTAGTCATTTGATTAAAAACAAACAAATAAACAAACAAAACCACTCAGAGTTGTATAACCTCCAAAGTATTAGACCAAAAAAAAAAAAATTCTATACTTAAATACTTGTAACCCTTACCATTATGTTGCATTATCTTATTCAGTAATCCATTCATTTCCTGTGAAAGTTCATTTTTTTAAAAAAGAAGACAAAGCACATTAAATTTAAAATGATAAAGAAATCTTAGAATGGGACAAAACACCAGTTATGTAAAATGCTAGGACTGGAATGATAGGCTTGTCTGTTAATACATTATCATGATTCATGAGCACAAATTTAATTTGAATTGCAATTCTTCCATTACAGTGATTCAATATCAGGACTCATTGTGGGTTTTTGCTTCTTGGTTCGAAAAGTTCAATCATCTATTTCAATGAAATATATTTTAAGTAATTTCTTTTAAATCATTAAAATAGAAAGTTATGTCTGAGGTGGTGGAGCATCATCATGTATGTGCTAAGAATAATTTTGTTGCAAACTGCATCAAAGCAGCCCCTTTAAAGTCCTGCACCTTACTTTCTTTGATAATAATAATTATTGTAATAACAATAATAATAATAGAGGGAGTAAAAATATGGACAGACTAGGGACTGAAAAATAAATGTAACATATTTTATATTTTAAGTGAAATGTCAATATTGACAACCAAAAGTAAATGTTCGTATATAAAAATACATTATGCACAAAGGTCATATAAAATATATCTGTTAAACTGGAAACTGATGACACAAATATTACAGGTGAAGAATCAGAAGGTCAGAATATAAATGAGCGCCATAAAGAAGGCAGATAATGACATTGCAACATATCCTAAAACAAATATATAAATATAAACAAATATCAGAACATATTCTGATTTATGCTGCTAAGTATAGTTCACCGTTTATGTTTTGGTGTAACTTAAAGGTTATAAGGAAGAAATACATAAATACATAAATAACTCCGCCATCCACCTTCTGAGGAGTCTTTGTGGTACATTCCTCAACACCTGACCCCGTTTCCTCAAGGTCGTCCACGTCCTCCAGAAAGCCTTTGTTCGATTGTTGTTCTCTTGTTGACCTTAATCCGTGAGCTTGTGCTTCACCATCCATCTACAAACCCAGAAGTTAGAGGGGGCAGTGATTAAGACAGCAGGCACACAACCTATATTTTCCATTTGCTTGAGGTTACCCGGGTCTAAAAATAAATAAATAAATAAATAAAAAAACAAGCAAGCAAGAAATTCAGTAAGCAGTTTTCCTGCACGCTTTCCCCACAAAAAACTACATCACATTAATGCACTTTTGAAGTACATTCTAATGATTAGGTGGTTAAAGCAAGGCAGCTGCAAAGCAGAGAGAGCTGATTCATCACTGTGGTATTTCAACTAAAGCATGTAACAGATGTGAAAGATTACATTTAAAGGAAAAAAAGCACATAATGCCCCTCCTTAAAGCAATCAGCTGAGGGAATGTGTGACCATCTCACTGCCAAGGTACACTTTTCATCAGAAACTGCTGAAAGTTCAACACCCTCACTGGGACAAGTGAATGTTTAACCTTTATTCCCTCATCCTCATGTGATTTCACCAGACTGCGATCACACCACCATGCAATGAAGAGCTGATATGGCTGATATGGCCAGCTGCGTGTTGAAAACATAGCTTAAGAAACAAACATTTCAAGTGTTTGTTGTTGTTGTTTTTTTTACGATTTACTTACTCTTTTGAAAAGGTTTCACTTTAAATCGACCAAAAAAACGGATCATACACGGGTTGTCTTATGTAATATAACCACTTTTTTATCTAAAGCAGATAAAAATAAAAAAAATCGAGTAAAGCGAAAAGCCAAAAATAAACTGAACACCGCAGGAACTTAATTACACGTTGCCAAGTTCAACGTCTGACGTCGTTGCTAGGTTACGGCCAGAGGTCGCAGCTGATCTTCAATAATGCTTCCACAGTCGGTCACAGTCTGAACTATGAATTTGCTGAGTCACGTTTACCCGACCTCCTCCGGCTTTCGTTTTTTTCTCTCTTTCTTTCGGTTGTGCTGAATCACTTTAAGCCAGAGTGACTCTTCGTGATTTATCCTGTAGGCGTCGCTGTAGCTGGCTGGAGGGCAGACTTCTGACATGGATAAAAAAAAAATCAGAGTTGCACAAAAGTTGCATATATTATTACACAAGGAAACCTTTGATGCACACCACCAAAAACATACTTAGGAAGAATTCAGAATCTTTTAGAAATACATGATTATATTGATAGGATTCATTATAACCCATGAAAACAAATCCACCTTATAAATAAGACCTGCCTAAAATAATTATCAGAATTTCACTTAGTTACAGTACATACAGTATACACTATATGTATAAAACACTAATATTTTTCCAGCATAATTCAAAGTTGTCATGCTGTGACTTGTCTTGGACATTTTCAGCTGCAAAAATTCACATAGAAACAAATGGCAGAATGTTTCTGTACCAGAGTGAGGTCTGAAACTTTTTTTTTTCCAGAAAAAAAAAAGCAGATATCTCTTAACCATACTACCACCACCATGTCTCATAGATGGTTTAGACTGCTGAGCAGTAGGTCTGGGCAATTAAATGAAAAGGAATCAACACCAACATTCAGAACCAGTAATTTATGAAATCTTTCTCATGTCAAGTATTTCATGTATTTCTCTTCTTTGAATATTCATTTAATGGCCATATATAGTTACATTGTGTGTGCTTCTTTTTGCTTACTTTAAAATCTCTTTTATCACTTTACTAAACTGCAGATGGGCAGAAGTGTTCATTTTGGTATTGGTTGGAATATTGGAATGTTGGCTTAAGCTTGTATCAATATCCCAACAATTTCTGTTCCTGGATTTATAGTAATAGTAAAAAGTACTGCCACAATGTTAGAAAGCAGAATATTTAACATATATTTTCATATCACTATTGTAGCCTTTCTCTTCTACCTGCTCAGTATCTAATGGTATCTGTTCTGAAATTGTCATTGAATGGTTCTTTTGTTAGATTTATTATGGAGTTTTATACAATTGTCTATTTTTTTACACATATAATATGGTCTGTTCTTTTTTTTTTTTTTTTAACAATTATCATATACTACTCAATATTAGTTGTTATCCACTTAGCTCCGCGCTCAAGGTGAGGTGAACTTTGACTTAGTAAGAGATGTTAGAATCTCTGAGATGAACATTTGCAACCTTGACAAGATATCCCAACAACTGCTTTGTGATGTCTTTAGGGAGGCAGCTGCCACCAATATAGCAGGAAGAGGCGAAAACACACACACATGCCTACACGTGCACTCACACACATACACGCCTACACACACACACAAGGGAGAAATGCGGAAGGACAAAATGAACACCGATTGGAGGACATGTTGCCGGGATGCTTGAACCGTAGATATGTATAATAAAGGCCTGGACAGCCCAATGAACCAATGAGAGCCCTCAAAACAAAACCATGAGGGACCCTGCCAAGTAATCATATTTTCCAAAACTGTGATTTTATACTGTGTGTTTGCTGGTGTTTGTGGATTTTTTCTGGAAGCAGACACCCCTTATGTCTGAGATCCTGAATTCACAAAGAACCCCATGGCCAAGCAAAATATATCTCATTCTTTGTCAATACATTGTTAAAACTTAAAAATTGCATGTCCTCCTTGGAAAAACATGATGTTTGACATGACATTATCAGTGATCTAACAATGTGACTGAACTTGATCATTTTTCCACTGAAATCAATGCCGTTAGCCAACCGTTTTGCGAGAGTCATTTGTTATTCTCTGTCATGAGTCATGGTTTGAACATCTCCTCCCACACCAGCCTCAGAAACAGAGTCATGCTTAGAGCCAGCTCCTCCGGCTTTCCAGATCATGACTGTGACTTCCTTTCTTTCCGACGGGTTCCTCCCACAGTATTTTTCCAAGTTGCTGCGTCATGTTTAACTCTCAACCCCTCCCCGTGGTGCATGCTATTTTGCTGAAGTCATGTTTAGCTCCTGTTTTGTGACTCTCAGTTCCTGTTTTCACCGAGAGGGTGGTGGGAGGAGACAGAAGCAGACTGTTGCATAAAAGAGGGAGATGACTGAAGTCACACAAACTGCCCTGGATATCCAGAGAGAGAGAACACAGAGGACGAAGACCAGACTACAAAAATCTGAGAGACTTTATCTTAACTGGTGAGTAAAATACAAAATCTAATGCAACACAATGAACTTTTTGGTGATATTTTACATCCTCTATTTTACATAGTTTTACTTCCCATGATGAGAGATTAGTTATTTTCTGCAAAAGCATAAAATTAAGTGCTTAATTTTTGTTTCAGGACCACAATGGAAACAGAGACGAAGACCCAAAGACCAGAACAGATGACTGACAGGTTAGACTGAGCTACTGAGATTTTTCTCTACACACAGATATTTTTTGCACTTTTGTTAATATCCAGTTTTGCAAAATACCTAAATGTGCATTATTGCTGCAGCATAGGAGGGATTCCAGTAAAAGCAATTGTTTCCTTAATTTTTTCTGTTAGTTGTTTGAAATTGTTCATTTCTTAAAGTCTATGTGTGAAACACAGTTGGTGACCTCAGGGTGCAGAAGTCCAAACGCGACTATTTTCCTGCACATTTTAAAACTGAAATCGCTGTACTGATTGAGGTGAATTTCCTCCTTCAGGGACCTATCGGAGCAAATCAAAAAGGTGACTAAGGACAGTCACGTCAGAGCAGAAAACACAGAAATGATGCTGAGCTTTCAGCGAGGGCAAGTGACGCTTCCACAGTACAAGGTAATAAACTGCAGATTGATTGTTAAGCTGATCTTAGCTCTTTTTCTGACATCACTTCTTCTTCTCCTCCTTTGTTGCAGCTTCTACTGTGCTCCCTGTATGAGATCTACCAGGCTTTGGAGGAAGAGCTGGACAGGAACTCCAACCACCCTGGTGTTGCTCCCATTTACTTCCCAGCTGAACTGGCCAGGCTGGAGTCCATCAGGAAAGACCTGGAATTCTTCTATGGACGGGACTGGAGAGAGAAGGTTGTGGTTCCTGCTGCCACTAAAAGATACTGCCACAGAATCAGACAGGTATGCTTAGTTTTATTAACATATATGCAACAAATTTGTTTCTCTGCAGGTGATGCTAAATCATATACCTTCTACCCTGTCTACTTCTTTTTCCCCCCAGATCGGTAAAGAAAACCCTGAACTTCTGGTTGCCCATGCTTACACCCGTTACCTGGGTGACCTGTCTGGAGGGCAGGTCCTTGGCAGAATTGCCCAAAAGTCCATGGGGCTAAAAAGTGGCGAGGGTCTATCTTTCTTCACTTTCCCTGGCGTTTCCAGCCCCAACCTGTTCAAGCAGCTCTATCGCAGTCGAATGAACAGTGTGGAGCTGACAGAGGAGGAGAGGAACGGCGTGCTGGAGGAGGCTGTCCGGGCCTTTGAGTTTAACATCCAGGTAATTGGGATTTGCGGGTGGATGGGGAGAAAAAGGGCATGCAAAAGTTAATTATTAAACTGCAGGCAGCTGATGGGCTTCCCCTTGTTTCACAGGTGTTTGATGACTTACAGAAGATGCTGAGTGTTGCTGAAAATAAGCTGCAGGACTGTTTGCCAAACTCAAAACCAGTAAATGCTCAAATACTCCAGGTCCCACTGCTCAGGATGATGCTGGGCTTCTTCATCGCCTTGGCGACTGTCAGTGTGGGAATTTATGCTTTGTAAAAGCATTATCATGAAGAAAAGAAACAACTATCCTGATAACTGTTGATGGACTGAAGACCATTCCAAAAAAGATCTCTCCTTTTGCCCCAAGACAGCTGGGATGGACTTCTAAACCTCCACAATCCTGAACAGGATGAAGGAAGCATGAAGTAAAAATGGATGGATGAATTATATGGTTTTATGACCTATGATTTTATACTGTTAAATTATTAAAAACGCTAAGTTGAATACATCCCTGTCAAATTTTAGATAGATAACTGAACATTGTATTAGTGCAATTTATCTGTGAATCACAGTTACACTGTTTGTACATTACTTTCTTGAACTGCACTTTTTTTTTTTTTACTCAGATCTAAACGGCTTATATTGTAAACATTGTAAATATCTGACATTTTTAATGTGAATCTTTTTCCGAAAGAAAATAAACATCCTCTTTTATACATTGTTAGTTTTCCTTGTCTTTTCGTAACTTGCCTCATTAGTGTCCCAGAGGCTGAAGGTACACTTGTGTTTACTTTTTTTTTTTAACCCAAGAAACTACTGGACATCATTCATCTTACATCCATGACCAACTAAATGATTGCTGCTTAAAACTACTCACTTCAGAAACTAACAAGCAACTCTAGTGTTATTCCAAGACCACATCAGGTTGTTCTGGTTGATTAATAAATAATATTGAATACAAATATCTGGGTAAATACTTAGAACAAATAGTTTGACATCACTACTCACTCACTGTTGAAGCACCTTTAACTGTATTTGCAACCATGTAAAAATACTTTATTTCTATTTTTGTTCTTAAATATTTTTCTTGCTGTTAATGTTCACTCTCTTCACTTTAAAGAAGTGTGGGGGGCACCATGTAAAGGAAGCAAATAGTTTCATGAAGTTAATTCATAATAGGAAAGAAAAAAAGTCAATAACCCTGATAAAAGATCCAGAACATGGCGGTGCATCTGGTCTTTAATCAACCCAGAAGGGTTCATGTCACACTTCTGTTCATGTAGCTACACCTGTGGCTGTCGCTGACACTCTCCTCCTGCACCTGTTTTTATGACCTCAGATGTAAAGGCTCACACTCCTTCTCGTGCAACCTTCTGTTGTAGCTGTGTCACTTTAACTTCCTATTTATGGGGTGCCCAATGTAAAAAAAACAAAAAAACAAAACATGATCACAGGTTTCAAACTATTTTCCACATTTAGCCATATTTGGTTTATCTTCACATTTAGCTCATCTCAGTTCATTTTCTTCACATTTAGCTCGTTTTACACACATTTAAGACTTTTAAAAATGTGGTTATATGTGAACGAAAATAAATGTTAAATGCAAATATTATATATAAATGTAAATGTTACATCTAATGTTAGATCATTCACAGAGTATAAGCTAAACATTTAGAAAACATGCCCAAACCACTGTGGGGTGGGCACTGTTTTTCCATATTTTATCCAAAGTTTCTGTCTTACTGACAGCAGGAATTTCGCGTTTTAGCTGGTGAATGTAGATATATCGGCTTAAACAGGAAAGCAAATGCTGTGTCCTAAAAAGGTCAGTCGTCGCTGTTAGCTTTGCTCAGCCAGCTAGTCTCTTTCTTCTTACGGTTCGTGGGGAGCAAATTTACGAATTACAGGAAGGTAGGTCTTGGTACCGCCCTCTTCGCCTCTCATTGGCTAGAAGGGCTCTCCTCTGATTGGCTCTTTGATGCGTGATAGATGAGTAGCGCCGATGCTAGATGGCTACTTATCACAGGTTTGTGAAACGTCCCATGTTCAGACAGTGCCGGTGGATGTATGACATCTGAGAATTTTGCATGTGGGGGTGTGTAAGAGACGTGTGACAGATACAGGTGGTGGTATTGGCTGGTGCAGAGGTGTGTGTGCGTATGAGAGTGTTTCCAGCCGTGCACAGTTAGACTAAAAGTCAACTTTATCTGTAAAGCACATTTAAAAAAAACAAACAAAAAAAAACCCTCAGTTGACCAAAGATCTGTGGACACACCAGCAGAGACACACTGGGCGAGGGAGTGTGGTGCTGGTCTTCCTACAAAAACTGATTTCTAATAAAGTAAAAAAAAAAGAAAACGCCTTGTTTCAAGAAAAAACAAAACATACATCTCATTTTAAGAATTCTAGCCAAGCATTTTTTTTCTTACTCCATTGGCAGATTTTTTTTTTTGTTTGTTTTTACATTTTGACTAGATTTAAGAATACTATATCCTAACATTCCTAAATAAATAACAGTTGGTCCTATTTGAATCACACTGTGGTGTATCTTTCTATAATTAGGTGTCTGCGGCTTCATTCATCTGTGGTACTGCCTTTACTTTGACACCAATTTTGACAAAATAGTTCTGTAATTTTTTTTTTTTTGTTATTTTCAAAAGCATACTTAGCTGCCACCACCTTTTTTTAATCCGGTCTGGTCCGGTATCAGAGGCAAAGGAGCACCCACCACAGACAGGTTAAGCGTACTTACAAATAATCTTTATTACACCACTGGAAAAAAATGTAATTTAAGATGTCTGGAGGGACAAGTTGAGAGCGCGCTCCAGTCGGCCAGCAGCTACTCCGATTCTGCACACCAACACTGCAAACAGAAAGTAAAATATTATACCCTAAAAGAGGCACAGCAACTGGTACACCGCACACGGGAGGGGGGTGGGGGGGTATTTTTAGCCCCTTTAAGATCACTACAATTGTCATTTGTCTTTCTCTGCGTGATCTTTAACAAGTCATACACTTACAAACCTTCACGCAGCTGTTGCAACATAGCAGGAAATAAATTCTTTAAAAATCAGACAATGATTTTCTGGATTTTTTTCTCATTTTGTCTCTCATAGTTGAGGTATACCTATGATGAAAATTACAGGGCTCTCTCATCTTTTTAAATGGGAGAACTGGCACAATTGCTGGCTGACTAAATACTTTTTTGCCTCACTGTAAATGAAAATTGAACCTTATTATGGTGTCTTTATGGTCAATGTTAATAAGTCCAGTGTAGCCACAATCCAGGATCTCTAATGCATCTGACACATCAGATGCATCTTTAAGATACATTAAAAATAAATCTTGTGCATCTTTGGATACGTTGTTCTCAGTAAAGTCAAAAACTTAAATTAGAGGAAAGAAAAATTAAGAGGCCTGTCATGAGATAGTGAAGTCTTCTTATGACATAATACTCATCTATGAGTTACTAATAATGAACTATTTTGAAAGTTAATTAAACATCTTACTCTTAAAAAAAACTAAAGGGACATAAAACACTGTCTCATGTCATTCATTATACCACAAATACACAATATGTGGGTAGAAGTTCTCACCTCTGCACGCCTTAAGTCAGACATGATGGACAGTGTCCTCTTTCGCAGTCCTGCTTGCAGGAGCTTCAGCTCAACAGATGAAGGAGTTGGATCACATTTTAAAGCAAGTTTTAAAAAGTAAAAAATAATTCAAGGGTCTTTTCATGTCTTTAGATATTTTGCTGGGTTATTGCTTCTGACAAAATGACTTTTGTTTGGTCCATTTCTTCTAAAAGAACCAGGGAATGATCTGTAGAATTTGAAAAGAACATAATTTTCAAAAACAAAAAAATAGATGCCCAATTTGTAAATCACTGTAAAATTAACAAGATTGGGGGGGTGGGCTACATGAATGACTTTGGTACAATGTGTATAGCGATGCAGTGCAACTTCTGGACTGGTCAGCTAATTGTTCAAAGCAGATTAAATTATTCTGAAATCTAAAACCAACCAGTCAGAATTATATTAAGATAAGATGTATTAAGATATCTGACAAAGTTAGACAATAAGTTAAACTATGAACCCTTCATCATTATGTTGTAAAAACACTAAAAATGATTGATGCTTTGCAGAAAAAGTACTTATTCTCCACTACTACTACCACTACCAAATTTGAAATTAATATTGCATAGAGGAATTTGACAAGAATCTGGAAGCTGCATTATGAGGCAAAAGAATATTACTTGTTTATCGCTGAGTTCATTCAATTCACATGAAGCCAAACTGAATTATTCTAAATACTTGCAGCATCGTCTCTAACAATTAAGAAGGTAAAAGTTTATTTTTGTGTTGATCCATGCTTCTTCA
>JBAMYA010000001.1:4985725-4996949 GCA_037176975.1 Arrhamphus sclerolepis | reverse complement strand
TATACATATAAATAAATATTTATGTACAGTGGTGGGCCATCAGGGTCAGCAAGGCCTTCTCTGCTGGCCTAAACACTATCAGAATCACTAATCTATATCTAAAATCTAAATGATAATGTTTGTTCAATAAAATTCAACTTATTTACTTCCAATAGTCTATTTTCTTTTTTTGTAACGTCTTGGCTGTGCCGCTTCCCAGACATGTCTGTGGATTATCAATGTTTCGTCCAATCAGGTTTCAGTCTCTATGAGCTGCTGGGGAAATCTAATCCATCCAGGGCTTTCAGAATCAGTAGGCCTACGTTAAATAAACTATATACTAACAGAACTGGCTTTTTTTTTTTTTTAACGACTCAGCTTTCAAATTCGCCACCACCATTTGTTGCTTTTATGCTGGATGAGACGACAGTAATGCAGCGCAGCTCGCACTGGTCCTGCGTTATGTGACACACACAGGTGTGAAGGAGCGGTTTGTGGCATTTGAAGATGTTAGAATTGGCAGGCAAGCCGATGACATTGCTGCTCTTATCAATTTCTTGGAGGAATATGGATGTCTGGATAAAGTTGTGGCAAAGTGTTATGATGGCGCAGCGGTCATGTCATCTGGAGTAAATGAGGTGCAGACCAAAATTAAGGAGAGGGCACCTACGCTTTATTTGTGCGTTGCTATGCCCATCAACTGAATTTGGTACTGACTCAAGGGGTCTGAAAGATTAAAGAATGTAAGATCTTTGCACACATCAATGGCCTTGCTGCATTTTCCTCCAGATCTCCGAAGCGCACGCAACTACTGGACGATATCTGCTTGCGATGTCGTCCTCTTGTGGCACCAACTCGTTAGCAGTTCACCTCAAGATTGTTTAGTACAGTTTTTAAGAAGAGAGATGCCCTCAAGGAGCTGTTTAATTACATACTGGAACACCATGATGGCGACTCTGTGCATTGTGCTAATGGATTTAATACACGTCTGGATGACTTGAGTTTTGTTTTTTTTTTGCTGCATGTATTCAGCGGTATTTTTGAGCACTCTGATGTGCTTTTTAAAATACTGCAAAATGAAGCACTAAAGGTGCAAATCTGCCTGGCAAGGGTGAAAGAGTTTTGTGACACCATTTGAGCGAGAGAGGGACAGGTATGATGACATCTACCTTTCCACTGAGCGCATCTCGGGTGCTCCAAATGCAAGGAGAAACACTACAAGCAACTACATGACAGTGTTCTGGACAACCTTCTCTGCCAGATACAGAACCGATTTAAAGATCACAAACAATTAATGTTCCTCTCCCCCTTGACCACCAGCAGTTTGAGACATATTGGGAAAAATTCCCACATTCAGCCTTTTCCAGCTTGACACAGAGCTCTATTAGATGATCTGACCTGTTTAAAAATAGAACTGACTGTGATGTATGTCATGACAGACTTTGAAAGGAAATTTCTCAGTGATCTTGATTTCCTACACAGCAAACATCTGAGTGAGAGCATGCCACAGCTGTACAGACTGGCGTGTCTGGCCGTGACTTCTCATATCCACCACAACTGTTGAGCGGACATTCTCTGCCCTCAAGCGAATAAAAACGTACGCAAGGAATATGACTGGGCAGAGGGGACTCGCAGGCTTGGCCTCCATAGCCATAGAAAAGGACTTGCTGATGGAACTGAAGATGAGATCACCTCTATGACAGAGTCACTTAAGTCTTCCTGCATAGAGAGAGGATGGATTTTCTCTATAAATAATCTCCAACTCTAGTGAGTACTGAATATTTTATTTTCATATATACATATTAAAATATATTTTAAAAATGTAATATTGATTATAAACTGCTGTAGCACGTACGTGACGCAGTTGTGGTTGTAGTGTAGAGGTTTGGAGCAGTCTTAACCGGGTGTGTTTTGATCACAATGGTATTCACTGTCAATAGGAAATGCTCTGTAGCCTAATTGATGAATAATTTAGCCTCTAAATTACGCCCGGCCCCCTCCCCTCGAAGAGCCCCATAAACATCCTGCAGCTCTATGTAAAAAACAAAACAAAACACAACAACAAAAAAAAGTAAATGCACGACCCGCTACTTTGTCTGTACACACACACACACACACACACACACACACACACACACACACACACACACACACACACACACACACACACACACACACGAGTAGATTCACAAGGAGCCTCCAGACAGCAGCCCCGTAACGAGGAAGAGCTAGCTAGCTGAGCAAAGCTAACAGCGAAGATGTCCCTTTTTGGGACGTCATATCGGCTTAAACAGGAAAACAAATGCTATCTATATTCACCAGCTAAAACGCGAAATTCCTGCTGTCAGTAAGACAGAAACTTTGAATAAAATATGGGTTTTCATACTCATTCTGTGTTCCCGCTCCCGCTTCTGCTCTTCATGACGATCACTTCACTGTCATCTGGTCTGTTGCTTAATGTGAAACGGGCCAATCAACACTCGTCTTACATCTTTTCAGTTTTCAGTCCCGTCCCGGAAATCCAGCAATGAAGTTCGCAAAACTTTCGGATTCGCAAACTAAATTTTTAGATACATAAACTTTTAGATTTACATTTCAATCAAAGTTATTTTTAATTTGCAAAAACAAAAAACAAAGCAATGCCCACCCCACAGTGGTTTGGGCATGTTTTCTAAATGTTTAGCTTACACTCTGAATGATCTAACATTAGATGTAACATTTACATTTATATATACTATTTACCTTTAACACTTATTTTCGTTCACATATTGCCACATTTTTAAATGTCTCAAATGAGTGTAAAATAAGCTAAATGTGAAGAATGTGGAAAATATATTAGTTTGAAAACTGTGATCATATTTTGTTTTTTTACATTTGGTACCCCATACCTATTTATGTCGTAGCTGCACCGACCTGAATGCGGATTTAAATGCACTTATTTTGTAATTTACTCTGTTACTGTGGCTTGATTATATTCCTCTCTTGTAAGTCGCTTGGATGAACGTGTCTGCTAAATATAATGTAATAATGAATTACATAGTCACATGCACCAAGCTACACTTTAAGGTGTGTTTCAATAAGACAAAAATGAAAACAACATCACACTTGTACCATTTGGTGTCCACTTTTATTGTCATTTCATAAGTTTCTAGGAAACTGTGCACCAGTGGCACACATTATAAATTAAAAGACATAATGATTGTTTTTGTTACCAGCGGCCAAATCAAGTTCCTTGCTTCACGTCATGCCTCTTCCCTACAGCGTTTTCCCATCATACGGTATGCTAGGCTGCTTGAAAAGGAAAAACCTAGTGTTCAATTGGTTGGGACTTCTTAATAATTGTCATAGCGACTGACTTTTGTCTGCAACAAAATGGAGGGAAGTTCATATCTCCTGGGCTGATGGGAGATATGAACACATAATGGATTTGCAAGCGTTTTCAAAAGACAAAAAAATTAAATGTGCTTTTTTTTAAGTTTTGTTGCATATCCTATGATGGTGGTCTGCGGCATCTTTACATCACTGTCCACAATTGGATGACCTTGCTTGGAACCTCGACTGAGTTGTTCAGTTGAGTTGTGTTACTGCACCTTTAAATGAGAACAAATTCAGCCATACTAAATAATGGAAAAACGCCATAACACATTAGAGCAGTGCTGGTATCTGTCTCCTCCTAGAGGACAACTGAAGAATGACAAAGGTGATGTCAAAAATGATTGTACTTCACAGGAATTGGCTTACGTCAACCTTAAAAAGGCACAAAAAGTGCACAGTTAATCAGAAACCCCCTCTTATGGTCGCTGAGACAGTAAAAATTTTTAACAGCTTAAATCATTCACAATACAGTCCATTCCACTGATGTAGCTTCTGTTTCACCATTTAACTTGTTTGTGCTTAACAAAAAAAAAAAAAAAAAACTTGTTTGTGCTATACATTAGAGTCTGTATGAGAAACCATGTCAGACACTGTAAGTCAAGAGCACTTTGTGTCATCAGACTCAGGAGCTTCAAGAAATGCATCAAATACTGACTGAAGTCCATCAACACAAAACAAAATCTAACAAGGGGACAAGGAAGAGACGATGGGCCGTGGGACTAAAATGATTAAGCTCACAAGGTTACCCTGACATGCCAATCCTTAAAACACACACACACATACACACAAACTATATAATCTAAAAGCTACAGGGTTTCAGAAGAAGGGTTTGTCAAGGTGCTTTAAGGAGGATTGCACAGCATATTGTGTCTTGTGTAAATATTATAGACAGTAAACCACGTCTACGAGCAGATTTTTACATGACAGAAAAAAACAAATGTAAGGCAAAGCAAATTACATGTTGTGGAAAGAAGAAATTCACATTTGCAGCTTTAGAAGAAACAGTAAGAGTCCATAAAATTAAAATGTAAAAAATAAAAGAGAAGCTATTTGTTTTGTTTTTTCAAATGTGTTCAAAAGTAGAAATGACATAATTTTCTTCTCACGGCACTGTAAATGTAGGAAGTCATGGGACCTCATGGCGTCATTTTTTTTTTCCCTTAGGAAGATGCATGTCATTTCTCTCTATTTGGATAACTGACCTCAGAGAGGCCAGAATTTCTGAAATATTCGACCATTTAAAGAACAAACTAATGTTGTCTTCTTGTTTTCATTGGCAGCTCTGACAAACAACAACAAACCAAGACAAGTTTCCTTAAGCAGCATATTGCACACATCACATGTTGAAAGGGGAAGTAAATTCCAAAGATCACCATAAAACTCATGACTGTCAGTTAAACAGATATGAAACAATCTTGCAATATCATTATTTACCATTTGCACAGTTTTTCTTCATCTCATTTGATTGGGACATTGCCCCACTGCAGAAAGCAAAGACTTTCCAAACAGGACAGGACCTCACACCTAAGCAATGCACTACAACAACAGTTTTTAATATCTCTTTGCCTCATCAAACACCCTACAAGTATCTCTTTAACGCCACATGACACTGGCTACCTGTTTGAAAGAGATAGAATAGTTTGGGCTAAAAAAAAAAGAAAGGAAAGAAAAGAAAAGAAAAAAAAAGAAAAAAGGTGCAGTTACTTCTAGGCAGGAGCAGCCACCAGGGTCTGCTCAGTTGGTTTCATAAGTGCACAACAGGGCTGCATCTACCGGCTCCATGCACGAGGGGCAGGTGAAGGAGCGCATCAGCCAGGGGTCAATGCAGCC
Source organism: Arrhamphus sclerolepis (assembly GCA_037176975.1). Classification (NCBI taxonomy): domain Eukaryota; kingdom Metazoa; phylum Chordata; class Actinopteri; order Beloniformes; family Hemiramphidae; genus Arrhamphus; species Arrhamphus sclerolepis. The sequence continues at coordinate 4,991,765 of JBAMYA010000001.1, read as the reverse complement.
TACATGGTAAATGTGGAGGCACGGTAAGAACCGAACTGGATCGCCATACTCAAAATCCATCATGCAGATCACACACCTGGCGGACAGGGAGACAGATTTTCACATAGATGCACAGTGTAACAACTGTAACAATATGACCATACTGTTCGTTTACCTGGATTTCTTTTATGTTGCTGCATCAGCACTCACAGACTACACATACAGTGCTCAGCATAAATGAGTTCACCACCTTTGAAAATAAATATTTAGGGCCGCTGCATAACCCAGCGGTTAAAGCAAGCAACCCATATACGAGGGTTAGACCTCAGATCTAGTACTTTGTATGGCCTCCATGATTTTTAATGACAGCACCAAGTCTTCTAGGCATGGAATGAACAAGTTGGTGACATTTTGCAACTTCAATCTTTTTGCATTTTTCAACAATGACCTGTTTTAGTGTCTGGATGCTGGATGGAGAGTGATGCTCAACTTGTCTCTTCAGAATTCTCCGTAGATGTTTGACTAGGTTCAGATCAGGGGACATACTTGGCCGCTGAATAACTTTCACACTGTTCTTCTTCAGAAATCCAACAGTGGTCTCAGATGTGTTTGGGATCATTGTCATGTTGGAGAGGTGCACAATGACCAAGGACACAGAGTGGTGGTAGCATCTTCTCTCTCAGTAAAGATGAATAAATCTGTGAATTCATGATGTCATCAATAAAATTCAGCTCCCCGACACCATCAGCACTCAGCCCCACATAAGGACACTGCCACCACCATGTTTCACTGTAGGCACCATGCATTTCTCCTTATACTCCTTACCTTTGCAACACCATACAGTTTTGAAGCCATCAGTTCCAAAAACATTTATCTGGCAAACTCTAGGTGGGCGTTTTTGTGCCTGGGCTTTAGGAGAGGCTTCTTTCGTGGATGCCATCCATGCTTGCCATTTCTCTTCAGTGTACGCCGTATTCTGTCACGGGAAATAGCCCCCCCAGTTTGGCTTTCTACTTCTTTAAGCAACTGCAGTTAACTTGAATGGCAATTTTCTTTAACCCTTCTCATCAGAAGACGCTCCTGTTAAGGTGTTAACTTTCGTGGACGACCTGGAAGTCTCTGTGAGATGGTTGCAGCTCCATCTTTCTTAAAATTTTTTGGACCACTTTTGCTCCAGTATTCTGACTGATAAGTAAAGCTTTGCTGATCTCCTTGTAGCCTTCACCTATGTGGTGGAAAGAAATTATTTTCTTTCACAGGTCTCGTGTCCTTTTGCTTCCATGAAGTGCTATTGCTGATAACATGTAATTGGAGGGAGTTTTCTTTAACTTACACCCTTTTATATTCAACTGTCTGCTAGACACATGTGTAATGACTAATTAGACTCACCTGTGTATTTTTGTTATATTGGACATTTGTAGTCAATTTAGCTTTGCTCCTGACACTTTCAGTGGGGTGTACTCATTTTTGCACCACCCTAATTTGAGTAAAACTGAAAAAAAGAGTCATCTAATGGCCATTTTTCACTAGTTCCTACTTGGCTCGGCTTGTCTCACCTCAGCTCGACTCGCCTCGGTCTCAGTTGTTTTCCATTACAGTTCAGTACCACCTTGATGAGGATGGGCCTTCATGGTAAGATGGCCCGAAACACGGTGACGTCTTTATATGCGGCAGCTCCAGTCAAGTATGCGAAAACAACAATGGAGGACGTTGAGGCGTCCTCGTTGCACCACGGAAAAGGCTTGCTTGCCATTTTTTGCAGTATCAAAGTTTAGTTGTGAAAGTTGTAAAGGTAAAGTTGCAGTCGCTGTTGCCGAGTTTTAAATATGGCGGGTGTGAAGGAGTCGCTCTCATGACTCATCAGTAATGTCAATCTCTGGCCAATTAGTGGCCTGCATCCTGATGACGTTGCATTTTCAGCCCGACTCAGCTTGGTTAGAAACCCAGCAAAGTAGGTGCAAAAAAAGGAGGTACAAGCCGGTACTATGACCTGGTGGGAAACCCTTAAAGCAGGGTAGAGTCGAGCCAAGTAGGTACTCATGGAAAAGGGACATAAGTTATATTATTGACCTTCATGCTACAAGTTAAACAGATGTTATATTAAACTTTGTCTTGTCAAGATTTTGGCAATTGTTTGTTTTAATTGAGATATTGTTTAAAATGATATTTTTCAAAGGGGGTGTAGTCATTTACGCTGAGCACTGTAAAAGGTTTTGTCACCATGCTACTATTTAAAACTCACTCTTTTCTTTTCTTTTCAGAGGGATCAGAGCCTGGGCTGAAGATGCCTCTGGGAAGGTGCTGGATGAGTCCGATGCGCTGAGCGATGCGGATCTGCTCCTCCTCGGTCAGCTGGCTGGCCAGCCGACTCTCTCCTGGAGTGGGATGGAACACCGGCGCTGGCTGGCTGCGCTCCTGGAAAAGAATAGACACAAAACAAACAAAGAAAAAAAAAAAAAACTTGTCATCTAAAGAAGCACATGCAACCACAAAAGATGGTTTGTTGTATTTTTTTTACTTTATTTAAAGTATTAAAATTTAAATAAATGTTACGAAACTCAGTGTTTCCCACAGACCAGGTAAGAATCTGTGGTGCTCCCCTGGTGCCAGTGAGGGAATCAAGTGTCGCAGTGTTGTGGTGGAGTTGGTCATCAGGGTGTAAGCAAAGTGTGTGTAGCGGGTGGCGTTCAAACACACTTTATGAGACAAAGTGAGAGACACATGCTGCCTGTTCAAAACAATGTGATGATTTTCCACAATTTTACACCAAAATATATGTAATGATGAATATGTTTAAATTTTTACGTTTGTTGTTTTGTTAAATTGCATGTAATTGTAATGGATGTTGGAGGAGAGAGAAATAACATCATGGTAGAGACAAAAACACCCTAAATATGTTTAGAACTACAAATCAGCTTTCTCCTGTTGATTCTTAGTATTTTTTTTATTTTATTTTTGTCACTAAAATAGGTCATCACTTCTTAAAATAACTTTGTCTAGACCCACATTACATGAATCAATTTTGTTGCGTATTGTTAAATGTTAGAATATCAAATTTAACTAAAAGACAGTTATGTGGACTAGAACTGCTAGCTCTACATCCAACCCTCCTCCTTTTTCCAAGCTTGGGACCAAAGTGACCCAAAACAGACACTTTGGCAGAGTTACTGGTCTTTTGTCTACTGACTGCAGCTGGGAGAGCTGGGAGGCTGCTGTGAGACTGAACACTTCCCAGTGCTTTGGGATGGAGAGGGGCTCACAGCAGCACCCACATCACTGTAGTCTGTGGAGACGGACACAGACCTTGCACACACTGTGTACATGTGAATGCACCGTAACGCTTTAATGTACATTAAAATAATGTAGGCTTTTTTTTTTAATGCATTTATGCGCCCAGCCCTACAAAAAAAAAAAAAAATGCATCAATAAAAGTTGGTTGTCCCGTCGTGCAGCTGCCATAAGGCAAGTTGCTGCCTGAATCAAGTGTCTGCCTCCCCCGGGCAGTCGTTAATGACGTCACACTTGCGGCAGTGTACCTGTGCACCACTGACATGTGTGCATGCTTCTCTCCCTCTCTTTCTCTGTGTGTGAACAAGAATAATAGGGTTAAAGAACGCTATGAATGAATTCAACAATTTTAAATTTCAAAATCGTGTTGGTGGGGGGTATCTGCGGCGCTTGGAGTTCATTCTGTGGCGCTGCACCACACTTTGGCCTGTGTGTGGGAAACCCTGGAAACTAACAAAGGTTCAGAGACTAAAAACAAAGCACGCAGCCAGCAGCCACCACTTTCATTATTGATTAAGTTAATGTATGCCATTAATTACAGTTAACCCTTTTTTTTTTGGCACTGAAGACTTTTATTTACACTGAAGAGAAGACAGGAAACAAGGGCAGGACATGCAGCAAAGGGTCACAGGCCAGGAATGAAAGTTCTGACTATACATGGGCCGCCTGCTTAAACCACTGAGCTGCGCAGCGGTCTACAGTTAAGACCTTTAAGAAAATCGGAAACTGGAATCGAAACATCTTCACTTAATAACAATGGTCAGTTTCACCCCATAACTGTTTTCCAGGCCTTGGGGTAGACACCAAATACCCCTAAATGGTTGGATGAGCTGCACAGAATTCCACATTTACAAAGTCAGCTGCAGTCAGACAGAGCAGCCGTTGTTCTGAAATTTATTTCGGGTTATAATTTTATTCCCTTGGCTTGTTCTTCAATTCCCAAAGTCTCCCAGGCAGTGGCACAGAGTTAATGTTTCAAAACAGTGCTGCACATGCAAAAACACTAAATATTATTCAGATCTCAATAAGTGGATAAAAAGCTCACTCTGAATTATGGCAGCCATAAAAAACCATCATCAATGGAGCTCTGATGCCGTGATTCACCATGGCAACACCAGTAAACAGAAGAGATTCTCCTACTCTTCTTCGTTGAATTAGAAATTTTATTATAATCACGAGAATTTCTGCAGTAAGAAGACTGCAGTGATGAAGGAAAGACAGTTGATGGGGGAGAATGAGTGAATATGTAATTCAAATATATAGCAGCAGGTGAAATACTGCTTGCAAAAAAAAGGTTTGAAACTGTAAAGGATGAAGTACGAAACATATTTCAGACAGGTAATTCAAATGTAAGAGGCACAGCAGTACTCTCTTTAAAAACATTTCAGAAGAATGCAAAAATCAAAAAGGAAAATGATTCAAGGAGCTTAGATGGGAATATGGATGCAGTCAATACACCCAGTCACACTGATAAATCCTAATGTTTTTTTCCTTTACTCAGAAAAGTGAGAGCAGAATACTAATAATGTTATTTTAAACAATTAATGATGTCAAGTTTTAAATCATGTTGATTACCTAATAACTTAATTGCTTCTGGGAAAAAAAAAATACTGCTGACATCTGAAAATAAATAAATAAAGGACACGGAAAGTAACTTGGGGTATGTTAAAGTAAACCTGCTCCAGACCAGGTTTAGTTCACAAGAGTCAGTAATCATGGTAACAGACTCCCAGTAAGAGTTACCTTGGTTTCTGAAAGCTGCTCAACTGAACCCTCTTGGTCTGGGTTAAGTGACTTTGCTTTCCCTGAGTTCAGGTTCAACATAACCCAAGAGTTTCTACATGACCCTCTTTCTGAAATGGACCTCTGGTGCACCCGAGTGGGTGCTCTTATTACCACCTTTACTATTACAGTAAGTGCACGACACTCGGGTTAGCTTCCTATTCAAAGCTGATTTTCACAAATCAAACAAATATTTCACAAATCACAGACTGTGTTTAATCTTTTTTTTTTTTTTACTAAGACATAGTTTAATCAAGTTTTGAGCGGTCTACGTGTTGTGGTTTTTGATCTGGACCTGTTGTAAAACGGCCTTATTGCTCCAAAGTGCGGTAGAATGACTTCAGCGCCGTTGAGAATATTGCTGGTGACTATTCCACTCAGTGGAGGGGAAATAACGTAGATGTCCAGTATTCTACTGGCTATTCTGATAGTGTTAACGAGCCTATAGCTGGTTAAATCTCAAGCTTGTCAACACGCTCAACTCCATGCTGATTTAGTCTGACATCCGGGCTTTAGCTCACCTGTTGAGGCGGCGTTGGCTCTCCGGGCAGACTGCCCCCCTCGGACTCGTTTAGCAGCGACAGGTCATCGGCACTTTGTGAAAACAGACAGTTCCCCATTGACCTGAGACCACCATGAGAGGCTGCGCTTCTTGCTCGGGGCGAGAACCGTTTCTACAGCGAACTGCTGAGCTTCCTCGTTGGAATAAACTGCAAAAGAGGTCGAGCAACACGGCCGAGCTTTACACCAACGGGCAAAGACACGGCTTCTAACTCCTGTTTGAGGTGCGTTGTGTTTACACAATAATATAAGCCGGAAATATCGTTGCCAGGAAGTTTACCAACGCTGCACTTCCGTCTAGGGTGTCCGATAAACCTTCAGAATAAAATAAATTAAAAATACATTAAATAATAAATTGCGTATAAAAAGCGTACAGAAGTAGCTGAATTGTTTTGTGTATTTATAAATGAATTGAAAATGTAATTAATTT
>JBAMYA010000001.1:4964119-4982204 GCA_037176975.1 Arrhamphus sclerolepis | reverse complement strand
GGCTCACCTTGCTGCCTGTTTCATTAATGGCTCAGACCTCATTTATGCCTGATTAGGTCAACTTTTGCCCCCCCCCCTTTTTTTTTTCCTGTACAGAAGGTCTTAATACTCGCTCCACTTCAGCATCAGGAGTCTCAATAAAACCAGCTGATCTCCGTCCAGCTCTGGATCCTAACACTTCATCGGTAAAGATAATGAGAATAAAAAGGTTTTTTTCTGGGAGGGGAAGCTTCTCCCACAGGGGGATGGACTCGAGTTTATGCCAATGAATGTAGGGGGACGGTTACCTGGGAGGGTTGATTCGCTTTTCTGCTGGTGAGTTTCAGGCAGTTTTTTTTTGTTTTTTCCCTGTTTAGGCTTGACAGTAGCGGGTTAAACCAAAAGTTGAACCAAAATGCCTTCTGTGCCACAACCTTCAGTGGATAGGAACCTCTCCCCAAACTTGATACAAAGAGAAGAATACAAATAGAGAGGAATAATGCTGTTTCCTAAATGGTCTGTTGTTTTTTTCTCATTCATTTATAATAGTTCTCAATGTACTTTATAGTGTTAAAGCACCAGTTTTCATCTGATAGATTTTTTTTTTTTGAACCTGTGTAAATTTTTTTTTTCCTTCAGCCCTCCCACATATTTATAAACAAATGATTACACATAAAACATTAAAAAAGAGACAAAGGAAAAAAATGAAAACAAATACCCCCAACTTACAAAGACTAGGATTTTTTTTTTCATGGCCCTCTAGTTTAGAGTCCCGGAGCTTATGGACTTGAAACAAATACATTTTTTTTCTCTTTTCTCTTAGCTTTCTTAAAAATCTCTAACAGACAAACACAATGATCTACCCAATGCATTGCACGTGGCTCAATCGACACATATTTTTCAATAATAATACTTTCCATCAAAAAACAAACACTTTTCTTCAAACCTACTGTCGATTTTTTTTTTTTTTGTTGACATGTTCGTCTAGGTATCGTGATGCTGCGCTGCAGATGGCGATGGCGTGTGTCTTTTGATCCGTAACAGTGAGGTGATGGACTGAAACGGCGTTGTGAGGGGGGAGGTGAGATTTCAGAAAATAACTAGACTGCCAACAAGCCCGTGTAGTAAAAGTGAAAAAAAAAAAGGAGCATATATCATAAATATATATGTATAAGATCTCTCTGTCTTTACAAGAAAAAAGAAATAAAAAAAAGAAAAGAAATGCAGTCCTCTATAAAGATCTGTCTGAGGCCAATGGTCTCCACACGCACCAACGCTAACATTCCCGGTAGCTTTAGCTTATATGTGGGAAGAGAACCTGAAGTCAAGTTTATTACTAATTGCATTTAGGGAATACAGAGGCACTTCCATATATTATAGTCTTGATATATGGTTTTTCGTAGATAGAGCTAATGTTTCTAGAGAGTCTCAGCTCTGCTTACAATCCCTGCAAAACAGAACCAACAGCCAGGCAGTCCAGTTATTTTGTGAGGTCAGTATCTTGTTGGATTGTGTCATGATGAAAATAACAGCGATTTCAATGTGAACAATTACATAGAAAAATATCTCAAATTAAAAAGACAAATCTTAAATGAATGAAAAACCATTAACAAAGGCGATTTGGAGAACCAAATATAAAGGCTTCCCTTTATTCTTCTGTGTGGGTTGTTGGTGGTGTGACTGTACTTTTAATGCAGGTGTGTGTTTGTGTGTGTATTTGCGTGTGTGTGTACACTCCTCTGGATTTTCATGGGACTAAACTAAAGGACAGAGGGTGAAAGCAATGCAAAGGAACGCATGTGATGAGCTGTCGTTACTGTGCTGTCCATACGCAAGAGATTTGAAAACCTGCTAAAAATCTGAGCGTGCTACTTCATGGTGTTCGGCAAAACTAAGGAAAAAAATGCAAGAGAAGGTTAAAACAATCCAGGTGAGACAAACCAAAACCACTAAAAAAAAGGAAGAAAAAAAAGAGTTCTCCTACAAACAAAATGAAAGCAAATAACATTGAAGCTCATGCTGTGTGATTTACTGCCTGAATAACAAAGATGGTTTTATGAGTCGTTGTGTGTGCGTACGAGTGCTGCGTGTCTCAGGGCCTAGACTCCAAATGAAGCACAGCTGCGTCCCTGCGGTGGCCGTCACCCTCAGCTCGCTTTTCACTCTTATGATCATTTATGTGCAACACTATTCATCCCTTATTAAAAATTAATAGTGCATAGGTGAGGGGACGAAAGAGCACATGCATGTTAGTGTTATGACCGTCCGTCTTGTGTTCGCTTTTCTCACACTCGCCTCATGGCTATCGCTTCTCCCACAGCAGGACACCCTGATAACTTTGACAGGTAAACAAAGACCAGCCACTTAGTGCATATACGTCACACCATCAGATGGTGCCATCGTGATTGGCCAATCGGAAACGAAGGAGGCTCAGGGCTAGGTGAACTGAGAGGAAGGGCGCAGCGACACGCAGGCATGCGGCTGTGGTCTGCACCCCGAGCAGCACTGGGCTCTGGTGGGGATGGGTGTGTGCGGTGATGGGTGTCATCTGAGACCATGAACCTGGAGGAGAGATGAGCAGGGTACGCAGATATGGAGGCGTGCAATTTGGGTGGCGATCTTTTCAATTTTTCACATCCGACTCCAATATTTGTTATTACTGGTTCTCTTTTTTTTTTTTTTTTGTCGTTTTTGTCGTTGTTACTGTTTTTTTTTTGGATCTCTCAGCCAATGCATGGAGTTTCATTGTGGAGACAACAAAATGAAAAAAAAAAAAAAGTATAAAAAAAAAAGAAAGAAAAACAAATGTTTAATTGGTCATCTGTCAGGTTTCTACACTGTTTCCTTTCTGACATTTCATCGTATGTGTGAGACAGTTCCTCATCTTCCTCTTCCTCCTCCCTGTTTTCTGAGTCTGTCCACTCAATCTCATTGAAGCCTCCTGCCGTGAACGGGGACGAACTTTCCTGTTCGAGTTGTGTTGAAGTGGGCATCCTCTCGGGGCGTGGTGTGGGGGGGTGGGGGGTGGGGGCAGTTTCGGGTTCTGTAGTAGTACTTTCGATAGTGTTTGGCGGAGAAGACCTTTTAGTGTCAGCAGTTTGTTCTTTATCAGCGGTGATGTGTTTGTCAAATTCCCAATTTTCATGACACAATTTTAGCTGTTGATTCAGAGAGGCCTTGTCAGAGGAACCAAGACTGTGGGGGAAGAAAACAAGAAGATAATTTGTCTTTTTGGCTTTTTAAACCCCCTCATGAAATACATAATAAAAATCTGTTGATTCAGTATTCAGATGCAGTGAAGAATACAGAAAAGCATGAGAGCATGTGAAGAGTCATGAATTATGAACACAGAAGAGCATCTTACGTGAAAATACATACATTTCAATCATGCTAAATATTAAAAAGTTAAAGCTGAGGAAATGACATGCGTATCCAGGAAACCTAAAAGTGAGCGTTACATTGCTGGTTCCTCAAAAGAAAATATAAAAGATACCAGAAATGAGCAAGAGCAAGATGATTAACAAGAACTGAAGGGGAAAAAAAGCATAGACAATTCTATTATTATTATTCTCTTTTTTAGCTGTAAAAAAGTCAATTAATAAAACACACAAATATGCAAACATGTATTTTTTTTATATTCAATTACAGCCTGATTCTAGCAGTATCATTTTAACTATTAATAGAAATAAAACTAAAACAGATATTCTGAGTTTAACTTTAGATTAGTTTTAAACCATAAGCAAAATGATGAGTTGTAATTTATCTGACAACCACTAGAGGGCAACCCACTACTCTTTTTAAAGTAGATGCTGAGCTCAGCTGTCCCAGACTGAGTCCACAAGTTCTCTACTTCTCCACTTGCTGGTTTTTAAAGGCCTGACTCCACTTTTTTTTTTTTTTTTACTCTTTAGAACATGTATAAAAGCAGTTGTGTTTTTAAAAAGTAATAAAAAAGAATTATTGCAGCATTTATTGTGATTGTGTGTGTGTGTCTTTCCATCGAACCAGCATGGGACTGTAGCTGCTCTGTCATCTGCTACCAGTTTACGTGTAAAGTGATCCTCCTAATACGCCTTTGCTCTCTTTGCCTGAGTGCTCTTGGGCTTCACTGTAAAGTTACAGAGAGCAGCAGCTCCGGGGATCTGGTTTCTGAGTTTGATAAGAGAGCAGAATGGAGGCTTTGAAACGGGCCGAGCTGTTCTGGTCGCTGACATTCCACAGGCTTCGCCTCAACGGGAGCAGCTACTCACCACACCTTCAACAGACAACCCTCTGTTGCCCCCCCAAGAGAAAGCTTGGAGCCCCTAAACTTCTGTGTCTCCACCTCCACCTTTACCTCCTGTTTGGTGGTAGATCACTCTTCGTTCTCTTGGCTCCAACTTCCCTTACACCCCTTCTCTTACACCAGCTCCAATGTGATCCTTGGCAGAGGAAAGTGACCCCCCCCACACACACACACCACCCCACCCCAACACCCCCTTCAAGTCCAAGTTCAACTGCGTATGACATCATGTCTGGTTGCTGCTGGCAACCAGACAGCCGGGACGTGACTGTGGAGTGCAGCGAGCTTCAACTAACTCCCTCTCTGTTTTTCTCCCGGCCGGTTTCTGAGTCCCTCTTGCTTTTTTTCCCTCTTTTTTTTAATACACGTTCCCCTGTCTACCCCCCCGCTTTAGTCCTGCATATCTAAGGCCTCGCCACCAGAGAGCTCCTCAGACCAGCTTTTCTTTGCTTACTGCTCCAACACCAGTGGGAAGACTCTCTCCCTCTGTCTTGGCTGGTTGTCTAGCAGGCAGTAAGGCGGGCTGGCAGGGCCATCGTCTGAACCTTGCCATATGCCAGAGAACAGCAGGGCAGGCACAGACCTCTGTTACTCACTCTGGCTGAGGCTCTTGCTGACCTACTAGGCTCAGTCAACTGAGTGCTGTTGGTACGAAGACCCTGCTTCTCCTTCTGTGCATAACATAAGTGAAATAAACGAAAGTGCACATTTCTGAGTAATTTTGATAACCATCAGCAGCTGTAAGCTCTTGTAAAAGCCCTGCATTTTTCTCTTGTATTTTTTTTTTTTGCAGGAGGAAGAATGGGGGGTAAGAGAATTGGCTCAGACTTTAAGTGCATATGCATATGCGTTAACACACATTTGGATTGTGTTTGGATGCCCCCTCTGTGCCAGAGCTGCATCTGCGGGAGAGTGGTGCAGGTGGGGAGTTCGGGGAGCAGCAGGAGGAGAGAGGGAGCATGGGCAGCTGATGCACTGGGGGTGAGAGGGTAGAGAGGGGTGAGGGGCGGGGGTTCAGTTGAGCAGAGCCGTGCCGAGGAGGAATGCAGATTGTTTCCATGTGCTGGGAGGGCAGGAGAGCTGAGTTGGCTTCAGGCAGGTGCGGTTAGCCCCTAATGAGAAAAGTTGTGTTGGTGATGGAGGAGGCCCAAGACACTGCAGCCCAGTGGCAGAGCACAGCCAAAGCTGAAACCACAATGTAGTGCACTACTGGCCTCACACACTGCACTAATACACACTGTGGGGCCTCGCAGAGATAAATCAGCACTGCTGGAGCTGAAACTAACTGGCACTGCTTACATTGACTGTGGGGAATCTACTGTGGTGTAGGCACTGTAAACCAATACTGAAACTAAAGGCCTTGATACTGTACATGTCAACACTCTGCTTTAGTCTAGCTGAGAAAGTCTGCAAACACTTGACAGACTATATATATATCGCATGTTAAAATGTTAAAGTTTGGAAATAAAGACATCCAAAAATCCCAACAATATTCTCTAGATGATGAACGCTGGATTATACTTTGGAAAAATCAAACAATTTGAACCCAAGTTGGGATATAAAATATAAATGATGTGATGTCAGCAAAACAAATGCAGGAAAAGGGTTCTAGATGTCTGTATTAAGTATTCATACAGCTGATCATGACTGATCACTAGAGTTGTGACGTTTTGAGGATTTAAGTGTTGAAAAGCAGAGCCGTTGTTGGAGCATCGTCTCTGTATCACAGCCTTCGCTCTGAGTGACATGCTCGCTTATTTAAACCCAGATGACTGGAAAGATGCATCCAGGAAAAGCTGAGTGCAGAGTTAGGCTTGCAGTGAGTGATGAGTGAAGAAGAAGAGGACACAAAACAGAGGAAGAAAAGGAGGAGGAGGAGGAGGAGGGAGAGGTGGATATGTGGATGTTAAGTAAATGAGGGAGGTTGGCAGGGTACCTGAGTCTGCTGGGGGATATTCAGAAAGTTGTCCCGTGTTCCGATGCCGACAAACCGGTTGGGAGCTGTGGAGCCTGGCGTGGAGTATGCTATAAACAGAGAGATACAAGTGTGTACATGCTTTTACACACACACACATACACACTCAGCCTGTAGTAGAGTTTGATGCCTTCATTGTTAGTTTTCTTTATATTATTTATAGTCAACCTGCTCTAAGGTTATGACTACATATCACTGTCAAATGAATTACTTGGAAAAGACCTTAAGAGTCAGGGAGACTGGTTCCCTGTTGGTCACATGGGTGATTTGTTCTAATTTTTTTTGGCAGGTTTGTATTTTTTTAATACAGCCATTTAATCTGTGGTTAAGAAAGGACTTGAAGTCTGAATGAGTAATGGTAACATGGAGAAATATTTGCTCTTAGATATGGCTGCGCTGTTAGTCACAGACGCTCCTCAGCAGCCCCCTGGCCTCGATAATGAGACACCAGGATTATTTAAAAACTGGGTGACCTAGGGACAAAATGTATTAACCACTAGTGGTGTGAGTACGTAACATGTTAAAGGGAGCGTCTTTGTTTCACATTGACACCACTCAGTGATGCCACAGGATCAAATTTAGGGCAGTTGTGCTAACCGGACTCCAACATGATGGCTGAGTAGAACCTTTACAGTGCATGAACTGAGTGAATAGAGGAGATGGGGATGTGCAGGGGTGATCGTGACAGGGCTGGAAACTGATGCATGAGTGAGTGTGCCATATACATGTGCATATATATATATATATATATATATGTATATGTGTGAGTGTGTGTGTGTTTCATGACTGTAATTAAGATATTGTGAGAATCAGAGACAAAATTACAGGGGAAGGAAAAAAAATACAGCGATAACAGTCACTGGGACGAGAAAAAAGATGGAAAAGTCACATATTTATTTATATAGATGTTGATATAAATAAATAGGAGCGACATGTTAATCCAAGAGAGTAGGAAGTAGTGAGAGTAGGAAAAAGTTGACAGGAAGGGATGTGGACAAAGATTTAAGAGGAGAAGGAGCCCCGGCTGCTCCGTCCAGTGCCCCCTCTCGGTGTGCCTCTTCCATGACCCGACTCTCGTTACCGCACCTGTCTGGGTGGAACCAAGCAAAGCTTCACCGCTCTCTGATCACACTCCTCTCTCCCGCTCCCCCAGTACAGCACTAATTAAGGAAGGGTTGATTAGACTTTAACATTCATGTTTAGAGAGATGGGTTGTTCTTATTATACTGTGATCTTCGTGTTTTTGTTGTTCTCAATTTTTAATTGTTGTGAGATTTGTGTGAAGGTGGCGAGGGGATTGCATGGGTAAACTGGGGCATGATGTCTTTTTTGGAGTCCACGCCAACTGCCCTAATTTTGCTCCCTTGAAAAGGAAAATGGAGAGAAATAAAGGAAAAAGGAAACTAAGAAAGGAGAATGTGAGCATATATCAAATGGAGAGGAACAAAAAAGAAGAAGAAGAAGAAGAAATGAAAAATGCGGTCAGATTTTATTACTGCTGTCAGACAGACATGCAAAGTCCGTGTTGATCAAAGGCTTGCAGCTGCAGAGCAAACAAGCTCTGCTCTGTTTTTGCCTACAATAAAACAAATAAAAAAAAAAAAAGGAGACAGAAACTACACTGCCTCTTGTGGTGCTAGCTGGAAATCCAACACCAGAGATAAAAAAACAAAACAAAGGATTTAAAAAGAGGAAAGGGCAGAGTAAAGAGGCAGATATGGTGTGCAAAGACGTGGAAAGAGAAGAGGAGACTGAACTTCAGAGCATGAGAGAGAACAAGAGTTACAAGCCCCTTTCAGACATGCACTACTTTTCATAAATCTGATGTTAATCTACCACTCCAGCATCATGTTTGAACGAGCCCTCTTTCTCTCAACAATTTGCGACGGCAATCTTATTTGGTTCTCACTGACCTATCGTTGTCAATGTGACGCAGCTGAAGTCACATTTACTAACGGGTACGTGCAGTAGTGGCTGCCTTTCAGGAGATCGTTAAACAAACAATGCTGGCTGGACTTTTCTGTGCTTGAGCTAAATAAATGCATTAAAAAAAAGAAAAAAACAAGACTGCAGGTCTTCCTCTCACAAACCCTGCACACAGCACAAAGGTGACGGTGGAGACAGAGACCCCAGATGAAGGGAAGAATCATGAGTTTCTCCTGTTGATTCAAAACTACACAAACAGCTTTTAAGAAACCTCTTTCCTAGTGAGTAAGAAATAAATACTTCACATGTAGAAAGTCTACACTGCTGGTATGTTTTACACATACACAATGCACTTTACATGCTAAAATGAGTTTTTTATGTATACATACATACATACATATATATATACATATATATGTATGTATATACACATATATATATATAAATATATATACACACATTTGAGTTAGAGTGACATGCTTTGGAAAGAAAACTGACTCTAAGATGACTTTTGTGTTACTTTGTATTTCTCTTAATATATCTTGAGGAACATGAATTAATGTGACCTGCAGGTCAGTGTCTGAATGCCGTCGCTTTAATAGGTCGATGAAACAAAGAAAAAAAGAAAGAAAAGAAAAAAAGCTACACATATTTCATGTCTGAAAAGGGCTGCAGAAGAGCTTGAAAGAGGATGTTTGATTTGGCAAAGGCGTGGCTTCTTCCTCGACAGTACTGCTTGTTGCTGGTCCATAAGGTGGTGAATGAAACAGGAGTGAAGCTCCTGGGGCTGCTGAGTGTTTGAGCAAAATGCAACCTTCTGAAAACCTACAGCGAAATTTATTAAGTTCTGTCAGCTAAGCTGTGAAAAACCATAGTTGCAGCCATAATAAATGCCCCCGGAAAAGTTGAACAACAAGATTACAGAAGACAGACCCTGAGTGGCTGCACTGCACGTAAATACTGGGACATTTATGATGGCTCCGTCTATTCGGGTCTGACAGAACTGACGTAGTTTGGTAAATTTTCTGCTCAAACTGGCCATTAGGAAAGTTCTTTGGGGAGACCGGGGCATTAATGCGGGTTTGTGAAGGGGAGTGGGAGAAGCGGGTGACTTACACGGAGATGCGGGTGAGCTGAGTCCGCCGTCAGTGGGCGTGCTGATGGTTTTAGAGTCGGGCATGGGGAGGGGCACAGGGCGTGCCACCGGGGGTGGCGGGGGCAGCAGGAAGGAGCCCGGCATTTTGCTCTGGCCACCTCCATTAGGCTGCAGATGGACCATACAGACAGGGTGAGCAGGACACACCCCGAGAATATACAGTTGCACTGGGAGCCATGCACACACTCACACTGAACATGAAGGCACACAGACAGAGGCCTTTTTAAATATAAGTGACTAAAATACAGAAAAATATCAGCCGCATCCGCATGCATGCATACTTTCATACAGGAAGACTTCCAATTTTTTTTTCTTTTTTCTTTTAAAACACCACTTGAAAGTAGTGGGGGAAAAAGTTAATAAGAAGTAGAAAATTGACAAACGCTGTCACACACAAGGAAAAAAGAAATACGGTGCTGTCCATTTAGAACATTGAGGGGCTGAATAGAGAAGTCATACTGCAATATAAAAATGTAAAAGTTGAAAAAAAAAAAAAAAGAAATGTGTAAATGCTTACTTGAGTGTCAGTGCATTGTATAAATGTATGTGCAATTTCAAAAAATGATACAGAGTGCTCAAAGTGTTAAGCAATGAGAACAAAGGATAACAGGGTATGAAAAAAGGGCTTGTAAAGTGGATTCAAAGGTGCTAAAAGGCCAAAAGTTTCCAGTAGAGGTTTACAGTACTGCTCTGTACTTTAGTGTATGTGTGTTAAAGCATTCAGAAACATCTCTCCAAGGCTGGGTGACAGTCAGCTGTATGCTGTGAGTGTGGGCATGTTGCTGGGCCTCTCATAGGAGTATTTCTCTTTACTAATGTTCCCGTTCCCATGGCACCACAAAAGGCCTCAACCATGTCCTCCTCACTGACAACTGCGCGTAACACGTTATGCTTTTCTACTTTAGCTCCATTTATAAGGATCGATCCTCCATCATGCCTTGAGCAAAAAAAAAGAAAAAAATAAACGCTTTGATAAAGGTCTGCCGCTGACAGCACATTGTGAACGTCTACATGCCTCAAGAGAAAACATCAGAAAAACTGGCAGGTCAGTGAGGAGCCGTATCTGAAGTGCACCTGTAATCTTAAATGTATGCTTAGGATGTCTAAACAGTCCAAATGTTGATGCGTCTACAAGTCCTCAGACATTCTGTCTCAAGTTTGCAGTGCTGCTTCTCTATAACAGATCCAATTCCAGCTGCCAGTTTTGCCCAGTCCAGACATTTTCTACTTCTCTGCCAAGCAAAGAACTCAAACGGCCCAACATTATATCGTACGTTGAACCTGCGATGAGTCAAAGGTGGTTTGGTTCCTTCCCCTATAATTTTCTCCAGCATAGTCATTCTTTCTTTTTTTTTTTTTGTCTGTTAAAGCACATCTGGCTGCCTTCTCTTGTTGATGTATTAGCCCTGAAGCCTTCCCTGGTGAACTGGTTTCATTTTGTGAAAATTGCTGTATGTGCAGGTTTTGGCTCCCTTGACCTTGTTGCAGCTGTGTAAGTAATAAGATATGAACTGATCTAGCAAGTCATTTAGTATTCTGACGTATTTGTGTGTTTCTGTCTTTCATTCCACATATTCTTCAATGGCTTCAGCAGACGTAAGTGGAGTTCTGATCTGTATGCATCTTTTACAGTCAGTTTGCTTCACAAACTACAGCAGCGTTGCCCCCATTCTTCCTCTGCAGAACCTGCAGGACACTTACCTGGGCGCTGGGCTGTCCTGTGCTGTCGGTGCACACAAATTGCACAAACTCCTTAAGCGGGTCCTGGTGATGGTAGCGTATGGTGGGATGGGTGAAGTACGGACTGGACTGCTGGATGATGGAGGAGGAAGGGAAGTGCAGGGCTGAGGCTGAGGCACGAGGACTCCCTGAAAAGCAGATGCCATAAGAAACGGGAATGGAAAGCAGAAAGAGTAAATATGAGGACGGGTGACCGTAAAAAGTTTAGCTCACTCAGTTATATTTCTACTCAAACACAACACAGATGATAAACATGCACAACACACTGCACACACGATAATATTCAGTATTTTAACATGCAAAGCTTTGAAAGTATTTAAGACTTGCATAAGTTCTAACTAAGCACTGAGACAGCTGGCAGGATACGATCATGTAGTAATTAAGGCCCATTATTGTGCTAACAAAGAAAATAGCTAAGACTTTCTCTTGTGGTTGGCTGACTGAAGCTGTTGCTGCTTATAAATGAATGGCATTGTCCCTGGCTACTGGACAACATCTGGTCTCATTCATTTTATAAATCAGCCCACTACATTCCTCCGTACCTCTGGTAAAACTGGCATCACTACACATGCACACACAGCCGCATACATGCTGGTGTGTTTCAGTATTTTCTGCATTCTGCTCCATCTTCATTTCTTCTCTCTCACCTACACACACACACATGTAAAACTCTAGGGGTATGGCAGAGCCACACACACTGGCTTTTTCCACTTCTGTTTTATTGCTTGTCAGCGACGTGTAATCAATCAGGAACATATCCTTGCTGTGTGGTTCTGCTTGAGAGAGAATCTCCCCTCTGCTCCCAACCGACCACAAAACACCTCCCAGAGACATCAATCAGCCAGCCAGCCCACCACAGACACACTCACACAGACACCAGGCTGCACTGTCTGTCCCGTCTGCTGTGATTCTACGTGTTGGGAAATTTGGCTCACCAAACTAAAGAGGCAAGCTGGTGGGTGAGGGGAGGCTGCTGAACAAGCACCCGAGATGATGTCTGTCACCTAGTATCTGCTGCGGATGTCGCGTTACTAGTCTCCCCACTTTTTTATTTTCCTCATCTAGGTTGGTTTGTCTCTGTTTGTTTGTCTCATATGCAAGTGAATATTGTGTGTTTCTGGTTATGTCTGTGACAGCTTTCATGGGTGTTTTTACCTGCAGTCTTTTGTGTGTAAATGTCAAAAACTCAACGTCAACCATCCAGTTGAAGTCCCATAACGGCTTCACTCAGTGGACCTGCACAACAACAGCTAACAGCTTCGACCATACAAGGGTACACCATGATTTCAAACAGTTTCGTTCTCTTCTTCGTCTCCCCCATCTCTCCTTTCATCCCCCTCTCCTCACCCCCCCCTCCCTCCCATCATCCTCCAGTCTCTTTATAGAACCGAGGCCTCGGAGGGACGTTTCACTTGGATGGCAGCCATTTTCGCACACAGAGAGTTCTCCACAAGAGTGTAAATTTACACATGTATGCATCTTTGTCTATGTGGACAAATGCACCAAAAATGCAGTCTCTAACTACTGTCTCATTACATCCTATCAATTACACAAAAACCTCCTGGCTATCAATCCGCACACAATTTGAAGAGGGTGTGAAGCTAGCTGGGGAATAAAGAAAGCTGAGACAGTCCTTAACACTTTACCCACAAAAGAGAGGAACACATTTCAACACAAAATTCAATCTGGTGTTTTGGATTCTTGAAAGGATCTGAGACTACCCTGTGCAGATAAACAGCACAGCTTAACTCTGCAAAACCCAGAGAGGAGATTTCATGTTCTAAATAGGCAGTTCGGAGCTCTGCAAGGAAAATTCAATACATTTCAACATGGTGGGCAATGAGTTGAAATGACCTTTACATGGCAGGTCTGGTTTGGCTGTAGACCAATCAGGCCCTCTGAGAGACAAATGCAATGAGAGGGAGCGTTGGAGAGAAGAGGACTTATTTATTTCTTTGAAAAGTGAGAACAACCTACAGGGATTTGTTGGCAAACTACAAATCCTGGAGACTCAGGGAATTCTCTAACTGGAGACGGAGAAACAACATTGGTTATCCTATCAGACCGAAAAGCTCTTAAGAGGGCAACTTGTCCTTAGTGCATTTATTGAAGCAGGACTTACTGGTAATTGCTTGAACATTTGAAACACACTGGTATGCACTCCATAGGTTAAAATCCTCTATCTGTCCCTACTGATTTTATCTACTCCTTTGAAAATGTGTATCAGCTCTCTAAAAAGACCTACAAAGCACGTCTTTCTAAGAGCAAATTATACACTCTCTGGCCAAGAGAAAAAAAAAAGTTACCACCTGGATTTAACTAAGCAAATAAGTGAAAGCCTCCCACTGGAAACGTACTGCAGTGATTAATGTGTTTCTGCAGGCAACATGTTATTTAACCCTCACTGATGCAGCGAAGAGCTTCTCATTGCCTTAAAAAAACATGTCTGAAGACATATTTTGTGGTTGTGGAAAAGATGTTACTCAGAAGGTTCACATGATAAGTCTGTATTCGAGCAAACAAAAGAACTATAAATATTGCTGAAAATACAAAAAATTGCTTGAGAGCTGTCACAAGGAGGAAGAAATGTGGTTGGAAAAGAAAATGTTTAATGATCATGATTGGGAGATTGCTTTCATGTTTAGTGAAATCTAATTAAAAAAAAAATCAACAGCAGAACTTGCAACAATGTTTAACAGTGAAATTAGGAACATTTCCACATGGACAATGTGAGGAGAACTCAGGGTTTTTGTGCTGAACAGCTGTGTAACTTTAAGAAAACCACTCATCAGCGAGACTCTTCAAAAACGATCCCTAGCTACAGTTTGCTAGGAAGCATAAACATTTAACTCTGATGAAGGGATAAATTTCTACCGTAAAAGCCTGTGGTGACAGTATCATGGTCTGGGGTTGCTTCAGTTGGTCCAGTTTAGGTTCACTAACGTTACATTCCAAAAAAATGAGGTTATTTCACTACTTGAACATGATGAATGACCAGCTTTTTCCATTAATAGTTGTTTTCTTCTCTAATGGCAGAAGCCTATTTAATGCAGGGTTAGACTGTACTTTTTACAGTCTTGTAAGATTAATTCAAGTGCACGACGTGAAATCGCACGATAATTAATTTACAGCATGTTACACTGTGTGATTGGACATACGTTGAATTGAAATAAATCTGAGTGTATTTCAGACCCTAAACGCAGCATCATCGTCCCATTAGCTACTGTGCTGTGTAGACACACTGACGTTTCCATTATTTTATGTTGTTTAAATGTTGTTTAGTTAGCTGACAGAGATTGTAGATAGAACAACAGGCCACCACAATCTGAGGTGATTCCTCCAGATTTCTGACACTGCTGATATCTGTCACAGCCCATCTTTGGTCACAAGATGGTTCTATCTTTCATCTTTGCTCCTGTCTCATTGTGAGATCTACCACCACCATTTTTGAGACACAATGGCTGATTTTTCCCACTATCACCCATCTTACATCTAAGATGGCCAGAATTGTACAGTGTCAACCTGGCATAAGACTGACTGGGAGCATGAGACATCACTGGCACAATGGATTGAAGCGGGTAGTCCGGACCTTAACCCCACTGAGGAATGTTAGGATATGCTTGAGAAGGCTTTACACATCCAATCATCAAATCAAAATCTTGCTGAAGAATTTTTTTGCAACTTTGACGGCACATGGCACAAGCTTGATGACAGGATTCCAGCTTGAATGACTTCTGCAATCAATGCAAAAGGTTCCAGACCCAGGGTAAATTAAGTCTAGGCTCATTATGGACCTCCAGACCCCAGGTTAATTTACTTAGAGTTAACCCCAGTCCTCCAGACCCAAGGTTGACTCACTCGAAGCCCACTCTGCACCTCTAGACCCCAGGTTAAGTCACTCAGAGTCCCCCCTGGACCTCCAGACCCCAGGCTGCTTCACTCCACGTCCACTCTGGACCTCCAGATTTGTGTGTCTGAATGTAAAAAGATGCCCTGGTTGGCTCTCGTAAGCACCATGTCAGACCTTTTCTTTCAGCTGTTCTCTCCTGTATATTTTCATCATTCTATACATCAAGTTTCCACAATCAGTCGAGATCATCACAACAGTATTAAAAGCTTTGTTAGTTTAAACAAATGACTTGACTTCTAGAAACATTATAACAAATGCATGAAGCAGTAGGATGTGAGGCAGATCAGCCACAGAGGCATGGATGCAGCATTGGTACCATGCAATGATATTATAAAAATACAGGCACGAAGTGGTAAAAAAAAATGGATTGATGGAGAGAGGCTGAAAGAGAGAGAGAGAGGAATTTATGCCAAGCCATGATGATAGCAGGTGAAACTCTGCAGGCAGCAGTTGCTTTCTCAGCAAGTGTGTTTTGGATTTCCACTTTCAGGCACATGATCTAAGATTTTTTTTTTTCAAGGAGAATTTTTGGGGTATTAAAAAAAAAAAAAAAAAAAATCTAGGATCAAGTTTAACACTCCCTTTTCCTTCTCTCTCTTTTTCAGTTTCTCTAAACGAGGGGGGGGGTGGGAGTTGTTGGGTTCATGGCAGGACTCTCACCTGGTCTCACTCCTGCCAGCACGGGCAGCGGGTGGTGTGTGAACGTCATGCGGGGGGACCTCGTCTGGGAAGTCAGGGCGTTGAAATCAAACTTCCCCGGCTTCTTAAGTGAACCAGGCGAGGACAGTCCTGGCGGAAAACAAAAATAAAATAAAAAATAAAATAAAATAAAAGTAAAAATTGGATTAAAAAAAAAGGTGGATGTAAAAGGGAGGAAAAGAGAGAGGTGGTTTTAATCAACAAAATGTTTCTCCTTTAGTTAGCTACATTTTTTTTAAAAATCCACTGGATTTTTTATTGAAGGGGATTTGAAAAATCATGTAAATAGTTTTGTTTTTTTTTCCCATTGGCTAAGGCAGCACATTGTTCACTGACTCCTGTTAGTATCAATGAGCCAGTCAGATGACTTATCAATCAGATGTCGTCAAAATTTAATTGTGACAGTTAATCATTGTTTTAATGGATGAGAGAAACTGCAGGATTCCCATCTTCCCAGCTGTAAGGTCATATAATACAGGCAGGGGAACATTTAATAATAACCTAAGATTATGTCTTCAAAGGAAAAAAGAAGAAAAACCTTTAAATCCAAACTGAATATGGTCTTTGCTTTGATGCCAAAGAACATCTGTAGCTATAATAATCTCCACTGTGCCACTGTATATTTTTCTGTCTCGTGTCTTTCGGTTTCTCTCTCTCTTTCAGGTGCCAAATTCAGGGTTGTTTTTTTTTTTTTTTTTCTGTGTGTGAGCGTGGCCGCGATACAGCCACACTCAGCTAGCTGTGGTCTGGCTTCGGTGAAGCTCACAGGCTGGCTGCACGAGAAGACAGCTTCATTCAGAAATAGCACGTACTGAACAGTATGGACACAGCAGCTGCTGAGTGCGAAAGACAAGCAGACGGACAGAGAGAGGAGACAGAGGGAGAGAGGCGAGAAGAATGTGGGAGACATGAAAATATGTGAGGGAGCAAGAGAGCAAAGCAGAACCTGTGAAAATTGCAGCAGTCTTTTTTTTTTTCTTTATTGCATTGCTCTGACAACATGTATGAAATTGGAATGTCATAAGATGTTAAATATGGTTATTATCTCTTGCGCACACACATTCACACGTCTGAACACAATGTACAGGCACCACATTGAACTGATGCAACAGCAGACTCATTTTTTTCCTCTGTTAAGTTTTGTTCTAATCTTTTTTAGCGATTGAGCTGTGCGATGCTGCTTTCTTTTTAAAACTTTTTTTTTTTTTTTTGGACGGTTGTTTTCGTCGTCTATTTCTGTGAGTCCCTCCGCATCAAACGAGGCATTAAATGCAATTCCCCCTCAGTTCTCCAGCTGGAGATGTGTGAAAGTCTATGGGAGTGTGGAGGCGTGTAAAACCTTCGTTCCCTGTGTGAAAGAGTTAAGTCTCAAGCAGGTGGGAGTGAATTCGTGTGAACCATTTATGTCTTTACCAGATATATATCACCCCCCCTCCTCCTCCTCCTCCCCTCTCCTCCTCCTCCAACTCTAGTCTGAGGATGTATTGTACTGTCAGAGTGATTCCAAGCATGAAAGCAACCAAAACCCACTTCTGACACCAGCAGTTAGCAGTGATTGCTTTGACACTGTCACACTGGTGGGAGAAAGGTGGAAACAGAGGGCAGTCTGCAGAGACTGAAAGATGGAGAGGCACTGAGAGCGCTGGAGGAAAGAGTTGGGAGAGACCGAGACGAGAGCAAAAGAAAACATAAGCTTTTAGATAAAACCATAATGGTTTTAGTAAAAGCAGTCACAGGCTTTAATTTTTGGAGAGTAAAGCTACCTTCAATTATAGCGACAAAAGAGGAAAAAAAGAGGAGATCAGATGAAGATTGACATCTGATCATATAGAAATTGATGGCACAGCTATCAGCAAGGAATATAAAAGACAATATTTCAGTACTTCACAGAGTGTGCAGTGGTCTGATCTGAATTGTGTGTGTGTGTGTGTGTGTGTGTGTGCCAAAACTGCACTGTTTCCTCTTCTGGCAAGCCTCAGTATTTCACTGGCAACTAATCAAGCGTTCCCATGATGACCCTTCTGTCTCTGTGCACTAACAGGCCTGCCACCAGATGCGCCTCTGAAGTACACAGACGTAGGAATACGCGTGCACGCACGCACACACATGCACATACACACCCATGCACACACACACACACACACACACACACACTGTTGGAAAAGACAGGGGATTGTGATTTAAATAAGTAAGGGAAAGTTGGGGAATTCTCTCTCCAGTGATTTAAACCACATATGTGCGTTACTGCAAGTCCAAGCCGCATCCCTCTGAGGGCATGTAACATTTAACTGAAAGCCCTGAGCCGGGCCCTCACCACCATGAGTCTCTGAAAATTTCACAATCATTTGGAACTAATATGAAATCATGGTTGTTCTGATTGCCCCCCCCCCCCCCCCTTTTTTTTTTTTTCTTTGCTCC
>JBAMYA010000001.1:4950492-4964087 GCA_037176975.1 Arrhamphus sclerolepis | reverse complement strand
CATGAGTCTCCAAAAATTTCACAACCATTTGGAACGAAGAGGAAACCATGGTTGTTTTGGTTGCCCCCCCCCCCCCCCCCTTTTTTTTTTTTTCTTTGCTCCCATGGAGCAGCTGTCTCTGGGATCTCCATGGATCCCAATGTTACACACATGTGGAAACACCATCTGGGACCAGTGTGTGTGTGTGTTTTTCGCTGGGCTGTGTGACATGTGTGCAGAACTCTATCATGTCTACATCTGAACTTAACTATCTTTGTGTGTCTGATACGTATGTATGTCTAAGTTACTTAATGCATATAAACTAAATAAAGTTCATGGATGAAGTCAGGTGAAATGAAGGTGTCATAAACTGGCCTGAAAAGCGCCCCTGTGAGGTCTCTTGTGTGTCTCTGTTTGCTTGTTTGTATTTACCCCGTTGCCCACCTGAACAGGCATCCCTAAATGAGATTTGCCGCTGGCAGGTGGGATTCTTTGTCAAGTCTTTGTCACCAAAAAAATCTGACTATTCTCTACTTTCTGTGTCATTCCTCTCTCCTGCTCACCAACTCCTTGTTTATTTTCTTGGTTTACCTTACTGATGGAAAAATGCTCTATGATTGCCACAATTTAAATTCATTTTCAAGCTCACAGGGGAAAAAAATAAAGCTTTTGCCTTTCCAGTTTTTCACTAGGATTTTGTAAGTTAATTGGGTAAAGGGTCTTGATTCGCATGGCTTTCTACACTCCTACTTGCCAAATTCATTAGAAGGTGTACACGAGGCCACACTTTTGGAAAGAAAAGTGGTGATGAAAATACACAGAAAAAGTGAGAGAGAGACAGGAAAAAGATGGAAGGTGAGGCTCTGGTGCGCTAAGGCATGCAGGAGCTTTTGTTGTTGCTCTGACGAGCTGCCGCTTAATTACGTTTACAGCTACAGTAAGCAGAGCAGAAGCAGCAGCGCAGCCGCTGAGGCTCAAGTGAGAGTAGACTGTGGCAAACCTAACCAAGACTCTTGGCTCCTCTACTTCACACTCTAATTAACCCTCCACTCTCATCAACTAGCACCATTTCAGATCGCGCAAGTCTTCTCCCCTCTCGTGCTTCCCACTTTTCCTACTTGCCTAATTTCTAGTTCTCTCTCCGCCCTCTCTCATCTGACATGTTTCTCCCTCCCCAGGGTCATTCCTGCTATACACATTTTCAATTAGAGTGAAGGGAAATAGAAGTGAAACTGGAGGACGGCTTTTACACCTCTGATCCACAGGAGCGTCTTGAAAAGGGATTTGTGGCAAGGGAGGTGGTAAAGCAACAGAGATGGAGGCAGGGCAGGCACCTGAACACCTGCAGGGGTGGGGAGAGCGATAGGCATGTGTTGCAATGTGTAATCAGAGAGTGGGAGGGCTGTGAGCCGCCGTGTGTGTTTGGGGGCCTCTATTTACATATGAGCCGAGCACATGGATGTACGTGAACGAGTGTGGGATCTGCATGAATATGAGTAAGACATTGTGCAAGTGTGTGCGTGTGAGTGCCAGAGCATGTACAGCGAGTGGATAAGCCCGGAGATCTTGTCAGTGTGACACTTTAAAGTGTCGCTGGGATGACTGAAGGCTCAGAGAGAAAACAAGAGCTGTGAAGAAAGCAATTTCTTGCTTGAACTGGGTAACTTTTGACCTCCTTGACATTTTATATTACAGAAAGGGTACTGTCATTTGTCAATTACACTCAGACCACATATACATATACAACTGTGTCACAAAAAACACACTTTATATGTCTTCATATATGTGTGTATATATATATATATATATATATCACACACACACAAACACACGCACACACACACACACACACACAAAGGAATGATTGTGCTTCAAAAAGGCTGATAGATAGTAAATAGGTATGAGTGTAATCAATGTTGTTCTAACCATGGTAAGGAAACTGCACGCCATCGTTTTCATGTTTTATCTTCCTCTCCTGCACACTCGCCAAATGGTGCTGCACTGAAAGTGAAGAAGGGTATTGTTAACAATGAGATAGAGGAAGAGTGAGAAAGAGAGATAGAGAGAGAGAGTGAGAGAGAGAAAAAGGAAATGAGAGAGAACAGGAGGGAAGGAGAGAAAGTTAGGAGTGAGAATCTGTGTAAGATCAAGGTGGTGAATGACTGATCATGTGCACAACATTAGATTATAATTATGGCTTCAAGGTGAGGATGAGGAAACGTGAATCTGTGATGCGAATGTCAGAGGTTCTTAAAAGTTATTGATTGTTGAACAGATGGTGTAGAGTTACTGAGAAAGTATAGCGATTTGGCAATGTGTCCACAGCTCAATCCCAGAAGTGGTGGTTCAGACCAAACTGAAGAAGCAACCAACATCAATCTTACATAGTTTATTTCAGGTGTGGTGCTAGCATTTAGAATCACTACGATGCTGAAAAGTACTCTGATTTAAAAGATGTTATCTACAACAAAACTCATTTAGTCTGATATTTCTTGAAAAAAATCTGTAATTATATAATAATTGTTTTCTATTTTAACACTACACATTCAACAATTAAAATAGCTTATGAGTTTTGATCTAGTTGAAAATTATATTTCTAATAAATGACAGGTTTCTTAGCATGGTGTGTTTCCGTTTCACTAAACTGGGTGCTGCTTGTGCCAAGGGGTCTCAGGAGAGGTGATTTTTTTTTTTTTTGAGTGAGTGGGACAGTTTTAGGGGTGTTTTTAAATTACCAGAGTGAAGGAAGCTGATTGAGGCAGCAAGTATGGATGATTAACAAAGTTGGATGGCGGCATTAGTTTGGACTTGGCAGGTGAGGGTCAGACAGGAGGGTGTAAGAGTTTCATGATGCTTGCATAGTGGGTGACAGTGGGGTGGGGATGCGAGGTTACCTGCATCCATATCATTGGGCCATGCGCTGGATTGGGAAGAACTGGCAGCAGGCGAGCGTCCATGATAGAAAACTTCATCTGTGGGGCTCTCCAGCTCACTGTCATCTAAGGACTTCCTCTTGGTAGAGCTGAGAGCATGAGGGTATTTGATGGAAGGAGTGAGGGTGGAAAGCAAAGAGACGGAGAGAAAGAGAGAGATTAAGCATGATTTTTCTCATATCATGTATCACAGCAGGGATATAACACTAAAAGAACTAAACATGATCTCACAAACAAACATCAAGTTTTGCATGTACTTTTACTACATCTCAGGACAGAGCAGACAAAGGACAAGAAATATCACAGCAATAAATGTAAAAAAGAGGAAAAAGGAAAAGTTAGACAGCAGCGAGAGCTACACATTGAGACTCGTGTTCATGTCTGCTTTTCTGTGCGTGTGACTCGTGAATTTGTATCTTTTAGGTGTTCATAACTACCTCCGTGGAAGGTTTGCGTACAACTCCACTTCAGACCTAAAGTGACAGCAGAGGACAGAAGTAAGAGGACAGAAAGGAAGGAGACACAAGAAGAAAAAGCAGAAAGAGACATCATGCACTCAAAAAGAGAAAGCAGCAAACGGAGGAGCACACACACACACACACACACACACACTCGCACGCACGCATGCACACGTGCAAGCCTGGGAACAGACTTTGATGTTTGAGATTGACAAACAAAATCGGCCAGTGCAGACTTGTTAAAAACAACTGTCTGGATGTGCTAAAGTAACATTAAGTGGACAGTTAGTTTTTACGTTGACTCAGTTGCAGATGTTTTTGAAACAGTTTCCAGATTTCTTCTAAATATTATACCACTGACTGAACCACTGTTGACTGATGAAAAAAAAAAGCATCTATGAGGCAAAATGTTTTTGTTTTCACATTAATGCGAAAAGGTATGTATTCAGTTAGCAGCTTCACAAATTCAAATAGTTGAAAAAAATGCTTTTCCTCACATTCAGGATGTTAAATATATTATATATATATATATAAGTATATTTTTACTTTTCTGCTAGGAGGCACCAGTGGGAAGAGAGTCTTTATTGCAATGCTACCATAAGATGTTATCAGTTCATACTGAAGGCCGAGGCATGTTATTCTTAATTTGTTTGAGGAAATTTAAGAGCACTTTAGAACAAAGCACTTTACTTTATACTGTTATTAAGTGCTTTACACAGATAAATATGCATTATAAAAAAAGAATATGAGGATAATGGAAGCTGAAATTGAAGAATGGAGAGTGCCATGATAGCTGGTTACCAGTGTTTTCTTTTTATTACAGTAAATTAGCAAACAAAACACCTTCACTGATGTGCTAGCCATGGTCCTGAATCATGATAAACAATAAGCCAGTAATTGAAGTCTTATAAGTTGATGTTGATCTCAACCATATATTAGACAACTCTGTAAAAGCTTCAGAAAGCCTTTTAAAAGTCCAAAGTTTGGCATCCTCTAAAAGCTGCAGAGTAGGGCTGGGCAATTAATCGAAAATTAACTGAAACTGACACTTAGAGCCTATAACCGAAGTACTCGTGCTGATATCATGAGTTCAATTGTGCGTGTTCACATAAGGCTGTGGAAATGAGTTTGTTTGTAAAATCGTACAGTTAACGTAAGGTGATGAAGTAGGGCAGATGTGTCTTTTCTGATCAGAACCAATCAAACAGCCCCTCTCACAGTGATCAAGAGAATAAGAGAGTTTTGCTAATTATAATTAATTACAAAGCAATTTCATTTTGTTAATTTTGTTGAAATTGCATGTGGTTGTAATATGTGAACCCTTTGACCCTGCTTCATTGTGCTGCTACATATGGTATGCACTAACATCTAGTTAGTCATCTTTCACATAAAAAACATGCCAAGAACAGGAGGGTTTCTGTCCAATTTATTCATAAAAAATTTAACCTGGACCTGTGGTTACTTCTGTAATTGCAATCAAAATAGGAAATCTGCACTGTAATGTTCATCTCAGTAAAGTGTAGGGTCTTTTGAAATGGATGAAAACTTCACAACAATTATGGGAAAGTTTTTTAAACAATCTGGTTTAAAGGAATATAAGCACTGAATTACGGAGAATCACTAATACAGAAATAGATGCAAGTTACATAGCTTCCCATATTTTCAATACTTGTCTAAATACTATAATATAGTTTTGACTTGCAGGGTATATTGCTGTAGTCAGTATGGCTCAGTGTGTTTGCTGTAGCCTGGTAGATCAGATCGATCATCTAGACAGATTTAGAGTCAGTGCCTTCTCATCCAGCAGGACTAACTGTTGCTTTTCAAATAACCTATTTATGCAGCTGGCTAGCGCTACAACCAATCAGAGCAACAAACCGGTGAAGTATTCAAGCAACGCAAAAACCAGCCAACAGGAAAGCATTGTGGGGAAGAGTTTCATGGAAAGAGAAGTAAATACGTGAAATGAGAATGGAATCCAATGATTGTTGCTGTTTTTGCTAGCAGAATTTGAGAGTAACGGGTGTGCTCTAACACTCAACCAGTATCCTCAAAAAACATAACCATTAAAGACAGATATAAGTAATCATGTTCACGTTACTTCTAGAAAAGTTTCCTTTATTGTGGTCTCTTACCATCTGTAAATAATCCCTAATAGTCTTTAATTAACTGACGTTGCCATGCAGACCACAGTGTTTCAGCTATGTTGTCGTGGTCTTAAGCCATCTCAGAGATGCTCTACTGGGATAGACTGATTGGACTGGCTCCCCAAGACGTTTAGGCAAAATTAATGAGCTTCAACAGAGGGTAGCTAGACAGATCTGCTGAGCAAATTCTAATTTACTAGCGGTACATCTAGATTTCAAGGCTATCTTTTAATTCAACATTCTGGATGAAAAAAACAAAACAAAACAGAAAGCGGAAATTCCACTTGTACTAAATGTGTGGTACCCTGAGCAATCAAAAGGCCTTTGCTTTTATTTGAGGAAATACTTATATATACTTATATATGTATAATGATAAATGATATAATTTAAGCAAATATTACAATTTTGTAAACACATTTGCCTCCAGTTTACACTTGTTTGACCAACATGTAACTGATACGCTAAAATTTAGATGTGTGCCATTTACGTCACCGTACGCCCAATACTATTGCCAAACGTGTGGAAAAAGTGTCAGGAGAGTTTACCTGGTGGAAGGAGGAGAGGTGAGGGAGCGGCGCCCCAGAGCCACCTGGTTAATGTTGTAGTAGCTGGGACTGCTGTCCAGGTCAGCCAATGAGAAGTTAGGCCCTGACGCTGTGGCTACAGGAGCTGGGAGCGCCAAAAATAAAAGTAAAAGAGGGAACAGAAAAGGAGAGAAAGTAGACAAATAATCAAATACTAACTGACATAATACTGCAGGCATTTGGCATAAACATTGAATTTTCCAGAAAGAAAAACAATTGTTCCACAGAGCTGGACAAGGACATGAATAGAAAAAGCATGGATTTTACTGTACGCTTTCAGAAGAAAGCTTAATCAAATTTCTACAGTTTTTAAGCTACAATCTGGAAACAACATAGTTATTACAGTGAACTGTGTTGTAAGATTGTAATAATTTAAATTTAGGGTAAATGCCTGGCTACAGTGTATTTTTTTTTTTTTTTAAAGTAGTTTTATAACTCACTCTGTGAAACTCTGACCAGCTCCGCCACATTCCACACCCCTGAGGTGACGAAGCAGTCCTGGAAACTCAGGTGCCCTGCACACAGGAGGATTTCAGCAGGAGTTAACATGCACATGCAAAAGATGGAATAAATAATATCAGATATTCATGGAGCTGTGTTTTACTGCCATCGAGAGCAACCATCTGCAACTCTGTTTGTGGATCAACATCTGTGAGAGTGTTTTTTCTAATTAAATCCATAATTGGAATATGTTAAGACTGATAAGCACGATGGAATCAATTCTAATATGCTGATTTGAAAGTGTTTGGGCATAGATATTTGTGTGTGTGTGTGTGAGTGTGTACCTACCATTGGGGGGTGGTTTGATGTCTGTGTCTCCCTGTTGGCTGGAGCTGTCTGATTGTCCAGATTCTACATGGAAAAAAGACACAAAAGGAGAAAATAGAACAAATTGTTAGGCTCTGCTTTGTTTTCTTAGAAAAGAAAACTACTGAAAGACATTCTTGCAAATGTGCAATATCTCATTAAAATTATAACCACATGCAGGTGATGCCAAAAATATGCCATTAGAGGTGTGACAGGGAAAATGACTGTTTGCATTTTGGGAATTCACATATTTTTGTGACAGTTGTTTATGTAAGACGACTCTCTCTCGTCTCTTGTGTCCCTGCACAGTCAAGGTGTAGCGATTTGTTGTGTGCTGCCACGCTATTTATTATCTAACCACGCAATCATACCCCTCACTCTAATCTTATTTAATACGTTCTTGCTGGTAGGGATTTAGTCTGCATAAACAGACCACCTTACACTCATACAAACATCCACACACAAATATGTTTCCTCTAATTCAATGTGTTTTTCCCCCCGATTTTTACTTCAATCTTAATGCATGATATCATGCTTGCAAGAGTGTATACGCAAACACATACTTACACTCACAGATCAAGTGAATAGGATGACCAAACCAGAATGGCTACTCTGAAGGATTTGAGTATGTAGTTTACTTTTTTCCACAACAAGGTGCAGGACTTTTTCATCTGACTGGGCCACTAAAGCGTGGAGTAAAATTAGATGTGAAAATGCCAAGTCTTGGTGTGCAGTTAGGCTTCAGGGAGCAACAGGCTTAAAAGGGGAGGCTGCAGAATGAGGCTTTGCAGCGTCAGTCCTGAGAGAAGTTGGCTTAGGAAGGATGCATTCTTGTAAAGGCTCAATAAATGTCATGTTGATGTCTATGGATATGCAACACACACCGGTGTGCTGTGTACACGTGTCGACAAGAATAACCTGGCAAACGGGACTGATCTCCGTTTCCTGAACTGGTGAGGCGTAGGGGGCTAAAGCTACTGGCTGTCCATTCAAGCCTAGCTAGGCAGTAGCTAGCTAGCAAGCTATCTAAAGGAGGTGTTTATCTGCAGGCTGTAGGTGATAACAGAGCACACAGATTCCTGCCAGCAGCACTTGCCTTGCAGCCACGCTAAGCCACAGATTATGGAGCAGAAACAATAACAGACCTGTCTCGCTGCCTACGAAGCACTGCTTATCCACAGAGAGAGAGGGGTGAGACAGACAAGAGCAAGAATGAAGGGAAGAAAGAGCAGAGAAATAAAAGAGAGCTCCTCTCGCTGAATCTCTTGCTCCTCTGTGTTGCTCACTGGCTGGGTGTAATCCTGGCAGCCATCTTAGAGCTTGGCAGCCATCTTAGCATTGGCGGTTGTGCCACATTCCAGCTAAGTGACAGCACTCGCTCCAAACATACGTGGCTGTGCCCCCGCCACGCACACACACACCCAGACGCATTGAAACACATGCTCGTCCGTGGACAAACACCGAGGTACACACTCGGAGTAAACATACGTGATGGCCAATGAAAGCTGTCGAGAAACAACCTGACTTCACTGGACGTTTTGCCGTCACGTAGTGTTTCACCACAGGAAACTTATTTCTCATGCCCCACAGGCGTTACTGAGAAACATAGTATCCTTAACACTTAAGGGATATCTAACAATCATTTATTCAGGCTGTAAAATATAGTTGTTACCATAAAACTGCAGAAGACGCACAATCACAGTAGTAGTTGGAACTGTTGCCCCCCAGAATATATGCATGTGTGTGTGTATATATACATATATAAGAATTTTATGCTCCAAACTTATTTTTACACTGGCATGCTTTGAATGTAGTAAAAGAAGGAAAACAAAGTCCTTGTTATTCTCTTTTTCACATCATATAAAAGGTTTTATTGGTTTCTGTTGCAGAACGTTTGGACTTCGCTTCACACATTAGTTGTAATATCTTACCTTAGAGTCCCAGTTCTAATTTTAATGTTCTTTTAACACCTTTGATCAGTCCCTAGCAGCACTGACACTGTTTGACACCCTATCTTTATCTGGCAACTCTCTCTTTGGCAACGCTTGTTATTTGGCGACAACAGAATACAAAACTAATTTTCTATATGGACATATCACATTTCCGATAGATCCTGTACTTTCAAACCTTGCCTGCCATGGCTGCAATATTCCTGCAGTTGCAAAGCTGTGAAAGATGAAGCTGATTGTAGATAAAAGGCTGTCAGTCAGATATGAGAGGCCGCTGGAAAACTGACTGGTGTCCTCAAGATCACTATAAGGTCATGAAAGGTCAAACCACATCATAACCACTGTACATGTGATAACAAGATACCACGATACCCATAGTCTTGAAGGTGTTCTAGAAACCTGCCCTTTCCTAAATATAAAGCTTCCTAAGCTCTTTGAAGAAAGGCAAAATAAGAAACCTTATCTGGATACTGAAGCTTTTAACTATTGTGACTCTTTTGTCTTCTTCTCAGGGGCTTCAGCCAACTAACACTGCTGCCTACAACACATCACTACATCGCTCCTTTGAAATGGGTGCCACTATTGCTGTTCAACAGTGCATCATATAGCTGTTTAGAGAAGTGAGGATGACGGTGTGATAGGGAGGAAAAACCATGGTTTGGGTTGTTGATTATCACTGCTCTGCAAGCTTCAAGCTACAACAGCAGTCACAACCCTCTCCACCCCTCCCCCTGCCCACACATCCAGCCCCTTATCTTCTCACCGCAGCCCCCTAAAGCCCTCCCTTCAGCGACCCCAGTTAGAGTCCTGCAGCCCACCCCCCCCCCGCAGTCGCCCCACGACTCCCACCGCCAGCAAATCCATTCTAACCTCAAATCTTTCAGCCAACTCTGCGTTCCCTTCGAACCATAAAATTAAAAAAAACAAAAACAAAACAAAAACAAACAAACAAAAAACAATACACACAGATAAAACCAAAGCGTGACCTGGTGATGTATACAAGAAAAAAACGCTACGCTCATTTTTTTTGACACCTAACTATGCGTCACAATTGTCAATCCGTCACACTTGCATTAGCTCTTCTCCCCACAGTCACACCATATTGATGCAATAAGACATCCTGGTTAAGCTGCCGCTGTTCCTCTTTGGAAATTCAGATAGAACAAACAGATGCATGTCAGCATCACACCCTGTGTGCTTCGGACAGTTTGCTGGTGCCACAGAATCACCCGAGGGACAAAAGCATCGTAGGTAAGAGCGTTGTTCTACAACTGCATCCCAGCTGGGCTCACTGACTGTCAATGTTGCCTCTAAGAGGTGTGTCAGCATCTGAACCTCCAAACTGCCTGTGTACTTTTAAACGAGACTCTTAACGCTCAAATGAGATGAATTAGTCTGTTAGAATGGGCAGTTCCAAAGGGGATATCGACTCCATCCAAATAGATTTCCAAGGGGGAGGTTATTTCATTTTCTCAGACCATTCACTGGTTGAATTTCATGTCAATTTGGATAAATAATGACACTTTGTCAAGCCAAGGCACACCAACATTAGGTTTTAAGACTGGAATAGACAACAATCAATGTAAATCACCACAAGGAAGATCAATATCAAACAAGCGGGGCATATTTATTGGCTGGGTTTTACTCACAAGATTTTCTCCTTTAAAATATCCCCAACGCTGGATTTAAAATGCTTCATCGCCACACAATCACACTTCAAAGCCTGCACAATCTGGTGCTCCATGATTACAAATAACGTGGAAATAACAATCTCTATTTGACTCTCTCTCGACTCATTTCCTAAAGTTTCAGAAGGGAATGTTGGTACACTTCCATTAACTGCATAATGTGGCAAGCAGGTGGTGGTATAAGCTGTGATACAAATAGCTGTAATTAACAGTGTACAAGTCTTTAATTGGAAACCAAACTTGGAGGAAGAAGACACAAACAAAACCAATGGCCCTGGTGAATATATGACAGAAAAAAAGAGGAATATTTCTCATCTGCTGTGTTTATTCCTTAATGACAACTAATAATCTTCAAAAAAAAAAAGTACTCATGCTAATATTTCATCCCTGTTAGTGGATATTTCTTCAGCGTACAGATGACAGCAGCTTGGTGACACCTAGGAATGGCATTAGTCCTGTCAGTTTGATTTAAAGGCCTGGTGAATGGATCATGTTTTTCTCCAATGACAAACTGATCAAAACAAATACAACTATGGAGGCCCTTAGAGACATTGTACTACTACTATTCTGTGTATATACTGATTGCTGTTATTGTTTCTTTTTTTCTTTTATTTTTGAGTTCGCCATCTTTTGTTTTCTGTCTTCATTTTGGCTTTCTTGTCTCTTTCACTGTAGCTAACATTTTCATTACTCATTAAAACACTGTAATTGGTTAAGGCTGGACAACAAAAGTACTTTGTTGATATCACAGATTACAAGTGTCTGGCTGAGATGAGGACATTATGGTCACACTGTAAGAATATATTTTTTAGACAGAAAGTTTCAGTAAAATCTTTCGTGGAACTACAGTGAAGTGGAACACAACACTGCCAGCTCAGGAAACCCTGCACATCAATATCAGATGCTCTAGAGGTAATCTGTGCATCTAAAACTAACACATCAAGCACCTGCACAAGTATGTGAAAAGTTTTCAAGTGAGTGAAAACCAAGCGGCAACTATTCCACTTCCAGGTTGAAGCTCATCAAGGAAGTACGTTTTGTTGCAGTTCCTCCACTGACCACTAGGCGCTGGCTTCAAAACAGAGTAAATCTCCACTGACTCCCATGTTAAAAGTGCCAACTTTGCAGCACAATTAAACATATGTACAGCCTGGTACAAAAATGTATTTTTGTTTTTATATTAAGCAATGAACTGACCAATCAGACATCATTTGATATGTTTGACAAACAGCTAGTGATACTAGCTAGCGATACTAAACATGTTGCCCTGCACAATCAGTAACGTCCTGCAGCTACTCACATTGCGGCAGCAAAGTGTTTTCGTATGGTTTAAGTTACAGACATTAGTTGATATGGTCATGGGGACTGCTCATGAAAATGCAGAGGTTTAAAATTAGTAAATGAATGGGAGCAAAGCGTCAGACATACAACCAGAACTTAAGGCCTCTAACATTGTGAGCATGAGTGATCACTGAAAAGACATTGAGTTCCAGCTAGATAAACAAATGTGAATAAATATTTTTAAGATTGTCTGATGAAACCTCATTACACTTACATTGGGTTTAAGTTTCTGCTTTCTCACTGCAGTGGCTCTTTGTGATTGCAGTTTAACGATAACTGCTGTCATTTGTTGCTGATTACAGAATTTCTCCACAGGGTCGCAGTGCAAATCCCAACACAAGAAACATAACCCCACCCCTCATGGCCCCAACATACAGTTCTGTGTTTGGCACTGCCCCTCTGCTCCTTTCCCCCAACACAATCCTTCCATTTATAAATGTAGCTTCACGCTTGGCTTTCATCAAACTTTTGCCACATATTTCTCTGATTTCTTCTTTGTGAGTTTCATGAGCCATGAATTGAACATATTAAAATGTTGATCTATCAAAGCCAACCTACTAACCAACTAACACATAATCCATCCATCACTTGAGGTTTACCTTTTAGCAAACTGACCTATTGGACTATGCTGCTGATAGGTAAGACAAAGTTGCATGTCTGTGGTTATGTCTAACCAAGAAAGAAAAGCAACAGAAGCTCATTTAAAAAATATAATAAAACAAAAAAAGCCCAGAAAAAGCCAATTCAGTCAGTGCTCAAAAGAAATGTACACACAGTAGAAACAGTTTAAACTGAAAGTCCGCAAATTACATTCCTGTGTAGAAGTCACTGATGATTGTAAACATGGGGTAAAACCAAAGTAAAGTCAAGGTCGAATCTGTCTGACAGATTCATAAATTATGCTAGTCATTTGTGAGTGTGTGCAGTACAGCCACACACTCTCCAAACGTAAACATGCAAACCAACGAGTCAGCTACTGCCCTCTGCAGCCACATCAGACCAGTATGTGTCCATATGTGTTGAACATCCATGTGTGTAACACCACAATGTGTTGATTCCCCTCCTTGTTGGAACAAATGTCAACTCTACGACTCCCCCTCCTTCTCCGCCTCCCCCCTTTCCTCTCCTCCCCAAAACACAGGATAACGCGATACAGCCTCCCAATTGGGTTTCGCTTAAGAGGTTTATCAGTATGTTGCTAAACATTCTGACCTTTTTTTAATCCTTAATGCGCTTAAAATGTTCCAAACCCTCCTAATCCCCCCAGCTATCCCACACAGATGTTCACTCAGCTCTTTTATTGGACGTTATTTTATTATATTTTTTCCTTTTTATTTATATATTTATATGCAACTATATATTTCTGTTCATTTTATTTATTTATTATTTATATCTGTGTCATATGAGGGTACATTTCTCCTTCAGCATTAAGAAGTCTTTGTCACAACTCATGTGTGCAGTAATGCTTTTCCCCCCTTAAATCAGAAATCCCCATGCTGTGAACCAGAAGTGCAAATTTGACCTTTTCAAATCCTTACTCTGTTAGACATAGAAAATTAAAAGTTACCCAAAAGTGAAACTTTAATTCTTACAGTGTGTGTACATGTACATGTGTGTGTATATATATATATATATATATATACACACACATGTACATGTACATATGTAAATATATATGTGTGTGTGTGTTTGTGTATATATATACACAC